>JAAALK010000285.1:76579678-76647926 GCA_019279435.1 Zizania palustris
AGTAACAAAATGACCAAAATACCTAGAATCGGCCAATTAGAGGCCGATTCGGAGTTATAGCAGATGCTGGTCTGAAGGGTCCTTGGGACGCCTTTGGCCTCAAGCCCGGTCAGACCGGAGGTACAACCCCGGTCAGACCGAAGGGCTGCGAAGGGGCTTCGGACGGTATCCCGAAGGTAGATGCGAAGTGTGACTCCAGTGGTCTGACCAACGAAGCTTGATCGATCGGATCGACGACGCTACTCTAGCCACACCGAGCGAAGGGATCTCCGGGTGTCGAACTTCGAACGTGCGGAGCTCCGGTGCGTAGAGCTTTGGAGGTTAGGGCTTCAACAGGCTCAGACCTCGGCTTCGGCGTGCCTGGTGCGAAGGGTCTCGGTCGGACCAGTGGAGTGATGGGGGATTGGTCACGATCTTCCGCTAGGTAAAGGATAACTTGCACTACTACAAAGCGACACTATAGCGGCGGGCAAAATCGACCTATAGTGGCGGGCATCCAGTCCGCCACTGCTCTAACGCCACTGCTATCGCTGGTTAGCAGTGGCGGTCAGAGCGCCCGCCACCGCTGTGTCAACAGCAGTGGCGGGCGCGCTGACCTCATCAGCCCGCCACTGCTATTATCAATATCAGTGGCGGGCAGATGATGTCAGCGCGCCCGCCACCACTATGTCACAGCAGTGGCGGGCGCGCTGACCTCATCTGCCCGCCACTGCCGTTATCAATAGCAGTGGCGGGCAGATGATGTCAGCACGCCCGGCACCACTATGTCAACAGCAGTAACGGGCAAGCTACCTCATCTGCCCGCCACTGCTGTGTATAACCCATAACACAGAATGCTGTGATCCACAAACCAAAACACAGAAATTATATGCTTCACACAGCCATCCACATACACAGCAGCAAAACATCCACATATCCACATACACAGCAGCAAAACATCCACATATCCACATACACATCCACAACAACAACACATCAACACAACAACCATCAATCTCATCAATTTTCAAAATTCACAATGTTTACATTCTTCCGGTTTATGTTTCACAATAAACATCCATCAACACAATTCATTGTTTCACAAATACATGCTCATGCGGTTTATGTTTTCTTGGAAGGCTAACTCATATCTTAATTGGTTCGCCTTTTCATTCTTCCGGCCCAATCATACAGAGTTGGATGCTTGGCCACTTCACTCTCAGGATCGAAAAATACTCCAAGCTCATGAAGAATCTCATGCATCGTGAAGCGGCACATCCTTGATACGATTTCGTACATTTGTGATTCAGAGAGTTGGCTCTTCTGGGCAACGGTTGATGGACCTGACGCCTGCATACGTAAAATATAAGTACATACGCTGCAAGTTATATTAGATTAACACACAAGAAATCAACTTACTTCTTTAGTATCCTCAGATACTGTCCGCCCAAACTTTCCTAAGTTATTGCTCATGAAATCACAAGTATAGTAGCCACAATGCACGGAACCAAGAGATTGTTTGTGACACTTCAAAATAGACAAAGTTAGAACGATATATAGTTTGGCTTTATCAATTTAATTAACAAATTTAAAAATATAATATTACCGGATAGTTGGTTCTGATAAGCATTTCTTTCGGCCTCTGTGGATCATGTGGGCCACCTAACTTTTCCATGTAGTATCTATATGCACTCTGAATAACATTTAATATATCTTGATATTCTTTTTGGGTTTGTCGAGCGAGTCGAGCACATAAACCCTTGAGCTTTTTGGGTATATCAGAAGTGCAATCCAATGATCACTATCGAAAGAAGTAATATATGATTATGTTAGTTTCATAATCGATAAAACGTGTTTAAGTGGATATAGTGGGTATACTTACTTAAAGTTATATGCCCCACTTATCATTTCTCTGTCCTTCCATTGATACATGCACCGCGCAATATACAACGCGGCACAACTCCTTTTGTTCTTCTTAAGTTTGTCTTCGTCTTTATTGAACATCTTTCTTTGAAATTTTTTCTTACCCGCAGTCCAGTACTTGCTATCATTCTGGTTTAGTGTCGGGTTCAGCGCACTTTGGCTTATTAATGACGGGTTTAAGTACCCATACAATTTACACTCGTCACCGCGTGAATTACAACTGCATATGTTATAAAACAATAGTCAATATAAGACATTATTTATTTTTTCTTTGTATTGACAAAGTATAAAGTACTTACATGCACCAGAGCATCATGCTTGTGATGTCGGTTCGCTTCAGACGAAACATCCGATGGAAGTCGTCGAAAAATAGTGCAAGCTTAAACTCTGGGCAGTTGAATATTTCTCGTGGAACCGTCAGTTCTATTTGTGTTACACCTAACGAAGATGCTTCGAGGTACCAGTCATGAAATGTTTTCATCGTCCAAGGCATACAATTAAGTACTCCTTGGGTAATAATGGTTTGCCTGGTTCGTATTCGATATAATCCTCGTCTCCGTAGGTCCTCTTATCAACAGAAAGTGAGCCTGCATGCTTTTGTACTGGAGCCTTTATGGGAGCCGCTTCGGGCATAGAACGTGTTTGCCCCAAAGTATTAAAAAATTTATGCATCTCAGATTTCAGCGCAGAACACTGCCCAGCTTAAACAGTTATCTTGTGGATTGCTGGCTTTGGGCATGCATCTTGTTTTTCAGGCTCGGCAGCAACTAGCACTGGCACTTGAGGATTAGCCGGAACTGGCACTTGAGGCTCAGTCGGAACTAGCACTGGCATTTGATCTGGCTCTGGCACATTTGTGTTGGGCTCATCAGTGGGCTCAAGCACTGGCACTAGCTTTGTCACTTGAGGATCAGAAGTCACTTTCGATTCTATCACTTCTGCCACTTTATTGGGCACTGGCTCTTCCTCTGCCTTTTCCTCTATTTCACGCTCATCAACAGGTGATAATGATCCTATATTTTGCACATCCTGAGATGAAAGATATGTGGGGGATTGTGATGAGACAATAGGTGATTTACTCTGAGAACTTGTCTGCAGTAATTTGATATCTCGGCTCGCCCATAGGACAAAGTTATTTAGAGCATCTCCGATTGTCTCAATCCCCTCATCAGGCATTGGAAGATCCAAGGGGTCATTAATAAATCTGTCGTTGGTGATCTCATTGACCTGAACCTTGGTATAGTCAGCAGGAATAGGCCGATTGTGAAATAAATCCCCAGGCATAGCAATGCCTCGTGCAGCCTCTTGGGAATGCCCTTTGCGCCCTATCGGTACATGCAGGCTGCAGGGTGTGTCCTCTTTATATAATTTACAGGAAATTTGTCTTGTACTGAGCCAACACTGCTTGGTACGTCGAGTCGTACCTCTGGCACAATTATTTGTCCAGCTGCAGCCTGCATTATGTTTGGATTCTCGTTAATAAATTCAAAAAAGTGTCGCTCCCACTCTGCACGGCGCTCTGCGGCGTCGTCTGTGCGTGCTTGACGCTTCTTGTATGTGGCACCCTCCTGTTTCTTGAAAGTATTTTTCCAGGGTGCTATAGAAGAGACACCTCGGGTGCGCCCTCGATGTTCCTCGTTTCCGAGAGCAGATGTAAGCTGGTCATTACATCCCTCGGCTTGAACTTTCCAGTCTTCTCCAACTCAGCGATTTCCTGTGCTTTCTGGAATACTTCACTAGTCCGTGAGTCGGAGAGCATATATTGGCCCTCGGGTGTTTTTTTAGTTCGACCTAGGAGTCATCTCTTAGTGCGCTGATCAGCACCTGAAAACTGTTCAGGTAACCCAGCCGCACGGTCCTCCTCCTCCTTTTACTCCACTCATCCTCCTTAGCCTTATATCCACATGGCCCAAGTTTATGGGGGAACTTATTCTTCTATTAAGTTCTTTGAACATTATGCTCTCTTGTTTGGCTTCTTCGGAGCAATGCTGCATTTTGAATTCATTCCATTCATTTGGCGTTATAAAGTCGTAGTCGTTGAGTGGCGACTCATCTTTCTGAAGGTATTGTGTGTTCAGTTTAGTCCTAAATGTACGGAGAGCCTTCCCGATAGTCTTCAATGTGGCAGCTTTAGCGTCTTCTAAGCGGTCTTCCGGGAATTTATAATGCGCTTTTATATGCTGCCACAATTCGTTCTTTGTAGCTTCAGGGACAGTCTTCCAATTTTTCCAAACTATCTTACATCGCTCCCTAGCGAGACATCCACAGTCGTTATGCCACTTCGCTGTGATTTCTTTTGGCTTCTTTGGAGCCCCATCAACATGCACTTCTTCAACCTCATAGATAGCTGTATGTAGCTTGTTCTTCTCCCGTTTCCCTCTCCTCTTCGCATTTGCAGACGATGTTGTGGCAGCGGGCTCAACATCTGTTCGCTCAGCTGACTCAATAGCTGGGACAATAGTTGTTCTTTTCTCGACTTGGAATAATCGACGCTTGCTTCCTCGCTTTGGATGATCCTACGATGATAGACAATGTGAGCTTCAGGAATGTAATCCTCGGTTAGAAGCTGCTCTGACTTGTTACTAACGTAATAATTACCTCCGCTTGAGCTGCAGGAATGTAATCCTCATCGGCGTCTTCTCTCGTTCTCTTCTTCCTAGGCTCCATTGGATGTTCATTCTCTGGAGAGTGGTACGAAGATTCGCTATCGGAGGATCCTTCAAATGAACCCTCTTTATTTGTTTTTGCGGAGACTCGTAGATGAGCTCCTCGATGGAACGTCCTTCTTCCGCCATAGATAAACTATTCATATTAAGAGGCTAATGTATCAGAATTTTGGTTATGCAAAAAAGGTCTAATGTCATATTAATCCTAAAGTTAGGATGTTGTGTTGTTTTCTCTCTCTAGTGTTGTTGAGGCCTCAGCATATTTTGTGTTGTTTTTCAAAATGTTCATGTCTGCCATGGAACCATGTTCACATCCATTCCCTGTCAGCAACACGAGAAAGAAGAAGCTGTTGACAGGAATGGATGTGTCACATGGTTTGATGACATACATGAGATAACTCAATAACAATTTGCATCATAGGCCCCTAAAAGGAATTGTGGAATCTAATGTTGGCCTTCAGCCGGATGAACATGATGATTAGTATATAGTAGCCTTAGAAATAATAGCAGTAGTAAACTGATCACAGTGTTGTTTAGGCCTCAGCATATTTTGTGTAGCTTTTCAAAATGTTCATGGCTGCCATGGAACCATGAGCACATCCATTCCCTGTAAGCAACACGAGAAAGAAGAAATTGTTGACAGGAATGGATGTGTCCCATGGCTTGATGGCATACATGAGATAACTAAATAACAATTTGCATCATAGGCCTCTAAAAGGAATTGCAGAATCTAATGTTGGCCTTCAGCCAGATGCATGAACTTGAGGATTAGTATATAGTAGCCTTAGAAATAATAGCGGTAGTAAACTGATCACAGTGTTGTTTAGGCCTCAGCATATTTTGTGTAGCTTTTCAAAATGTTCATGGCTGCCATGGAACCATGAGCACATCCATTCCCTGTCAGCAACACGAGAAAGAAGAAATTGTTGACAGGAATGGATGTGTCCCATGGCTTGATGACATACATGAGATAACTAAATAACAATTTGCATCATAGGCCTCTAAAAGGAATTGCAGAATCTAATATTGGTCTTCAACCGGATGCATGAACTTGAGGATTAGTATATAGTAGCCTTAGAAATAATAGCAGTAGTAAACTGAACACAATGTTGTTGAGGCCTCAGCATATTTTGTGTAGCTTTTCAAAATGTTCATGGCTGCCATGGAACCGTGAGCACATCCATTCCCTGTCAGCAACACGAGAAAGAAGAAGTTGTTGACAGGAATGGATGTGTCTCACGGCTTGATGACATACATGAGATAACTAAATAACAATTTGCATCATAGGCCTCTAAAAGGAATTGCAGAATCTAATGTTGGCCTTCAGCCAGATGCATGAACTTGAGGATTAGTATATAGTAGCCTTAGAAATAATAGCGGTAGTAAACTGGTCACAGTGTTGTTTAGGCCTCAGCATATTTTGTGTAGCTTTTCAAAATGTTCATGGCTGCCATGGAACCGTGAGCACGCCCATTCCCTGTCAGCAACACGAGAAAGAAGTTGTTGATAGGAATGGACGTTTCACACGGCTTGATGACATACATGAGATAACTCAATAACAATTTGCATCATAGGCCTCTAAAAGGAATTGCAGAATCTAATGTTGGTCTTCAACCGGATGCATGAACTTGAGGATTAGTATATATAGCCTTAGAAATAATAGCAGTAGTAAACTGATCAGAATGTCGTTGAGGCCTCAGCATATTTTGTTGCCATGGAACATTAGAGGGAAAAACAACACAAATATGCTGAGGTATCAACAAAACTAAAGAGAGAGAACAACACAATCTCCTAGCTTGAGAATTAATATAGTGGCTTCGGAAGTAATAGCTGACTACTGTAGCCAAGAAGAGTTTTCATACATTTCCACCTTTGACACTGTGATCAGTTTACTACTGTAGCCTCAGAAGTAATAGCAGTAGTAAACTGATCACAGTGTCAAAGGTGGAAAATGTATGAACACTCTTCTTGGCTACAGTAGTGAGCTATTACTTCTGAAGCTACTATATTAATCCTCAAGTTAGGAGATTGTGTTGTTCTCTCTCTCTTGTGTTGTTGAGGCCTCAGCATATTTTGTGTTTTTCAAATATGTTCATGGCTGCCATGGAACCGTGAGCACATCCATTCCCTGTCAGCAACACGAGAAAGAAGAAGTTGTTGACAAGAATGGATGTGTCGCACGGCTTGATGACATACATGAGATAACTCAATTACTATTTGCATCATAGGCCTCTAAAAGTTGTTCTAAAAAAGTGGTAATGTGGTATGCAATATTTCTCATGGCATAACTTAGATATAGAAGACTTCACTCAAGAACTAGAGGGGGGTGAATAGGCGCCTCGACAAAATTCTTTCGAATTAGATGGCCCTTTCAAAACACCCAACGCCCCTCCAAACTTAATCACAGATTTAGCTCCAATGAGTCAAATTAAAGAGTACATCACAAACTTAATATTTAATCTTTATGTCTAATCAAGAAATCAGAATTTAAACAAACTTAATTATCTAAACACCTTGCAATGATTTCAAGGGTAGTCGAGGGTGGCGTGGGCTTTGGGAGCGACGGCCTTCGGGGACGACGGGCTCCGAGGGCGGCGTGGGCTCCGGGAGCGGTGGCAATGGGCAGAGTTCGGCGCACGGGAGTTAGTGAACACTCTTCAAATGAAGTAAACAAACATATATATGTAATATTATTAAACCCCAAGTTTAAATCTTTTAAAATTTTAAGACCCGTAAAGTAGAATTATTTTAATGAATAAAAAACCTATGATTGATAACCAATCATTGGAGTTACACTCAGAATCACATTTTCCTGATGGGGATGCACCAACACTCACCAAAATTACATGATAACCAATCATGGTTTATCTACTTCGATGGTTACTCATCCAAATATATAGCGCGTGAGAAAATAAAACTTCTCATAGAGGGAACCACATCCAAGACAACAAAAAATAACATGAATTTCTCCTAATATTAACAACCACCAGTACAGAACCAAACATTCAATCGCACAAATTACGCACATGAGCACCACAAGAGATGAGATCATCTCTCTGCATGTATCCTCATCAAAACACTCAAACCACAACAACCCGTGATTTCATATATCCACACACACATACCAAGCACACATGAATCACATAATTACATATAATTGATGAACCACATTTTTACTAGGGAACAAAGGTACTCACCGGTAAGTATGAAGTGGAATGACGTCGGCAGTGTGCGCTCGGGGACGGGGACGGCGGCGCGGGGTCCGGCGACAGCGACGTGGGCTCCGGCGAAGTTCGGGGCGACGACGACAACGGGTTCCGAGGGTGGCGGCGCGGGCTCCGGGACGGGGATGGCGGCGTGCGTCGAGGACGGGGACGACAGCGACGAGGGGTCTGGGTACACCTGACGCGGGCTCCGGTGATGGGCTTCAAGGACGACAGCGATGGCTCCGAGGTGGCGGCGAGGGGTCCGGGGACACCAACGGCTCCGAGATGGCGGCGACGGGCTTCGGGGACGACAACGACGGGCTCCAATGGTGGCGGCGCGGGCACTGGGAGCGGCAGTAACTGGCAGGAGAAGATTAGGGCTTAGGGTTTTAGACGCGGGAGCGAAACTTTTATATAGGTGGATTAGCAGTGGCGGGCACACGCTGATGTCATCCTGCCCGCCACTGATATTTATCGTAGTAGTGGCGGGCAAAGACATAGTAGTGGCGGGCCGCTGACGTCACCGACCGCCACTACTAGGGTTTAGTCTGGGCGGGTGGAAAAAAGTATAGTAGTGGCGGGCATATGCTGACGTCAGCATGCCCGCCACTACTAAAAGGATAACGGTGGCGGGCTGGTGATGTCATCATGCCCGCCACTACTAATCCGCCGTTGGTGGGGTTATCTAGCATACGTTGCCACTCAAGTCGAGAAACACTTAGTAGCGCAGTGGTGCGGGGGTTGCTTTGGTGCCATGCGGTTCGAGGTTCGAACCTTGCTGCCGGCAGGCGGTTTGAGGTTCGAACCTTGCTGCTAGCATCCAAACATTTTTTTTACATTTTCATGACTTTTTTGTTCATGTTTAAATTCTAGTTTGAACTTGATTTTTTAACAATAAAAATACATCATAACTTATCAAATTTAAAAATTTGGTATTTTTTCTGCCTCACTTTACTTTTTATTATTTCATTAATAAACATGTACAATAAAAATACATCATAACTTATCTATAGTTTATACTTCCTTTGAAATTGAAACTTTTTGTACAATAAAAATACAACACCAATATTCTAATTGCAAAAATTGATATTTTTCTCCCTTAGTTTACTGTTTTTATTTTCATTAAGTGTGTTTTTTACATTTCTATTCTAATTTTCATGACTTTTTTATTCATAATTAAATTCTAGTTTGAACTCGATTTTTTTAACAAAAAAAAATACATCATAACTTATCAAATTTAAAAAATTGGTATTATTCTGCCTCACTTTACTTTTTCTCCCTTAGTTTACTGTTTTTATTTCATTAAGTGTGTTTTTATGATCAAAGTCAAAATAAGTTCAATTTGAACTACAAGACATGAAATAATTCACCAAAATTTATAGAAAACCATATTCATGTTTTGACTCTATAATTAGTTATTATCCAGTAAATTTAAAACCATCATCAAAAATGTAGGTTTCCACAACACTCGATCGACAACTTGTATTTTTATAGTTTTTAATCCTCAAAAAATAAAATAAAGTCTAAAAAGATGAGACTTGTCATGTTGTTATGATATGATCGATCCATAGATGTTGTCATAAAAAATAAAATTGTTTCGAGAAAATAATCATGTAGGGCGTTAAGAAACCTAAGATTCTCCGGGGATGAATTAGGGTTTAGAGATGAAATGACTCAGGTTTGAAAGCAAAACCTATAGTTGATTCTTTTGATCCTTTGAACTTGAAACTTTTTGTACAATAAAAATACAACACCAATATTCTAATTGCAAAAATTGGTATTTTTCATTAACAGAAATTGGTATTTAAATGCAAAAAAGTCCACGTAGAGGTAGGGATTATCTAGCATACACTGCACAAATAGCCGAGAAATACATTGTAGCGCACTGGTGCGGGGGGTTCTTTGGTGCCATGCGGTTTGAGGTTCGAACCTTGCTGCCGACAGGCGGTTTGAGGTTCGAACCTTGCTGCTGGCGCCAAATCAACATTTTTTTTCTGTTTTGTACTTTTTTAAATTTTCAGCACTTTTTTATTGATGTTTTAATCCTCGTTGAACACGAATTTTTTCTAACAATAAAAATACATCATAATTTATCAAATTTAAAAAGTTGGTATTTTACTGCCTCAATGTACGTCACTCGACTTAGTGGTGGCGGGCCGATGACATCATGCGACCGCCACTACTAAAAGGATAGCAGTGGCGGGCTGGTGACGTCATCATGCCCGCCACTACTAATCCGCCGCTGCTGGTGGGGTTATCTAGTATACGTTGTCCACGCATGTCGAGAAAGACTTAGTAGCGCAGTGGTGCGGGGGTTGCTTTGGTGCCATGCGGTTCGAGGTTCGAACCTTGCTGCCGGCAGGCGGTTTGAGGTTCGAACCTTGCTGCTAGCATCCAAACATTTTTTTTACATTTTCATGACTTTTTTGTTCATGTTTAAATTCTAGTTTGAACTTGATTTTTTAACAATAAAAATACATCATAACTTATCAAATTTAAAAATTTGGTATTTTTTCTGCCTCACTTTACTTTTTATTATTTCATTAATAAACATGTACAATAAAAATACATCATAACTTATCTATAGTTTATACTTCCTTTGAAATTGAAACTTTTTGTACAATAAAAATACAACACCAATATTCTAATTGCAAAAATTGATATTTTTCTCCCTTAGTTTACTGTTTTTATTTTCATTAAGTGTGTTTTTATTACATGTTGTTACTATATGATCGAGACTTTGTAGCGCGGTGGTGCGGGGGCTCGCTTGACATATCATGTTTATTTGAAAGCAAGTAAACAAACACAAGTCCAGGCTGGGGAAACCAGCTTACACATCGAAACGCACTACTGGTCAAACCCAAAAGAAAGATATGGTTTGGAGCTTCTTCTTCTTCCTCGGCACAAACCCAACCTATTTCTGGTTAAACAGATTAAAAGTCTCAACTTGCCAATCCTCAACCAAATCGGCATCATCAGGCAGTCTGAACTGCTCTCCATGTTCCTGAACAAGAAAATACACGCGGCGGCGATAGTGAGAACAACTTATTATCAATGATTGAATTGGATGATAAAATATAAAATTTGCATAAAAAGAGGATCTTGCCTCCTTCCTCCTCTTGCTGCCGCATTGCTGTACATGCTTCCCTTTTCCACCGCTAGCCTCGGCATGTTTCCCTCTACCACCGGTTGTCTCATCATTCTTCCCAACACTTACCCTATCTGGTTGCGGCGATCGCGAGTCGTCCTCCGAGTCGGAGTCCATTATGAGAATCACTTTCTTCGCCAAACAACTGCAAACTATACCATCATGTACCTTATGTTTACCGCATTTGCAAACCTCACACACGCCACTTGATGTAGAGTCTGAGGATCGACTGTTTGTTGGTTCAATCTTAGGAGGAGCCATCTGCATTTTTTTTGTCACATTGATATAACATTAAAAAACCCTAAGCTAGTAATATTATAGTACATTAAAAAACATTATTGTTATAGTGGAAATTTTTTTTCTCAGAAATTTTTTATAGTACATTAAAAAAATTATTGTTATAGTGGAAATTTTTTATCTCGGAAATTTTTTACAGTAGATTAAAAAACATTATTGTTATAGTGCATTCTACTAGTAATATTATACTAAATTTTATTACCACGCATAAATTAATATAACAATCCTCCATCATTTTAACCCTAAGCTCGAATAAAATAAAACCAAAGATATAGGTTAATAATCATTTACTGATCGACTGGATGGCGGCGACAACGGGCGGCGCCGACGAGCTCCGAGGAAGGCGGCGACGGGCGGAGGGCAGCGGCGACGTGCTCCGGGACGTCGACGGCGGCGACGGGAGGAGGGGGGCGACACAGGAGTTTAGGGTTTAGAAAATGAAACTAGGTTTTCGGACGGCGGGAGTGGAAAGTATATATAGGTGTCTTAGTAGTGGCGGGCATGATGACGTCATCCAGCCCGCCACTACTAAATCGGATAGCAGTGGCGGTCTGGTGACATCATGCGACCGCCACTACTAAATCGGATAGCAGTGGCGGTCTGGTGACATCATGCGACCGCCACTACTGCCTCTGGTGGGGTTATCTAGCATACGTTGCCACTCATGTCGAGAAACACTTAGTAGCGCAGTGGTGCGGGGGTTGCTTTGGTGCCATGCGGTTCGAGGTTCGAACCTTGCTGCCCGCAGGCGGATTGAGGTTCGAACCTTGCTGCTAGGCATCCAAACATGTTTTTTACATTTCTATTCTAATTTTCAACACTTTTTTATTCATGTTTTCTCTTAGTAGTGATTATATATATAGCATATAATACTCTTCCTACAATCCTCATTTGATCTTGAAAATGTTTTAATAATAAATGACATAATTGATTTTACAACTAAACATAAATGATCTAGCCTTGAACTAATTTTCCATCGCCATTGGTGCGTAGATAAGGAATCACACTGCCAAATGACAGTTTTGCTTCAACCACATTGATCCTTGATATGTCAACGAAAAACGGCACCTCATCAAACTGATTGTATTCTTCTTCGTCTTCGACTCCATCAACTCCAACAATTCTTTGTTTTCCTGGAGCAACGATGTATTTTTTCTCATCTTTAGGATCAAGTATGTAAAATACTTGTGCCACGGATTGAGCGAGTATCCAAGGGTCATCTTTATAAGCCACCTTATTAAGGTCAACTATCGTAAACCCGTAATCATCCACCTCCACACCTTCTGGATGTCTGACCCACTGACACTTAAATACAGGGATTTCTATAGAGTTCCCGTAGTTAAGTTCCCATATTTCTTCGATGTATCCATAGTAAGCATTCTTTTGTCCAGTGCTATCTTCTGCTTCTCCTCTGACACCACTATTTTGGCGCTGACTCCTTTGATCCTTTGCTTTGGTATAGAATGTGAAACCATTGATGTCATACGCTTGCCATGTTTTAACCATGCTCAATGGACCGTAAGACAATTTATTTATCATCATCTCTTCGTCGGTTTCTCCGATCGAAAGGTTTAGATCCCTCAGCCATGATGTGAAATAAATTTTGTGTTCTTTCATAATCCATTGTTCATCGTGATCTTCATTCTTTTCACGAAGCTCTTGCAGGTGTTGTTCAACATATGGTCTCATAATCGCCAACTGATGCATTACACTATAATGTGATTCTCTTATTCTTTGATAACTATTGTCTCGTATGATTTTCCTGCCTTTAGTTCCTTTACCGGTGAGTCTTCCATGGTGCCGCGACACGGGAACTCCTATTGGTCTTCCATCTCTTATGTAATCTGCATAGCACTCAATGACTTCCTCAGTCGTGTAGCCCTCTATCATGGAACCCTCTGGATAAGCACGATTTCGTACGTAACCCTTGAAGATAACCATTAGACGCTCGTACGCATACATATTGTGCAGGTACGTTGGACCGAGAACAAAGATTTGGTCTGCTATATGTATCATATAGTGCTCCATAATATCAAAATATGAAGGAGGAAAGCACATCTCAAGCTGACACATAGTCTCCCTCATTTGTTTACGTAATTCATTTAACTCTTCAGTGTCGATCACCTTCTTTGATATGACATTGAAGAAGTGACACATGCGTGTTATCACCATCTTCAGAAATGAATGTTTGACTCCTCTTACTGCGATGGCGAGGAATAGCCCAAGCATAACATGACAATCATGAGTGTTGTAGCCGCTCATCCTCAAATCTGCTACGGAGACAATATTCTTTATATTCGTTGAGAATCCTGTTGGAACTCTAATTCCATGTAGACACCTGCAGATTGATCTTTTCTCGTCAATTGTGAGGTTATAGCTAGCAGCCGGAAGGAAAAATTTTCCATTGGCCCTTTCCTGTGGGTGAAGCTCGGGTCTAATTCCGAGAGTTTGAAGGTCCCTTCGTACTTTGAGTCCATCTTTTGATTTGCCCGGTATGTCTAACAAAATACCGATAGTGCTTTCGAAGACATTCTTCTCAACGTGCATTGTATCGATAGCATGACCAATCTCCAACTCCTTCCAATAGGGCAAATATCTAAAGAAGATCGACTGCTTTTTAAATGGAGCGTCCTTTGAAATTTTTTCAGATTTCTTCCTCTTCTTTCCGAAAACAACTTTGATATTCTTTACCATTTCGAATAGAAATTTGCCATCTCGATTTCGTGGAGGCTGTCCAAGCTCGATTGTACCGTCGAAATGGTTCCTATTTCTTCGATATTTGTGGTTTTTTGGTAAAAATCTGCGGTGTCGCATATATATCGTCTTAACGAATGATGGAAGATGCATAGATTCTGTCTGGTCCACACACACTACACATGCTGTCTTTCCTTTAACCTGTCCTGTTAGGGACATGCGTCCTGGGTTGTCAGCTATGGTGCAAAAGATTATGGCTCTTAGATTGAAGTGCTCTTTCTTGTGCTCATCCCACACACAGACACCATGTTCCCATAGACGTTTCATATCCTCCATCAAAGGTTCTAGAAAGATATCAATGTCATTGCCAGGTTGTTTTGGACCAGAAATTAGAGTAGTGAGCATAAGGTATTTTCTTTTATGGCACAACCATGATGGAATGTTGAACAAGCATAGAAAGACTGGCCACGTACTATGTGGGTTCCTCATCTCACCGAAGGGATTCATTCCATCCGTGCTAAGTCCCATCCTGATATTTCTAGGATCGTCCGAGAAATATGGATGGGCCAAGTCAAATGATTTCCACTGCCTAGCATCCGCAGGGTGCCGAAGTTTTCCGTCCTTCTTTCGCCCAGCGAAATGCCAGATTAATAGTTCAGCATCTCTAGGATTAGAGAACATACGTTTCAAGCGATCAATCACCGGTAGGTACCACATTACTAAGGCCGGAACTTTCCTCTCCATCTTTTTTCCAGGATGGTCTTCAATAACATTTTTATTCCTCTTCTGCAACCTCTTATTATTCTTCTTCTGGTGGTCATTGTAGTCCTCCACACAGTCATTTGGACGTTTGTATCGACTCGCGTTGCACTGCGGACATCTCTCTAACAATCCATACTCTTTTCGATATAGGATACAGTGGTTCGGGCATGCATGAATCTTCTGAATGCCCAAAGTCAACGGACAAATCATCTTCTTTGCTTGGTACGTATCAGATGGTAAACCATTGGGTTTTGGCAAAACCTTTTTTAGGAGTTGTAAAAGATCTGAAAAACTGGTGTCAGACCATCCATTACTGGCCTTCAGTTTCATAAGCTCAAGAATTGTGTACAACACAGTATACTGCTTATCGCATCCGTGGCGTTCCTCGTAAAGAAGGTTTTTTGATGCTTTGTCAAGTGCTTCAAAGTTATCGTATCCTTTGGTTGTAGTTCTCTGCAACAACACCTCAAGCGCAACATTTCGCACCAGTTCCTCCACATCAAAGGCGTCATCATCATCATGTTGATCAACATCATCATGTGTTATGTCGGATGTATGATCACAACCTCTTCTATGTTGATGAGCATCTTGCGGCACATCAGAATCTTCAGGAGGATTTTGGCCCATCTCACCGTGTTTCGTCCATATATAATAGTTCTTCACGAAACCATTTTTCAACAAGTGAAATCGTATGGTTTCACGATCAGAACACGGATACATCGCTTCGTTTTTACAAACTTTACAAGGACAATATATTGCCTCTTCACTCTGACGGGAAGCATATTGTGCGGCAGCTTCAGTAAATTCAGTTACTCTGTTAAAATATGCCACCACATCTCCGTCGTTGGACGAGTACATCCAGGACCTGTGCTCCATCTAAAACATATATTATTTGAAAAAATATTAATAAAATCATTATTGTTAATTTTAGTAATTTACAAATTGAAAATATATTGATTTATTATCGCTCATAACAACATTAATTAAAAATCCTCAATGCTTTAATTAAAACTACTTATTAAGCAGAAAAAATTATTAAATAAATTAACTATATTGGTTTCTCTCTCTCTCCTAAACAACATAACTCTAGATCTATAATCATAAATCAAATTAAAAAAGAGATTAAAATGACGTAAATCAATATACAAGTGATGAATAATTGTGAGGAGGGTCATATTTGTTCATTTGGGAGAAGGTAACACTATAAATGGAAGATTATTTGAAAATTTCTATTCACAAACCCTAAATTAGAAAAACGCTAATAACTCATTGTATACATGATTAAATACAAAATAAATATGAGATTCGGCATGGATTTACCTCCTAGAATGAATCCTTCAAAAGAAACGAAAACAAAGCCTCCCCCCTCTTTATCTAGATTTTTGTCGCCATTGTACGGACAAAATTAAATGCGAACTCCAGTAGAGCTCGGGGAGGAAGAAGCTGCGCATTTATAGCTAGAATAGTAGTGGCGGTCGCAAGTGATGTCATCATTACTTTAGTGGCGGCCATCTTAGCAGCGGCGGGCAGCACCAGCGCCCGCCACTGCTATTGGTAAATTAGTGGCGGTCCGGGCTGACGTCATCACCGACCGCCACTACTTTACCAACAATAGTGGCCGGCGCTGGTGCTGCCGTCAGCACCAGCAACTCTAGTGGCGGGCATCTAATGGCCCGCCACTACAGTGGTTTTGCCCAACGCCACTACAGTGACAGTTTGTAGTAGTGTTGGATTGGTGGAGGATCTCGACGTTGTCGATCCAAGGCTCCGGTCCGGCGGATCAAAACCTTGCAATCGTTACACCACTGTCTCCATTGGTTATCAACCACGCAGGACGCGATTGACCTCGCCACGAAGGCTAATTCCTGCAAGCGAACCCAAGAACACAAGCAAGAACAGGAAGGATACAAGTCAAATGCCAAATCACAAACAAACGATTAAAAGGTGAGGTTTCACAAACGCCTATGCAGCAGCCAATCTGTCCGGTGCAAGGGGCGGGATCTAAACACAAAAGTGTAGATGCAAACAAAGCAAAACCTAACCCTAAAGGCGGCTGGCGTGAATATATAGGGCGTGGGAGGCGTACAGACTTGGGCTGTGGGCTAGAATACGTACAACTCAGACTATGGGCCAACACGGCCCAATTATATCACGCAGGACTGTTTCAAACACACAGGACGGCTCAAGACTCCAAATGAGGCTGAACCAACGCCAAAAGATCCATCTTCTCCTTAGCTTTCCAAAAAGTCCAAGAACGCGCCAATCGGACTTCGTATGAGGAAGTTATGCCCATTTTGGTGAATGGTGGTCGATGTAGTCCAACCAGCGAATTCTAGACTTCAAATCATCCGCGCGACTCCGTCTTCAACTCCAACTCTTCTATTCCATCTCCCATGTTCCTAAGCAACAAAATATCACTAGTATTCAGTAGCATCCCATCCAAACAAATATTAACATAGTTACTAAGGAAAGAATTAACCTCATGATTCAAGCGACGGGCACGGGCGCGTGTGATTGGTCCTTGTAATTGAATTGTAGGTGGAGGCTCCATGTGTGTATCATGTGAAGTGATGTCCTCATCACGGAGTACCATTGGTCTGGCCGGCTATTGCCGACAACGGCGTAATGAAGGCCTCTAGTCAGACCGGTACCTCAACACCAGTCATACCAAAGTAATAGATCCGATTTTTTAAGCTTCGGTAAACGTAGCAAACAATCTCCAATTGCTCCCAAACTTCGCAGAGATGTTTGATAAGGCAGTTGATCTACAAAACAATAAGAGATCAAACACAATTCAGCCGGAGGGCTGAATTGCCGGATAGGGGAATAAAAACCGATAAAAGGATAGCAATCCGTTACGTGGATTAACGAGAGGTTCACAAGCGAACCAGCAAGGGTTACCATGATTAAGGACGGGGCAGACGGAGGGCTTTCAAGAAAACCCACGAAGATGCAGAAAAGTAAAGAAAGTAAATACGATTCAAAGCTAGGGCTTTGGATTGATATGTTGGGGGGGCCTTGAATCGGCCTTGCCCCCTAGTATTTATAGGGGGTGGGCTAGTTATCCCTGGCTAGAGATAGAGTTAGATGCGTCCAAAACCCTGTTGAGATAAGTTTTGGGCGAAAATATCCCTAATCCTACTCGGATCCGAAATCCAGACCCTGGTTGGTCTGACCAAGCCCATGGGTCCGGTCTGACTGGACTTGGCCAGCTAGACCGACCTACCATAGCCGGTCAGACCGGCCTTTGCCATGTTGACATATTTTCGGTCAAAAATACTATTTTTTCAGTATTTGCCTAGTTTGACCATTAATGCCATTTTTTGTTATAAACAAGAAGTTCCGATAGGTAGTATTGGATTTTTCGATTATTTTTTGGTCTCGAGTCAGAGAGCAAATGTTGCTTTGGAAGTTCCGGTGAGCCAGAAGTTTCGATTTGGAATCAGAGAGAATTGTATTGACCGGAAGTTCTAATATGGTATTGGAAGTTCCGAGGTGGGCGAAAACATATTGGATCTAATGCATGTCGTGCTGAATTGGGAGACCTAAAATACCCCATCGGAAGTTCTGATCTAGGATAAGAAGTTCTGATGTGGGATAACAGATTGGATCTATTACGAATATGAATTAGTTTTAACTAATTTGTGGGTTCCGAGATGTGCACGACCAGGGGGGATTTTATCCCTATATAAAGAGACGGAAGAGGAGGTCTTGGTAAAAAGGAATAAGCCTAGATTAGACCTAACCACAATAGACTCCTCTCCTCCCTTTTCTTGATCTCATTCATTGAGGTCGAGGATTTCCCGTCTCTCACGTGCGGTGCTAGCACGCTACCATGGGAGGAACTCCATCCCTATACATGTGGACTCCGTGGAGGCATTGTTCCAAGAGCGATGCTCATGGCCATCACCATGAGGAATGTAACTTATTCACCGTTTGGATTGGCAGGAACGACTAGGACAAAGCGAAGATAGGCTTGACGTGCTTCATAAACCTCTTCTTCCGCTGCACCTAGCGTGTTAAGTTCTAGAAGGTAACGATCTATGATCTCACACGCGCATGGGTCTTGGGTTTTAGGGCAGAGATCTTGAATTTTCCTGCTAGCGTAGCTCCCCTATTCCACAAGGTCCGACACCGCCACAAAGAAATTTAAATTCTCCATGCCTGGTGACACCAATCGCAGTTGTGAATGGCCGAGGAAGAAGAAGATGAAAATGAAGAAAATAGATTATGGAGCCGAGACCCGGGGCAAAAAGTTATAAAGTACCATAAGGTGAATGGTTTCAGCTACAATTAATGAGTATGAAAAGATAACGTGGCTAGACATTAGAAAGATGTGATGGCAGGGGTGATTGTGGCCGATAATTTTGAAGCATCAGAAGCATTTAATGCTCTGAAACTATGGGGCATGTGTTGACGCAAAGATTTAGTATGATCTAGGCCCACTAGGGAAGTCGCGTGGTCAATAGAAGTCAAAGAAGGGTCCAGTCATAAGGGGGTCAAAGAAGCCCGTTCATATTGTTTCAATATGACCGAACATGCAAGAGCCGATGGAGGAGAGAGAAGATAAGGATGATCCAGAATCAGTTACAATGTGTATTACTTGGACGGCAAGTCTCCGGACTATAAATATATATCTAATTAGCTAGGTTTAGACCCACAATCAATCCCTACAAACTACTACTTTCGGTGCATCGCCACCCTTGGATTCCCAAGGTTAATCTCGACGGGACTTGGCACTCAGAACCGGGATGCATCATCTTGATCTCCAGCGATGAGGTGAGTCCCTCCACCCCGATGGTCACATCACTTGACGTTTGTTCTTCAAGGCTGCATCATATCAATCTCTTGAGGTATTGGCCCGATTGGTGTGACTACCAAGTTTATCTTGGTATATTTTGCTAGGCCTAAGGCTGCATCAGTTTTGATCTCTTACATTGATGTGAATTAGGTGTCATAATTTAAGGCTTCATCAGTTAAGTCCAACATCATGATCTACTGTATCCTGTTCATGTTGTGTACCATTCATCTAAATAAAGTATGCTTGATGTGTTGAAGTGTTATTGATTTATCTTGATTAGCGATGGTGTCAGTTAGGTCTGATCTTTCGATTACGGTGACTTAATGATATGAATATATTATTTGACATGCTTGATTTAGTTTCTACCGGTGTACAAGGCGATAGGTTATCTTTATTTCCATGCTATGTCCTATCTTCATACGAAAGGAGCTCATCAATCTTGATTCATAAAGGTGTTATCTTATCGGTCGATAGAGAGTTTCGCGTGATAGCGTGGGAATGGTCATCGGCCTCATGGCCGATAGGCACGCTTGTGCCTATTTATTCTATTCTTGCCACAGTCATCGGCTTGATAGCTTATTGATGTTGCTACTAACATTGTCCTTTATGATTCCTTATTAGTTGCAGGGTCAAATTGATTGGCATGCTAAGAACCTTGTTTTTTCTAAGATTATAGGACCTGCACTAGAGTTAAGCAGATCTCCCAAGCCATGCATGTTACCAAAAACTACACCAACTATTTCCGTTAAGCATATTATATGTTAAATTTGACCAACATCGAGTTCTTTCATGTACTATATTATGTGTGCTAAATTAACCCCTTTTGATAGTTGTTCCTTATCAGGCAACATGCTAAGTCGCCTCTCCTCCATCGAGCCTCTCAATAGAGAGAACAACAGTGCTTGGAGAGAAAATATTGAAATAGCACTTGCGCTATGGGACACAGATTTTGCACCTACGCATGTTCATCCCGTTGAGCCTTCAAAGGTCACGATCCATGAGGGTGAGAGCTAGGTGGTTTTTAGCACTAGGTCATGGGACTTTGCAAAAGTAAGAATGAAGTACAACATAGATCGTACTAAGTGGGATCAGTCTAATCGTAAGTGCCTCATGGTCATTAAGAGCTGTATTATGCAAGCAATAAGGGAATAAACACGACATATGATACCAAAAAGGATTATCTCAAGAAGGTGGAGAGTTAGTGTTGATGCTAAAATGTGTCCTCGCACTTGGGCCGGTTCAATGTCCAAAAGTATCGCAATGATACCGACGTCACATTCCGACTACCCTTAATAGTGATAAGGAGGATGTAGTCGCCAGGCAATCAGAGAAATAATTAGTATTTAAATCCAATTGGCCGAAAGTGTTAGTGATAAAGTAAAACAGGATAAAAATGAATTTAATACCTGAAATCGGCTTATTCAGAGCCAATTTCGGACTATAGAAAAAATTGGCCTAAAGGGTCCCAAAAGGGCTTCGGCCTTCTTGCCTGGTCGGACCGGAGTCACACCCTCGGTCGGACCAGAGGTGCAGATTGGCAAAATACCCTGAAGGGGGTTCGAACGACACCCTCGGCACAAAGCGAAAGGGGCCTCAGTGCAACCGTTCGGAGCCATCCGGTCGAATCGGCGATGGCACCTTGGTCGGATGGAAGACGCACAGTACTTCAGGATCGAATGCAGAGGGCTTCGGTAGAGGGCTTCGAATATAGGCTTCAGTGCAGAGAGGCTTCAGCACGACCAAGGGGCCCGGTCAGACCGGCGAAATCTCATCGGTCAGACCGGCCATTGCCGACAACGGCGTGACGAGGATGTCGGTCGGACCGGCCCTACCGTCGGTCAGACCGATAGTAGCAGATCCAATCTGCTAGACTTTGGAAAACCCTTGTAGATGAAATCCAATTGCCCCCAAATGCTTTGGCGATGATTATGAAGACAATGGCTCTGCAAAAAGTGAGAGATCAGACACAATTCGGCCAGGAAGCTGAATTGCCAAGTGTAGCCAAAATAAAACCGATAAAAAGAGATAGCAATCCGTTATGTGGATTAACGAGAGGTTCACAAGCGAACCAGCAAGGGATACCATGATTACGGATGCGGCGGACGGAGGGCTTCCAGCGCAAACCAATGAAGATGTACGAACTAATGCGAAAAAGTAAAGTAGTACCATTCAAAGCTAGGGTTTGTGTAGGAGTTGATTGTGTTGAGATGCCCCATCAATCGGCTTTGCCCCTATAATTATAGGGGTTGGTCTGGTGTATCCTGGCACAAAATTCGAGTAGGAGTCGGCCAAAATCTGTTTGGATAAGATTTGGATAAAAACAGCCTGAATCCCCCTTTATCTCTAATTTTCATTTCTGGGCCGGTCTGACCGGACCAATTGGGCTTGTCTAACCGGGCCTACATGGTCGGTTGGACCGGCCTACTATGGCCGATCATACCGGCCTGTGCCAGTGATTGACATATTTTCGGTCAAAAATATTCCATCTTCAGGGTTATTGCAGTGACAAGATAAAGGCTGGTGATTAAGCCGAAGACTTCCAGCATATAACTTCAGAAATACATTGAATCAAGTTCGAAGTATGATGACGAATTCTAGTTCGGAGTATATCTTCGAACTTGGACTCTTCCGGGAGTTTCTTTTCCAGCTAAGATGGAAAACTTATCTTCTTTCTCATTAGATTAGTCTTTTACCATTTTAGCCATATTAAGGGTACCGAATAGTTTCACTATGTCGGTTGTAATAGAGGGGTAAGAAGGTCTTTTCCTTAATGTTTGGGCCTATAAATACCCCCCGTTTTACCCTGTAATAGAGACCGAATACAAGTTATTCAATACACACATCCGAACTATTCTAAGTTATTATCCTTTCGGAGGCTTAGAACAGTTCACTTCGTAAACACTTCGTTTGTTAGTTTCTAATCTTCAGAAACCTGTTAGCGTAATCTTTTACGCCAACAGTTGGTGCCGTTCGTGGGGAACCTAGTCCAAGAAACTTCGTTCTCTACCAACTTCTTACATCATGCCTCCTAAGCGGAGCGCAACTCGTAACCCTGTTCGGAGGTCCCCTCGGACCTCCGGAGGGGCATCTCCCGACACTGTTGAGGTCGGAGGACCTTCGACGTTTCCTCCACCTCAAACTCCGGAAGGGGTTCCCATTCCTCGAGCATACGGAGTTGCTCCGCCAACTCCATCTATACTTCGACCACCCGGAGTTACTCTTCCACCTGAAGTTCCACTCCGAACTGATCCTTACAGTTCTCAAGACCCGGAAGATCCTTCCGGAGGAGATGAAGACAATCTTGGTGATATGGCCGCTCAAATGGCCAGTCTCCAAGCTGAAGTAGCTGAGATGGCGACAAGAAGCTGCAAATAGGTTTCGTTCTCAAGCCATCCCAGTTATTCCGGATGTGCCTGAAGACGACGAACCTATCTATCCTGAAGCCCCAGAGAACGCCTCCTTTGATACCGAATCTCCATTACATCCTGAACTGCAAAAAGTTCGCTTCGATCCGAAGTTTAAGACTTCGAAGCTTTGCAAGTATGCCGGAGATGAGGATCCTGGAGAATTTGTCCGTTCTTATGCTCTAGCAATTGAAGCTAGTGGAGGAGTGCGGGACACCATGTCAAAATGCTTTCCCTTAGCTCTTCATGGAGTGGCATTGCGGTGGTTCTGGTCCTTGAAGCCAGGATCAATTAATTCATGGGGGCAGCTGAAGAAGAAGTTCGTAAGCAATTTCCAAGGCACCTTCGTGCCTCCAATGTCGATGGGAAGTCTTTTCCAGGTGAAGCAACTCCCTGGAGAGACGTTGAGGCAATACTTCAAGCACTTCGCTCATACGAAGTCGCAGATCCGAGGGTTGACTACATCTTCAGTAGTTGACGCAGCTCGAGAGGGAGTCATTCATCCAGACCTCCTTGATAAACTTCACCGGAAAAGCATATCTTCTGTTTCTCAGTTGATGTCATATTTCGAAGAGTATGCGAGGTCAGAAGAAGGATGGCTTCGGAGAACAGCTGCAACCCCAGTCGATATTGCAAGAAGTGAAATTGGAAGTGAAAACATCAGCACAGCAGCAAGAGCCTAGCTTCGAGGTTCAACATGACAGGCGTAGGGGGCAAAAGCATCCTCGTTCGGAAGTTCTAAACATTGCACCCCCGCAGAAGTTTTCCCAAAGAGCTCCGCAATCATCAGGAACCAAGACCAGCGGCTGGAGGCTGCCAGGGAAACCGGTTGGCAAAGGCCAGACCCTTTTTTGCTGTATTCATGGTGAAAACCGAAGCCATGCAACTGATACTTGCAAGGCTATACTTGCTCTGAGAGGAGAGTATCTAGAAAGAACTTCGGGTCGAGGTACTACTGACCAAGTTCCAGCTGAAGTGCGCCCGGAGCCTGTCCAGGCTGTGGCGCGGATAGAAAACTTCGAAGCCGCAAGACGCCCTCCGGTGGTCAATATTATGCCACCTCCGAAGCAAGAACAAGGGCAAGACCGAGGGAAAAGAGTAGTCCTCCCGATCTCCGGAGGAGGTACTCTCGGAAGCATGTCAAAAAGGCAGAGAAGAGAGTATGTCAGAGAAGTGGGGCACATTGGAACTTCGTCATCTGCAGCTGCTATGCCTGAATGGTCCCATGTGCCAATATCTTTTTCTGCAGAGGATGCAGCTGGCATTAAATTTCCACATGCAGACCCACTTGTCATTACTACTGACATTGCAGGAACTGAGGTTCGAAGAGTGTTAATTGACGGAGGGAGTTCGGCATACATTATTTTTGTTCAAGCCTTCGATCAATTGTGCATCTCCAGAAAGCACCTTCTTCCAGCAGCTCGTCCTTTGCAAGGCTTCGCAGGACCTCCGCTTGATGCACTCGGCCAAATTGGCCTGGAAGTTACCTTCGGAGAAGGATTGTTAGCCAGGACAAATGAAGTAATCTTCGACGTTGTAGATGCTCCGTATGCCTACAACGTCATCTTCGGAAGAGGCATGTTAAATCAGTTCGGAGCTATGGCACATCACAATTACTTGTGCATGAAGATGCCCACGCAAGCGGGAGTGCTCACTATCTTCGGAGATCAAGCTACTGCCCGAAGAGCGGAATATGGTCACTGGCCCCCCTCTTGATCCAAGACAAGTGAATAACGTGCAAGATAATCAAGAAAATTTTTCTGCTCCTTCGAATCTTCGAAGAAATCCTTCCCAAGACCAATTCCTGAAGGAGAGATCGCAACGAAGATTATTGTTAAAGATGGTAAAGAATATGCATTTCAATTTGGTAAAGACTTACCTCCAGAAGTTGTCACCTCCATGGAAAAAGTAGTGGAGGAGAATTTAGATGTCTTTGCTTGGTCTGACGAAGACATCACCGGAGTAAATCGGGATATTATTGAACATAGTTTACTTGTAAACCCGAAGGCCTGGCCTATTCGGCAAGGACTGCGAAAAATGTCCGCAGAAAGAGCTGTTCTTGCGAAAGATGAAGTTGAAAAATTGTTGAAGGCTGGGATTATCAGAGAAGTGGCTCATACAGAATGGTTAGCCAACCCAGTCTTTGTCAAGAAGAAATCCTCCGAGAAGTGGCGCATGTGCATTGATTTCACATCCTTGAATAAAGCATGCCCTCGTGACCCCTACCCCATGCCCTGAATTGATCAATTGGTCGACTCCACTGCTGGTTCGGAGTTATTAAGCTTCCTTGACTGCGTATTCCGGCTACCATCAAATTTGGTTGAAGCACGAAGATGAAATCAAGACAAGCTTCGTAACTCCTTCAGGAGTCTTTTGTTATGTAAGAATGCCTTTTGGCTTAAGAAATGTCGGGGCTACTTTTTCGAGGTTAGTTGCTAAGGCTCTAGGTCATCAATTAGGTCGCAATGTGGAGGCCTATATGGAATGATATTGTAATAAAGAGTGCTTTAAAGCACCAACATAGCCTAGACTTAGCAGAAACATTTAATAGCCTTCGTGCATGTGGGATTCGTCATAACCCCGAGAAATGTATCTTCGGAGCTAAGGCTGGGAAGTTGTTAGGGTATTTAGTTTCAAGCAGAGGGATTGAAGCTAGCCCTACTCAAATAACTGCGCTTCAGAAGATGGCTCCTCCGAAAATTTAAAGCAAGTGTAAAAGCTGACTGGTCGTTTGGCAGCACTTAGCAGGTTTTTGGCAAGGTCTGCGGAGAGAAGTTTGCCCATCTTTAAAGCATTGAAAGGGTCCGAAGATTTTGCATGGACACCGGAGTGTCAAAAAAGCTTCGAAGATATTAAAGAGTATCTCAGTAATCTTGGTACACTCACGGTGCCTACTGTGAACGAAACCCTACTCCTTTACCTTGCAGCTACAGGCTCTGCTGTCAGCGCAGTCCATGTCAGAGAAATAGATTTCAATGGGAAGTTGGTACAAAATCCAGTTTATTTTGTGTCCGAAGCACTATCAGGAGCGAAGACAAGGTATTCCGAGCTCGAAAAGTTCACTTATGCTCTGATAATGGCTTCGAGGAAGTTGAGACATTATTTTTTAGCTCATAATGTAATTGTACCAACTTCATATCCTTTGGGAGATATGCTCCAAAGTAAAGATTCCACTGGAAGAATTGGAAAGTGGGCAGTTGAACTAGCACCCTTCGGCATATCCTTTCTGGCAAGGACAGCAATCAAATCGCAAGTCTTAGCAGATTTTGTAGCAGAATGGACTCCCCCTACAACGTGGGTTTTGGAGAAGCCAAGTGAAGGAATTTGGACTGTTTATTCTGATGGGGCTTTTCAAGCATCCGGAGCAGGTATTGGAGCAGTTTTAATTTCGCCTTCAGGGCAAAGAGCAATGTACTCCGCAAGACTCAACTTTAAGTCTACCAATAATACTAGCGGCGTATGAAGGGATTTTACTGGGACTCCGAAAAGCACGTGCTCTAGGGGCTAACAAGAGTTGTAATAAAGACAGATTCTCAAATAGTAGCAGGGCACGTAGATAAAAGCTTTCAAGTTCGACATCCATAGCTTGCAAAGTACTTAGAAGAAATCCGTAAGATCGAAGCACAATTCAAGGGTATTTCAATTCGGAGTATACCAAGAACAGAAAATGTGCAAGCGGACATCTTAGCAAAAGCTGCAGCCGGAGCTATGGATATACCAGAAGAAGCTTTTTATGAGGAGCTCAGTACACCTTCGGTGCCACAAATTCCCTCCGCAGAGATTCTTTGCAGTTGCCATGTACATATTGGATAAATTCGATCATGGAACTTTTGCAAGGAGGAGCAAATTCGTTTGAAGAGCCACAATTTTCAAGATTGAAACTCAGGGCTAGGAATTATCAAATAATCAACGGTATTTTATATAAGGCCGGAGTATGTTCCCCTTTACTCCGATGTATATCCCAAACCGAAGGCCAAGATATCCTTCGAGATATTCATGAAGGGCTTTGTGGTAGCCATTTGGCCCCTCGAGCTTTGGCAAGAAAAACACTTCGCCAGGGCTTTATTGGCCTACGATAGTAACAGATGCAGAGAATTTAGTCCGCACATGCCAAGGATGTCAGTGGATGGGTCGACGGAGTCATCGCCCACCAACAGCTCTTCAAGTTATTGCTCCGGTATGGCCCATGGCCAGATGGGGTATGGATTTGATTGGTCCCTTTCCAGTAGCTAAGGGAAACCTAAAGTTCAGTAGTGGTAGCTATTGAATATTTTTCTAAGTGGGTAGAAGCAGAGCCCTTAACAGCTATCACTTCGAACAATGTACAGAAATTATTTTGGAAAAGTATCATTTGCCGGTTCGGAGTGCCTAGACAACTTACAGTTGATAATGGAACACAGTTCGATGCAGAACCTTTCAGAAAGTTCTGCGAAGATCTAGGCATCCAGTTATGTTTTGCTGCGGTGAGGCATCCTCAGTCTAATGGAGCTGTAGAAAGAGCCAATGGAAATATTTTGTCAGGATTAAATCGAAGGATAGTAGGATTAGCAAAAGGACTGTGGACCGAAGAACTTCCGAAGATTTTATGGTCCATTCGGACTACGCAAACAAGGTCCACAGGTTTCACTCCATTCAGATTGCTATTCGGAGATGAAGCTATGACTCCAACAGAGCTTAAAGGAGGATCACTTCGCAGCACTGAACCGGAGATTGAAGGAGAAAGACAAGCTTCGCTAGATTTAACAGAGGAGACAAGACTTCGAGCTTGTGGCCAATTTATCAAAGTATCACCAGCAGACGAAGGCTTGGTTTGACCCGAAGGTTAAGATCAATGAGCTTAGACCGGGTCATCTCGTTTTGCGAAGCATTATAGCGCAAGGAAAATTAGGAAATAAATGGGAAGGTCCATACTTAATTGTTCGTTCAGGACGTCCTGGCTCTTTTAAATTAGCTAATTTGGAAGGTGAAGAGTTAGCACATACGTGGCATGCGGAGCACCTAAAGCGATACTTCGCATAAGGGCTCCTTGTAATCATGTGTAATCATGTGTAATCACTTTTCGAATCAATAAAGCATATGGTTTAGATAGTGCCTACCCCTCATAAACTTCCAGCTTCCGAGTGGACGCACTGGAACCGCGGAGTTGACCGAGAGGGAAGTGTCACTAATTTGAATCATATTTTCCGAGGTGGTGGGCTGACATAATCCGGAGTCCAAGCCACTGGCTTGAAGACATCCTGTAAAAGTGCCCAAAAACCACAAAATACGGAGTTCAAGCCACCGGCTGGAAGACATCCGTAAAAAGAGTCCAAAGAGACCAAATAATGCGGAGCCCAAGCCACCGGCTTGTAGGTATCCGTAAAAAGAGTCCAAAGAGACCACTAGCGAACTCCAAACCACTGGTTTGACAGAATTCGCAAAAAAGAGCCGAAGGAGGCCAAAACAAAACAGAGTTTGAGCCATGAGCTTCGAACTGTCTGTTAAGAAAGTCCAAAGTGACAAATTATCTAAGACACTAAAGTGTCCGAAAGTTATCTCAAGTGATTTCTTTCAAGAGCATAAGGTGCTAAGTCACCATTATTCAGACTACAAATAGTCGAAGATATTTTATAAGATTTTAAAAGATCTCTAAATTACTGAGAGGGCTCCGAACCTCCAAAATTGTACTCCTAAGTTTTCTTTGCGCCTAACCATCTTTGAATATAATTCAAAGTTGCTTATGCCCAAAGAGGGGATGATAAATAGGGAGACAATTTTAAATTGATATTTATTATTCAGACAAATATGATTACATCATGAAAAATTGGTATCTATACAGAAGGAATCGAAGACCTCTTCGATCTCTAGAGCTAGGGCTAGGAACAACTAGTTCCAGTGCCGGGAGTTCTAACAACTTTACGTTTAACTCTTTTTCCTCCCTTCGAAGCTCTAAAGTCTTTTTGTTCTTGTTGAAGCTCGGCTCAAGTTCGAAGCCGTTCAGGGCTCCTTTCCCAGCTTCCAAGTTCTTCAGGCTTTTTACTTTGAGCTTCATCTTCGTCTTCGGACCATTTAATGTCTTCAGAAGACGAAGTTTCCAAGTTAACTTCTTTTTCTTCCTCTTTAATACAAGATAATATGTCTTTACTTATTTCGGACGTAATTGCTCCGGAACTATCTCGAGGAATTAGAAATCGAGGACGCTTGTGAAGTTTTAAGATATCGAAGGTAGCCCATAATAAGCGAAGTTCGTCATTAACATCTAACACTTCGACATCTTCAATATGAGGCAAAGCCTAAAAACATGATAAACAAATCTTCATTCATAAATGTACATAAGCATAATGCTTTACATAGTCAAAGATCCTAAGATATTTTCTAAACCTGCGGGTTGGGAGGAGGCTGACTGCTCGAAGCTTGGGTCCGAGCTTGTTTCTGGCGTTGTCCTTCATCAATCCAGGCCTTGATCGCAGAGCGACCTTTGGCTCTCCATGAAGTTTGGAAGGCTTGCCAAGCAGCGGCCACACCTTCGGAAGGAGTGAGAAGCTGATCGTCATCGAAGGTAATTGGGCCCTCTCCTACGCTCGGAGCTATCGATCGACCCAGATCTTCGTAATAGCTGAAGTAGGCCAACAGCAGCCACTTGTCCAAGAGATTTCTCCGTAACGAATGCCTGCTGTCTTCATTTGCTTCACTACTCCTTGAATCCTTTTCAATCGGCGCAGTAGGGAGATGTTGTCATCCGAAGGAAGCGTCCCAGTAGTACCGAAGTATTCCAGGACGCCTAGCAATTGGTCCATGACCTCCGTAGCTACCTTCTCAGACTTCAGCTTATCTTCAATTAGCGCATCCTTCACCGAAGTTAGCTCTTCTACTACTCCAGAGAGCCTAGCCGCTTCCGTAGTTAAAGAATTCTTGTGATTCAGTAGCTGGCTAGCTTCTTCTCGGAGTCTAACAAGCTCGGCCCACGTAGTAGCGTGCTCTGTCCGCATCTTTTCAATTTCTACTCGAAGCACAATTTTTTCTGCTTCAAGCTCCTTGTTTGCAGCCTCCAAGCTTTGTCTGGCCCCTGCGCTCCGTTAAAACCATATTGTCCATGTGGGCCACTCGACTGAGGAGCCATGCTAATAGCGTGGGCCTCATGGCTCCAGAAGTGATGAGTCATTGTCAACGATAGTCAAAGAGGACAGAAGAAGAAGAGATCTGCTGTTTCATGGGCCGCGCGTGACTCAGGTACACGGGCAGCAAGCGACTGTCGGGCAGAGGAGGCTGCGAAGTCGGTCTGGCCAAATCCGGGTACATGGGCTAGAAGCAGTAGAAGAGCCACTAGGGCTGATTGACCAGGGTTGACTCAGGTACACGGGTGGTGATTGATTGCCGGGCTGAGAGAGCTGCGGAATCGGGCCAGCCCAATTCGGGTACCTGGTGCAAAGTCGGTGGAGGCTTTGTCAGTTTCGGCGCAAAACTGACAACCGTTGATTTTGTATCCGACTATCCAGAAGAGAAGCCGTAGTCGCTACGAAAACATAGCTTCCGGATAAGTCATCTGTATCTCTAGGCCCACAGTCAGTCAGTCATGTCTGTAAAAATACCTAAGGGCAGTAGAGTCTTTTTCTTTATTCTTGCGTCTGTAAAAACCCTAAGGGGCTGGTAGAATATCCTAGTGTTGGGCAGCCTATAAATAGGGCCCCAATCCCTAGGGTTTGCACTACCCTTTTGCTGAAATCAATACTACTCCTTTGGGTCACTGTTTGTCTCTTGTATTCTCTCTTCTCTCTCTTGTTGTGCGCAGCCAGGCTACTGTTCATGGGATTTTAGCTTTCATTTATTTCATGTCATTTGATGCCTTGAAGCTTCTATTCTGTTGAACGTGCGCAGCAAATCTGCAGCAACATTTGTTGCTTCGTTTCACGTGCACAGGCATTTTTGTGAGTGATTTGGCTTCGGATTGCTTCTTTGTTGCGTGTGTTCTTCACGCAAGTAGTACTAGTTCTTGCTGTTGCAAGTAGTACTACTACACTGTAGCAACAGTACACTGTGCCAGCTTTTTGCTTTCTTCTGCACAGCTTTTTGATCGAAGTTGACAGGCCCAAGTAACTTTTCTGTCTATTTTCTGGCGAAGCCACCTTCTCTGTTCGAAGCCCCACAGCTCCGTGAGGCAGGCTTCGATCTAACATCTTCGAACGGCTTCGCTTGAACATTCGGCTTCATTTTTGTGTTGTGTCTCTAGCTTCGCAAAACACTTTGCACTCTGTCAGCTTCACATACTTCGATAGTCCTTGCGAAGGTGTTCTCTGTCACTAGCTGTTCGAAGTCAATACTTCGTCAGGCTCCAGAGTTAGCTTCGAAGCTAATCTCACTGATAGACTTCATTTTAGTTTTTCTGTCGCATGTCAGCCTTCGCTTCTCTTTTCGAAGCTTGCTCTTTTCGAAGGTAGAGTGTAGGCTTCGAATTTGGTGCCTCTGTCATGTGACAGGCTTCGCTTCTTTGTTCGAAGGTTGTCTGTCTGTGTGTTGCGTTCGAAGTATTTTTGTTCGAAGATTTGGCTTCGAAGTACTTGGTTCGAAGCTGTGTTTGAAGTCTTGCCTTCGAAGTACATACTTCGAAGGCAGGCTCCGACTTTGTCATACTTTGCTTCGAAGCATACTTTGATTCTTGCCACTTCGAACTAGGCTAGACCAAAACATACCTTCGGCATTTTCACACACCTTCGACAGACTACGATCAGCGAAGTAGACCTCGTCCTCTGACACAGGCTTCGACACTGTGAAGCAGGCTTCGTCCAGCAGAGCAGGCTTCACCGAGTTTCGAACAGGAGACAGATTTGAACAGGTAACTTCTCTTCTCTCTCACAGTACACCGAGATTGCTTTACTGAGAAGTTTGTCTTGCCTAGTCTTGCATATACTGTTTATCTGTCTATTAGCACTGCTTTGATAGTCCTCCAGTTTTCATCAGCTACTTCTAGGCTAGATACCTTTAGACTTAGGCTATCTGTTTATTTTCTACTGCTTAGTCTTTTGAGGTGCGTTGGGTATTGGGAACAGGCCATTGATTCGAAATAATTTTTAGGCGCCCATTCAACCCCCCTCTGGTCGCTACTTTCGGTACTACATCGACCTTCGGAGATAGTCAGATTTCGTTGAAGAGTTGCATTCTCTTCTCGAAGGCGAATGATCCCACGTTCGTTGGAGATATTCGTAGCTCGAGCCAAGACTGATTTGCTGCGAAAAGAAAAAGGTCAAGGTGAGAAATTATTTGTATATAAATTTGATTATATTTTGCAGATACTTCGTACCTGGTACGCTGCACGTTCCATGGCAGCATTAAGCTCCGAGCTCTCCGCCTCACTCAAGATGGCCACCAAGTCCGTCTCCCCAACTTCGCGACTAGTTCGATCCAAAGGCTCGAGCAAAGTCTGAAGCCCAGTTCTTCGCTCTAAGAAAGGAGCTAGAAGGGGGAGCATGCTTAAGGCTTGCTTGTCATCTTCATTTGGCGAAGGCCCGGAGTGTTGAGTTGTGGTCTTCGGAGCCTCGGGAGACTGACCCCCCTCACTAGATTGGCTCTCGTCTGTTGATTCAGACGGAGTTGATCCTGACCTCGGAGCAGGGAGGGGGTTCATTTTTCCTTTGCCTTTTCGAGGCCCCATTTGAGTGGCTTCTGGGGTTGGCTCCGAAGTTGTCGAAGGTCCAGGAATTGTATCTTCGGGACGGACCTCTTCCATAGAAGTGGACACTGTAAAAACTAAGGTATTATACATTGTATAATCTCGCATTTTTTAAAAAAAAAGATAAAAGAATTATTCGAAGTTTACCTTCGACATTTTGGCGACGGGTAAGCATTGGGCTGCTTGGCGGATCGAAGGCGAGATCTTCGTCCGAATCAAGCATCAAATCTTCGACTGTCGGAACATTTTCCTGAACAATCAGTTGTTGCTTCATCCGGAATCGAAGCCACAGTGACTTCGACTACACTCTCATCCACAGGAGCTTCTTCCTGAGGTAAAACCTCTTGAACACCGGAGTCATCGCTTGCTCAAGATTCTCTTGAGACTCCGGCACGTTCGCAGGTTCTTCAATTTGTGCAGTTCCTTGGGCTGCATCTTCGTCAATCAGCCTCACAAGCAACCTGGCTTCATCCTCCCGAGAATCGGAGACTGAAGCTCTTGGGCTCGAAGGTGTAGGATTTCTTGGCTTTCGAGCTACCTTCTTGACCGGAGTCTTGGCAGAGCTCGAAGTCCCAGCTTCAGCTTTCCTCTTCTTGGGCCCTTTCTCCGAAGGCACCCAATCCACCAAAGGGGGCGGAACCACTTCGAGTAGCCCCCATACTCGGTTGGATCGCTCCCAACTACCAACCAATTTAATTCTCCATTCTTTCTCGGTTGGAGTTGGGACGCCTAAAATCTTCTCCGAAGCTCGTACGATTTGCTCCGAAGTTATAGGGGCTGAATAGGCTGAAAAATGAGTTAAGTTTGTTAATTCTTCGAATAAATATACATAGAGTATGTTGTTTTCGAAGTTACCTGTAGGACTCGAAGTTGAAGAAATTTTCCGAAGACCGCCTTCCGAATCCTCTTCGAAAGTGATTGGCCAGTTAGCCATCAAAGGAGGGATTTGGAGCCCGAGGAATTCTTCGGCTAAGTCTCGCATGCTTAACCGATGACTGATCTTTTGAACCAAGCTAAGGCGAGCTTCGAGCTGACCCGAATCTAGATGCACAAGGGCTTCCTTTCGGAAGTTGATGTCTTGCAGAGGTCCAGCTAGACGGTTGCTCGCCCCAACTTCGGCGTAAAACCATTTCAGGATCCAGTCTGTATACCATCTGGCATTGATAGCTTTGGTAGGAAATCGGAGAGCATACTCGTCCCGAAGCCTGAAGTTAATGCTTCCGAAGGCCACTACCATTTTTTCACCTCCGGGGCCTACGAAGGTTTTCGGTTGGCATGAAGCTCTATGCAATGCTGCGAAGATTTCTGCCCTCCCCTCACAACCTTCGGCTCGCAACGCCCATTCAAAGATGGCTAGACGTGCTACAGCATTCGGAGAAAGTTGGGGGAGAGTAACGTGGAACAAATCCAATACCTCGGCCAAGAAATCAACTGCCAGAAGCCCTAAGCCAGCTTCGAAGAAGGCTTCGAAAACAACCACTTCTCCGGGTCTCAGTGATGGAATGATTTCCTTCCAAGCTTTGCGAATCATCACCCCTGAACTAATTTTGCCTTCTACTACAGCCGCAAGAGATTCCCTTCTGCAGGTTGACGGCCCCAGTTGATAAGACTGATCTGTGTACTTCATCGAGGCTGGAAAGAGGTCTTGGGGCCCGACATTCTGGGGATTTCCTCCCACCGGCGCCATTGTCGCCACTGAAGGATTTGGAGTCGCTGCCGCCAAGGTTGCAGCCGCCGGTGCTGCCGCAGCCTGCTGCCGGGCCAGGGTTGAAGCTGCTCCAGGGCCCTTGAAACTAGTCTTCGCCATTGGATCTCACGGATTGCTTCAGAAGAAAAATGGAGGCTAGGGCTCGGGTGATGGTTTGTTTGCACGAAAGCAGTGAAAAGGTACTCAAGAAGGGTTTGGGCCCTCTATTTATAGCCCAAATCCTGATTTTTTACCATTTGTCTGTGTCGCTTCACATTCCCAGCCGTTACTTTGTTCTGAAAATTAAAGCATTCCATAACTTCCGTTAGAAGAAAGAAGCTAACAGCTATTTCTTCTAAGTCTAAAAAGGCTTTCAGACTTCTTTAGTTAGTTCTAAGTTACTTCGAATGTAATTTTATTAGAAACTGCTAACCCCTACGCATGATTATTTTTCTTGCGTATACTGCTCTCCTAACATTACAGATTTAGCGGAGAAGCGTATTCGAGGGGCTACTGTTGGGGAAAATATTCCATCTTCAGGGTTATTGCAGTGACAAGATAAAGACTGGTGATTAAGCCGAAGACTTCCAGCATATAACTTCAGAAATACATTGAATCAAGTTCGAAGTATGATGACGAATTCTAGTTCGGAGTATATCTTCGAACTTGGACTCTTCTGGGAGTTTCTTTGCCAGCTAAGATGGAAGACTTATCTTCTTTCTCATTAGATTAGTCTTTTACCATTTTAGCCCTATTAAGGGTAGCGAATAGTTTCCACTATGTCGGTTGTAATAGAGGGGTAAGAAGGTCTTTTCCTTAATGTTTGGGCCTATAAATACCCCCGTTTTACCCTGTAATAGAGACCGAATACAAGTTATTCAATACACACATCCGAACTATTCTAAGTTATTATCCTTTCGGAGGCTTAGAACAGTTCACTTCGCAAACACTTCGTTTGTTAGTTTCTAATCTTCAGAAACCTGTTAGCGTAATCTTTTACGCCAACACCTAGTTTGACCATTAATGTCATTTTTTGCTATAAACACTTGCCCCCTACCTTTTAGCAAACTTAGTGAGCTAAAAGCACAATGGGCCAAGAGCGATACACTCGATATCGGCCTTTCAACACTTTTAAGCATTTTGCAACACACTTGGGAAGTACTTTTTTAAGTATGTACCATTCAAAGCCCTTCGAAATCGCTCTCCCTATATAGACTCTAACACATATGCATTGCTTGGAGCAATTTTGACTACCTTAAAAGGACCTTCCCAACTAGGTGACCATTTACCAAATTTTGGGCTCTTAGTGGCTGTTGGGGGAAAATATTCCATCTTCAGGATTATCGCAGCAACAAGACAAAGACAAGAAATCAAGTCAAAGGATTCCGACATATACTCTCAGATGTACGTTGAAGGTAGTTCGAAGTATGAAGACAGACTCTGGTTCGGAGTATATCTTCAAACGTGGACTCTTCCGAGAGCTTCTTTGCCAGCTAAGATGGAAGACTTTTCTTCTTTCTCATTAGATTAGTCTTTTACCATTTTAGCCCTATTAAGGGTACCAAATAGTTTCCACTATGTCGGTTGTAATAGAGGGGTAAAAAGGTCTTTTCCTTAATGTTTGGGCCTATAAATACCCCCCATTTTACCCTGTATTAGGGACCGAATACAAGTTATTCAATACACACTTTCAAACTATTCTAAGTTATTATCCTTTCGGAGGCTTGGAATAGTTTCCTTCGCAAACATTTCATTTGTTAGTTTCTAATCTTCAGAAACCTGTTAGCGTAATCTTTTACGCCAATAGTTGGCGCCGTCCGTGGGGAACTTAGTCCAAGAAACTTCGTTCTCTACCGAGTTTTCAAACCATGCCTCTTAAGCGGAGTTCAGCTGGTAATCCTACTCGGAGGTCTCCTCGGACCTTCGGAGCTAGATCCCCAGATACTGTTGAGGTCAGAGGACCTTCGACGTTTCCTCCACCTCAAACCCCGGAAGGGATTCCCATTCCTCGAGCATACGGAGCTCCTCCGCCAACTCCATCTATACTTCGGCCACCCGGAGTCCCTCTTCCACCCCAAGTTCCACTTCAAACCGATCCCTACAGTTCTTGAGACCCGGAAGATCCTTCCGGAGGAGATGAAGATATACTTGGCGATATGGCACTCAGATGGCCAGTCTCCAAGCCGAAGTAGCGAGATGGCGGCAAGAAGCTGCAAATAGGCTTCGCTCTCAAGCCATCCTAGTTATTCCTGAAGTGCCTGAAGCTGACGAACCTATCTATCTGAAGCCCTGGAGAATGCCTCCTTCGATACTGAGTCTTCGCTGCATCCTGAACTGCAAAAAGTTCGCTTCGACCCAAAGTTTAAGACTTCGAAGCTTTGCAAGTATGCCGGAGATGAAGATCCTGGAGAATTTATTCGATCATATGCTTTGGCGATTGAAGCCAGTGGAGGAGTGCAGGGACACTATGGCAAAATGTTTCCCCTTGGCTCTTCAAGGAGTGGCTTTGCGATGGTTCTGGTCTTTAAAACCAGGATCAATTAGTTCATGGGGGCAATTGAAGAAAAAGTTCGTGAGTAATTTCCAGGGCACCTTCGTGCCTCCAATGTCAACGGGAAGTCTTTTCCAGGTGAAGCAGCTCCCTGGAGAAACCTTAAGACAATACTTCAAGCGCTTCGCTCATACGAAGTGGCAAATTCAAGGGTTAACTACATCTTCGGTAGTTGACGCAGCTCGAGAGGGAGTCATTCATCCAGGCCTACTTGATAAACTTCATCGGAAAAGCATATCTTTTGTTTCTCAGCTGATGTCCTATTTTGAAGAATATGCAAGGTCATAAGAGGGCTGGCTTCGGAGAACTGCAGCTACTCCATCCATACTGCAGGAAGTAAAATTGGAAGTGAAAACTTCGGCACAGCCGCAGGAACCTGTCTTCGAAGCTCAGCATGATAGGAGAAGGGGGCAAAAGCATCCTTGTTCAGAAGTTCTGAACATTGCACCTCCTTAAAAGTTTGCCCAGAGAGCTCCACAACCTTCAGGAAGTAAAACTAGCAGTTGGAGGCCTCTAGGGAAATCGGCCGGAAAAGGCCAAACTTTCTTCTGCTGCATTCATGGTGAGAACCAAAGTCACGCAACTGACGCGTGCAAAGCTATACTTACTCTGAGAGGAGAGTATTTAGAGAGAACTTCGGGTCGAGGTACTAGTGACCGAGTTCAAGCCGAAGTGCGTCCAGAGCCTGTCCAGGCTGTGGCGCGAATAGAGAACTTCGATCCAGCAAGGCGCCCTCCGATGGTCAATGTTATGCCACCTCCGAAGCAAGAAGAAGGGCAAGATCGAGGAAAAAGAGTAGTACTCCCAATCTCTGAGGAGGGACTCTCGGAAGCATGTCAAAGAGGCAGAGAAGAGAGTATGTCAGAGAAGTGGGTCATATTGGAACTTCTTCGTCTGCAGCTGCTATGCCTGAATGGTCCCATGTACCAATATCTTTTTCTGCAGAGGATGCAGCTGGCATTAAATTTCCACATGTAGACCCACTTGTCATTGCTGCCGACATTGCAGGAACTGATGTTCGAAGAGTGCTAATTGACGGAGGGGGTTCGGCAGACATTATTTCTGTTCAAGCCTTCGATCAACTATGCATCTCCAGAAAGCACCTTCTTCCAGCGGCTCGTCCTTTGCAAGGCTTCGCAGGACCTCCGCTTGATGCACTTGGCCAAATTGGCCTAGAAGTTACCTTCGGAGAAGGGCTGTTAGCAAGGACAGAGGAAGTAATCTTCGACGTCGTGGATGCTCCATATGCATACAATGTCATCTTCGAAGAGGTATGTTAAATCAGTTCGGAGCTGTGGCACACCACAATTACTTGTGCATGAAGATGCCCACACAAGCGGGAGTGCTCACTATCTTCGGAGATCAAGCTACCGCCCGAAGAGCGAGTGTGGTCACGGCCCCCCTCTTGATCCAATACAAGTTAATAGTGTGCAAGATAATCAAGAAACTTTTTCTGCTCCTAGCGAATCTTCGAAGAAATCCTTCCCAAGACCAAGTCCTGAAGGAAAGATTGCAACGAAGGTTATTGTTAAAGATGGCAAAGAATATTCATTTCAATTTGGTAAAGATTTGCCTCCAGAAGTTGCTACCTCCTTGGAGAAAGTAGTTGAGGAGAATTTAGATGTCTTTGCTTGGTCTGACGAAGACATCACCGGAGTCAGTCGAGATATTATTGAGCACAGTTTACTTGTAACCCGAAGGCCCGGCCTGTTCGGCAAGGATTCCGAAAAATGTCTGCAGAAAGAGCTGTTCTTGCCAAAGACGAAGTTGAAAAATTGCTGAAGGCTAGGATTATTAGAGAAGTGGCTCACACAGAAGTGGCGCATGTGCATTGATTTCACATCCTTGAATAAAGCATGCCCTCGTGACCCCTACCCCATGCCCCGAATTGATCAATTGGTCAACTCCACTGCAGGTTCGGAGTTATTAAGTTTCCTTGACGCGTACTCCGGTTATCATCAGATATGGTTGAAACGTGAAGATGAAATCAAGACAAGCTTCTTACCTCCTTCATGAGTTTTCTGTTATGTAAGAATGCCCTTTGGCTTAAGAAATGTCGGGGCTACTTTTTCGAGGTTAGTTGCTAAGGCTCTAGGTCATCAATTAGGTCGTAATATAGAGGCCTAGTATGGATGATATTGTAATAAAGAGTGCTTTAAAGCACCAACATAGCCTAGACTTAGCAGAAACATTTAATAGCCTTCGGGCATGTGGGATCCGTCTTAACCCCGAAGAAATGTATCTTCGGAGCTAAGGCTGGAAAGTTGTTAGGGTATTTAGTTTCAAGCAGAGGGATTGAAGCTAGCCCTACTCAGATAACTGCGCTACAGAAGATGGCTCCTCAAGAGAATTTAAAGCAAGTGCAAAAGCTGACTGGTCGTCTGGCAAGCACTTAGCAGGTTTTTGGCAAGGTCTGCGGAGAGAAGTTTGCCCATCTTTAAAGCATTGAAAGGGATCCGAAGATTTTGCATGGACACCGGAGTGATCAGAAAAGCTTCGAAGATATTAAAGAGTATCTCAGTAATCTTGCTACACTCACGGTGCCTACTGCGGACGAAACCCTACTCCATTACCTTGCAGCTACAGGCTCTGCTGTCAGCGCAGTCCTTATCAGAGAAATGGATTTCAATGGAAAGTTGGTACAAAATCCAGTTTATTTTGTGTCCGAAGCATTGTCAGGAGCGAAGACAAGGTATTCTGAGCTTGAAAAGTTCACTTATGCTCTGATAATGGCTTCGAGGAAATTGAGACATTATTTTTTGGCTCATAATGTAATCGTACCAACTTCGTATCCTTTGGGAGATATGCTCCGAAGTAAAGACTCCACTAGAAGAATTGAAAAGTGGGCAGTTAGAACTAGCACCCTTCGGCATATCTTTTCTGTCAAGGACAACAATCAAATCACAAGTCTTGGCAGATTTCGTAGCAGAATGGACTCCCCCTGCAACGTGGGTTCTGGAGAAGTCAAGCGAAGGAATTTGGACTGTTTTTTCTGATGGGGCTTTCCAAGCATCCGAAGCAGGTGTTGGAGCAGTTTTAATCTCGCCTTCAGGGCAAAGAGCAATGTACTCCGTAAGACTCAACTTTAAGTCTACCAATAATATAGCGGAGTATGAAGGGATTTTACTGGGACTTCCGAAAAGCACGTGCTCTAGGGGCTACAAGAGTTGTAATATAGACAAATTCTCAAATAGTAGCAGGGCACGTAGATAAAAGCTTTCAAGTTCGACATCCACAGCTTGCAAAGTACTTAGAAGAAATCCGTAAGATCGAAGCACAATTCAATGGTATTTCAATTCGGAGTATACCAAGAACAGAAAATGTGCAAGCGGACATCTTAGCAAAAGCTGCAGCCGGAGCTATGGATATACCAGAAGAAGCTTTTTATGAGGAGCTCAGTACACCTTCGGTGCCACAAATTCCATCTGCAGAGATTCTTTGCATTCCAAGTACAGATTGGGAGAAATTCAATCATGGAACTTTCGCAAGGAGGAGCAAATTCGTCTGAAGAGCCACAGTTTTCAAGATTGAAACTCAGGGCCTAGAAATTATCAAATAATCAACAGGTATTTTATACAAGGCCAGAGTATGTTCCCCTCTACTCCGATGTATATCCCAAACCGAAGGCCAAGATATTCTTCGAGAAATTCATGAAGGGCTTTGCGGATAGTCATCTGGCCCCTCGAGCTTTGGCGGGAAAAACACTTCGCCAAGGGCTTTATTGGCCTACAATAGTAGAAGATGCGGAGAATTTAGTCCGCACATGCCAAGGATGTCAGTGGATGGGTTGACGGAGTCATCGCCCACCAACAGCTCTTCAAGTTATTGCTTCCGGTATGGCCCATGGCCAGATGGGGTATGGATTTGATTGGTCCCTTTCCAGTAGCTAAGGGAAATCTAATGTTCGCAGTGGTAGCTATTGAATATTTTTCTAAGTGGGTAGAAGCAGAGCCCTTAACAACTATCACTTCGAACAATGTACAAAAATTCTTTTGGAAGAGTATCATTTGCCGGTTCAGGAGTGCCTAGACAACTCACAGTTGATAATGGAACACAGATCGATGCAGAACCTTTTAGAAAGTTTTGCGAAGATCTAGGCATCCAGTTATGTTTTGCTGCAGTGAGACATCCTCAGTCTAATGGAGCTGTAGAAAGAGCCATTGAAAATATTTTGTTAGGGCTAAATCGAAGGATAGTAGGATTGGTAAAAGGATTGTGGACCGAAGAACTTCCGAAGATTTTATGGTCCATTCGGACTACGCAAACAAGGTCCACAGGTTTCACTCCATTCAGATTGCTATTCGGGGATGAAGCTATGACTCCAACGGAGCTCAAAGGAGGATCACTTCGCAGCACCAAACCGGAGATTGAAGGAGAAAGACAAGCTTCGCTGGATTTAACAGAAGAGACAAGACTTCGAGTTGTAGCCAATTTGATGAAGTATCAACAACAGACGAAGACTTGGTTCGACCCGAGAGTTAAGATTAATGAGCTTAAACCGGGTCATCTCATTTTACGAAGCATCATAGTGCCAGGAAAATTATGAAATAAATGGGAAGATCCATACATAATTGTTCGTTCAGGACGTCCTGGCTCTTTTAAACTAGCTAATTTAGAAGGTGAAGAGTTAACACATACTTGGCATGCGGAGCACCTAAAGCGATACTTCGCATAGGGGCTCTTTGTAATCATTTGTAATCATCTTCTGAATTAATAAAGCATAAGGTTCAGATAGTGCCAACCCCTCATAAACTTCCAGCTTCCGAGTGGACGCACTGGAACCGTGGAGTTGACCGAGAGGGAAGTGTCATTAATTTGAATCATATTTTCGGACTTTGAACCATTGGTTCAAAGTTTCCGATGTGGGGGCTGACATAATCCGGAGTCCAAGCCACCGGCTTGTAGGCATCCGTAAAAGAGCCCGAAAACCACATCATACAGAGTCCAAGCCATCGGCTGGTAGACATCCGTAAAAGAGTCCAAGGAGACCAAATCATGCGGAGTCCAAGCCACCGGCTGGTAGACATCCGTAAAAAGAGTCCAAGGAGACCAAATCATGCGGAGTCCAAGCCACCGGCTTGTAGACATCCGTAAAAAGTGTCCAAAGAGACCACTGCGAACTCCAAACCGCTGGTTTGACAGAATTCGCAAAAAAGAGCCGAAGGAGGCCAAAATAAAACAGAGTTTGAGCCATGAGCTTCCAATGTCTATTAAGAAAGTCCAAAGTGACAAATTATCTAAGACACTAAAGTGTCCGAAAGTTATCTCAAGTGATTTCTTTCAAAAACATAAGGTACTAAGTTGCCAATCTTCAGACTACAAATAGTCGAAGACATTTTATAAGATTTTAGTCGATCTTTAAATTACTGAGGGGCTCCGAAACCCCCAAAATTGTACTCCTATGTTTTTCTTTGTGCCTAACCATCTTTCAATACAGTTCGAAGTTGCTTAGGCACAAAGAGGGGCTAATAAATAGGGAGACAAGTTTAAATCGATATTTATTATTCGAAGAAATATGATTACATCATGAAAAATTGGTATCTATACCAAGAAGGAATCGAAGACCTCTTCGATCTCTAGAGCTAGGGTTGGAACGGCTAGTTCCAGTGCCGGGAGTTCTAACAACTTTGTGTTTAACTCTTCTGCCTCCCTTCGAAGCTCTAAAGTCTTTTTGTTCTTGTTGAAGCTCGGCCCAAGTTCGAAGCCATTCGGGGCTCCTTTCACAGCTTCCAAGTTCTTCAGGCTTTTTACTTTGAGCTTCATCTTCATCTTCGGACCATATAATGTCTTCAGAAGATGAAGTTTCCAAGTTAACTTCTTTTTCTTCCTCTTTAATACAAGATAATATATCTTTACTTATTTCGGACGTAATCGCTCCGGAACTATCTCGAGGAACTAGAAATCGAGGGCGCTTGTGAAGTTTTAAGATATCGAAGGTAGCCCATAATAAGCGAAGTTCGTCGTTAACATTTAACACTTCGACATCTTCCATATGAGGCAAAGCCTAAAAACATGATAAACAAATCTTCCATATGAGTGTTTTACATAGTTGAAAATCCTAAGGTAATTCTAAACCTGCGGGTTTGGAGGAGGCTGACTGCTCGAAGCTTGAGACCGAGCCTACTTCTGGCGTTGTCCTTCGTCAATCTAGGCCTTGATCGCAGAGCGACCTTCGGCTCTGCATGAAGTTTGAAAGGCTTGCCAAGCAGCGGCCACACCTTCGGAAGGAGTAAGAAGCTGGTCGTCATCGAAGGTAATGGGACCCTCTCCTGCGCTCGGAGTTATTGATCGGCCCAAATCATTCGTAGTAACGAAGTATGCCGACAGCAGCCACCTGTCCGGAGATTTCTCCGTACCGAATGCCTGCTGTCTTCATTTTGCTTCGCTGCTCCTTGTATCCTCTTCAGCCGGTGCAGCAGAGAGATGTTGTCATCCGAAGGAAGCGTACCAGTAGTACCGAAGTACTCCACAACGCCTAACAATTGGTCCATGACCTCCGTAGCTACCTTCTCAGACTTCAGCTTATCTTCAATTAATACATGCTTCGTCGAAGTTAGCTCTCCTATTACTCCAGAGAGCCTAGCTGCTTCCGTAGCTAAAGAATTCTTCTGATTCAGTAGCTGGCTAGCTTCTTCTCGGAGTCTAACAAGCTCGGCCCCCGCAGTAGCATGCTCCACCCGCATCTTTTCAATTTCTGCTCAAAGCACAATCTTTTCTGCTTCGAGCTCCTTGTTCGCAGCCTCCAAGCTTTGTCTGGCCCTGCACTCTGTTGAAACCATGTTGTCCATGTGGGCCACTCGACCTTCGGAGATAGTGAGATTTCGTTGAAGAGTTGCATTTTCTTCTCGAAGGCGAACGCTTCCACGTTCATTTGAGATGTTCGTAGCTCGGGCCAAGACTGTTTGCTGCAAAAAGAAAAAACCAAGGTGAGAAATTATTTGTATATAAATTTGATGTTGTTTTGTAGATACTTCGTACCTGGTATGCTGCGCGTTCCATGGCAGCGTTAAGCTCTGAACTCTCCGCCTCGCTCAAGATAGCCACCAAGTCTGTCTCCCCGACTTCGCTGACTAGCTCGATCCAAAGGCTCGAGCAAAGTCCGAAGCCCAGTTCTTCGCTCCAAGAAAGGAGCTAGAAGGGGGAGCATGCTCAAGGCTTGCTGGTCATCCTCGCTTGGCGAAGGCCCGGAGTGCTGAGTTGTGGTCTTCGGAGCCCCAGTAGACTGGCCCTCCTCAGTAGATTGGCTCTCGTCTGTTGACTCAGACGGAGTTGATCCTCAGCTCGGAGCAGGGAGGGGGTCCATCTTTCCTTTGCCTTTTCCAGGCCCCATCTGAGTGGCTTCTGGAATTGGCTCCGAAGTTGTCAAAGGTCCAGGAATTGTATCTTTGGAACGGAACTCTTCCATGGAAGTAGATCCTGTAAAAACAAAGGTATTATACATTGTATAATTTCGCAGGAAAAAAAAACAAAAGAATTATGCGAAGTTTACCTTCGACATTTTGGCGGCGAGTGAGCATTGGGCTGCTTGGCGGGTCGAAGGCAAGGTCTTCGTCAGAGTCAACAGTCAGATCTTCAACTGTCGTAGCATCTTCTTGAACAGCCGTTGTTACTTCACCCGGAATCAAAGCTGCAGTAACTTCGACTCCACTTTCATCCACAGGGGCTCCGTTTAGAACAACTCCCTCTTGAGGTAAATCTTCTTGATCAGCCGGAATCCTCACTTGTTCGAGGTTGACTTGAGGTTCCGTCATGCTCGCAGCATTTTCAATATGCGTATTTGTTTGAGCTGCATCTTCGTCAATCAGCCTCGACGAGCAACCTGCCTTCATCCTCCTGAGAATCGGAGATTGAAGCTCTTTGGCTCGAAGGCGCGAATTTTTTGGCTTTCGAGCCACCTTCTTGACCGGAGTCTTGGCAGAGCTCGAAGTTCCAGCTTCGGCTTTCCTCTTCTTGGGCCCTTTCTCCGAAGGCACCCAATCCATCAGAGGGGGCGGAACAACTTCGAGCAGCCCCCATACTCGGTTGGATCATTCCCAACTACCAACCAATTTGATTCTCCATTCTTTCTCGGTTGGAGTTGGAATGCCCAAAATATTCTCCGAAGCTCGTACGATTTGCTTGAAGTTATAGGGGCTGAAGAAGCTGAAAAACTGAGTTAAGTTTGTTAATTCTTCGAATAAATATACATAGAGTATGTTGTTTTCGAAGTTACCTGCAGGACTCGAAGTTGAAGAAATTTTCCGAAGACCGCCTTCTGAATCTTCCTCGAAGGTGATCGGCCAGTTGGCCATCAGGGGAGGAATTTGAAGCCCTAGGAATTCTTCGGCTAAGTCTCGCATACTCAAGCGATGACTGATGTTTTGAAGCAAGCTCAAGCGAGCTTCGAGTTGGCCTAGATCCGGGTGCAATAAGGATTCCTTTCGGAAGTGGATTTCTTGCAGAGGTCCAGCTAGGCGGCTGCTCGCCCCAACTTCGGCGTAAAACCATCTGAAGATCCAATCAGTATACCATCTGGCATTGATGGCCTTGGTAGGAAACCAAAGAGCATATTCAGTCCCGGAGTCTGAAGTTGATACTTCCGAAGGCCACTACTATCTTCTCACCTCCAGAGCCTACGAAGGTCTTCGGTTGGCACGATGCTCTGTGTAGTGATGCGAAGATCTCCGCCCTTTCCTTCACAACCTTCGGCTCGCAACGCCCATTCGAAGATGGCGAGACGTGCTACCGCATTCGGAGAGAGTTAGGGGAGAGTGACATGGAACAAGTCCAATACCTCCGCTAAGAAGTCGACCGCCGGAAGCCCCAAACCAGCTTCGAAGAAGGCTTCGAAAACAACCACTTCTTCCGGGTCTTGGTGACGGAATGATTTCCTTCCCAGGTTTGCGAATCATAACCCCAGAACTGATCTTGCCTTCTACTGTGGCCAGCAAGTGATTCTCTTCTAGCAGGTTGAAGGCCCTAGCTGATAAGATTGGTCCATGTACTTTGTCGACGGCCGAAAGAGGTCTTGATGGCCATCATTTTGGGGATTTTCCACCGTCGCCGCCATTGCTGCTGCTGTAGGTGTCGGAGCCGTCGCCGCCAATGTAGCGGCCGCCGCTGCTGCCGCAACTTGCTTCCGAGTCAAGGTTGAAGCCGCTCCAGGACCTTTGAAGCTGTTTTTCACCATTAGATCTCGTGGATTGCTTCGAAGGAAAAGTGGAAGGCTAGGGCTTGAGAGTTGGTCTGTTTGCACGAAAGCGGTGGAAAGGTACTCAAGAAAGGTCTGGGCCCTCTATTTATAGCCCAGACCCCAATTTTTTACCGTTTGCTTATGTCCGTTTCGCATTCTTGACCGTTACATTGTTCCGGAATTAACGCATTGCGTAACTTCCGTCAGAAGGAAAAAGCCAACAGCTATTTTTTCCAAGTCTAAAAATACTTTCGGATTTCTCGAGTTAATTCTAAAATACTTCGAATGCAATTCACTTAGAAAATAATTTGAAGTTCGCATCTCCATACATTTCGGAGGTGTATTAAGTCTGCTAATCCCTGCACATGGATATGTTTCCTTGCGTATACTGCTTCCCTAGCATCATAGATTTAACGGAGAAGCATATTCGAGGGGCTACTGTTGGGGGAAAATATTCCATCTTCAGGATTATCGCAGCAACAAGACAAAGACAAGAAATCAAGTCAAAGGATTCCGACATATACTCTCAGATGTACGTTGAAGGTAGTTCGAAGTATGAAGACGGACTCTGGTTCGGAGTATATCATCGAATGTGGACTCTTCCGAGAGCTTCTTTGCCAGCCTAAGATGGAAGACTTATCTTCTTTCTCATTAGATTAGTCTTTTACCATTTTAGCCCTATTAAGGGTACCGAATAGTTTCCACTATGTCGGTTGTAATAGAGGGGTAAAAAGGTCTTTTCCTTAATGTTTGGGCCTATAAATACCACCATTTTACCCTGTAATAGGGACCGAATACAAGTTATTCAATACACACTTTCAAACTATTCTAAGTTATTATCCTTTCAGGAGGCATGGAATAGTTTCCTTCGCAAACATTTCAGTTTGTTAGTTTCTAATCTTCAGAAACCTGTTAGCGTAATCTTTTACGCCAATAGTGCCTAATGGCAAAATCGTGTTCCAAACCAAGTCATTGACTTGAAACGATTTCGCTTTAACTTTCTTGTTGTAGGCTCTAGCTACTCTTCTTTTATCTTTCTCTATTGCCTCTAGAGCCTTCAACCTCTTATCGATCACTTCTTCTAGATTATCTTTCAGAAGTGTCTCATATTCATCTACCGAGAAGCCATCTTGTTTATGAAAACTTAAAGAGACAAGATCCACCTCTATCGGTAGAATGACCACTTGTCCATATACTAACTCATATGGACTAACTTTAGTGGTGCCATGTTTTGCAAATCTACTAGCCCATAAAGCCTCAGAAAGCAATTCATGCCACCTTTTCAGAAATCTTCAATTTTCTTCTTGATTAACTTAATCACAGTTTTATTACTAGACACGGCCTAACCATTGGCCTGAGCATAATATGGAGAGGAGTTTACCAACTTAATTCCATAGTATTCGGCAAAGTCTCTCACTTCTTTAGCAACGAATGAAGTACCCTGATCTGTAGTGAGAGTTTGGGGAATGTTGAATCTATGTATAACGTGCTTCAAGATAAAATCAATTACCTCGTTGTGAGTCATGTTCTTGAGAGGCACGTCCATAGTCCACTTGGTGAAGTATTCTATTGCCATCAACACGAACCGATGCCCTTCTGTAGAGGAGGATGAATCTAGCCGATGAAGTCTAAGCCCCAACCTCGGAACGGCTATGGTTTGATAATAGGATTAAGCAATTATTCATGTGCTAATTGAATATTACCAAACTTTTGACAAGTTTCACACCCACTATAGTATTTGAAACAATCCTCACTCATAGTCGGCCAATAAAACCCCGCTCTTTTGAGCATCCAACTCATTTTTGGGGCCAACTGGTCAGTCCCACAAAATCCTTCATGGACTTCACCCACAACGACTCTAGCTTGATCGACATCCAAGCACTTAAACAGTACTCCATCATTAGTTCGGTGATAAAACACATCGTCAAGCAATACAAATTTGATCGCTTGTCACCGAACCTTCCGATTAACTCTTTGACTAGGATCTTGCAAGTATTGGACGATTGGGACTCTCAAATCATCCTTTCTATCTAAAGGAGCATTTGCTAATTCCTTATTTGAATTTGCATCCAAGTCGTACAACCAAACGTGCCCCCCGAGCCCTAAACATTCCTGACAACCGTCGGTCGACTGGCCATGCTGGCCTGGTCTGACTGGCTATTGCCGGATGACTAACCAGGATTGGTCTGACCGGCCTAAAATGGCTGGTCGGACCAGGTGCATACAGGTGGTCAGACTGAGCCTGTGAGGCCGGTCAGACCGACAGTAGTACTCTCGGCCGACACATTTTCTTTGAGCATCGGCTTTTCCCGTGTAAAGAATATGCCCTTTTTAACTTGGTAGCTAGATGATTGGTGAGCCAAATCATTTGCCAATGAGTTGGCTTCTCTAGACACATGAGAAATATCAAAATCATTAAAAGTAGTGATTATGTCTAGACATTTATCCAAGTAGCTATTTAATAGACCAGTAAAACATTGAGCAAGTTTACCTACTTGTTGCACAACTAATAAAGAATCACCATATGCATGAACATATTTAACACCCATGGAGTTTAACAATTCAAGACCTAGCAACAAAGCTTCATATTCAGCTTGGTTATTAGTTGAGGGGAATTCTAAACGAGCTAAGGTTTCAAAGTGCATAGAACTAGGTGATATGAGAACCACTCCAACACCTTAGCCATTTTTACAAGCCGAACCATGAAAATAGAGTTTGCATGGTGCTACTTCAATTAAAGTGACATTGCCACTCCAATTGACATCTACATGGTGATCTACTATAAAGTTAGGGACGATTTGGCCTTTCATAGCTTTCAACGGTTCATAGGCCAAGTCATACTCAATCAACGTATACGCTCACTTGCCGATTCTACCACTTAGAATCAGCTTTTGCAACATGTACTTTATGACATCCATTTGACAAGTGACAATACACGAGCTAGGGAGAAGGTAGTGATGCAATTTGGTACATGCATAATAAAGCGATAGATACAAATGTTCTACAAACACATACATTGTCTCGACATCCAGTAAGCGGCGACTCAAGAAGGTGATTGTTGGCGTAAAAGATTACGCTAACAGGTTTCTGTAGAAAAGAAACTAACAAACGAAGTGTTTGCGAAGCAAACTGTTCTAAGCCTCCGAAAGGATAATAGCTTAGAATAGTTCGAAAGTGTGTATTGAATCACTTGTAATCGGTCCCTATTACAGGGTGAAATGGGGGGTATTTATAGGCCTAAACATTAAGGAAAAGACCTATTTACCCCTCTATTACAACCGACATTAAGGAAACTATTCGATTTCCTTAATAGGGCTAAAATGGTAAAAGACTAATCTAATAGGATAGAAGATAAGTCTTCCATCTTAGCTGGCAGAAAAGATCCTGAAGGGCTTTGGTTCGAAGACATACTTCGAACTAGTGCCTGTCTTCGGGCTTCGAACGAGGTTCTGTGCATCTTCGAAGATGGTCTTCGGACAATCTTCGAACTGGTTGACTGCCTTTATGCTGCTTCGGCAATAACCCCGAAGATGAGATATTTTCCCCCAACAGTAGCCCCTCGAATACGCTTCTCCGTTTGACCTGTAACGTTAGGAGAGCAGTATACGGAAAGAAAAGATAACCAATCATAGGGGTTATTGGTTTTATTTTATCTTCGAAATGCATGAAGATATGAACTTCGAGTCAATCATAAGGTAATTACTTTTCGAACTATCTTAGAACTGACTCAGGAAGTTCGAAAGTCTTTTTAGACTTAGAAAAAATAGCCGTTAGTTCCTGTTTCTAACGGAAGTTATATGATGCGTTATTTTCGGAGGAAAATAACGGGCGGGAATGCGAAAAGGCAGGGCCCAAACGGTAACCAACGGAACGATTAGGCTATAAATAAAGAGCCCAAAACTTAGCCGATTACCTTTTCACCGCTTTCTCTCAGTTAAAAACTTTTGAGCCCTTTGAGTTCTTGAGCCCTAGCCTCTGAGTTCTTGAGCCCTAGCCTCCGTTCCTTCAGATCAATCCAGCAATCGCGATGGTGAAGACCAAGGGATCTGCGCCTCCTTCGGCCTTGGCTCGGCAACAGGCGGCCGCGGCAGCAGCAGCGGCGACAGTGGCGGCGACACCCTCGATGCAGGCGACAACTTCCATGGCGGCAGGGGGAAGAAATCCCCAAATCGCCGATGACCAAGGTCTGTGCCCTCCATCGACCAAATATTTGGATCAGTCCTTTGAATTGGGGCCTTCGACCTGCAAAAGAGAGTCCTTGGCAATCACAGCAGGGGGAAAGATTAGCAATGGGGTTATGGTTCGGAGGCCGGGCAAAGAACCAATTCCATCACCAAGACCCGGAGAGGTCGTAGTGTTCGAAGCTTTTTTCGAAGCAGGCTTAGGCCTCCCTGCTGTGGATTTCTTGGCCGAAGTTCTCGACCTGTTTCATGTAACCCTCCCCCAACTGTCTCCGAATGCCGTAGCTAGATTAGCTATCTTTGAATGGGCGCTGAGAGCCGAAGGTTGTGAAGGGAGAGCTGAAATCTTCGCTGCGCTTCATAGAGCAACTTGTCAGCCGAAGACCTTCGTAGGCTCCGGAGGTGAAAAAGTAGTGGTTGCCTTCGGAAGCATCAATTTTAGGCTTCGAGACGAATATGCTCTGCGATTCCCTGCTAAGGCCATCAATGCTAGATGGTACACTGATTGGGTACTAGGTGGTTTTATGCCGAAGTCGGAGCTAGCAGTCTCTGGCTGGGCCTCTCAAAGAAATCCGATTCAGGAAAGAAGCCCTAGTGCAACCTGAAGAAGGCCAGCTCGAAGCCCGCCTGAACCTGCTTGAAAAAGTTAGCCGAAGGCTCAGTATGCGAGACTTGGCTGAAGAATTCATCGGTCTTCAAATTCCTCCCTGATGGCCAACTGGCCTATCATCTTCGAAGATGACTCCGAAGGCGGCCTTCGCAAAATCAATTATACTTCGAGCCCTGCAGGTAACTTCGAAACCAACATGCATTGTACATATTTACTTCAAAGAAAGACTAACTCGAATTATTTTTTAGCTTCTTCAGACCCTATTACATCAGAGCAAATCGTAAGGGCTTCGGAGAAGATTCTGGGTGCTCCAACTCCGTCGGAAAAATAATGGAGAATCAAATTAGTCGGAAGTTGGGAGCGATTTAACAGAGTATGGGGAATGCTGGAGTTAACTCCACCCCCTCTGATGGATTGGGTGCCTCAGGAGAAAGGCCCCAAGAAAAGAGTAGCTGAAGCCGGAGCTTCAAGTTCAGCGAAAACTCCGGTGAAGAAGGTGGCTCGGAAACCAAAGAATCTCGCACCTTCGGATCCTGCTCCTTCAAGCTCAAGAACCTCACTTTCTGGTTCTAAAGAGGAGGAAGGTATTTTATTAGTGAAATTAATTGATGAAGATGCAGCTCAACGAAGTATTCACATTGAAGATACTGTAGGTATTCCGGAGCCTCAAGCCAACATCGAAGAAGTAAGAGCTCCGGATACCCAGGAAGAACAAATCGAAGCCCCTATGGGTGTAGAAGAGGCCGAAGTACCTGCGAACGTACCGGAGTCTGGAGATAATGCTGATCAACCAATGACTTCGGTAGTTCAAGAAGATACAACTCAGGACGGAGTTCCTGTGAACGAAGGTGGGGTCGAAGTCACTATGGCTTCGATTCCTGAAGAAGTAACGAGGACTCCCCAGGACGATGCTCCTGCAGTCCAAGATTTAACGGCTGATTCGGATGAGGACTACACTTTTGATCCTCCGATCAGTCCGGTACTCGATATTCCAGAGAATGTCGAAGGTAAATTTTGCATAATTTTTATCAATTTTTGCAAAATTATACAATGTATAATATTTCTGTTTTTGCAGAGCCTCCTGTTGTCGAAGTATCTCACGAAGATACAATTCAAAGACCTTCGACAACTTCGGAGCTACAACCGGAGGTTATTCTACCGGGGCCTGGAAGAGGAAAAAGACACATAGAGCCTCTCCCTGCTCAAGGATCGACTTCATCTGAGTCAACAGATGAAAGTGAATCGACTGAGGAGGGGCCATCTTCAGAAGTTCCAAGGGCCTCGGAAGAACTCTCCGGACCTTCGTTAAGCAGAGCTGATCAGAAGGCTTCGGTAATGCTTCCTCTCATAACTCCTTTTTTGGAGGAGAAAACCGGACTTGGGGCTTTGGTTAAACCTTTGGGTCAAGCCAGTCGCAAAGTCGGGGAAACAGAACTGGTAGCCCTTTTAAGCAGAGCGAAGGGTTCGGAGCTCAATCTTGCTGTGGAAAGAGCAGCTTATCAGGTATAAAGCATCTTCGAACCAAATAGCAAATTATATATGAATAATTTCTTATTTCATTTTTTCTTTTTCCTTAGCAAGCAGTCTTAGCCCGCGCTGCGGCTTTATCGAACGAAAACGAAATTGCTCAACTTCGGGAAGAGAACGAAACTCTTCAAAGAAATTTTAACTTCTCCGAAGGTCGAGTAGCTCAGATGGACAATGTAATATTAGCAGAGCGAAGGGCTAGGCAGAGCTTGGAGGCTGCGAAGAAAGAGCTCGAAGCAGAGAGAATTGTGCTTCGAGCGGAGATTGAAAGACTGCGGACGGAGGATGCTGTCAAGGGGTCTGAACTTGTAAGACTACAAGAAGAGGCTGGCCAACTCCGGACTCAGAAGAATGCTTTGACTACGGAGAATGCTAGAATCTCCGGAGTTTTAGCAGAAACGTCTTCGGCTAAGGATGCACTTAATGCGGAAAACCTCAAGTCTGAGAAGGTGGCTTCGGAGGTCATCGAGCAGATGCTAGGTGTCTTGGAGTACTTCGGTACTACTGGATCACTACCTTCGGATGACAATGTAACTCTGCTGCGCCGGCTAAAGAGGATCCAAGGAGCAGCGAAGCAAATGAAGACGGCAGGCATGCGTTATGGAGAACTCTCCGGACAAGTGTCTGCCCTTGGAATACTTCGTTACTACGAGGATTTGGGCCGAACAATCACTCCGAGCGCAGAGGGCTCCATCATCTTCGACGACGCGAGACTTTTGACCCCTTCCGAAGGCGTAGCTACTGCTTGGCGAGCCTTCCAAACTTCGTGGAGAGCCGAAGGTCGATCTGCGATCAAGGCTTGGATTGATGAAGGCCAACGCCAAAAGCAAGTTCGGAGTCAAGCTTCGAGCAGTCAACCTCCTCCGAACCCGCAGGTTTAGGATTATTTAGGATTTTTTGATTATGTAAAGCTGATGCTTGTAAATATTTATCAATGAAAGTCTTGTTTGTCATATTTTTAGGCTTTGCCTCTTATGGAAGATATCGAAGTGTTAGAGCTTAACAGCGAACTTCGCTCACTGTGGAACACCTTCGAACTTCTAAAGAGTTATAAACGTCCTCGATTCCTTATCCCTCGAGATGACTCCGGCGTTATTGCGCCCGAAGTAATCAAAGACGTATTGTCTTATATTAAAGAGGAAGATAAAGAGATTGACGCAAACACCTCGTCTTCTGAAGACACTAATTGGTCCGAAGACGAAGGTGAAGCCCAAAATAAAAGATCTGAAGATCTTAGAAGCTGGGAAAGAAGCCCCGAGCGGCTTCGAACTTGGGCCGAGCTTCAACAAGAGCAGAAGGATTTTAGAGCTTCGAAGGGGAGGAAGAGAGTTAAGCGCAAAGTTCTTAGAACTTCTGATGTTGGAACTAGTCGTTCCACCCCTAGCTCTCGGGACCGAAGAGGTCTCCGATTCCTTCTTGGTATAGATACCAATTTTTCATAATGTAATCTGTAAATACATTTATTTCGATAATGAATGCCGATTTAAAATTGTCTCCATATTACTAGCCCCTCTTTGGGTATAAGCAACTTCGAACTGTATTCAAAGATGGTTATGCGCAAAGAAAAAACTTCGGAGTACAATTTTTTGGGGGTTCGGAGCCCCTCTGTCATTTAAAGATCTTTTGAAATCTTATGAAATTTCTTCGACTTTTTGTAGTCAGAAGAATGGTAACTTGGTACCTTTGTTTAACGAAAGAAATCAATTGAGATAACTTCCAGGACACTTTAGTGTCTTAAAAAATTTGTCACTTTGGACTTATATGAACAAACATTCGAAGCTCATGGCTCAAATGTTGTTTTGCTTTAGCCACCTTCGGCTGTTTTTGCAGAAGTCTACCAGCCAGAGCTTGGACTTCGCAGAATTTGTAGCCACCTTCGGCTATTTTTTGCAGAAGTCTACCAGCCGGAGCTTGGACTTCGCAGAATTTGGCCACCTTCGGCTCTTTTTGTAGAAGTCTACCAGCCGGAGCTTGGACTTCGCAGAATTTGGCCACCTTCGGCTCTTTTTACGGATGTCTGCAAGCTGCAGCTTGGACTCCGCAGATTTTGGCCACCTTCGGCTCTTTTTACGGAAGTCTACCAGCCGAAGCTTGGACTCCGTAGAATGTGGTATTGGCTCTTTTACGGATGCCTACAAGGTATCAGCTTGGGCTCCGGATGGATTTCAGCCACCACACCGGAGGCTTCGACTTTATGGGTACGAAGTCCGGAAATACAGCCCAGCTTGATGACACTTCCCTCTCGATCGACTTCCGTCCCAGCGCGTCCGCTCGGGAAACTAGGAGTGTCAAGGGGAAGGCAAACAACAGGGTGCATGCTTTATTAATTTAGAGGTGATTACAAGCGAATTACAAGGAGCCCTTATGCGAAGTATCGCTTTAGGTGCTCCGCATGCCAAGTATGTGCTAACTCTTCACCTTCTAAATTAGCTAATTTGAATGAACCAGGGTGCCCTGAGCGGACAATTAGATATGGACCTTCCCATTTATTGCCTAACTTCCCTGGTGCTATAATGCTTCGTAAACAAGATGACCCGGCCTTAACTCGCTGAGCTTAACCTTCGGGTCATACCAAGTCTTCGTCTGCTGATGATACTTTGATAAATTAGCTACAGCTCGAAGTCTTGTTTCTTCTGACAAATCTAACGAAGCTTGTCTTTCTTCTTCGATGTCTGGTTCGGTGCTGCGAAATGATCCCCCTTTGAGCTCCGTTGGAGTCATTGCTTCATCTCCGAATGGTAGTCTGAACGGAGTAAAACCTGTGGACCTTGTTTGCGTAGTCCGAATGGACCACAGAATCTTCGGAAGCTCTTCGGTCCACAGTCCCTTTGATAATCCTACTATTCTTCGATTTAGGCCTGATAAAATGTTTCCATTGGCTCTCTCAACGGCTCCATTCGACTGAGGATGTCTCACTGCAGCAAAACATAGTTGAATGCCTAGGTCTTCGCAAAACTTCCTGAAGGGTTCTGCGTCGAACTGTGTTCCATTATCAACTGTGAGATATCTAGGCACTCCGAACCGGCAAATAATGTTCTTCCAAAAGAATTTCTGTACATTATTCGAAGTGATAGCTGTTAAGGGCTCTGCTTCTACCCACTTAGAAAAATATTCAATGGCTACCACTGCGAACTTCAGATTTCCCTTTGCTAACGGAAAGGGACCAATTAGATCCATACCCCATCTGGCCATAGGCCAAACCGGAGCAATGACTTGAAGAGCTGTTGGTGGGCGATGACTCCGTCGACCCATCCACTGGCATCCTTGACAAGTGCGGACCAAGTTCTCCGCATCAGCTGTTATTGTGGGCCAATAAAGCCCCTGGCGAAGTGTTTTTCCTGCCAGAGCTCTAGGGGCTAAATGACTTCCACAAAGGCCTTCGTGAATTTCTCGAAGAATTTCTTGGCCTTCGGCTTGAGATATACATCGGAGTAGAGGGGAACATACTCCGGCCTTGTATAATATACCGTTGATTAACTGATAGTTTCTTGCTCTAAGCTTTAATCTTGACAATTGGGGCTCTTCGGGCAAATTTGTTCCTCCTTGCAAGAGTTCTATGATCGAATCTTTCCAATCTGCACTAGGAATGCAGAGAATCTCTGCAGAGGCAATTGTGGCACCGAAGGTACATTGAGCTCCTCATAGAAAGCTTCGTCAGGCACATCCACAGCTCCGGCAGCAGCCTTCGCTAAAATGTCCGCTTGCACATTTTCAGCTCTTGGTATACTCCGAATGGAAATACCCTTGAAATGTGCTTCGATCTTGCGGATTTCTTCCAAGTACTTTGCAAGCTGTGGATGTCGGACTTGAAAACTTTTGTCTACGTGCCCTGCTACTATCTGAGAATCTGTTTTTATAATTATCCTTGTAGCCCCTAGAGCACGTGCTTTCCGGAGTCCCAATAAAATTCCTTCGTACTCTGCTATATTATTGGTAGACTTAAAGTTGAGTCTTGCGGAGTACATTGCTCTTTGTCCTGATGGTGAAATCAATACTGCCCCAATGCCTGCTCCGGATGCTTGGAAAGCCCCATCGGAGTAAATAGTCCAAACTCCGTCATCTGATTTCTCCGGAGTCAACTTCGCAGGTGGAGTCCACTCTGCTACGAAGTCTGCTAGGACTTGAGATTTGATAGCTGTCCTTGCCAGGAAAGATATGCCGAAGGGTGCTAGTTCTACTGCCCACTTTCCAATCCTTCCAGTGGAATCTTTGCTTCGGAGCATATCTCCTAAAGGATACGAAGTTGGTACAATTACATTATGAGCCAAAAAATAATGTCTTAGCTTCCTCGAAGCCATTATCAGAGCATAAACGAACTTCTCAAGTTCGGAGTATCTTGTCTTCGCTCCTGACAATGCTTCGGATACGAAATAGACAGGATTTTGGACCAACTTCCCATTGATATCCGCTTCTCTGACAAGGACTGCGCTGACAGCTGAGCCTGTAGCTGCAAGATACAGAAGTAGGGTTTCGTCCGCAATAGGCACCGTAAGTGTAGCAAGATTGCTGAGATAATCTTTAATATCTTCGAAGCTTTTCTGACACTCCGGTGTCCATGCAAAATCTTCGGACCCTTTCAAAGCTTTAAAGATTGGCAAGCTCCTCTCCGCAGACCTTGATAAAAACCTGCTAAGTGCGGCCAGACGTCCAGTCAGCTTTTGCACTTGCTTTAAATTCTCCGGAGGAGCCATCTTCTGCAGCGCAGTTATTTGAGTAGGGCTAGCTTCAATTCCCCTGCTTGAAACTAAGTACCCTAACAACTTTCCAGCCTTAGCTCCGAATATACATTTTTCGGTGTTAAGACGGATCCCACATGCCCGAAGGCTATTGAATGTTTCTGCTAAGTCTAGGCTATGTTGGTGCTTTAAAGCACTCTTTATTACAATATCATCCATACAGGCCTCCACATTGCGACCTAGTTGATGACCTAGAGCCTTAGCAACTAATCTTGAAAAAGTAGCCCCGGCATTTCTTAGGCCGAAGGGCATTCTTACATAGCAGAAGACTCCCGAAGGAGTTACAAAGCTCGTCTTGATTTCATCTTCGCGCTTCAACCATATTTGATGATAACCGGAATACGCGTCGAGGAAGCTTAGTAACTCCGAACCTGCAGTGGAGTCAACTAGTTGATCAATTCGGGGCATGGGGTAGGGGTCACGTGGGCACGCTTTATTCAAAGATGTGAAATCAATGCACATGCGCCACTTTCCGGAGGACTTCTTCCTGACAAAGACTGGGTTGGCTAACCATTCTGTATGGGCCACTTCTCTGATAATCCCAGCCTTCAACAGTTTTTCAACTTCGTCCTTAGCTAGAGCAGCTCTCTCTGCGGACATCTTCCGGAGCCCTTGTCGAACAGGCCGGGCCTTCGGGTTTACAAGCAAGCTGTGCTCAATAATATCCCGATCGACTCCGGTGATATCTTTGTCGGACCAAGCGAAGACATCCAAATTTTCTTCTACGACCTTTTCCAAGGAAGTTGCAACTTCGGGAGGTAAATCTTTACCAAATTGAAAGGTGTATTCTTTACCATCTTTGACAATGACCTTCGTTGCAATCTCTCCTTCGGGACTTGGTCTTGGAAATGACTTCTTCGAAGCTTCGGAGGAGGCTGAAAAAATTTCTTCATTATCTTGGACACTGTTTACTTGCCTCGGATCAAGAGGAGGACCATGACCATATTCTGCCCTCCGAGCCATGGCTTGATCTCCGAAGACTGTCAGGACCCCTGCTTGTGTGGGCATCTTTATGCACAAGTAGTTGTGATGCGCCACAGCTCCGAACTGATTCAACATGCCCCGTCCGAAGATGACATTATAAGCATACGGGGCATCTACCACATCAAAGATAACTTCTTCAGTTCGGGCTAGTAAACCTTCTCCGAAGGTTACTTCTAGGCCTATCTGGCCGAGTGCATCAAGCGGAGGTCCTGCGAAGCCTTGCAGAGGACGAGCCGCTGGGAGGAGATGCTTCCGGGAAATGCATAACTGATCGAAGGCTTGTACAAATATGATATCTGCCGAGCTACCTCCGTCAATTAGCACCCTTCGGACTTCAGTCCCTGCAATATCAGCAGTAATAACCAATGGATCTGCATGCGGGAACTTGATACCAGCTGCATCCTCCGCAGAGAAAGATATTGGAACATGAGACCACTCCGGCATTGCAGCTGCAGATGACGAAGTCCCAATGTGGCCTACTTCTCGAACGTACTCTCTTCGCTGTCTCTTGGACATGCTTCCGAGGGTACCTCCTCCGGAGATAGGGAGAACTACTCTCTTCCCTCTATCTTGCCCTTCCTCTTGCTTCGGAGGTGGCATAACATTGGCCACCGGAGGGTGCCTTGCAGCATCAAAATTTTCTATCCGCGCCACAGCCTGGACCAGCTCCGGGCGCACTGCTGCTGCTGGACTTCGGTCGGTACTACCTCGACCCGAAGTTCTCTCCAAGTATTCTCCCCGAAGGGTAAGAATAGCCTTGCAGGTGTCAGTTGCATGGCTTCGATTCTCTCCATGAATACAGCAAAAAAGGGTCTGGCCTTTGCCAGCCGTTTTCCCTGGCGGCCTCCAACCGCTGGACTTGTTCCCCGCAGACTATGGAGCTCTTGGTGCAAACTTCTGTGGGGGTGCAATGTTTAAGACTTCAGAGCGAGGGTGCTTTTGCCCTCTTCTTCTATCATGTTGCACTTCGAAGACTGGTTCTTGCGGCTGTGCCGAAGTCTTCACCTCTGCTTTAACTTCCGTCAATACTGTCGAAGTAGCAGTAGTCCTCCGAAGCCAACCTTCTTCTGACTTCGAGTACTCCTCGAAGTACGACATCAACTGTGATACTGTGGTGATGCTCTTCCGATGCAATTTATCCAGAAGGCCTTTATGACTGACGCCTTCCCGGGCCGCATCAACCACCGAGGATGTGGACAGCCCCCGAATTTGCGACTTCGTGTGAGCGAAGCGCTTGACGTACTGCCTCAATGTTTCTCCGGGGAGCTGCTTCACTTGGAAAAGGCTCCCTGTTGACATGGGGGGCACGAAGGTGCCCTGAAAGTTACTTATGAACTTCCTCTTCAACTATGACCAGGAAATGATTGATCCTGGCTTTAAAGACCAGAACCATCTCAACGCCACTCCTTGAAGAGCTAATGGGAAGCACTTCGCCATAGTCTCTCTGTCTCCGTCGCTAGCCTCGATCGCTAGGGCATAAGAACGCGCAAACTCACTGGGATCTTCGTCTCCGGCATACTTGCAAAGCTTCGAAGTTTTGTACTTCGGATTGAAGCGAACCTTCTGAAGCTCAGGATGCAACGGAGATTCATTGTCGTAAGAGGCGTTCTCCGGGGCTTCGGGATAATCAAGATCGTCGTCTTCGGGCACTTCGGGGATAGCTGGGGTGGCTTGAGAGCGAAGTCTGTTCGCAGCCTCTTGTCGCCACCTCGCTACCTCGGCTTGAAGATTGGCCATTTGAGTGGCCATATCTCCAAGGCTATCTTCATCTCCTCCGGAAGGACCTTCCGGGTCTTGAGAACTGGTGTGATCAGTTCGAATCGGAATGGAGGGTGGTGGAGTGGCCCCGGGCGGTCGGAGTATGGAAGGGGTTGGCGGAGAGGTTTCGTATCCTCGAGGGATAGAAGCCCCTTGCGGAGTTTGAGGTGGAGGGATAGTCGAAGACCCTCCGACTTCGACTGTGTCGAAGGTTATCTCTCCGGAGATCCGAGAGGACCTTCGAGTGGGATTGCGAGGTGCGCTCCGCTTAGGAGGCATGATGTAAGAAGTTGGTAGAGAACGAAGTTTTTTGGACTAAGAACCCCACGGACGGCGCCAACTGTTGGCGTAAAAGATTACGCTAACAGGTTTCTGTAGAAAAGAAACTAATAAACGAAGTGTTTGCGAAGCAAACTGTTCTAAGCCTCCGAAAGGATAATAGCTTAGAATAGTTCGAAAGTGTGTATTGAATCACTTGTAATCGGTCCCTATTACAGGGTGAAATGGGGGGTATTTATAGGCCTAAACATTAAGGAAAAGACCTATTTACCCCTCTATTACAACCGACATTAAGGAAACTATTCGGTTTCCTTAATAGGGCTAAAATGGTAAAAGACTAATCTAATAGGATAGAAGATAAGTCTTCCATCTTAGCTGGCAGAAAAGATCCTGAAGGGCTTTGGTTCGAAGACATACTTCGAACTAGTGCCTGTCTTCGGGCTTCGAACGAGGTTCTGTGCATCTTCGAAGATGGTCTTCGGACAATCTTCGAACTGGTTGACTGCCTTTATGCTGCTTCGGCAATAACCCCGAAGATGAGATATTTTCCCCCAACAGTGATGATGTACTCTTTTCCTTCAATGTCTTGAGTCAACACGGCTCCAATCACACTCTCCTCTGTGATGATATAAAGCCAAAACTGAATCCCGAACTTGGGCGCCCTTACTATCGGCGGCGTTGATAAGCACTCTTTGATTTTCTCAAAGGTGTGTTGCTGGCTTGCCCCCAAGTGAACTTGACTTCATTTTTAGCCGAAGTATCGGGACAAATGCATCAATCTTGCCGGACAAGTTAGATATAAAGCGACGCAAATAATTAACCTTTCCCAGCAACTTCTGCACATCTTTCTTACATGCCGGCGCCACACATCCTCTGATTTTCTCAAGCCTCTTAGGATCAATTTCAATACCCCTTTCGTGAATCATGAATCTAAGAACTTGCCCACCGACATGCCAAAATCACACTTAAGTGGGTTCATTTTCAAGCCATACTGACGCATTCTTTCAAAAGCAACTTTCAAATCGGCCAAATGGTTTCTCATAGCATCCGATTTTACTACAACATCATCTATATAGACTTCTAACATAATGTTGGGACGACAGATCGAACCAGCAGGTTTTCTTAGTGGATGGGAGTAATGGAATGCTATGCGCAAACTGTATTCTTGGATCGTGTGTTTATTACAACTATAGTTGGGGGGTATTTATAGGGTGACCCGCCCTAGAGGGTCAGGTACCTCCAAACCCCCGACCGCTACCCGGCCTGACATTGGCTAGTAGTACAGGCAGTGATAAGTGTTACATAGTACAGACAAGAAGGTGCGATTTCGACAGTGTATCAACCGTGTCGGGCGCTGTAAAGGCCGCCCGACACGGCGTAGACAATCACGATCTTGTCCCCGTGCGGCCTTGACTGGGTCTTCCCACGTACGGTTGCCCCCCGGAGCCTCTGGCCTGCTCGAAGGCTGGCCTCCTGTGTCTGGCTGGTCGCCCCCTCCCGAATGCCCCTCCGGAGCCCTCGGGGGCCCCTAGGTCTACTCGTTCGGAGGCCTAGGTACCTTCGGCGTAGGGCTTCGAATCTTCTGGCCGTGGCCTCTCCTCTGGACCGTATCGTTCCTCATGCTCCCCACCGTCATTGGGATTATCTCCCCCAACAGTAGCCCCTCGCTCCATTCCTTTCCAGTGCCCTGCACGAGAGAGGGTGGAAGCGCACATGATAATCCCGATAACTTCATAAAAAACCAACTTACGTGGAGGTTCTAAATTCTTGCTGCGGGACGGCCCCGTTCGAACGCTCCAAAGGTATGGAAGAGCCCCGAGTGCCTTGGCATCCAGAGGCCGAGAACTAGTTTCGGGGTGTCTTCGGAGAGCTAGCCGTTTCACACCCACGTGAAGGGAAAGGACTCGCCCGACCGCTCTTGGCGCTCACGCGGCTTTGACCGCTAAGCTCCAAGGCCCGAGGAGTCAGACATAGCGCATTACTTAACACAATCAATGTGCTAAGCATGCGGGCGATGCGGGGGAGGCGGACCATCAGGGACGGGCATGACTAGGACGAGCCGGTGAGATCTTAAATGCGGACGCTGCGTGGCCAGCGCACGCGTATCGAGCGACGAAAGGCGGACCGGCGCGACGCTGAAGCGCCAGGACCACGACGATCTTCACGCATAAATAGACCCTGACCCGACGGTCAAGCTCTTCTTCTGCCCACCTGCTTTCCCTCTCAGCCACAGTCTTAACCGGACCCGTCTGCTTGTCCCAGAGCTTTTGCTTCCACCTTGCGGTAGCTTGTTCCCCGCTTCCCTTTGTCATGGCGGAAAGGGGCACTCCTGCCGCGGCGATGGATCCTCGCTTCCTGCAGTGCCAACTGGCAGCGGCGGCGGTGGCGACTGCTTTAGGTCCAGTAGAGGCGCGCGACTCATGGGAACTCCGCCCGGCTTCGGAGCGGTTCTGGGAGCAGACCCTGGAGCTGGGGCCGTCGGCGAGCACCGACGCGTCCATCGAGCAAGTGACGAGGGGCCGCCTCGGCCCCGAATCAAGGGCCAGGAAGCCAGGCCCAGAGTCAGTCCCAGCGCCGCAAGAAGGGGAGGTTGTCGTCTTCGAGGCTTTCTTCGACGCGGGACTGGGGTTCCCAGCCTCGGAACTCCTCTCCAAGGTTCTGCACGCCTTCCACCTGGAGCTCCCACAGCTTTCCCCAAACGTCGTGGCTCGGCTCGCTGTCTTCGAGTGGGCCATGCGCGTCGAAGGCTGCGAAGGTAGGGCGGAGGTCTTCGCGCAGATGCACGAAGCCCTTTGCCAGCCGAAGAAGAAGGACGGTCGAGAGCTGGCCTTCGGGAGCATCAATTTCCAGCTTCAGAGGATGTACGCGGACTCCTTCGCGGCGAAGGCTATCAACGAGCGGTGGTACTCCAAGTGGGTACACCGATGGTTCTACGTCCAGGTCGGGCTCAGCTCCAGGCTCGCTGGACCTCCGCGCCACATCTGGTTCCGGAGGGAGGCGGTCGTTGAGGCCAGCGCCAGCACGTTCTCTGCCCGGATCCAGCTTCTCCAAATCGTCGCCCGCCAGATGAGCATGTGGGACCTGACGGAGGAGTTCGTGGCCCTCGAGATTCCACCGCTGAAGGAGGAGTGGACAACGCCATCTTCGGAAGGGGGATGCTCAATTGCTTCGGAGCCTTCGCGCACCACAACTACCTGTGCCTCAAGATGCCGACTCCGGGTGGGGTGTTGTCGATCTTAGGCGACCAGTCCACGGCCCGCCGGGTCGAGTACGGCCACTCAGTGCCATTGGAGCCACGACAGATTCACAGCATCCGTGAAGGCGCAGAAGGAACCAGCCTCCCCGACGGCGGAGACCCCAGGTAGAAGGGCCGCCTAGCCAAACCTCTCCCGGAGGGAGAGGTCATTACGAAGATCTTAGTCCAAGATGGGAAAGAGTACCCGATCAAGTTCGGAGGGGGACTGGAGCCGGAGGTGTCATCACAACTCGAAGGAATCATCCGCAACAACCTCGACATCTTCGCATGGTCCGACGAAGACATTACCGGTGTCGACCGCTCGATCATTGATCACTCGCTGGCGGTCGACCCGAAGGCTCGGCTGGTCTGCCAGGGGCTCCGGAAGCTCTCCATCAAACGGGCCGAGCTCGCCAAGGCTGAGACAGAGAAGCTCTCCATCCGCAACAACCTCGACATCTCCGGAAGTGAGTCATACTGAGTGGTTGTCTAACCCAGTGTTTGTCCAGAAGAAAACATCTGGAAAGTGGCGCATGTGTATCGACTTTACTTCTCTGAATAAAGCTTGCCCCCATGACCCCTACCCCATGCCCCACATTGACCAACTAGTCGATTCCACAGCCGGAGCGGAGCTCCTCAGTTTCCTTGATGCTTATTCCGGCTATCACCAGATCTGGTTAAAGCCCGAAGACCAAGTCAAAACAAGCTTTGTCACCCCCGGAGGAGTGTTCTGTTACATCTGGATTCCCTTCGGCCTCCGCAATGCCGGGGCTACATAGTGAGTGCGACACCAGTTAGGGATGTTGAACTTAAAGGAAAACTGTTGTAGAACCCAATCTACTTCATCTCAGAAGCTTTGTCTAGAGCAAAGACAAGATACTCCGAGCTTAAATAGTTTGCTTATGCTTTGGTAATGGCCTCACAAAAGCTAAGACATTACTTTTTAGCACATAATCTCATCGTTCATACCTCTATCCCCTTGGTGATATTCTTCGGAGCAAAGATTCCACGGGTAGTATCGGAAAATGGGCTGTCGAGCTAGCCCCCTTTGGTATTTCCTTCAGGGCAAGAACAGCTATCAAGTCCCAAGTTATAGCTGATTTTGTGGCCGAGTGGACTCCATCCGCAGTTTGGGCTCTGGAAGAACCCTACGAAGGCCTGTGGACAATTTTTTCCGATGGAGCCTATCAGGCATCTAGTGCCAGAGCTGGAGCTGTGATAATATCGCCATTAGGGCAGAAGGCTATGTATTCTACGAGGCTCAACTTTAAGACCACCAACAATATCGCAGAGTACAAAGGGATCCTGTTTGGCCTCCGAAAGGCAAAGGCACTTGGAGCAGCAAGGATTATAATAAAATAGATTCCCAAGTCATCGCAGGGCATGTTGACAAGAGCTTCCAAGGCAAGAATCCGCATCTTGCAAATTTTTTAGAAGAAATCTGCAAGACCGAAGCAATGTTTAAAGGATTTTCTATTCGAAGCATCCCTTGAGCAGATAATCAACTTGCAGATATTCTAGCGAAGGCTGCAGCCGGAGCATTGGACGTCCCGAAGGGCGCTTTCTACGAAGAACTCATCAAGCCTACGGTGCATCAACTACCCTCCGCAGAAGTCCTTTGCATCCCAGTCGCTGATTGGCGGACCCCGATAATGGATGTTTTGCAAAACAGCGCGGTCGTGTCAGAAGGTCCGGATTTCCGAAGGCTCCAAGCAAGGGCTCAAAATTATGGGCTTGTCAACAGAATATTGTATAAAGCCGAAGTTTGTTCTCCCCTACTTCGGTGCATCTCACAACCCAAAAGCCAAGATATACTTAGGGAGATTCACGAAGGCTTATGCGGCAGTCATCTAGCCCCCCGTGGTTTAGTAGGAAAGACACTCTGATAGGGGCCCTATTGGCCAACAATTGTAAGACATGATGAAGAGTTGGTTCGAACCTGCCAAGGGTTCCAGTGGATGGGTAGGCGGAGCCACCATCCACCGACACCTCTTCAAGTTATTGCTCCGGTATGGCCAATGGCGCTATGGGGAATGAATCTCATTGGCCCTTTTCCAATGGCAAAAGGTGGCTTGAAGTTTGCGGTGGTAGCAATTGAATATTTTTCTAAATGGTCGAAGGTAAACCCCTAACTGCTATCACTTCAAGAAATGTGCAAAAAATTCTTTTGGTAGAATATCATATGCAGGTTCGGAGTGCCCAGGGAGTTAACTATGGATAACGGTACTCAATTCGAAGCCAATCCCTTTAGAGAGTTTTGCGAAGGCCTGGGCATCAAGTTATGCTTCACAGCTGTTCTCCACCCCCAATCTAATGGAGCCGTCGAGCGGACCAATGGAAATATTCTCTCCAGTTTGAATCGAAGGATTGTCGGGTTAGCTAAGGGGTTGTGGACCAAAGAGCTCCCTAAGATTTTATGGTCCATTCGGACCACTCAAGCTAGGTCCACGGGCTTCACCCCATTTAGGCTGCTATTCAGAGACGAGGCCATGACACCTACGGAGCTTAAAGGTGGATCCCTCCATGTAACAGAGCCTGGGAATGACGATGAATGGAACACTTCGCTGGACTTGTCAAAAGAGACAAGGCTTCGAGCTGTCGTCAATCTGACAAAGTATCAAGACCAAACGAAGGCATGGTATGACCCGAAGATAAAAGTGAACGAGCATAGAGCAGTTCATTTGGTGTTGCGAAGTGTAATTGCTCCGGGGAAGCTAGGAAAAAATGGGAAGGACCATATATTATGCTACGCTCAGGGCGCCCCGGGTGGTTTAAGTTAGCTAATTTAGAAGGGTAAGAATTGAAAGATGCGTGGCATGCGGAGCACCTTAAACATTATTACGCTTAGGGGTTCCTTGTAATCAATTGTAAAAGTACCTTTCTAAGTTAAATAAAGATGGAGGTTCGAATTATGCTTACTGTTCAAATATCCCTTACTCCTGGTGGATGCATTGGGGGAACGGACATGCTTGCGGATATAGGCATCTTTCAAGGAACCCAGCAAACGACCTTCGAACCATCGGTTCAAGGATCCCATAAAAGAGCCGAAGGTGGCCATCCTACGGATTCCAGGCTCTGGCTTGTTAGGATCCGTAGAAGAGTCTAAGGACTTTAAAAGAATAGATTTTTGGCCTTCGGGTTCGAAGCATCTGTAAAAGAGACGAAGGTGGCCAGCCTACGGATTACAGGCTCCAGCTTGTTAGGATCCGTAAAAGAGTCTAAGGACTTTAAAAGAATAGATTTCCGGCCTCCGGGTTTGAAGCATCTATAAAAGAGCCGAAGGTGGCCAGCCTACGGATTCCAGGCTCCGGCTTGTTAGGATCCGTAGAAGAGTCTAAGGACTTTAAAAGAACAAATTTCTGGCCTCCTGGTTCGAAGCATCTGTAAAAGAGCTGAAGGTGGCCATCCTACGGATTTCAGGCTTCAGTTTGTTAGGATCCATAGAAGAGTCTAAGGACTTTAAAAGAATAGATTTCCGGCCTCTAGGTTCGAATCATCTGTAAAAGAGCTGAAGGTAGCCAGCCTACGGATTCTAGGCTTCGGCTTGTTAGGATCCGTAGAAGTGTCTAAGGACTTTAAAAGAACAGATTTCCGGCCTCTGGGTGTTGGGGGAGATAATCCCGGGAATCAGCGGGGTGGGCCCCCCAGCCGGAGGGCCCAGGCTTGGCAACGGAGGCCATCGTCCGGAGGAGCGTGGCCGGAGGTCACCTTCCGGAGGAGCGTGGCCGGAGGTCACCTTCCGGAGGAGCGTGGCCGAAGGTCACCCCCCGGAGGAGCATGGCCGGAGGTCACCATCCGGAGAGGCTTGGCCGGAGGTCACCGTCCGGAGGGGCGTGGCCGGAGGTCACCGTCCGGAGAGGCGTGGCCGGAGGTCACCGTCCGGAGGGGCGTGGCCGGAGGTCACTGTCCGGAGGAGTGTGGCCGGAGGTCACCGTCCGGAGGGGCGTGGCCGGAGGTCACCCTCCGGAGGATGGAGCCAGCGATCGGTTCTCGGCGTAGGACACAGGAGGCCATTCGCGGAGGTTGAAGGTCCGGGAGCCCTCGGCCAGACCGGCAAGGCGGGCCCGAAGAGAGTCAAGGCGGGAAAAGGACTAGGCAGTCGTACGAAAGGACAAGATCGCGATCTTCTGGGCCGTGTCAGGCGGCGCGGGAAGCACCCGACACGGCCGCTGCCCTGTCAGAGCCGAATCTTCTTGTCTGTACTATGTACCTTTCTGTCTGTACTATTGGTCGGGGTTGGTCGGGCAGCCGTTGCTGGCCCGGGGGCGCTTAGCCCCCCGGGCCAGGGCACCCTATAAATACCCCCCACCACAGTTGTAACAGGACACAGAAGCATTGAATACACTGCTCTCGTTTTCTACTCAAAACCTGCTGGTTCGATCCGTCGTTCCAACAGTTGGCGCCGTCCGTGGGGATCCTAGTCCGAAAAGCTAGTGTCCTCTACACCCATCCACTCGAAGCATGTCCAGCCGGAAGGGAGCGAGCACGGCCCCCCTGCGCCGGTCGACTCGAACTGCTGGGGGCGAGCCCTCCCCGGTCATCGACCCTACTTCTTCTGCTCCCATCATCACATCCGACGGAGCGGCGCCCCCAGCAGGCTCCGCCCCGTTGCGAGAGGAGGCGCCTGGAGCTCAAGGCGCCAACGGCCCGGCCGACCCAACCTCCGCCGACCTGGCCGGGCCGCAGGGCGGGCCGCCGGAGCAGCACCTCCCTGCGGGCCGCCAGCGGTAATCTCGCTTCGGACAGACGACGTCCGCTCGCGGACCCCGACACAGCTTCCGGCGGAAGCGGGAGTCAGGTCGACGCCCTGGCCGCCGAGAACGCCAGGCTAAAGGCGGAGCTGGCCTTGTGGCGTCAGGAAGCATCGCTCCGGCCCCCCAGCCCCTCCTGCAGTCTCCCACGCCGCAAGAGCCGTAGTCACGGATCTAAGTGACGACGAGAACCCTCCGGAAGAGGAGAACGCATCATACGACGACGACTCTCCCCTGCATCCTTACGCTCCATA
>JAAALK010000285.1:76648926-76698086 GCA_019279435.1 Zizania palustris
CTTGCCATGGATGGCATCGACGGACGCATCGTCCATGTCAACATGGGCCGATGCGTCTGCGTGTACTGTCTCAACCTCGTTGTCATCCCACTATATAAGGCATTGGTGCAAGGTAGATGGGACACAACAATTGGCGTGAGTCCAATCACACCGTAGCAACACATTGTAGTTACCTTGCACGTTGACGACAAAGAAGGTGGTAGGAAGCGTCTTGTTCCCCACCATCAGCTCCAGAGATATCATGCCCTTGGCTTCTGTGGTGTCACCATTGAGCGTCACGTTAGTCTTCTTTAGGTCGTCTTCATTTTTTCCGAGCTTCCTTAGAAGGGAGTATGACATTAGGTTGATGGTGGCTCCTCCGTCGACGAGCATCTTTGAGACTGGCTTTCCATCAATTTGCCCTCTAATGTAGAGAGGCTTTAAGTGACGATCCGTATCTTCGGGCTTCGCGAAGATAGCATCCCATTGGCTAAGATCCAGCTGAGCGATCCTAGCCTCCTCCTGTACTAGAGTGAACTCAAAAGGCAGGATGATGACATTTTTGTCCATCGCCTGAGGAGCGGGCTCCTAGGAGACGGGTGTGCAGTTGTCGTCGAGCAGGTCATCACCGTCGTCCCTCGGAACGGGAGACAAGTTGTTCATCATAACTGGCTTGGGCTTCCAAACCTTCTTCGTGGCGGGCTGAGGGTGGATCTCCTCGAAAATTGCATCTGTTCCTCCTCAGACTTCCTTTCTCACATCTCCTGCGCCCGCAGGCGTTGCAACCTCCTTTTTGTGATTGGGACATTCCTGGGGGTGCCCATGATGGTTGCGGCTGAGTGCCGGGCGCCACGACTCTGCTTTTAATATTCTTGGCCGAATGGGTCTTGCTGGGGTGACCTCAAACAATTTTTGCTTGCTGGAGCTGTCCTCTTGCGTCTTGCCGGTCAGACCAGGCTTGCTGGACTGGTCGGACCGAGGTGCGCTAGTCTGACTGGCTATGGTGGGTTGGTCAGACTAGCCTGTGTCAACAACTGTCGTAAGGTCGGTCGAGCCGACCACAGTAGGCTGGTCGGACTGGCCCTCAGGTAGGGTTTCGGTTAGCCCTAGTGATGTACCTTCGCAACATTTTGCCTGGATTCCCTTTGGGGCTAGGACCTCCTGGGACCCCACTTTGATTATTATGGTCTGTAGGACGGTTCCATGTTCACCTCCTTCATCGTCGCCATGCACGGCTCGATTTTGCGGTGCTACAGACAAACGATGGAAGATGTTCTCTTTTTGTGCTAGAATTTGTCCTAGCCAATCATAAATGCCAGAAGGAGCAGCACTGTTAGTGGCGGGGTGCTACGTGGAGTCCTCTAGTGGTGGGGCCTAGATTGGGGGCCATCGTCCAATAGTACGGAGGTGGCATCGGAGGCTCCAACGGCCTCGCCCACTGAGGGCTGAACTCATTCTTCTGCTGGAGGTTCAACCATGTCGAGGGTATCTCAGACCATATCAACGAGGGGTCTTGCCAGACCTGAGGTATGTTGGCCCACTGCGGAGGCGGGTTCGGCCACTAGGGGCCGAACTCAACCGGAGGCTAGTCCCAGAATGGAGGTGGGTTCGGCCATTGGGGGCCGGACCAACTCAAAGGATTGGTCTAGGACGGAGGTGGGTTCGGCAATTGGGGGCCGAACTCACCTTTCTGAGGGCTAGATCTTTTGGGGGGTTCAGCCGTCTTGGAGCTCACGACCGAACGCTCATCTTCTCGGACCTCCTCTAGTGTTTGTCAAGAAGCATATTGTATGTTACCTTAGCTTTCTGCGGTCCCTAGCTGAAGATGGTGCTTTGATATTTTCTTTCCACACCCCTACCTCTCGATTCTTCGGTACGAGTGTGTGCACGTGTGGTTCTCCTATGATGACCGCTTTCCCTTTGGCTGACTCGGCCTGTTCTGGCGGAATCACCACTTTCTTTTCCTCGAGATCGATGTTGTTCACAGGAAGGGGTCTCTATCTAACTTCATCTTTGGACTAGCCTCAATTTTCAATCGTCCTTCCTCTATGGCCGATTGAACCTGCCGATGAAAAACATTACAATCATTAGTATAGTGGGAATGCGAATCATGCCACTTATAGTAGGGGCGGTTCTTTAATTCGTCGGCGGATGGCATGACTTGACCTTTAGGTAGTCTCAAAGTTGGTTTTTCTAGAGGAAGTCAAATATTTTATCACATTTAGTTACATCGAATGAATATTTAACTTCATTGGGCCGACTCTTGGAGGGAGACGGTCGTAATTTGGAGCAGATGATGGGCTTGGACTTAGTGTTCCAAGTCCATTCGGCCGCATACATGTTGGTTGAATCGTCTTCTTCTTCGGACTCCTCTTCGTCAGAGTGCTCCATAATATGGACTCTAGCTTTAGGTTTGCTAAAATTCTTGACGAATCTTTTATCTCTGGCCCGGCTTTCTTGTACCAGAGCCTGCTGCAGGACTTGACTGATGTCTAAGAAATTATGGTTGTTTAATCTTTCCTTTATCTCGGAGTGCAAGCCGTGAAAGACTAAGTCTGCCAAGTCTCTCTCTAAAATATTTAAACTAAAGCATCGGTTCCAGGTGTCCGTAAAGAGCTTAATGCATTCAGAGACGGTTTCGCTAGATTTTTGCTTGACCAATGTTAAATGGGAAAGCCTCAGTTTGGTTTCGCCCGTGTAGAAATAATCATGCAATTTTTGTTCTAGTTGGGCCCATGTTTGTACGGAGTTTGGTGGTAGCACTGAAAACCAAGTGAATGCGGTGCCGGACAGCGAAAGGGAAAATAACCTAAGTTTTAGTGTGTCAGACCCACTAGCTTCGCCACACTCTGCTAAAAATTGACTAATATGTTCTAGTGTGGACTTACTACCCTCGACATAAAATTTGGTGAAGTCTGGAACTCTATAACCACGAGGGTATGGGACAACATCTAAGTGGTCGGGGTACCGCTTTCGATAAACCCTAGCCTGATCCTGAGGTGCAAAGCCGGTGCATTCCCTAAACAATGCGCGAATGCGTTCTTCAATATCATCTTGGCCTCCTGTTTGTGCGCATCTCTCGTGCGGCGGCGGGACACGTGGTGGTATGTTGGTGTGCTCTAGCCTATGCTGCAGTGCAGGAGCGTATGGTGTGGGTGGCGGTGGTAGAGCTGGCATGGGTGGAGGTGGTGGTGGTGCATGGTAAGTATGGTTTGCCTGGCTATAAGCGTAGTGGTGTGTTTCGGTCGTGCATGATGTGTCTGGAAACATGATAGTTTTTCCAGTATTACCATCTGTCTTGCTATAAATGTGCTGAGTTAGTGGAATACTAGCAATTGGCGTCGGGGAATCGGCCTCGGTAAAGCCGAATCTTCTAAAAACTACTACTACTTGAGAGGTAAATGCAGGTTCCAACTTGTTGGCTAGCGAGGCACTAACCGCTTGATCTACCGATGTAGCTATTCTACGATCAACTTCAGAAGAAGACACGGGAGGTGATGATGGCCATACCTAGGTGAGATTGGGGGTGTCGCGCATGACGAAGTCCGAGCTCGTCTTTATACAGTCCCTGAACATAAGATCTTCGAGTTCTTTCTTTTTCGCATCGATCTTTCCTCGGTCTTCCTCGGATATGTTAGCCATTGTGGGCATCATAACGTTGCGGTCATTGATGTCTGCACCCCCTAGTGTACTCATCGGCGATGTAGTAGATGTAGATGTAGTAGAGGTACTCTTAGACGATGTATATGTTCTCTTCATAGTTGGCGTTGTCCCCAATGGAGTCACCAAAAAGTGTGTTGACGCTAAAATGTGTCCCCGCACTTGGGTCGGTTCAACGTCCAAAAGTATCGCAACGATACCGACGTCGCGTTCTGACTACCCTTAATAGTGATAAGGGGGATGGAGTCGCCAGACAATCAGAAAAATAATTAGTATTTAAATCCAATTGGACGAAAGTGTTAGTGATAAAGTAAAACATGATAAAAATGAATTAAATACCTGAAATCGGCTTATTCAGAGCCGATTTCGGACTATGGAAAAATTTGGCCTAAAGGGTCCGAAAAGGGCTTCAGCCTTCTTGCCTGGTCAGACCGAAGTCACACCCTCGGTCGGACTAGAGGTGCGGAGCGGCGAAATACCCTGAAGGGGGTTCGAACGCCACCCTCAGCGCAAAGCGAAGGGGGCCTCGGTGCAACCATTCGGAGCCAACCGGCCGAACCGGCGATGGCACCTCGGTCGGACCAAAGACACACAGTACTTCGGTGCAGAGAGGCTTCAGGACTACCAAGGGGCCCGGTCAGACCGGCGAAAGCTCTTCGGTCATACCTGTCATTGCTGACAACGACGTGACGAGTACGTTGGTCAGACCGGCCCTACCGTCGGTCAGACCGATAATAGCAAATCCGATCGGCTAGACTTCGGCAACCCTTGTAGATGAAATCCAATTGCCCCCAAACTCTTTGGCGAAGATTATGAAGACGATGGCTCTGCAAAACAGTGATAGATCAAACACAATTCAGCCAGGAAGCCGAATTTCCATGTGTAGCCAAAATAAAACCGATAAAAAGAGATAGCAATCCGTTACGTGGATTAACGGGAGGTTCACAAGCGACCCGGCAATGGATATCGTGATTACGAATGCGACGGACAGGGGGCTTCCAGCGCAAACTCGCGAAGATGTATGAATTAATGCGAAAAAGTAAGGTAAAGTAGTACGATTAAAAGCTAGGGCTTTGTGTAGGAGTTGATTGTGTTGAGATGCCCCATGAATCAGCCTTGCCCCTATATTTATAGGGGTTGGTCTGGTGTATCCTGGCACAAAATTCGAGTAGGAGTCGGCCAAAAATTAGTTTGGATATGATTTGGATAAAAACAGCCCGAACCCCCCTTTATCTCTAATTTTCATTTCTGGGCCGGTCTGACTGGACCCATTGGGCCGGTCTGACCGGGCCTACATGGCTAGTTTTACCGGCCTGTCCCAAGGATTGACATATTTTCTGTCAAAAATACCAATTTCAGTATTTCTCCTATTTTAACCATTAATGCCATTTTTTTCTATAAACAATTAGTATACTGGCTCTTAAAAAGCGTACACAAGTATCCTCATTAAGAAGCATGTAATGGAGAAATACCGTGGCGGTGGGGTTAGAGAACACATTCTAAGAATGAGCAACATGGCTTTCAAACACAAGCCAATGGACATGTGGTTCAAGGACGACTTTGTCGTTCATTTGATTATGGTGTGTCTATTTAAGGACTTGAGCACTTTGTCATGAACTAGAACTCGTAGACTGAGCGTTGGAGTATTGAGAAACTGATCTCGTCATGTGTATAAGAGGAGGAGAAGATTAAGTAGGCACAAGGTGATTTAGTCAACCATGTGCATTGGGGAAGAAACTCTATTCTCCTAAGAAGCATTATAAGAATAATTCTAATGATGCTAAGGAATCTTCTTCTAAGCCACATGGTAAGGCTCCCATGAAGGAACATGATGTCCTGAAGGATGTATGCAAACACTACAAGAAGGAGAGACATGACATTAAGGACTTTATAGAGTTCCTTAAATGGATGAACAGAAATAGTAATGATGAAATTACATCCATAGATGAATCTCTGTACTTAGAATATTCAAGTTGTACTTAGTGGATTGACTTAGGTACAACTATTCATGTTGTAAATTCTTTATAGGGATTCGCTATGACAAGAACATTAGCAAAATGAGAAAGAACAATTAGAGTAGCGAACGACATCGAAGCAAAAGTTGAAGCCATTGGAGAACTCCCATTAAAAATAAACAATGACTATTGTTGGGGGAAAATATCTCATCTTCGGGGTTATTGCCGAAGCAGCATAAAGACAGTCAACCAGTTCGAAGATCGTCCGAAGATCATCTTCGAAGATGCCCAGAACCCCGTTCGAAGCCCGAAGACAACCACTGGTTCGAAGTATGTCTTCGAACTAAAGCCCTTCAGGATCTTTTCTGCCAGCTAAGATGGAAGACTTATCTTCTATCCTATTAGATTAGTCTTTTACCATTTTAGCCCTATTAAGGAAACCGAATAGTTTCCTTAATATCGGTTGTAATAGAGGGGTAAATAGGTCTTTTCCTTAATGTTTAGGCCTATAAATACCCCTCATTTCACCCTGTAATAGGGACCGAATACAAGTGATTCAATACACACTTTCGAACTATTCTAAGTTATTATCCTTTCGGAGGCTTAGAATAGTTTGCTTCACAAACACTCCGTTTGTTAGTTTCTTTTCTACAGAAACCTGTTAGCGTAATCTTTTACGCCAACAGTTGGCGCCGTCCGTGGGTAACCTAGTCCGAAAAACTTCGTTCTCTACCAACTTCTTACATCATGCCTCCTAAGCGGAGCCCACCTCGTAATCCCACTCCAGAGAGATACCCTTCGACACAGTCGAAGTCGGAGGGTCTTCGACTATCCCTCCACCTCAAACTCCGGAAGGGGCTTTTATCCCTCGAGGATACGAAGCCTCTCCGTCAACCCCTTCCATACTCCGACCGCCCGGAGTCACTCCGCCACCCTCCATCCCGATTCGAACTGATCATACTAGTTCTCAAGACCCGGAAGGTCCTTCCGGAGGAGATGAAGATAGCCTTGGAGATATGGCCACTCAAATGGCCAACCTCCAAGCTGAGGTAACAAGGTGGCGACAAGAAGCTGCGAACAGGCTTCGCTCTCAAGCCATCCCAGCTATCCCCGAAGTGCCCGAAGATGACGATCTTGGTTATCCCGAAGCCCCGGAGAACGCCTCTTACGACAATGAATCTCCGTTGCATCCTGAGCTGCAGAAGGTTCGCTTTGATCCAAAGTTTAAAACCTCGAAGCTCTGCAAGTATGCCGGAGATGAAGATCCCAGCGAGTTCGCGCGTTCTTATGCCCTAGCGATTGAGGCTAGCGGCGGAGTCAGAGACACTATGGCGAAGTGCTTCCCGTTAGCTCTTCAAGGAGTGGCGTTGAGATGGTTCTGGTCTTTAAAGCCAGGATCAATCAATTCGTGGTCACAGTTGAAGAGGAAGTTTATAAGTAACTTTCAGGGCACCTTCGTGCCTCCTATGTCAACAGGAAGCCTTTTCCAAGTGAAACAGCTCCCCGGAGAAACATTGAGGAAGTACTTCAAGCGCTTCGCTCACACGAAGTCGCAAATTCGAGGGCTGTCCACATCCTCAGTGGTTGATGCGGCTCGGGAAGGCGTCAGTCATAAAGGCCTTCTGGATAAACTGCATCGGAAGAGCATCTCCACAGTGTCACAACTGATGTCATATTTCGAGGAGTATGCGAGGTCAGAAGAGGGTTGGCTTCGGAGGACTGCTGCTGCTTCAACGGTATTGCAAGAAGTTAAAGCAGAGGTGAAAACTTCGGCACAACCGCAGGAACCAGTCTTCGAAGTACAACATGATCGAAGAAGAGGGCAAAAGCACCCTCGCTCTGAAGTCTTGAACATTGCACCCCCACAGAAGATTGCACCGAGAGCTCCACAGTCTGCGGGGAACAAGTCCAGCGGCTGGAGGCCGCCAGGGAAAACGGCTGGCAAGGGCCAGACCCTTTTTTGTTGTATTCATGGAGAGAATCGAAGCCATGCAACTGACACTTGCAAGGCTATCCTTACCCTAAGGGGAGAATACTTGGAAAGAACTTCGGGTCGAGGCAGTACCGACCGAAGTCCAGCAGCAGCGCGCCCAGACCCGGTCCAGGCTGTGGCGCGGATAGAAAATTTTGATGCTGCAAGGCACCCTCCGGTGGCCAATGTTATGCCACCTCCGAAGCAAGAGGAAGGGCAAGATAGAGGAAAGAGAGTAGTTCTCCCTATCTCCGGAGGAGGTACCCTCGGAAGCATGTCCAAGAGACAGCGAAGAGAGTACGTTCGGGAAGTAGGTCATATTGGGACTTCGTCATCTGCAGCTGCAATGCCGGAGTGGTCTCGTGTTCCAATATCTTTCTCTGCGGAGGATGCAGCTGGTATTAAGTTCCCGCATGCAGATCCATTGGTTATTACTGCTGATATTGCAGGGACTGAAGTCCGAAGGGTGCTAATTGACGGAGGTAGTTCGGCAGATATCATCTTTGTACAAGCCTTCGATCAGTTATGCATTTCCCGGAAGCATCTCCTCCCAGCGGCTCGTCCTCTGCAAGGCTTCGCAGGACCTCCGCTTGATGCACTCGGCCAGATAGGCTTGGAAGTAACCTTCGGAGAAGGTTTACTAGCCCGAACTGAAGAAGTTATCTTTGATGTGGTAGATGCCCCGTATGCTTATAATGTCATCTTCGGACGGGGCATGTTGAATCAGTTCGGAGCTGTGGCGCATCACAACTACTTGTGCATGAAGATGCCCACACAAGCAGGAGTCTTGACAATCTTCGGAGATCAAGCCATGGCTCGGAGGGCAGAATATGGTCACGGTCCTCCTCTTGATCCGAGGCAAGTAAATAGTGTCCAAGATAATGAAGAAATTTTTTCAGCCTCCTCCGAAGCTTCGAAGAAGTCATTTCCGAGACCAAGTCCCGAAGGAGAGATTGCAACGAAGATCATTGTCAAAGATGGTAAAGAATACACTTTTCAATTTGGTAAAGATTTACCTCCTGAAGTTGCAACTTCCTTGGAAAAGGTCGTAGAAGAAAATTTGGATGTCTTCGCTTGGTCTGACGAAGATATCACCGGAGTCGATCGGGATATTATTGAGCACAGTTTACTTGTAAACCCGAAGGCCCGGCCTGTTCGACAAGGACTCCGGAAGATGTCCGCAGAGAGAGCTGCTCTAGCTAAGGACGAAGTTGAAAAACTGTTGAAGGCTGGGATTATCAGAGAAGTGGCCCACACAGAATGGTTAGCCAACCCAGTCTTCGTCAGGAAGAAGTCTTCCGGGAAGTGGCGCATGTGCATTGATTTCACATCTCTGAATAAAGCGTGCCCACGTGACCCCTACCCCATGCCCCGAATTGATCAACTAGTTGACTCCACTGCAGGTTCGGAGTTACTAAGCTTCCTTGACGCGTATTCTGGTTATCATCAAATATGGTTGAAGCGCGAAGATGAAATCAAGACAAGCTTTGTAACTCCTTCGGGAGTCTTCTGCTATGTAAGAATGCCCTTCGGCCTAAGAAATGCCGGGGCTACTTTTTCAAGATTAGTTGCTAAGGCTCTAGGTCATCAACTAGGTCGCAATGTGGAGGCCTATATGGATGATATTGTAATAAAGAGTGCTTTAAAGCACCAACATAGCCTAGACTTAGCAGAAACATTCAATAGCCTTCGGGCATGTGGGATCCGTCTTAACCCCGAAAAATGTATATTCGGAGCTAAGGCTGTAAAGTTGTTAGGGTACTTAGTTTCAAGCAGGGGAATTGAAGCTAGCCCTACTCAAATAACTGCGCTGCAGAAGATGGCTCCTCCGGAGAATTTAAAGCAAGTGCAAAAGCTGACTGGACGTCTGGCCGCACTTAGCAGGTTTTTATCAAGGTCTGCGGAGAGGAGCTTGCCAATATTTAAAGCTTTGAAAGGGTCCGAAGATTTTGCATGGACACCGGAGTGTCAGAAAAGCTTCGAAGATATTAAAGATTATCTCAGCAATCTTGCTACACTCACGGTGCCTATTGCGGACGAAACCCTACTCCTGTATCTTGCAGCTACAAGTTCAGCTGTCAGCGCAGTCCTTGTCAGAGAAGTGGATTTCAATGGGAAGTTGGTCCAAAATCCTGTCTATTTTGTATCCGAAGCATTGTCAGGAGCGAAGACAAGATACTCCGAACTTAAGAAGTTCGTTTATGCTATGATAATGGCTTCGAGGAAGCTAAGACATTATTTTTTGGCTCACAATGTAATTGTACCAACTTCGTATCCCTTAGGAGATATGCTCCGAAGCAAAGATTCCACTGGAAGGATTGGAAAGTGGGCAGTAGAGCTAGCACCCTTCGGCATATCTTTTCTGGCAAGGACAGCTATTAAATCCCAAGTCCTAGCAGACTTCGTAGCAGAGTGGACTCCACCTGCGAATTTGACTCCGGAGAAATCAAGTGACGGAGTTTGGACTGTTTACTCCGATGGGGCTTTCCAAGCATCCGGAGCAGGCATTGGGGCAGTGTTGATTTCACCGTCAGGGCAAAGAGCAATGTACTTCGCAAGACTCAACTTTAAGTCTACCAATAATATAGCGGAGTACGAAGGGATTTTATTGGGACTCCGGAAAGCACGTGCTCTAGGGGCTACAAGAATAATTATAAAGACAGATTCTCAGATAGTAGCAGGGCACGTAGACAAAAGTTTTCAAGTCCGACATCCACAGCTTGCAAAGTACTTAGAAGAAATCCGCAAGATCGAAGCACACTTCAAGGGTATTTCCATTCGGAGTATACCAAGAGCTGAAAACGTGCAAGCGGACATTTTAGCGAAGGCTGCAGCCGGAGCTGTGGATGTGCCTGAAGAAGCTTTCTATGAGGAACTCAATATACCTTCGGTGCCACAAATTGCCTCTGCAGAGATTTTTTGCATTCCTAGTGCAGATTGGAAAGATTTGATCATAGAACTCTTGCAAGGAGGAACAAATTTTCCCGAAGAGCCCCAATTGTCAAGATTAAAGCTCAGAGCAAGAAACTATCAGTTAATCAACGATATATTATACAAGGCCGGAGTATGTTCCCCTCTACTCCGATGTATATCTCAAGCCGAAGGCCAAGAAATTCTTCGAGAAATTCACGAAGGCCTTTGTGGAAGCCATTTAGCCCCTAGAGCTCTGGCAGGAAAACACTTCGCCAGGGGCTTTATTGGCCCACAATAACAGCTGATGCGGAGAGCTTGGTCCGCACTTGTCAAGGATGCCAATGGATGGGTCGACGGAGTCATCGCCCACCAACAGCTCTTCAAGTCATTGCTCCGGTATGGCCTATGGCCAGATGGGGTATGGATCTAATTGGTCCCTTTCCGTTAGCAAAGGGAAATCTGAAGTTCGCAGTGGTAGCCATTGAATATTTTTCTAAGTGGGTAGAAGCAGAGCCCTTAACAGCTATCACTTCGAACAATGTACAGAAATTCTTCTCGAAGAACATTATTTGCCGGTTCGGAGTGCCTAGATATCTCACAGTTGATAATGGAACACAGTTCGACGCAGAACCCTTCGGGAAGTTTTGCGAAGACCTAGGCATTCAACTATGTTTTGCTGCAGTGAGACATCCTCAGTCGAATGGAGCCGTAGAGCGAGCCAATGGAAATATTTTATCAGGGCTAAATCGAAGAATAGTAGGATTATCAAAGGGACTGTGGACCGAAGAGCTTCCGAAGATTCTGTGGTCCATTCGGACTACGCAAACAAGGTCCACAGGTTTTACTCCATTCAGACTACTATTCGGAGATGAAGCTATGACTCCAACAGAGCTCAAAGGGGGGTCATTTCGCAGCACCGAACCGGACATCGAAGAAGAAAGACAAGCTTCGTTAGATTTGTCAGAAGAAACAAGACTTCGGGCTGTAGCTAATTTATCAAAGTATCATCAGCAGACGAAGACTTGGTATGACCCGAAGGTTAAGCTCAGCGAGTTAAGGCCGGGTCATCTTGTTCTACGAAGCATTATAGCACCAGGGAAGTTAGGCAATAAATGGTAAGGTCCATATCTAATTGTCCGCTCAGGGCGCCGTGGTTCATTCAAATTAGCTAATTTAGAAGGTGAAGAGTTAGCACATCCTTGGCATGCGGAGCACCTAAAGCGATACTTCGCATAAGGGCTCCTTGTAATTCGCTTGTAATCACCTCTAAATTAATAAAGCATACACCCTGATAGTTGCCTTCCCCTCATAGACTCCCAGCTTCCCGAGCGGACGCGCTGGAACCGTGGGGTCGACCGAGAGGGAAGTGTCATTAAGCTGGGCTGTATTTCCGGACTTCGTACCCATAAAGTCGAAGCCTCCGGTGTGGTGGCTGAAATCCATCCGGAGCCCAGGCCACGGCTTGTAGGCATCCGTAAAAGAGCCAAAACCACATTCTACGGAGTCCAAGCCATTGGCTGGTAGACTTCCGTAAAAAGAGCCGAAGGTGGCCAAAATCTACGGAGTCCAAGCTGCAGCTTGCAGACATCCGTAAAAAGAGCCGAAGGTGGCCAAATTCTGCGAAGTCCAAGCCATTGGCTGGTAGACTTCTGCAAAAATAGCCGAAGGTGGCTACAATTATACGGAGTCCAAGCCATTGGCTGGTAGACATCCGTAAAAAGAGCCGAAGGTGGCCAAATTCTGCGAAGTCCAAGCCATTGGCTGGTAGACTTCTGCAAAAATAGCCGAAGGTGGCTAAAGCAAAACAACATTTGAGCCATGAGCTTCGAATGTCTGTTAACATAGTCCAAAGTGACAAATTCTTTAAGACACTAAAGTGTCCCGGAAGTTATCTCAATTGATTTCTTTCGTTAAAAAAAGGTACCAAGTTACCATTCTTCTGACTACAAAAAGTCGAAGACATTTCATAAGATTTCAAAAGATCTTTAAATGACAGAGGGGCTCCGAACCCCCAAAAAATTGTACTCCGAAGTTTTTTCTTTGCGCATAACCATCTTTGAATACATTTCGAAGTTGCTTATACCCAAAGAGGGGCTAGTAAATATGGAGACAATTTTAAATCGGCATTCATTATTAAAATAAATGTGTTTACAGATTACACTACGAAAAATTGGTATCTATACCAAGAAGGAATCGGAGACCTCTTCGGTCCCGAGAGCTAGGGGTAGAACGACTAGTTCCAACATCGGAAGTTCTAAGAACTTTACGTTTAACTCTCTTCCTCCCCCTCGAAGCTCTAAAATCCTTCTGCTCTTGTTGAAGCTCGGCCCAAGTTCGAAGCCGCTCGGGGCTTCTTTCCCAGCTTCTAAGATCTTCAGATCTTTTATTTTGGGCTTCACCTTCGTCTTCAGACCAATTAGTGTCTTCAGAAGACGAGGTGTTTGCGTCAACCTCTTTATCTTCCTCTTTAATATAAGACAATACATCTTTGATTACTTCGGGCGCAATTACGCCTGAGTCATCTCGAGGAATAAGAAATCGAGGACGCTTATAACTCTTTAGAAGTTCGAAGGTGTTCCACAATGAGCGAACTTCGCTGTTAAGCTCTAACACTTCGATATCTTCCATAAGAGGCAAAGCCTAAAAATATGACAAACAAGACTTTCATTGATAAATGTTTACAAGCATGAGCTTTACATAATCAAAAAATCCTAAGTAATTCCTAAACCTGCGAGTTCGGAGGAGGCTGACTGCTCGAAGCTTGGCTCCGAACTTGCTTCTGACGTTGGCCTTCGTCAATCCAAGCCTTGATCGCAGAATGACCTTCGGCTCTCCATGAAGTTTGAAAGGCTCGCCAGGCGGCAGTCACGCCTTCGGAAGGATTCAAAAGTCTTGCGTCGTCGAAGGTGATGGAGCCCTCTGCGCTCGGAGTGATTGTTCGGCCCAAATCCTCGTAGTAACGAAGTAATCCAAGGGCAGACACTTGTTCGGAGAGTTCTCCATAACGCATGCCTGCCGTCTTCATTTGCTTGGCTGCTCCTTGGATCCTCTTTAACCGGCGCAGCAGAGTCACATTGTCATCCGAAGGTAGTGATCCAGTAGTACCGAAGTACTCCAAGACACCTAGCATCTGCTCGATGACCTCCGAAGCCACCTTCTCAGACTTAAGCCTTTCCTCAATAAGCGCATCCTTGACCGAAGTCGTTTCTGCTAGAACTCTGGAAATTCTAGCATTCTCCGTAGTCAAAGTATTCTTTTGAGTCAGGAGTTGGCTATCCTCTTCTTGGACCCTCACAAGTTCGGACCCCTTAGCAGCATCCTCCTTCCGCAGTCTTTCAATTTCTGCTCGAAGCACAATTCTTTCTGCTTCGAGCTCTTTCTTCGCAGCCTCCAAGCTTTGCCTGGCCCTTCGCTCTGCTAATATTATATTATCCATCTGAGCTACTCGACCTTCGGAGAAGTTAAAATTTCTTTGAAGAGCTTCGTTTTCTTCCCGAAGTTGAGCAATTTCATTTTCGCCCGATAAAGCTGCAGCGCGGGCCAAGACTGCTTGCTAAGAAAAAAGAAAAACTGAAATAAGAAATTATTCATATATAATTTGCTATTTGGTTCGAAGATGTTTTATACCTGATAAGCTGCTCTTTCTACAGCAATGTTAAGCTCCGAACTTTTCACTCTGCTTAAAAGGGCTACCAGTTCTGTTTCCCCGACTTTGCGACTGGCTTGACCCAAAGGTTTAACCAAAGTCCCAAGTCTGGTTTTCTCCTCCAAAAAAGGAGTTATGAGAGGAAGCATTACTGAAGCCTTCTGATCAGCTCTGCTTAGCAAAGGTCCGGAGAGTTCTTCCGAGGCCATTGGAACTTCTGAAGATGGCCCCCCCTCAGTTGATTCACTTTCATCTGTTGACTCAGATGAAGTCGATCCTTGAGTAGGGAGAGGCTCTATGTGTCTTTTACCTCTTCCAGGCCCCTGTTGAGTAATCTCCGGGTGTGGCTCCGAAATTGTCGAAGGTCTTTGAATTATGTCCTCGTGGGGTACTTCGACAACAGGAGGCTCTGAAAAAACAAAAATATTATACATTGTATAATTTTGCAGAAATTGATATGAATTATGCGAATTCTACCTTCGACATTCTCCGGGAGATCGAGCACTGGACTGATCGGAGGATCAAAAGTGAAGTCATCATCCGAATCAGCCGTTAAATCTTGGACTGCAGGAGCATCGTCCTGGGCAGTCCTCGTTGCTTCTTCGGGAATCGAAGTCATAGTGACTTCGACCCCACTTTCATTCACAGGAACTTCGTCCTGAGTTACATCTTCTTGAACTACCGAAGTCCTTGGTTGATCATCATTATCTCCGGACTCCGGTACGTTCGCAGGTACTTCAGCTTGTGCAACCCTTTGAGTTTCATTCTCTTCCATCAGGCGCACAAGCAATCTCCCCGTTTCTTCTTGGGAGTCGGAAACCGAAGCTCTTGAGCTCGAAGGTGCGAGGTTCTTTGGCTTCCGAGCCACCTTCTTCACCAGAGTTTTTGCTGAACTCGAAGTCCCAGCCTCGGCTTTCCTTTTCTGGGGCCCTTTCTCCAAAGGCACCCAATCCATCAGAGGGGGCGGAGACAGCTCCAGCATTCCCCATACTCTGTTAAATCTCTCCCAACTCCCGACTAATTTAACTCGCCATTCTTTCTCGGTCGGAGTTGGGGCACCCAGAATCTTCTCCTAAGCCCTCACAATCTGCTCTGAAGTAATAGGGGCTGAAGAAGCTAAAAATAATTCAAGTTAGTTTTTTCTTCGAAGTAAATATGTACAATGCATGTTAGTTTCGAAGTTACCTACAGGGCTCGAAGTGAAATTGATCTTGCGAAGACCACCTTCCGAGTCCTCCTCGAAGATGATAGGCCAGTTGGCCATTAGCGGAGGAATTTGCAGTCCGAGGAATTCTTCGGCTAAGTCCCGCATGCTTAACCTTCGGCTAATTTTCTGAAGCAGGTTAAGGCGAGCTTCGAGCTGGCCTTCGTCCGGCTGCACTAAGGCTTCCTTCCGGAATTGAATTTCTTTGAGGGGCCCAGCCAGAGGACTGCTCGCTCCAACTTCGGCATAGAACCACCTCAGGACCCAATCAGTGTACCATCTGGCATTGATGGCCTTGGCAGGAAACTGAAGGGCATATTCGTCCCGAAGCCTAAAGTTGATAGAGCCGAAAGATACAACCACTTTTTCACCTCCGGAGCCTACGAAGGTCTTCGGCTGGCAAGTTGCTCTATGAAGCGCAGCGAAGATTTCTGCCCTCCCCTCACAACCTTCGGCTCTCAGCGCCCACTCAAAGATAGCTAATCTAGCTACAGCATTCGGAGATAGCTGGGGGAGGGTTACGTGGAACAGATTAAGTACCTCGGCCAAGAAGTCCACAGCAGGGAGGCCCAAGCCTGCTTCGAAAAAGGCTTCGAATACTACAACCTCTCCGGGTCTTGGTGATGGAATTGATTCTTTGCCCGGTTTCCGAATCATAACCCCATTACTAATCTTTCCCTCTACTGTGATTGCCAAAGACTCTCTCTTGCAGGTAGAAGGCCCCAACTCAAAAGACTGATCCAAATATTTGGTCGATGGAGGGCACAGACCTTGGTCATCAAAGATTTGGGGATTTCTCCCCCCTGCCGCCATGGATGTCTCCGCCTGCATCGAAGGTGCCGCCGCCAATGCTGTCACCGCTGCCGCTGCAGCCGCTTGTTGCCGAGCCAAGGCTGAAGGAGGCGCAGATCCTTTGGTCTTCACCATCACGATCGATGGATTGCTCTGATGAAATGGAGGCTAGGGCTCAAGAACTCAAAGGCTAGGGCTCAAGAACTCAAGGGGCTCAAAAAGCTTTTGACTGTGAGAAAGCGGTGAAAAGGTAATCGGGTAAGTTTTAGGTCCTCTATTTATAGCCTAAATGTTCCGTTTGTTACCGTTTTGGCTCTGCCCTTTCGTATTCTCGCCCGTTATTTTCCTCCGAAAATAACGCATCATATAACTTCCGTTAGAAGAAACAGACTAACGGCTATTTCTTCTAAGTCTGGAAAGTCTTCAGTCTTTTTAAAGATACTTCTAAGTTACTTCGAATGTAACTTCTTCGAATACCAATTCGAAGCATATATCTTCACATAATACGGAGATGATATAAATCTGTTAACCCCTACGCATGATTACTTTTCTTGCGTATACTGCTCTCCTAAATGTTATAGGTCAACGGAGAAGCGTATTCGAGGGGCTACTGTTGGGGGAAAATATCTCATCTTCGGGGTTATTGCCGAAGCAGCATAAAGACAGTCAACCAGTTCGAAGATCGTCCGAAGATCATCTTCGAAGATGCCCAGAACCCCGTTCGAAGCCCGAAGACAACCACTGGTTTGAAGTATGTCTTCGAACTAAAGCCCTTCAGGATCTTTTCTGCCAGCTAAGATGGAAGACTTATCTTCTATCCTATTAGATTAGTCTTTTACCATTTTAGCCCTATTAAGGAAACCGAATAGTTTCCTTAATGTCGGTTGTAATAGAGGGGTAAATAGGTCTTTTCCTTAATGTTTAGGCCTATAAATACCCCTCATTTCACCCTGTAATAGGGACCGAATACAAGTGATTCAATACACACTTTCGAACTATTCTAAGTTATTATCCTTTCGGAGGCTTAGAACAGTTTGCTTCACAAACACTCCGTTTGTTAGTTTCTTTTCTACAGAAACCTGTTAGCGTAATCTTTTACGCCAACAACTATACTATTCATTTGCATGATGTCCTCTATTTACCTTTCATGAGAAGGAATTTAATTTCAGTATCTTGTTTAGACAATGATGGTTTTGATTGTCATTTTGGCGACAAACGATGTTCGATTATATTTGATAAGAAAGTTGTTGGTCTTGCCTTAGACCATGCCAAGAGTTATTTGGTTTCTTTGAATGAGTTTGTGAATGTTGTAGGTGCTGAAAATGTCTCCTTATTTGCGAATAAGAATAAGCGAAAAAACATTGATGACATATCTTCGAAATTATGGCACTATCATTTGGGTTATATTTTCAGGGGAAGAATTGAATGCCTTGTTAAAGAATCAATTCATCCACCATTAGAATTTTTAGACTTTTAGCAATGTATCGATTGCATTAAAGGCAAATACATCAAACAAATTAAGAAAGATGCAATGCAAAGCACAAAAATTTTATAAATAATTCACAAGGACATTTGTGATCTGTTTCCTATAACATCTTTAGATGGTATGATTCATTCATAATATTCATCCAATTAAAGAGTGATCAAAAGTTTTGGATAAATTTAAGATATTTAAGGCTAAAGTAGAAAATAAGAGTGATCTAAAGATTAAAATAGTAAGATCTAACAATGTGGGAGTATTATGGTCATCATACCCCTTATGGCCAAAATTCTGGACCTTTTGCAAGGTTTCTACAGGAAAATGTCATAGTTGCCCAATATTTTACACCGGACAACCCTCGACAAAACGAAGTGGAAGAAAGGCACAATCACACCTTAATGGATATGGTAAGAAACATGCTAAGTTATTCCACTTTGCCGATTAATTTGTTGATGGAGGCGTTGAAAACCACCATTTATATTCTTACTCGCATCCCTAATAAGTCAGTGCCTAAAACATTGTATGAATTGTGGACTAGATGAATGCATTCACTTAATTATTTAAGAGTGTGGGGCTATCCTGCTGAGGCTAAGATATTTAACCCAAATTGTTGACACGAAAACGTGCCCCCGCAGTTGGGTCAGTTCGACGATCCATAAGTGTGCGGATACTTAGGGATGAGCCTAAGCGTAACACAACACCGACGTCGCATTCTGACTACCCTTAACTGTGATAAGGGAGGTGGAGTCGCCAGGTAATAAGATCATACAAAAATAATCCAATTAGCCAAAATAAATATATTAAATAGAACAAATCAGCAAGCCGAGCGGAGCCTAACTGATCCGAAGTGTACAATGCGAAGGGTATCACCGAATGGTACTTTCGGCGTCTGATGCGAAGGGTCCTGCCGTAGGGTGCCTTCGGCGTTTAGACTGATCTGGCCGAAGACTAGCTCTGAACAGATCTTGACGCGACAATCACCTTCGAACAACAGGGTTCAGTGCGAAGTCTCTGACATGATAAAATAACTCAGACGTAATGTGCGGGCGTGAATTCATCTCATGCGGGGTACGAGCATGGCGAAGCTTGTCATGATGAAGACTATTGCGAAGCATGTTGGCGTGCTGGAATTGATCAAACCGACAACAACTTGACAGTCCGACACGGGTGTTCGAAGTAGTATTCTCGCCGAGGGGTGCTCTGGCAGCCTCCGAAACCAACCTCTTGGCTCCGTACACCTCCAGCGAAGGGGCTTTGAGCATGGAAACCTGCAATAGAACAGATATCAAGTGCCAATTCAGCCTGGGGACCAAATTTTGCTAAGTGTTTGCACTAGGGGTGAAGGTAACAATCTGTTACGCAGATTAGCGGATACTTCACAGGCGAAGTAAAAGGGCGATAGCAATCTATTACGTAGATTAACATATACTTCACATCTGAAGTAACAAGGATTACCACTGTTCTGAAGTGGCCATTGGAGGGCTTCCAGGCAAACCCACGAAGATTGCAGAAAAGTCAAGGTAAAAGTAAAGGTACGGTTCAAAGCTAGGGCTTTTTGTTGATTTGTGTTGGGGGGGGGTTAATGAATCGGCCTCACCCCTAAATTTATAGGGGCTAGACTTCTAATCTCTAAGACTAATCTGATAGGATTTGGCTTAATCACACATAGGGATAAAATTAACCAGAATCAGACTCAACTCTATCTCCAGAACTCAGCCCGAAGTGGGCCTTCGGCTAGGCCCGCCGAAGCCTGTTCCTTGGGCCAAAGCTTCGGCGAGGCAGGCCTCCGAAGGGCTTCGGGCCGAAGGTATAAAGCTCACTGGAAGCTTCCGAAGCCCACAACTCAGTGGGCTTTTAGCCCTGTAGGGCTTCGGCCCAATCCAGGACATGTGTATTTTCAGCCCAAATTACCAAAATTGATATTTTGGCAATTGTTGTAGCAATTGTGTTAGCTACAGCACAGGTTTTATATGTGTGTATACGGAGTGTAGAATGAACCTCGACGGGTTCTCTCAGAAGGAGAAAGGATTTATACTGGTTCGGACCTCCCCTAGAGGATAATAGCCCTACGTCCAGTTTGTGGTGGATTTGACATGGTATGCCTTGTATGGAGTAGTGAACCCCAGGGTTTCATGGCCCTGCCCCCGGTCCCCTGTTACAAATGCTTGGCCCTGCTTTTATAGGCGCGCAGGCCTTAAGGAAAAGACCAAAATGCCCTCTATAAGTCCTAGGCTCATAGGGGCAAAAAGGGGAAGAGAAGCTAGCTACTGTACAAAGGTGCTTTACAGCTTTACAGATATGTCAGACAACGCCACATCTTTGACCAGCTAAACGACATACTAGGGGCAGAGGGGCCCCTGGTATGGCTTCTACACTATAGCGAAGTATAGATATTTCTTGGGTTTGGAGTAGGGGCCAGAGCTCTTCAGGCGGAGGCTTCGAGGGAGGCTTCGAAGTACACTCTGAAGTGGGCTTCGAAGTATACTCCGAACCGAGCTCCGAACTGGGGCTCCGAACTGGGGTCTCAGAGACTTGGCTTTGAATTGGCTGGAAAGGGTCCGGAGACTGGCTCTGAGGAGTCGCGAAGGTAGCCTGAAGGTAGCCCGAAGGGTAACTTCGAACAGAGCCCGAAGGTTAACTCTAAACAAGGCTCGAAGGCTAACTCCGAACAAGGCCCGGAGGTTAACTCCGAACAAGGCTCGAAAGCTAACTCCGAACAAGGCCTGGAGGTTAACTCCGAACAAGGCTCGAATGCTAACTCCGAACAAGGCCCGGAGGCTAACTTCGAAGTTAGCCTGAGACTTAGCTTCTGGCAATCTTTAAAGGATGTTGATGGCTTCGCTCCGGAGGGCTCTGAAGGGGTTTTGAGGCTTCGTTCCATAGGGCTTCGCCTTGTACCTTGAGACTAGGAAACAGCTTCTCCAGAAAGGAACATGCTTCGACAGTGTTGGGCTCCGAGCCGAAGGCTATCGGAGGCTGACGTCATTTGGCCCTATTCAAGGGAAAACTATTCCCCCAACAGTAGCCCCTCGTGTGCAGGCCTTCGGGACGAAGGGCTGCATGCGCCCTTGGGACAAATGACAGAAAATTACAACTTCAAGGAAAACAGGCCTTCGGATCTTGGACCGAAGGCAACTTCGAAATGCGCAGGTGATAACTGCCTGTGTAAGCTGTCAGATTGACCTCGGGGAGATCAACTGACTCCGCAACGGCTATAAAAATGACCGTTACTGCGCGCCGAGTCGCTTCGCCTTCGCTGGAGGCCCACTTGGCAGTGGTTTTGGCCCATGAACCGTCGGGATTTTTACCGCCTATAAATAGGGTTTTACCGCACACGGCTTCGGCACGCTCTCATTTATAGGCGGTAAAACCCTATTTATAGGCGGTGGGGATACCAGCGGTGGGGATGTTGAGAAAAGTCCGGAGGGCTTACAACCTCGAACTTCCTCAACTTTCGCCCAACGGCGTGGTGAGGCTAGCTGTCATTGAATGGGCCATGAGGGCCAAAGGTTGCGAGGGACTTTCAAAGGGTTTGCTGATTCCTTCCCTAGAGTGATGTTTAAGCTACTGACTTCGGAGTGCCCCCCGGGCCTTTCCTGCTTCTGCCAAAGTCTGACTGGTTCGCCCGCGTGGAGCTTGTCAGTCCGAAGCCTCCTGCCTGAGGGTTCGGTTTCCCGAAGACCCTTACCGTCTAGCGGGCTTTGGTGCATGGGCTCCGACGTGACAAGCCCTTTAGTGGATGGAGTGTTCCGGCCTAGGGGCTCCAATGCGTGGCACTCTCTGTCGTCTAGAGGGGTCCGACCCGGAGGGTTCGGTAGCCCTCGTGCCTGCCCGAAGATCCTGGCCTCGGCAGTGAGACCAAACATCGGATTTTCCTGTACAAAAAATTTACCTCTCTTGATTTGATAGCCAGATGCTTGTTGAGCCAAATCATTTGCAATGTAATTGGCCTCTCTTGACACGTGAGAAATTTAGAAGTCATCAAAAGTCGCAACTATGTCTAGGCAATTATCCAAGTAACTGTTCAAAAGGCCATTAAAACATTGAGCACTCTTAGCTACTTGTTAGACTACTAACAGAGAATCACCATGGGCATGAACATATTTAACACCCATGGATTCCAACAATTCAAGTCCTAGCAATAAAGCCTCATATTCAGCTTGGTTATTAGTAGAGGGAAATTCTAAACGAGCCGAGGTTTCAAAATGAATTCCACTAGGTCATATGAGAACCACTCCAATACCTTGGCCACTTTTGCAAGATAAACCATAAAAATAAAGTTTCCATGGTACTACCTCATTTAGAGCAACATTGTCACTCCAACTGACATCTATGTGGTGATCAACTATAAAGTTAGCGACAATTTGGCCTTTCATAGCTCTTAGGGGTTCATAGGACAAATCATACTCAATCAAAGCGTAAGCCCACTTCCATATTCTTCCACTTAGAATCGGCTTTTGCAACATGTGTTTTATAAGATCGGTTTGTCAAACGACAACACATGTAGTAGGGAGAAGATAGTGATGTAGTTTGGTACATGCGTAGTAAAGTTATAGACATAAGTGCTCCACGAACGCGTACCTGGTTTAGTGTCTAGCAGGCGGCGGCTCAAGAACATGATGATGTACTCTTTTCCCTCCACCACCTTGGTTAGCACGACCCCAATCACGCTATCTTCAGCGGCAATGTATAACCAAAATGGAATCCCGAATTTTGGCGCTCTCACCATAGGTGGCAACGATAAGCACTCTTTAATGTTTTCAAAGGTGCTCTGCTGACTTGACCCACAAGTGAACTCAGATTCATTCTTTAACCGGAGTATGGGGGCAAAGGCATCAATTTTGCTAGACAAGTTAGATATGAAGCGACACAAATAAATCATCTTACCTAGCAACCTATGCACATCTTTCTTGCATGTTGGCACTGCAAGGTTTCTAATCTTCTCAAGCCTCTTAGGATCAATTTCTATAACCAGCATTGCCATCAAGAAAACTTAGTACCTTGTATCCTGAAGCATCATTGATTAGCATGTCACCTATCGGCACTTGGATACTTGTCCTTTGGAGTGGCCTTGTTTAGATCCCTGAAATCAATACAAACTCATATTTTGCTGCTCCCTTTTTTCTCTACAGGCACAATGTTAGCGACCCATTCAGCATACTTGCATGGCCTAATAAACTTAGCCTTGAGTAGTTGCTCCACTTCTTCTTTAACTCGGTCATAGACGGTCAGATTAAAGTGATGAGGAGACTGTTTATAAGGCCTGAATCAGGATTTGATAGGTAGCCGATGCTCCACAAGCTCACGGCTTAATCCCAGCATCTCGCTATACTCCCATGTGAAACAATCCACGTACGACCGAAGCAACTTTATTAATTCGGCCTTTTCATCAAGTTGTAAGTGTTGGTTTACAAAAGTCGGCCTCAGGATGCTACCATCACCTATGTCAATCTCTTCTAATGGGTCGACCGACAAAAAACCTTGTCCTAACTTCTCTACTTCGCTAAAGTCTTCGATGGCCTCGGCAATACCGTCTTTAGCAGACCAATATTGCTCTACACGAGACTGTAGATATTCTAGATTACTCTTGCTAGACATGACTACTAATTTAAAAACAGTCGTGCTACACTAGCCGACTTTGTAGACACTAGTACGAAACATCCTCTGAACATGCTAACAAAATCGTAATCCAAAAGATCTCTACCTGATAGACATTCTACTTTGTTGTGGATGGTGTCAATGGACACATCGGCCAATGCTACCTAGGCCGAGGTATCCGCGGGTATGACTTCTACTTCATCGTCATCCCACTAAATTAGGCATTGGTGCAAAGTAGAAGGAATGCAGCAGTTTGCATGAATCCAGTCACGCCCAAGCATCACACTGTAGTTACCTTGCACGTCGACGACGAAGAATGTCATCAGCAATGTCTTGTTGCCAACTGTTAACTCCATGGAGAGCACCCCTTTGGCCTCGGAACTCTCGCCGTTGAAGTTGTTGAGCACTAAGTTGGTTTTCTTTAGATCCTCCTCGTCCCTGCCAAGTTTCTTCAATAGCAAGTAAGGCATCATGTTAACAGTGGAGCCACCATCAACAAGCATCCTGGAGATCAGCTTTCCGACAATGTGACCCCTGACATAGAGAGGCTTTAGATAGCGAGCTGTATCCTCGAGTTTTTCAAAAATAGCATTGCGTGGGCCGAGGTTCAATTGAGCGACATCGGATTCATCCTGTGGTAGGGTGAACTCGACGGGCAGCATGACGACATTGATGTCCATTGCCTGATGTCGTAGCAATTGCATTAGCTACAACACAGGTTTTGTGTGTATATGGTGTATAAAATGAACCTCAAAGGGTTCTTTCAGAAGGAGAAAAGATTTATACTGGTTCGGACCTCCCCGAAGGGATAATAACCCTAAGTCCAGTTTCTGGTGGATTTGGCATAGTTTGCCTCGGTTGAATCTAATGGATTTGGTCCATCTAATGGATCTAGGTTCATCTAATGGATCTGGTTCATCCCTCTATTATAAGGGCTTGGCCCTACTTTTATAGGCACGCAGGCCAAAGGAAAAGACCTAAATGCCCTCTATAGGTCATAGGCCTTATAGGGGCAAGTAGGGAAAAAGACTAGTCTACTGTACAAAGTGCTTTATAGCATTACAGACGTGTCAGACAAGCATCACTTTTGAGAAGCTAAATGACATACTGGGGGAAGAGGGGCCCCTGGTATGGCTCTGCACTGTAGCGGGGTGGAGATATTTTCCTGGTTTGAAGTAGTTGTCGGAGCTCTTCGTGCGGAGACTGCGATTAAGGCTTCAAAGGGCACTCCGAAGTGGACTTCGAAGCATGCTCCGAACTGAACTCCGAAAGGACTCTCGGAGACTTAGCTTCAAATTGACTGGAGAGGGTCCAGAGATTGGCTGTGGGGAGCTCCGAAAGAAGCCCAGAGGTTAACTCCGAAGATAGTTCAGATGTTAACTCTGAAGAGAGATTTGAAGAGAGCTTGGAGACTTGGCTTCTAGCAGAATTCAAAGGGAGCATGGAGGCTTGGTTTCGGAGGGCTCCAAAAGGAGTCCGGAGGCTTGGGCTATATGATGCTTGGAAATAACTTCGGTAGGTGGGAATCTGCTTCGATAGTGTCTGGCTCTGTGTCGGAGGCCTACGGAGGCTAACGTCATTTGGCCCCTGTTTAAGGGAAAACTTATTCCCCCAACACCGGAGGTGCAGGTCCCTCGGAGACAGGTCGAGTAGTCGTCGTCAAGCATGTCATCGTCATCATCGTCGCTTGGACTAGGAGTCGGGTTGGTCATCTCAACCGGCTTGATCCTCCATACATATCTCATCGTTGGCCGAGGGGGGATTTCTTCAAAGATGGTGTCTCGTTCCTCCTCGGCTTTCTTCTCGCGCATCTCTTGTGCCCGTAGGCATTGCAGACGCCTCTTCTGTGGTTTGGACATACTTGGAGGTGCCCAAGATGGATGTGGCTTGCTACCAAGTGTCACTGCCTTGTTGTTGTTACTTTTGGCTGAAGGGGTGCTGCCCAACTCGGCCTCGCTCATCTCATAACTGGAGGGTCCTTCACTGTGGACCCTGCTAAATGGACCGTCCTCGTCTGGTCGATCGGACCAGGGTTCAGTGTTGGCTTTGGCTGGAGCAGGGGAATTATCTCTATCAGGCTTCGGCGAAGGGGCCTTCGGGATTAGGGACTTCCTGAGACCCTACTCTGACTATGATAGCTTCGGATCCCCTATCTTTTGCCTCTTCGCATTCATCTCCCTTGGCTCCATCCTGCACGAGTCGATTCAAAGGCAGCACAGATATCCTGTGGATGATGCCCCCCTCTAATGCGTCTGTTTGTCACTGCCAGTTATAATATTCTGAAGGAAAATAAGGAATACTGTTATGTTGCGGAGGGTGCTCCGATTGTGATATGTACGGAGCCCATGGGGTCCCCGCCCAGTTGTATGGTGGAGGCATCGGTGGCTCCAATGGCTTCGCCCACTATGAGCCGAACACATTACCCAGAGGGGGTTCGGCCAGGTCGACAATATCTCAGACCATATCAGCGAGGGATCTTGTCAGGCTAGAGGTATGTTCAGCCATTACGACTGAAGCTTCCCGCCAGAGGGTTCGTCCAGTGCAGAGCGGGGCTTGGCCATTAGGGTCCGAAGCCAACGTAGGGGGTGTTAGGCCACTGTGTCCTGAAGTCCTCATGCGGACGGTTCGACCACTATGGTACGAAGCCACCGTGCGAAGCATTCGACCATTGTGGTCCGAAGCCACCCTTCGACCGCTTTGGACCCTTTGGCTGACTTAGCCTTTTTGTGTGTGGGGGGCTATTTCCTTAGCTTTTCTTTGGTGTTTGTTTAACAGCATCTGATACGTTACCTTCGGCTTCTTACGAGACCTAGCCAAAGGAGATGTGTTGACATTCTGTTTCCACACTCCTACTTTAGGGTTCTTAGGTACGATTGTGCGTGTACGCGATTCTCCAATAATGACCGCTTTCCCCTTAGTTGACTCAGCCTGTTTTGGCCGAATCAGCACTCTTTTTTCGTTTAGATCGATGGTGTTCACGGGAAAGGGGTCTTTGTCTAGCTTCATCTTCGGACTGCGGTCTACCTTCAATCGTCCTTCTTCTATGGCCGATTGAACCTATCGACGAGAGACATTACAGTCGTTAGTATAGTGCGAATGCGAATCATGCCACTTATAGTATGAGTGTTTCTTTAACTCGTCGACAGATTGAATGACTTGGCCTTTAGGCAACCTAAGAAGCTGGTTTTTCAATAGGAAATCAAATATTTTATCACACTTAGTTATATCAAATGAGTACTTGACCTCGCTAGGCCGATTCTTGGTGGGATACTGGCCGCAACTCGGAGCAAGTAACAGGCTTACTTTTAGAGTTACAAACCCATTCGGCCGCGTACATGTCGGCTGAATCTTCCTCCTCTTCTAATTCTTCTTCGTCGGAGTGTTCCATGATGTGGACTTCAGCCCTAGGCTTGTTAAACATCTTAATAAACTTTTTATCCTTGGCTCGGCCTTCTTGGACCAGAGCCTATTGCAAAACTTGGCTAACCTCTAAAAAGTGCTGGTTGTCTAGTCTCTCTTTGATCTCAGAATGTAAACCACTAAAAGCTAGATCCGCAAAATCCCTTTCTGAAATATTAAGACTAAAACACCGGTTCCTAGTATCTCAAAATGCTTGATATACTTAGAGATGCTCTCTCTGGATTTCTGTCTAACCTATGTCAAGTGTGAAAGCCTAAGTTCTGTCTCACCCATGTAAAAGTAATCATGGAATTTTTGTTCTAACTCAGCCCACGTTTGGATAGAGTTCGGCGGGAGCGCCGAAAACCAAGTGAAAGCTGGTGCCGGATAGTGAGAGAGAAAACAATCTAAGTTTTAAAGCGTCTGACCCACTAGCTTCTCCACACTGTGCTAAAAATTAACTAACATGCTATAGTGTGGTTTTGTTACCCTCACCATCAAACTTGGTGAATTCAGGGACTCTATAGCCGTGAGGGTAAGGTATTGTATCGAAATGATCGGGGTACGGTTTCTGGTAAACCCTAGCTCGACCTCTAGGTACGAAGCCGGTGCACTCCCTAAATAGTTCGCGTATTCGCTCCTCAATGTCATCCTAAGCTACTGCCTGCATGCGTCTCTCATGTGGAGGCGCGACACGCGGTGGGATGTCGGCGTGTCGTCCATGGGTTTCTTCCTCATGCGCTAGTTGTACGATGTTTTCGTGTCTATGCGCTTGTGCATGTGGTGCGGGCAGCGTGGGTAAAGATGGTGCCAGCGTAGGTGGAGGCGGCACATGGTAGGCGGTGCTAGTTTGACCGTAAGCATAATTATTAGTCTCGGCCAGTGGACATTGAGGCCGGAGACGCAATGGTTTTGCCTGTACTACCGTCAGTTCTACTGTAAACGTGATTTATGAGAGGTATACTAGCAATAGGAGTTGGAGGTATGGCCTCAACAAAGCTGAACCTTCTAAGCATCGCCACTACCTGAGAGTTAACTGCCAAATCTAAATGGTTGGCTAGCGAAGCGCTAACGGCTTGGTCTACTGATGCGACAATATTTTGCTCAATCTCTAAAGAAGATAAACGAAGCGATACCGGTGTTACCAGGATCCAAGCGAGGTCGAGGACATTGACGTCGCGCTTGATGAAGCCTACGCGTGTCTTGACGTAGCTTCCAAGCATGAGGTCTTGGAGTGCCTTTATCTTTACCACGATCCCTGCTCGGTCTTCTACAGGAATATCTTCGAGGGTAGGTGTCATGATGTTGCGGTTGTCAATATCTGCGCTTCCCGTGGGATCCATCGGCGATGTAGACGTAGTAGTCGTTGTAGATGTACCGGTGGCCAATGTAGATATATTTGTCATGTTGGTGTAGCCTTCCCCAATGGAGTCACCAAAAAGTGTGTTGACACTGAAAATGTGCCCCCGCACTTGGGTCAGTTCGATGATCCAAAAGTGTGCAGATACTTAGGGATGATCCTAAGCGTAACACAACACCGGCGTCGCATTCCGACTACCCTTAACCGTGGTAAGGGAGGTGGAGTCGCCAGGTAATCAGATCACACAGAAATAATCCAATTAGCCGAAAGAAATATATTAAACGGAACAAATCAGCAAGCCGAGCAGAGCCTGATTGATCCGAAGTGTATAGTGCGAAGGGTATCACCGAAGGGTACCTTCGGCGTCTAATGCGAAGGGTCCTGCCGAAGGGTGCCTTCGCCATTCGGACTGATCTGGGCGAAGACTGGCTCCGAACAGATCTTGACGGGAAAATCACCTCTGAACATTAGGGTTCGGTGAGAAGTCTCTGACACGATAAAATAACTCAGACGCAACGCGCGGGCGTGACTTCGTCTGACACGGGGTACGAGCATGGCGAAGCCTGTCATGACAAAGCCTATTGTGAAGCGCGTTGGCGTGCTCGACTTGATCAAACCGACAACAGCGTGAAAGTACGGCATGGGTGTTCGAAGCAGTATTCTTGCTGAGGGGTGCTCTGAAAGCCTCCGAAACCAATCTCTTGGCTCCGAAACACCTCTGGGAAAGGGTCTCCTAGAATGGAAATCTAGCAACAGAACAGATATCAAGTGCCAATTAGGTCTAGGGACCGAATTCTGCTAAGTGTTTGCACTAGGGGTGAAGGTAGCAATCTGTTACACAGATTAGCGAATAATTCATAGGCGAAGTAACATGGCGATAGCAATCTATTACGTAGATTAACGAATACTTCACAAGCGAAGTAAGAAGGATTATCACTGTTCCGAAGTGGCCGTCGGAGGTCTTCCAAGCAAACCCACAAAGATTGCAGAAAAGTAAAGTTAAAGTAAAGGTACGAAAAATAGTCAGCGGAAACAAACAGATCTAAAACAGCGAAAATAATCTAGCCTAAAAATGACCGTGTCCTAAACAAAAATACACCAACAAAGTGCTTTAAGGCAGATTAAATTAACCACAACTCAAACGATAATCTCACACAAGTCACATATAATCCATATTGCACAGCAGATCATTTCCAATTCACAAGCATTGTTCAAATATTAAAAACACATTGCAATGCACGGAAATCGAGAGCTACGATTAGTGCTAATTTAGACAGATGCGTAGGCACATTTTTCGACAAAGAACATGACACTTACTCTACTAATCATGTTGCTACAGTGTCGATGTACTCCGATTTGCGAGCGCACTCTGCTGTCCTCGTGACTGCTGCTGCTTGGTTCTGTTCCCTCCTCCGCCTGGCTCCCGTGCGTAGGTGCTACGCTAGGCTGCAGCCTCACGTAGCTCCTGGCGCGCGCTGCGCAACGCAGCTGCTGCTGCCACCTGTGTGCGTTGCTTGCTGCCAAGGGCTATGGCCTAGAGCCTAGCCGCCGAGCTGCAAGCTGCTGCTACAATAGCTAGCTAGGAACCGCATAGAGAGCGCACGGACCACGAGAGAAGTCCGGCGACGGTCATCCGAGAGAAGGAAGCAAACGCCGGCGGTGGCGGAGAAAAGAAAAGCACAGAAAAAATGACCCACAAATTTCTGAATTGGTAAAGTGTTTTTCAAAATGGGTAAACCTAACCCTAGGTATTGGGGCCTTTTTATAGGCAGCCCAATAAATGGGAAAATTCAAAAATACCCCTAGGGTTTTTACAGACGCTGAAATAAAAATGGAAAAGACCGAAGTGCCCTTAGGGTTTTTTACAGACTCGACTGACAGACTGTGGGCCTAAAAGCAAAATAATAAAATCCTAAATAAAGATAACTTGTCCTGATGCGGACCTTTCGTAGCAGCTACGGCTTCGCCTCAGAAAGGTCAGATCCAAGATCAGCGGTCATCAGTTTTCTGCCGAAACTGACAAAGCGTCCACCGTCTTCGCACTGGGTACCCAGATTGGGCCGGCCCGATTCCACAGCTCCCTCAGCCCAGCAATCGCTCGCCGCCCGTGTACCTAAGTCAATCCCGGTCAACAGACTAGTGGATCCTCCGCTGCTCCTAGCCCATGTACTCAGATTGGGCTAGCTCGACTTCACGACCCCTCTGCCCGACAGACGCTCGTTGCCTGTGTACCTGAGTCACATGCGGCCCAGACACAATGGGTTTTGTCTTCTCTTCATGTCCTCTTTAACTTCCGTTGACAATCACTCATCACATCTGGAGCCATGAGGCCCATATTCTTCAACATGGCTCCTCAACGGTTCAAAGATAGGGCTTTGTGTTGATTTGTTTTGGGGGGGGGGGTTAATTAACCGGCCTGACCCCTCTATTTAGAGGGGATAGACTTCTAATCTCTAAGCCTAATCTGATAGGATTTGGCTTAATCACGCGTATTGTTGGACCAGAAACGGCGACAAGAATGAATGGGAGCTTTTAAAATTTCAGGCTAAAAATAACCTTCTATTTTTAAAACAGTCTCGTACGGAACAGGCTTCGAACACACCCTTTGGAGGTTTGGTTCGGAGGTATTTCATAGCTCTGAAACCAGGCTTCTCGAGGAGCAAAAGTTCGAAGTTAAGAAGACTTCGCTCCACCCACAACACCAAAAACTCAATTCTACTAAGTCAGTGCAGGCTCCACACACTAGGTGCCTTCGAGCAGACTTCGCACCTCACCCTTCGCAAGAGATGTCTTCCCTTGGTGGACTTCGATCAGATACTCTGCACTATCAACTAGTATTAGGATTCATATTACGAAGGTCTAAACTCACACAGAACACACTGCGCTGAGGACTTCGACAAGAGAAGAAAACATGCTTTGACTAAAAACTACTCAGTGCTTCGCTAGTAAATGGTGAGGGGTTACCTCAGTTTACACAGAGCGAACTCACACAAAAACACACTTCGCACATACTGATCACTCACACATTTCTCCAAAAACACTCTAGTGCAATTAACTCGAACCAGGAAGAAGTGAAGCACAAAGAAATCAAAACATGCAGTGCAAGGCAGGCATACAAGTTTAAGCAGAAAATGAAAACAGAATCAAAGTTTCATTTCTTGAACAGGGAACACAAAATGAACTCATAGACTGAATACAAGAGAATGGCGGCTAGCACATGAGTTCTAAAATGGCTTCTCAAAGTGTTACTCAGGCCTAGCCAGCCTTCACTATTTATAGGCACTATTCAGCCTTCTGAATAGACTACTTTACCCCTAGGGTTTACACTGATTTTGTCTCATCAGAAAAAGGCGGTATAGATGGTAGTCTACTTTATTTGGAGGCTTCTTTTGTCAGCTTCGTAGAGGAGACAACATCAGCTTTTGCAGAGCAGACACGATCAAACTTAGTAGTTTTGGAGTCTTCTGAAGCCCCCTTCGCACACGAGGGGTGTGGTAGCTTCGGTGAGAAGCCTTAAGCTACACGGCCTTCGCTCCACCGAAGTCAGCCTTCGATACAATGATGGTTTTGAGCCGAAGCCATCAAAGCCCTTGAGCGTTCACGCCATCACCTCCGGAGTGGACCACCATGGCTTTGCAGCTACTCTGGCTCAAACTCCGTCAGTCCGTGTACCGAATCCATGCATGGCCAAAGTACCTCAAGTGAGCCACACTCCGAAGCCCCACCTTCGGAGTACCACCCTTCGAAGTCCCTCCTTCGTCCAAGGCCTCCGCATGAAGCATTTCGTAAGCACTTCGTCGGAGTGTCTCTCCCCGAGCACACTCCTCTACGAACCTCACCTGGACCATGCCTTCGATGCACCTCGACTTCTGAGACCTCCGTCGGGTGAACCTTCGAGTGCCTCCATCCGGAGCACACTTGGAACGCCTTGCCTCATTGATGAGGACTTTGTCCATCATACTCTGAAGTCACTCCTTTCGGAGTACCCTTCGAAGTGCATCGCCACCGAGGACTTCATCTCAGGGTACCTTCATCCGGAGCCACCCTCCGCACTCTCTGCCTTCGCCTGGCGCACCTTGACCCGAGGACCAACCTCAACCCCTCGCAGCCTTCGTGACCGAGCTCCCAATTCGCCTGGCATCAAGCCTCCTGCTTGACCCAGGTTCACTTGCTATGAACCGTCCGTCACCTCCAAAGTCACCTGCACACCACAGACAAATAGACTAGTGTATCCAGTACCCCGGAGACCTCTCTAGGTAAACAACCTCTGGTACACACTCCGGTGTACCGCCCAAAGTACCAAACCCTTTGGTACAACCAAGTCATCGTGTACTGTCGGACCCCTTCGACATTCACACTCCGCTACAACAGCTGTAGCAACTGAACCCAACAAACCCTTCGGTGAAACAACCTCCGAACCCCTTCGGAGGGACCCCTTTGAAACCAGAGGATAAAATCTATCAATCACTCATCAGAGACTCCTAAACCAACCCTTGGTTTCTCAATCTCCCCCTTGATGAGTGCATTGACAACCAAATTCAAGTTCATGAAAATTTGACAAATTTCAGCACACAAGTGACCATAAAAACTCAGAAAAGAGCCAAATCATGTCTCTTGACAAAATAATTTCTCTCCCCCTTTTCAAAAGAGTAAAAGCCCCTTTGGCACATCTTTTCCTTTGCACAATAAAAACTCCCCCTGAGTTATTTTTCCCCCTTACTGTAGAGAACGTAAGATTTTCTCCCCCTTTGGCAATGCAAGCATCAAGGAGCAATTAACAGATGCAAAGCTTTAGAATAAGCAGAAGTGCACGGACATATAAAGCACACATACACCAACCTTAATGCCAGTTTTCATGTGCTCAACTCAATTTAACATGATCTAAAAGCATAATGATAGCATGTGATTGCATTATTTTGAAATAAAAGCATCACCACTTAATCAAGTGAACTAGACAAGTAAAGGCAAGGCCTGCGCAAAACTAGTCAATTTCTACTCTAGACGGACAAGTCTAGTTCAAATGGACCATCGGAAGCAATCTTAATTGACAATGGATTTATACTTGCTATTCTTTTTATAATGCCAGGGGTTATTTGTTTGTCTACCTTATACTTTCCAATCAAGCCAAGCATAGGCAAGAAAGCCATTAGAAGCTTAAGGCAGTGATTTTGGCATACACTAAATTATCCCAGTTCATACCAAAGTGCAATGGTAAGCAGTCTAGAATAAGGTAGTGCGACACACAAACCCACCTAGATCTTTTTACTTTTAGCATTCAAATCATGGATTTTAGATTTTTGATAAGTGAACAAATTGTTTAGCACTTGAAGAATATCCATGAGTAAGCAATATGATTTTTCAAGTTGTAATTGTTGCATCCAGAGAAAAAGATTCTTGCTACCAAGCAGATAAAGGATAGCCAAAGTAGTCCTGCCTAAACATGCTAGATTCAATACTAAGCACTGATCATGATTTGATTTTGAAAAAGAAAATCATGTGCAAAATGAATCAAACATGTTAAATAGAGCTGAGCTATCATGATTACGTAAATTAAAACAAGGCATATCAGTGCAAAACATGTAAACGAAATTTCACACATAAGAAGCATATGCATATTATTGAAAATGTGATCCCCCTCACAGAATACCATAAGAGTGATAAACACCAAGTTACCCACGAAAGTAGGCGAAACGCGAAGCATCGAGGGGTTTTGTAAAGATATCGACTAGCTAGTGTTGGGTATCAACATATTGAAGTTCAATATCACCCTTCTCATTGTGATCTCTGAGAAAATGGTATTGCACGTCAATATGTTTGGTTCTGGAATGCTAAAATGGGTTGTTTGCAATACAAATACTGCTAGTGTTATCATAGAAAAGTGGAACACTCTTATAATCTAACCCAAAATCCTGCAAAGTGGAAACCATCCATAAAATCTGAGAGCAACAGCTAGCTGCGGCAACATATCCGGCCTCAGTCGTCGATTGTGCAACACTAGACTATTTGCGGGAGGACCAGCAAACCAGCGAAGTACCCAGAAAATGACAAATACCAGAAGGTAATTTTCCTATCAATTCTACACCCAGCAAAATCCACATCAGAATAACATAGAAGACACAAATAGGAAGACACATAATACCAAATGCCAAACTCGAGGGTATGCTTAAGATACCTAAGAATGTGCTTTACCGCTTGGCGGTGCGAAGCACGTGGCGATGCCTGAAAATGAGCGCACAAACATACTACAAAGTGTATGTCCGGCCTCGTAGCAGTCAAGTAGAGGAGGGAGCTGATCATGCTTCGGAACTCCTTCTAATCTACGGCTGCTCCATCTTCGTCGGGATCCAATGCTATAGATGTAGCCATTGGAGTGGTGAGTGGCTTCACATCAGCCATGTCGAACTTCTTGAGCAGGTCCTTGGTGCACTTCATCTGGTGAATGAAGGTACCTTGTTTTCTTTGCTTGATTTGCAAACCAAGGAAAAATGTGAGTTCGCCCATCATGGACATTTCAAACTCCCTGCTCATGGCATCTGCAAACTCAGCAACCAAAGCATGAGAAGAGCCACCAAAGATGATATCATCCACATAAATACGAACTAGTAGGAAATCTTTGCCATGCTTGAAAATACCCCTGCTCAAGCAGAAAAAACTTATGTTTATCATACCAAGCCCGAGGGGCCTGCTTGAGTCCATAAAGAGCCTTATGAAGTTTAAGGACTTTATGCAGGTATTTGGGGATTTTCAAAGCCAGGGGGTTGTTTTACATAAACATCTTCGCCTATGAAGCCTTTAAGAAAAGCACTTTTAACATCCATTTGATAAAGTTTGAATCCACAGGATGCCACAAATGCAAGTAAAATCCTAATGGGCTCAAGACGAGCAACATGTGCAAAAGTCTCAGTAAAATCAATCCCTTCTAATTGAGAATAACCCTGAGCTACAAGTCTAGCCTTGTTTCTAACTATAGTCCCATCCTCCCCTTGTTTGTTTTTGAAAATCCATTTTGTTCGAATGAAATGAACATTTGGTGGAGGATCAACTAAAGTCCAGACTTGGTTTCTCTCAAAATTTTCAAGTTCTTCATGCATGGCATTGATCCAACTAGAATCAAAAAGTGCATGACTAACATCTAAGGGCTCGAAAGAAGCAACAAAAGCGGAATCAATGACATGAGCATGAGAACGTGTTACCCTTTGATCAAGCTCACCAATGATCTGCTCCGGAGGATTCATCCTTTGAATATGGTGTGGAGCCTCGCGGCGGGATGCAGTCTCCCCCTCAACTTGTGCGATGGAGTGGTCCAAGATGACAGATGTCGAGGGGTTCATCCTTGAAATCTCCGAGATCTTCCTCTTCCAAGATGGTCTGCTCCATGTTGTGTTCATTCACCTATTCAAAAGTAGAACTAACAGGGGGGGTTGATTCATCAAAAGTCACATCACATGACTCGATGACAGTGTTAGTTTCCAAATTGAAAACACGATAAGAATGACCATGCGTAGTGTAACCCAAAAAGATACCGTTAGAAGAACGCGACTCAAATTTGTCCAAATTTCCACATTTTAGGATAAAGCATCGACAGCCAAAAACTCGAAGGTGAGTAACTTTGGGTTGTCTCCCAAAATGTAGCTCATAAGATCTTAAGTTCAAAATTGAGCGCAAGAAAATTCGATTTGAGATGTAACATGTAGTGTTCATGGCCTCAGCCCAGAATTTTCTAGAAGTCTGTGCTCATCGAGCATCGTCCTAGCCATCGAAGTAACTTAGAACCAACTCGAAAAGTCTGAAAGCCTTCTTAGACTTAGAAGAAATAGCCGTTGGCTTCTGTTGGACCAGAAACGGCGACCAGAGGGGGGGTGAATGGGAGCTTTTAAAATTTCAGGCTAAAATTAGCCTTCTGTTTTAATACAGTCTACTGCGGAATAGGCTTCGAACACAACCTTCGAAGATCTGGTTCGGAGGTAATTGACAGCTCCGAACACAGGCTTCGCAAGGAGTAAAAGTCCGAAGCCTAGAAGACTTTGATCAACATGCAACCCCGAAAAATCTACTCTGCTAAGTCAGTGCAGGCCCCGCACACAAGGTGCTTCGAGCAGGCTTCACACTTCACCCTTCGCACGAGTGGACTGTCCTCTGAGGACTTTGACCAAGTACTTAGCGACAGCAACTGGTGCTGGGCTTCGTACACCGAAGGTCTAAACGCACACTAACAGACTTTGCTAGGAGGTTATACACGATAAGAAACACAGGGCTTCGATCAGGGCTTCGCTAGTAAGCAGCGAGGTCTAGCCTCCTGTTACACAGAGCGAATGCACACTGAAAAGCACACTTCGCACAAAACACACTTCGCCTAGACAGGCTTCGGTGCACTACTACTAGCGAGGTATGCAAACAAGCTCAAGCAGAATAAATGAACACAGAAGCAGGGCTTCGCTGCTTGAACAAGGAACACAATAAATGAACTTAGGATGAATACACAGTGTGGTGGCTAGAACAAGAGCTCAACAGTAAATCCTCAAAGTGTTAAATGTTACCTACCCAGCCCCCATATTTATAGCCACTATTCACCCAAGTGAATTGACTACTTTACCCCTAGGGTTTACATTGGTTTTGTCTCTACAGAACAGAGGGGTACAAAAGGTAGTCAACTTTATTTGGAGGCTTCTCTGTCAGCTTTGCAGAGGGGACAGCGTCAGCTTTTTGCAGAGCAGACAATGTCAGCCTTTGCAGTCTTTGACCTTTCTAGAGCGCCCCTTCGCACGCGAGGGGTGCAGTAGCTTCGGTGAGAAGCCTTGAGCCTGACGGCCTTCGCTTCACCGAAGTCAGCCTCCGATACAATGATGGTTTGAGCCAAAGCCGTCAAAGCCCTTGGGCCTTCTCACCAACACCCTCGGAGTGGACCACCATGGCTTCGCAGCTACTCCCAGCTCGAACTCCGTCAGTCCGTGTACCGAAGCCATGAATGGCCTAAGAACCACAAGTCAACCTCGCTCCGGAGCCAGCTTCACCCGAAGCCTGCATCACTCCGAAGCCCTCCTTCGGAGTACCACCCTTCGAAGTCCCTCCTTCGTCCAAGGCCTCCGCACGAAGCATCCATGAGCACTTCGTCGCAGTGTCTCTCTCCGAGCACACTCCTTGACGAGCCTCACCCAGGACCATGCCTTCAATGCACCTCGACTTCTGAGACCTTCGTCGGGTACCTTCGAGTGTCTCCCTCCGGAGCACACTTCGAACGCCTTGCCTCTGCTGAGGACTTGATCCAGCATACTCCGAAGTCACTCCATCTGGAGTACCCTTCGAAGTGCCTCGCCCCCGAGGACTTCGTCTCGGAGTACCTTCACCCGGAGCCACGCTCCGCACTTACTGCCTTCTCCTGCTGCACCTCGACCCGATGTCCGACCTAGACCCCTTCGCAGCCTTCGTGACGGAGCTCCCTGCTCCCCTGGCATCAAGCCTCCCGCTTGACCCAGGTTCACCTGCTACGAACCTGTCCGTCGCCTCCAAGGTCCCCTGCGCACCACAGATAAGCAGGCAAGTGTATCCAGTACTCCGGAGACCTCTCCAGGTTAGCAACCTTCGGCACACACTCCGGTGTACCGCCCAAAGTACCGAGACCTTCGGTACAAACCCAGTCATCGTGTACTGTCAGACCCCTCCGACAGGCACACTCCGCTGCAACTAGTTGCAGCAACCAAACCACCGAACCCTTCGGTGAAACAGCCTCCGAACACCTTCGGAGATCCAACCTCCGAACCCCTTCGGAGGTACCCCTTCGAACGAGAGGATAAACTCTGTCAATCACTCATCACACTCTGAAACCAACCCTTGGTTTCTCAATCTCCCCCTTGATGAGTGCATTGACAACCAAATTCAAGTTCAAGAAAATTTAAAAAATATCAGCACACAAGTGACCATAAAAACTCAGAGACGAGCCAAATCATGTCACTTGACAAAAGAATTTTCCTCCCCCTTTTCAAAAGAGTAAAAGCCCCTTCGGCAAATCTCCCCTTTTTCAAGATAAAAACTCCCCCTGAGTAATTTAATTGTACCCCCTTGCAACAGAGAACTCAAAAATTTCTCCCCCTTTGGCAATGCAAGCATCAAGGAGCATTTAAAAGATGCATTGCTTGGAAATGAACAGAATTGCAAAGACATATAAAGCAAAAATATGCCAACAGTAATACCAATGATCATGGGCTCAGCTCAATTTAACATTCTCTAAAAACATGATGACAGCATGTGATTTTATCATTTTTTGAAATAAAAGCATCACCACTTAGTCAAGGAAACTAGACAAGTAAAAGCAGGGACTGCGCAAAGCTAGTCAATTTCTACTCTAGACAGACAAGTCCAGTTCAAATGGAGCAATGAAAGCAAACTTGATGAACAATGAATTTTGTTGTTCTTTTCTTAATGCCAGGGGTTATTTGTTTGTCCACCTTATACTTTCCAATCAGGCCAAGCCTACGCATGAAAGCCATCAGAAGCTTAAGGCAATGATTTTGGCAGACACTACACTATTCCAGTTCAAACCAATGTGCAATGGTAAGCAGTCTAGAATAGAGTAGTGCGACAAACAAACCCACCTGGATGTTTTAACTTTGAAGCATGCAAATCATGGATTTTGGAATTGTGATTAAGTGTGAGTATCCATGAATATGGAGAACAATTTTTCAAGTTGCACAAATTAGCATCTAGAGAAAAAGTGTCTTGCTATCAAGCAGATAAAAGATAGCTAAAACAGTCCTGCCTACACAAGCTAGATTCAAGACATAAGCAGTGAGCATGATTTGATTTTGGAAAGAAAACATCATGCACATTAATGTTTCAGATGAATTAAAAAGAGCTGAGCTGTCATGATTTCATGAATTATAATCAGGCATATAAATGCAACAGATGTAAATGCAATTCCACACATGATGAGCATATGCAAGATAATTAAAATCAGCTCCCCCTCATAAAATGCCGTATGGGTGACAAATACCAAGTTCCCCACGCAAGTAGGCAAAACGAGAAGCATCGAGGGGTTTCAGTGAAAATATCGGCTAGCTGGTGTTGGGTATCAACATATTGAAGTTCAATATCACCCTTCTCATTGTGATCTCTGAGAAAATGATATCGCACATCAATGTGTTTGGTTCTGGAGTGCTGAACCGGGTTGTTTGCAATACAAATAGCACTAGTGTTATCACAGAAAGTGGAACACTTCTTATAATCTAACCGAAATCCCGCAAAGTGGAAGCCATCCACAAAATCTGAGAGCAACAGCTAGCTGCAGCAACATATTCGGCCTCGGCCATCGATTGTGCAACACTAGACTGTTTGCGGGAAGACCAGCAAACCAGAGAAGTACCCAGAAAATGACAAGTACCAGAGGTACTCTTCCTATCAATCCTACAGCCAGCAAAATCCGCATCGGAATAACCTCGAAGACATAAAGATGAAGACGCTGAATACCATATGCCAAATTCGAGGGTATGTTTGAGATACCTGAGTATGCGTTTTACCGCTTGGCGGTGCGAAGCTCGTGGTGAAGCCTAAAAATGAGCGCACAGACACACCGCGAAGTGTATGTCCGGCCTCGTAGCAGTCAAGTAGAGGAGGGAGCCGATCATGCTTCGGAACTCCTTCTGATCTATGGCTTCTCCATCTTCGTCGGGATCCAATGCTACAGATGTAGCCATTGGAGTGGCGAGAGGCTTCGCATCTGCCATGTCAAACTTCTTGAGCAGGTCCTTGATGTACTTCGTCTGGTGGACGAAGGTACCTTGTTTGCTTTGCTTGATTTGCAAACCAAGGAAAAAAGTAAGTTCGCCCATCATGGACATCTCGAATTCCCTGCTCATGGCATCTGCAAACTCGGCAACCAAAGCATGAGAAGAGCCACCAAAGATGATATCATCCACATAAATCTGAACTAGGAGGAAATCTTTGCCATGCTTGAGAGTGAACAAGGTTTTATCAACAGAGCCCATCAAGTACCCCCGCTCAAGCAAAAAAGACTTAAGTCTATCATACCATGCTCGAGGGGCCTGCTTGAGTCCATAAAGAGCCTTATGAAGTTTAAGGACTTTATGTGGGTACTTTGGGTTTTCAAAACCAGGTGGTTGTTTTACATAAACATCTTCACCTATGAAGCCATTAAGAAAAGCACTTTTGTACATCCATTTGATAGAGTTTGAATCCCCGAGATGTCGCAAAGGCAAGCAAAATCCTAATGGCCTCAAGGCGAGCAACAGGTGCAAAAGTTTCAGTAAAATCAATCCCTTCTAACTGAGAATAACCCTGAGCTACAAGTCTAGCCTTGTTTCTAACTATAGTCCCATCCTCCCCTTGTTTATTTTTGAAAATCCATTTTGTTCCAATGAAGTGAACATTTGGTGGAGGATCAACTAAATACCAGACTTGATTTCTCTCAAAATTTTCAAGTTCCTCATGCATGGCATTGATCCAACTAGAATCGGAAAGTGCATGACTCACATCTAAGGGCTCGAAAGAAGCAACAGAAGCAGAATTAGTGAAATGAGCATGTGAACGTGTACCCTTTGATCAAGCTCACCAATGATCTGCTCGGGAGGGTGCATCCTTTGAACATGATGTGGAGCCTCGCGGCGGGATGCAGTCTCCCCCTCAACTTGTGCGTGGGAGTGATCCAAGATGACCGATGTCGAGGTAGTCGCTTCGGGACCTTGTGCCGAAGTAGTCGAAGCGTGGTCAGCTTCGCGGGTTGACGTCGAGGTAGTAGTGGTTCATCCTCGAAATCTCCTGGATCTTTTTCTTCGAAGATGGTCTGTTCCATGTCGTGTTCATTTACCTGTTCAAGAGCAGAACTAACAGAGGGGGTTGATTCATCAAAAGTCACATCACATGACTCGATGACACGTGTTAGTTTCAAAATTATAAACATGATAAGAATGACCATGAGAAGTGTAACCCAAAAAGATCCCGTCAGAAGATCGCGACTCAAATTTATCCGAATTACCACGTTTTAGGATGAAGCAGCGACAGCCAAATACTCGAAGATGAGTAACCTTGGGCTATCTCCTAAAACGTAGCTCATAAGATGTCAAGTTTAAAATTGAGCGCAAGAATAATTCGGTTTGAGATGTAACAAAGCAGTGTTCATGGCCTCAGCCCAGAATTTTCTAGGAGTCCTGTGCTCATCGAGCATCGTCCTAGCCATCTCAATCCAAAGTGCAGTTCTTCCTCTCAACGACACTGTTCTGTTGAGGAACCCGCGGAGCAGAGAATTGATGTTCTATGCCATGCTCCATGCAAAAGTCAACAAAGAGACTGTTCTTGAACTCAGTGCCATTATCACTTCGAATTAATTTTAATGCACCAGGGAATTCAGTGAAAAGTCTCAAAGCCAAGCTCCGAAAGTGTGAAAATACTTCATCCTTGCTGGCATGAAAGAAGACCCAAGAGTAGCGAGAGAAATCGTCGACAATCACTAAAACATACCACTTGCCGCCTAAAGAACTAACCCGAGAAGGACCTACAGTGTCCATGTGGAGAAGTTCTCCGGGTTGTTCAGTCATCACTGTGGTGACTGGCGAATGCGAAGCGGCAATCATTTTTCCATGTCGACAAGGAGCGCAAACTAAATTCTTCTCAAACTTGAGCTTGGGCAATCCTCGGATCAGACCTAGGGCACTCAACCGAGCGAGCAACTCAAAGCTCATATGCCCTAGTCTCCTATGCCACTTCCAATGCTCAGAAGTTGAATGTGCAACAAGACAATGAGAAGAACTAGATGACTCTGAAAAATCAGCTCCAAAAACTCTCCCAACTCTAAAGATCCTACAAACCACAACGCCATCAGAATTGAGCACTTGCGAAGTATCGCGATGAAATCGCACTTCGAAGCCCTCATCAAGCAAGCTGAGATACAGAAAGCAAATTGTATCCCAGGTTTTCAACCAACGCAACATCTTTGAGAGTGAAATTCGAGTTAATTCTTACCACACCTTTACCTTTCACTCTACTCCTTCGATTGTTTCTGAAGGTGATATGCTCCCTTTGCTTGGTTGTGGTGAGGCTGGAGAACCATGCTGCATCTCCGGTCATATGGCGCGAACAACCGGAGTCCATGATCCACGTGCCCTCCAAGCCTCGATCTGCCGCCTACACATGATAACGAAAATCTCGATCGCTCAGTGCTAGGGTGAGTGAAAAAATGACGAGGCATCCAGCACTGAGTGACACGAGTAGTAGGCACAGTAAAAGTAGACGGTCTACGCACATGATAATCTGAATGATGCAAAGTGCGAGGTCTACCTACATGCTGTGATCGAACAACATGTCGAGGTCTCCTACTCTGATGAGGTACAAAGCTACTCGCCCGGGGTCTACCACCATATGGAACATGGTGAACACCTCGAGGAGCAAAACCTCTCCGAGAAGCACGAGGAGCCTCAAAAGCAGGACGATAGTAAAACTCAGACTCATGCATACCTAAAGATGGGTAATGCATGTCCTGGTAACTCATCGCCTGAGAGCGTCGCTCATCCTTGATGCGACGAAAACAGAACCCAACCAAATGACCCGCCCGCTGACAATAGGAACAATGAAAAACTCTCCTAGGGGCACTCTCATGGGTCACAGGAGCAACTCTCACAGGCTCCTTGGACTTATGCTGAGTGGTTTTCTTGGGAGGGATTTTCTTGGCAGGAGGAGTGGTTTTCTTTTGAGCTCGGGTAGGCTTTTTTGCTGATGGAGTGTCTAACAAAGTTCTTTCCTTCTCTAGGGTAGTGGGAGAGGTAAAAACAGTTTTGTTTTCACTATCTGAAGGAATCCTCTCAAAACCCAAACCTAGAGCTAACCCTGCTCTATCAGCACACAATCTTGGTCTTGGCCAAGAGCAAATCCATCCTACCCTTTCCCTTAGTGCATTTGTTAACCACGGAAAGAAGGTATTCATTTTTAGACATGAGGTTCTCAGCTCGCTCTCTAACAGTGCCTAGCTGGTCCTTAAGGGTTATGCAAGTGTCACAAACAGGTTGCACATCCTTAGAACTACCAGCCCTCTCCAATCTAGCCTCTAAATCATGAACATGTTTATCACGTAAATTAATGCTCTCGCGCAATAAAGAACAGTTCATGCAATCAATTATATCATGAGGACTAGAATCAACCACCAAAAGCTGCTTCTGTGCAGTCTCAAGCTCAGATAGAGTTTGAGCATGTACAGAACGCAACTGAGCAAGCTCACCCATGACTACAGTACAAGATTCACATTCAGCATCATTAACTTTAGACTTAAGCATGGCATAATTAGTAGACACATATTCTAGCCTAAGTCTAAGGTCTTTTCTTTCTCTAGCAGCTTGCACAAGTAATCTATCCTGACCAAGAACTACTTCATTCAGTTCATCTAATTTAATTAATAGCTGGTGAGATGATAGTGGTACCTCAGATGAGTCTAGCTCATCGCCGCTGTGATCGCTGTCGGCCATGAAGCAAAGGCCAGGTGAAGTCTCGTCCCTTCTTGTCCTCTGTCCTCCTTCCTTGGGGACTCCTCCTCCTTAGAGCTCGACTCCTCAGTTGAGGAAGTGTCGATGTCGCTGAGAGGAGCAACAAATGCTCTGGAAGCGGCTTTGGCTACTCTCTTAGCCACCTTGCCGCGCTTGCCCTTCACAAAAGGCTTCCTCTCCTTTTTGTGGTATTTAGTGCGCTCACTCTCATCTCTTTTTTTGAGCTTAGGGCAATTAGCCTTGATGTGAAAAGTGTCGCCACACTCAAAACAACCACTAAAACCACTTCTCCTCTGATCCCGTCTCTCATGGTGAAAACGGGTGAACCTTCTGGCAATGAGAGCAAGCTCATCATCATCCAGAGTGTCCACCTGCTCCTCAGTGACAGACACCAGGGAGGACAAAGCAAAACCATCTGCAAGAACACAAGTACCAGATGTGCTTGGTTCTGCAGTGGTGCCATGGCTAGTGCTAGAAACCAGTGCCAATGGCTGTGGCAAAGAGATTATGTGCACCGCAAGAAATGCCTTGGCAATCTCTGTGGACTTCAGCTTGCTGAAGAGCTCATCACAGGTCAATGTGTCATAACCTGCAGACTCCTCAATGTGGATATCTTCACTTCCCATATGCTACAGTAAAGAGCATAGAGAAGCTTGATAGCCCTATCATGATCATTGTAAGCAAGCGTCCCGTTGGATCGCAAGTTACTCACTATCGCATCAAAGCGAGAAAACATGGCATCTATAGATTCACTAGGTGCCTGCACAAACAGCTGATACTGTTGATTGTATGTGCTTTGGCGCCTCGCCTTGATATGAGTAGAGCCCTCATGAAAAATAGTGAGTGTTGTCCAAATTTCCCTAGCAGTCATAAGGTGCTGCACCCTATCAAACTCACTCTGGCTCAAACCAATGAACAATATATTTCTTGCCTTGGAGTTGGCATTATACTGATCCTTCTCTGTTTGAGAGGTGCGAGTATCAGGGATGGAGTATTGTGAGTCTACAATCTCCCAAATTGCATTTCCTTGGCTTAGCAAGTAAGCCTCCATGTGCACCTTCCAGTAAGCAAAATCAGTCCCATCGAACAGAGGAATTTTACTAGCCCTGTCCATGTCGCCAAGAGATCACAAAACCGGTTAAGGTCAACTAGTGATCTTAACCTGCTCTGATACCAATTGTTGGACCGGAAATGGCGACCAGAGGGGGGGTGAATGGGAGCTTTTAAAATTTCAGGCTAAAATTAGCTTTCTGTTTTAATACAGTCTACTGCGGAACAGGCTTCGAACACAACCTTCGAAGGTCTGGTTCGGAGGTAATTGACTAGCTCCGAACACAGGCTTCGCAAGGAGTAAAAGTCCGAAGCCTAGAAGACTTCGCTCAAAATGCAACCCCGAAAAATCTACTCTGCTAAGTCAGTGCAGGCTCCGCACACAAGGTGCTTCGAGCAGGCTTCGCACTTCACCCTTCGCACGAGTGGACTATCCTCTGAGGACTTCGACCAAGTACTTAGCGACAGCAACTGGTGCTGGGCTTCGTACACCAAAGGTCTAAACGCACACTAATAGACTTCGCTAGGGGGTTAGACACGATAAGAAACACGGGCTTCGATCAGGGCTTCGCTAGTAAGCAGCGAGGTCTAGCCTCCTGTTACACAGAGCGAACGCACACTAAAAAGCACACTTCGCACAAAACACACTTCACTAGACAGGCTTCGGTGCACTACTACTAGCGAGGTATGCGAAACAAGCTCAAGCAGAATAAATGAACACAGAAGCAGGGCTTCGCTGCTTGAACAAGGAACACAATAAATGAACTCAGGATGAATACACAGTGTGGTGGCTAGAACAGGAGCTCAACAATAAATGCTCAAAGTGTTAAATGTTACCTACCCAGCCCCCATATTTATAGCCACTATTCACCCAAGTGAATTGACTACTTTACCCCTAGGGTTTACATTGGTTTTGTCTCTACAGAACAGAGGGGTACAAAAGGTAGTCAACTTTATTTGGAGGCTTCTCTGTCAGCTTTGCAGAGGGGACAGCGTCAGCTTTTTGAAGAGCAAACAATGTCAGCCTTTGCAGTCTTTGACCTTTCTGGAGCCCCCCTTCGCACACGAGGGGTGCGGTAGCTTCGGTGAGAAGCCTTGAGCCTGATGGCCTTCGCTTCACCGAAGTCAGCCTCCAATACGATGACAGTTTTGAGCCAAAGCCGTCAAAGCCCTTGGGCCTTCGCACCAACACCCTCAGAGTGGACCACCACGGCTTCGCAGCTACTCCCAGCTCGAACTCCGTTAGTCCGTGTACCGAAGCCATGCATGGCCTAAGCACCACAAGTCAACCTCGCTCCGAAGCCAGCTTCACCCAAAGCCTGCGTCACTCCGAAGCCCTCCTTCGGAGTATCACCCTTCGAAGTCCCTCCTTCTTCCAAGGCCACCGCACGAAGCATTCCATGAGCACTTCGTCGCAGTGTCTCTCCCCGAGCACACTCCTCGACGAGCCTCACCCGGACCATGCCTTCGATGCACCTCGACTTCTTAGACCTTCGTCGGGTACCTTCGAGTGTCTCCCTTCGGAGCACACTTGAACACCTTGCCTCTGCTGAGGACTTGATCCACCATACTCTGAAGTCACTCCATCCAGAGTACCCTTCGAAGTGCCTCACCCCCGAGGACTTCGTCTCAGAGTACCTTCACCCGGAACCACGCTCCGCACTTACTGCCTTCTCCCGGATGCACCTCGACCCGAGGTCCGACCTAGACCCCTTCGCAGCCTTCGTGACGGAGCTCCCGGCTCCCCTGGCATCAAGCCTCCCGCTTGACCCAGGTTCACCTGCTACGAACCTAACTGTCGCCTCCGAGGTCCCCTACGCACCACAGATAAGCAGACAAGTGTATACAGTACTCCGGAGACCTCTTCGGGTTAGCAACCTTCGGCACACACTCCGGTGTACCGCCCAAAGTACCGAGACCTTCTGTACAAACCCAGTCATCGTGTACTATCGGACCTCCTCCGATAGGCACACTCCGCTGCAACAGTTACAGCAACCAAACCACCGAACCCTTCGGTGAAACAGCCTCCGAACACCTTCGGAGATCCAACCTCCGAACCCCTTCGGAGGTACCCCTTCGAACCAGAGGATAAACTCTGTCAATCACTCATCACACTCTGAAACCAACCCTTGGTTTCTCAGCTTCTTTCTTCAAACTGGAAGTTACAGAATGCTTTAATTTCGGAGAAAGTAACGGTTGAGAATGCGAAACGGCATAGGCAACGGTAAAAAATCATGGTTTGGGCTATAAATAGAGGGTCCAGTCCCTTCTTGAGTACCTTTTCACTGCTTTCGTGCAAACAAGCCATCAACTGAGCCCTAGCCCTCATTTCTCCTCTGAAATAGTCCGCAAGATCCAATGGCGAAAACTAGTTTCAAGGGTCCTGGAGCAACTTCAGCCTTGGCTCGGCAGCAAGCTGCTGCGGCGGCAGCAGGCTGCATCATCGGCGACGGCTACTCCAACTCCTTCAGTGCGTAATGGCCGGTGGGAGGAAATCCCCAAAATGTTGGCCCCCAAGACCTCTTTCCAGCGTCAACGAAGTATACGGACCAGTCTTATCAACTGGGAACTTCAACCTGCAGAAGAGAATCACTTGCGGCCGCAGTAGAAGGCAAGATTAGTTCAGGGGTTATGATTCGCAAACCTGGGAAGGAAATCATTCCGTCACCAAGACCCGAAGAAGTGGTCGTCTTCGAAGCCTTCTTCGAAGCTAGTTTGGGGCTTCCAGCGGTAGACTTCTTGGCGGAAGTTTTAGACTTGTTCCACGTCACCCTCCCTCAACTCTCTCCGAATGCGGTACCACGTCTTGCCATCTTCGAATGGGCATTGCGAGCCGAAGGTTGTGAAGGGAGGGCAGGAGATCTTCGCAACACTACATAGAGCTTCGTGCCAACCAAAGACCTTCGTAGGCCCCGGAGGTGAGAAGATGGTAGTGGCCTTCGGAAGCATCAACTTCAGACTTCGGGATGAGTATGCTCTCCGGTTTCCTGCTAAGGCCATCAATGCCAGATGGTACACCGACTGGATCTTGAAGTGGTTTTACGCCGAAGTTGGGGCGAGCAGCCGTCTAGCCGGACCTTTGCAAGACATCAACTTCCGTAAGGAAGCCCTTGTGCATCCAGATCCAGGTCAGCTCGAAGCTCGCCTCAGCTTGCTTCAAAAAATCAGTCACCACCTAAGTATGCGGGACTTAGCCGAAGAATTCCTTGGGCTTCAAATTCCTCCCCTGATGGCCAACTGGCCGATTTCTTTCGAAGAAGATTCGGAGGGCGGTCTTCTGAAAATTTCTTCAACTTCGAGCCCTGCAGGTAACTTCGAAAGCAACATATACTATGTATATTATTCGAAGAGTTAACGAACTTAACTTATTTTGCAGCTTCTTCAGCCCCTATAACTTCGGAGCAAATCGTATGAGCTTCAGAGAAGATTTTGGGCCTCCTAACTCCAACCGAGAAAGAATGGAGAATCAAATTGGTTGGTACTTGGGAGCGATCCAACCGAGTATGGGGGCTGCTCGAAGTTTTTCCGCCCCCTCTGGTGGATTGGGTGCCTTCGGAGAAAGGGCCCAAGAAGAGGAAAGCCGAAGCTGGAACTTCGAGCTCTGCCAAGACTCCAGTCAAGAAGGTGGCTCGAAAGCCAACAATTCCTGCGCCTTCGAGCCCAAGAGCTTCAATCTCCGATTCTCAGGAGGATGAAGGCAGGTTGCTCGTGAGGCTGATTGATGAGGATGCAGCCCAAAGAGCTGCACAAATTGACGAAACTGCGAACGTGCCGGAGTCTCAAGAGAATCTTGAGCAAGTGAGGACTTCGGCTGCTCAAGAAGATTTACCTTAGGACGGAGCCCCTGTGGACGAAAGCGTAGTCGAAGTTACTGCAGCTTCGATTCCGGGCGAAGTAACAATGGCGGCTCAAGAAGATGCTCCAACAGTCGAAGATTTGACTGTTGACTCTGACGAAGACTTTGGAGTAGCCTTTGACCCGCCAAGCAGCCCAATGCTCATCCGTCGCCAGAATATCGAAGGTAAACTTCGCATAATTCTTTTGTTCTTTTTCCCTACAAATTTATACAATGTATAATACTTTTGTTTTTACAGGATCCACTTCCGTGGAAGAGGTCCGTCCCGAAGATACAATTCCTGTACCTTCGGACAACTTCGGAGCCAATTCCAGGAGCCACTCAAATGGGGCCTGGAAAAGGCAAAGGAAAGATGGACCCCCTCCCTGCTCCAAGCTCAGGATCAACTTCGTCTGAGTCAACAGACGAGAGCCAATCTACTGAGGGGGGCCATTCTACTGGGGCTCCAAAAACCACAGCTCAACACTCCGGGCCTTCGCCAAGCGAAGATGACCAGCAAGCCTTGAGCATGCTCCCCCTTCTAGCTCCTTTCTTGGAGCGAAGAACTGGGCTTCGGACTTTGCTCGTGCCTTTGGATCGAGCTAGTCGCGAAGTCGGGGAGACGGACTTGGTGGCTATCTTGAGCGAGGCGGAAAGTTCGAAGCTTAATGCTGCCATGGAACGCGCAGCATACCAGGTACGAAGTATCTGCAAAACAACATCAAATTTATATACAAATAATTTCTCACCTTGGTATTTCTTTTCGCAGCAGAACAGTTTTGGTCCGAGCTGCGAACATCTCAAACAAACATGGAAACGTTCGCCTTCAAGAGGAAAA
>JAAALK010000285.1:76698186-76712657 GCA_019279435.1 Zizania palustris
CCCCACCGAAAACCCCCCCCCCTTCCGCAACCCTATTTGTTTTCCACATCTGCTCTTTGTGACCCCCCTTCAGTAAAACAGGCATAACTTTTCGCTCGTTTGGCAGAAAAATCTGAAATTTTTTGAGCGTGTTCCTGACTCAATTTGGAGGGTCCCCTAACCGACAAAGGTCGGTTAGCCCTCACCAAAATCGCCAAAAAAAATCGGGAAGATAAAGAAAAAAATTGGACAAAGTTTTTGCTCGCCGGATAGCGAACTTGTTTGAATTTTTGTGAGCCACATCCCACCTCAGTTGCAGGTGCCAATTTTTGTGGTTACTCCTCTGGTCATCCTTGTTTCAAAAAAAAATAGAGTGAAAAAAAAAAGAAGAAAAAAAAAATAAAAAAAAAGAGAGAAACAGTCCTGTTATTTTGCTTGTCCGAACTCTTGTCCAAACTCTTGTCCGAACTCTTGTCCAATCTGAGGCAGTCTTTGGCTGTTTGTTGCTTGTCCGATCTCTTGTCCGAACTCTTGTCCGAACTCTTGTCCGATCCGAACAGCAGCAAAAAAAAAAAAAAAAAAGAGAGAAAAAAAAAATTTTCACATACCCTTGTCCGATCACTTGTCCGATCTCTTGTCCAATCCCTTGTCCGATCTATAGAGAGCTGATTTTGACCTGTTTGTGCTTCCTTTTTGATTTTTGGGCACATAGTTTCCCTCTATTACTTGAACTTTCACTTTGGGAGCACTACGGTCAGCAACTTTGACGAGTACTAGGGAATACTTATTGAACTTGGTTTAACTGTTATTATTATCGCTAATCCTTGCTACTCACTTTGCCTTCCAAGCTACACCTTTCTCTTGGTCAGGACAGGATCATTTCTTGCAATTGTACACCACCCTCCACTTGGTTCATCACCTGTAGGCCGGTGACCTCACTGCGGCGTGGTAAGAACACTTACAAGCGTGGGTAAGGTGCTTGACGGATTGCTTCCACCCCACACCCACCACCAGACCTAGCTGTTTTACATAAGGATTATTCTTTGTTGCTTTATCTTTTCACTAACATGGCAGCACTTATTGTACAACGTGACTTGAGCACTCACATGGACTCGGACGACCAGGCACAACGGAACAATATATTTCAGACCTTCTTCCGCGTCAAAGACCGTCGTGCGCATGTCATCATCGACAGCGGTAGTTGCAACAATTTGGTGAGCCTCGACGTGGTAACTAAGCTTCAACTTCCCACACGTGCACATCCACACCCTTACCATGTGCAATGGCTCAACGACAGCGGTAAGGTCAAGGTAACACAAACTGTTCACATCGAATTTTCCATTGGTACATACTTTGGAAGTGCTGATTTTGATGTAGTACCAATGCAAGCATGTTCTCTATTACTTGGTAGACCTTGGGTATATGATATTGATGCTACACACCATGGTAGGAGCAATAAGTACACATTTTTGTATAAAGGAAAGAAAGTTACATTGCTTCCTATGACTCCTGCTGAAATTGTGAAATTTGAACAAGAAAAACGTGCTAGGGACGCACAAAAGAGCAAACAACTTTCTGAAAATCAGCAAGTAGCTGAGACACTTTCGGGGCAACAAAAAGATAAAGTTGTTTTTCCTTCCTCATCACAAGTTAATAATCTGAAGGGACGTGTCATGCATGCAATTAAAACTAATCTTGCAGTACGTAGTTCTCTTGGTCTTGCAGGTTTCTATCGGCGTTTTGTGAAAGATTTCAGCACCATAGCCGGTCCTTTACCTGAGATGACCAAGAAGGGAGTTACGTTTACTCGTAAGCCAGCACAAGAACAAGCCCTTGCCCCACTCAAGGATCTCCTTACACATGCACCTCTACTTCAGCTACTCGACTTCAGTAAGTTTTTTGAATTAGAATGTGATGCTAGTGATTTTGGAACAGGAGATGTGCTGCTACAAGAAGGTAAACCCGTGGACTACTCTAGTGAGAAATTGCATGATCCACAATTGAATTATTTTACCCATGAGTGTGAATTATATGCCTTAGTGCGTGTGCTTAAGACTTGGCGACATTACATTTTGCCTGAGGAGTTTATTATACATTCTGATCATGACACACTCAAATATTTGAGAGGGCAAGCTAAACTGAACCGTAGACATGTTAAATGGGTTGAATTTATTGAATCTTTCCCATACATTGTGAAATACAAGAATGGCAAAGAAAATGTGGTTGCTGATGCATTGTCTCGCATGGTTGTTCTTTTATCTCAACTTGATATTAACGTTCCAGATTTGGAAAGTTTGAAAGATTTGTATGTTGTAGATAAAGAATTTGCTGAACCATACACTAAATGTAATGAGGGGAAAGACTGGAAAACATTTCATGTTTATGACGGTTTCTTGTCCCATGCTAACAAGCTATGTGTTCCAGACTCGTCCGTACATTTGTTGTTGTTGCAGGAATCACATGGCGGTGGATTAATGGAACATTTTGGGAGAGAAAAGACTTTGGCCCTGCTGTCCAATAATTTTATTGGCTAAAGATGCGGAGAGATGTTGAACGATTTGTGCAGCGTTGTGCCACATACCATAAAGCTAAGTCCAAACTTAATCCATATGGTTTGTATACTCCACTTCCTGTTTCTAGTGCACCTTGGGAAGATATTAGCATGGACTTTATTGTGAGATTGCCTAGGACAAGGAGGGGGAGAGACTCCATATTCGTAAGAGTGGATAGGTTTTCTAAAATGGCACACTTTATTCCCTGTCACAAGACCAACGATGCTTCACATATTGCTGATTTATTTCTCAGGGAAATTGTGAGGTTGCACGGGATGCCTAGAGCCATTGTTTCAGATCGTGATGAGAAGTTTATGAGTTACTTTTGGAAGACGATGTGGGTCAAGCTTGGCACAAAATTGCTATTTTCAACAACTTGTCACCCGCAAACTGATGGTCCAACAGAAGTGGTAAACCGTACACTCTCCATGTTGCTGCGGGCAATGATTAAGAAGAACTTGAAGGAATGGGAGGACAGCCTTCCACTTGTTAAATTCGCATACAATAGAGCTGTTCACTCAACAACACATTTGTGCCCGTCTGAATTGGTGTATGGTTTGAAGCCAATCACACCACTTGTTTTGCTGCCACTAACTTTTCAAGAGAGAACAAACATGGAAGTAACTAAGCGTGCAGAATTTGTGAAAGCTATGCATTTGAAGGCCAAGGAAGTTATAGAAAAGAAGGCACGCTATTTGCTCAAAGACAAATAAAGGAAGAAAGAAGATGTTTTTCAAACCAGGAGATCTTGTTTGGTTGTACTTGTGCAAGGAACGTTTTCCTGATTTGAGAAAGTTTAAATTGATACCCCATGCTGATGAATTAAAACCCTATTTGGGAGCTGACGATGAGCTTGAGTCGAGGACGACTCCAATTCAAGAAGGGGAGGATGATGAGGACATCACTTCACATGATACACACATGGAGCCTCCACCTACAATTCAGTTACTAGGACGAATCACATGCGCCCGTGCCCGTCGCTTGAACCATGAGGTTAATTCTTTCCTTAGCAACTATGTCAATATTTGTTTGGATGGGATGCTACTGAATACTAGTGATATTTTGTTGCTTAGGAACATGGGAAATGGAATAGAAGAATTGGAGTTCAAGACGGAGCCGCACGGATGTTTGAAGTCAAGATTTCGCTGGTTCGGACTACATCAACCACCCTGCACCAAAATGGGCATAACTTCCTCATACGAAGTCCGATTGGCGCGTTCTTTGACTTTTGGAAAGCTGAGGAGAAGACGGATCTTTTGCCGTTGGTTTCACATCATTTGGAGTCTCGAGTCGTCCTGTGTATTTAAAACAGTCCTGCGTGACAGAACTGGGCCGTGTTGGCCATAATCTGAGTCTTTACGTCTTCTAGCCCATAGCCCAAGTCTGTTCACCTTCCACAGGCCGCCGCCCTATATAATCTCACGCCAGCCACCTCTAGGGTTAGGTTTTGCTTTGTTGCATCTACACTGTTGTGTTTAGATCCCGCCTCTTGCGCCGGACCGATTGGCTGCCGCATTGGCGTTTGTGAAACCTCAACTTATCTTCGTTTGTCTGTGATTTGGCATTCGATTTGTATCCTTCCTGTTCTTGCTTATGTTCTTGGGTTCGCTTGCAGGAATTAGCCTTCGTGGCGAGGTCAATCGCGTTCTGCGTGGTTGATAACCAACGGAGACAGTGGTGTAACGATTGCAAGGTTTTGATCCGCCGGACCGGAGCCTTGGATCGCCAACGTCGAGATTCTCCACCAACCCAAGTTTATCCCTTACCTAGCGGAAGATCGGGACCAATCCCCCATCACAACCTTTGACTGATTTTCTGAAGTAGGCTGAGGCGAGCTTCGAGCTGACCTTGGTCTGGATGCACTAGGGCTTCCTTTCGGAATTGGATGTCTTTCAGAGGTCCGGCTAGAGGATTGCTCGTCCCAACTTCGGCGTAAAACCATCTCATGACCCAGTCGGTATACCATCTTGCATTAATGGCCTTAGCAGGAAACTGAAGGGCGTATTCGTCCCGAAGCCTAAAGTTAATACTTCCGAAGGCTACTACTACTTTTTCACCTCCGGGGCCTACGAAGGTTTTTGGTTGGCACGAAGCTCTGTGCAGCGCAGCGAAGATCTCTGCCCTCCCCTCGCAGCCTTCGGCTCTCAACGCCCATTCAAAGATAGCTAAACGGGCTACGACATTCGGAAAAAGTTGGGGGAGAGTGACGTGAAATAAATCCAGTACCTCGGCCAAGAAATCCACTGCCGGAAGGCCTAAGCCAGCTTCGAAGAAGGCTTCGAAGACGACCACTTCACCGGGCCTTGGCGACGGGATAAGTTCCTTTCCAGGTTTGCGGATCATGACTCCGGTACTAATTTTCCCTTCTACTACGGCCGCCAGAGATTCTCTTTTGCAGGTAGAAGGTCCCAGTATTTCGTTGATGGCGGGCAGAGACCTTGATCACCAACATTTTGGGGATTTCCCCCTCCTGCCGCCATGGATGCCGTTGCAGGTGTTGGAGGAGCCGTCGCCAATGCTGCAGCCGCTGCTGCTGCAGCCGCCTGCTGTCGAGCCAAGGCCGAAGGGGCTCCAGTACTCTTGGTTTTCGCCATTGAAGCTACTGGACTGCTTTGGAGGAAGAATGGAGGTTAGGGCTCAAAGGGTGTTTGTTTGCAAGAGAGCGGTGGAAAGGTATTCAGGAAAGTTCTAGGCCCTCTATTTATAGCCTAGACTTTACATTTTTTACCGTTAGTCTGTGCCGTTTCGCATTCTTGCCCGTTACTTCTCTCCGAAATTAACGCATTCCGTAGTTTCCGTTAGAAGAAGGAAGCTAACGGCTATTTCTTCTAAGTCTAAAAGGCTTTCGAGTTTCCTGAGTCAGTTCTAAGATAGTTCGAAAGTAATTATCTTAAAACTGATTCGGAGTTTAATATCTTCGTATATTTCGGAGATAAATTAAAATCCAATAACCCCTACACCTGGTTATTTTTTCTTCCGTATACTGCTCTCCTAACATTACAGGTTTAACGGAGAAGCGTATTCGAGGGGCTACTGTTGGGGGAAAATATTCCATCCTCAGAGTTATTGTCGTAACAACACAAAGGCAGATAATGGATTCGAAGGTTTAGGGACGTCCATCTTCGAAGATGTCCTGAGTCAAGCTCGAAGTATGAAGATGGGCCTTGGTTCGGAGTATATCTTCGAACTAAGGTTCTTTGAGATCTTTTCTGCTAGCTAAGATGGAAGATTTATCTTTTTTCTTATTAGATTAGTCTTTTACCATTTTAGCCCTATCAAGGGTACCGAATACAAGTTATTCAATACACACATTCGAACTATTCTAAGTTGTTATCCTTTCGGAGGCTTAGAACAGTTCACTTCGCAAACACTTCGTTTGTCAGTTTCTAATCTACAGAAACCTGTTAGTGTAATCTTTTATGCCAACATAGAACTTTTTAGATAATATGCAAGCTGATCTCAGGAACAAAATCAAACAAAACAGATTAGAGAAACACTCTTCAGAAATTCACTGAAAAACTGATTGGAACTCACAGAATGTTCTCATGAATAACAACCAGTAGAATTGGATGAATTCACATGAACAACAAGATTATATGCTCAACATTCAGTTCAAGAAGTCAGACCTGAAGACAATCTAGAAATCAGAATAGTGTACCAAACTGGTTGTAGCAGGAATTTTCATGAAAGATAACAGTGCATAGCTGATTCAAAAATGACTTAGATGAATTTAAATCAGTGTATCATTCATATGAGCAGCAGGACTTAACTTCAAAAAATATGAAGAACTGAATTCTCAGATATCTAGTGTTTAGAACAGGAAGTTCATTGTAGAGATTGAGCAGATGTTACAAACAAAGTTCTCCAGAATCTCTATCAATCACAACCAGGATACATAGCACTAGATACCATTCCAGAACCTCAAGAATTCACAGAAAATTCGAAGAGAAAATTACCTGAACCAACGCTGAAAAAATCAGGCTACAAGATGGTGAACAGCATTTCCGACACGCATGTAGCAGAACCAAACGCTTCAATTCCAATTATTCATCATCAAAACATATCAGCGCTAGAACTTTCAGGTTTGTGCTGTGGAAATTTTCTTTCATTTGATATCCATAGTCCTCACGGATGACAACAAGGGAGGGGGATAAAATATCCCACCTGCCCACATTCTAGAAGGGCCTCTTTTTCAATCAGCCCCCTAGAAAGACACTATTTACAAATCTGAAAATACAAACTAGAAATACCCTATTTTACTCTAGACCCCTCTTTAGAATATTTTAAGAATATATATATATATACTCCAAAAATACTCTAAAAAAGTACACACTATGACACTAAAAATTTAAACTAACACTTTGACACTATTTTATTGAAATAGTAAAAACATTTAAAATTCCGACGGTTTTCAGCAAAAAACCGACAAAGCCTTCTCAGCCCTTCGACTCGTGACACCGCTTCGCGACTCCGAGCGCCAGCAAGCCACTTCCGCTCTCGATCCCCTCGAGCCACCCGAATGCTTGTCCTGGCCTCCCTCTCGCGAACTCGGTCGACACACCGTCGCAGTCAACCGTCCGTCCAAGTCTCGCTCCGTCTCTTTGTGCACTCTTGAGTCTTCTCCAACTTCGCCCGGCCTCCCTGATCCTCGACATTAGGCTCCCCGCTCGACCCTCGATCACTCGCCGTCGACAGTCGGTCAGCATCTCCACCCTGCACAAACAAGACAAGCCAAAACAAGAACGAAACGCACTGCCGAAACCCTCGGCAGCCACACCTTCACCCCACATCGAAACCATCGATGCACTCAACCCATACTCTCGACCACTCATTCGCTCAGACACTCATCCTTGTCAATCACTCATCATCCAGACCGAAACCACCCTTGGTTTCACATTTAGAAAGACAATCTAGAAGAAGTGACCGATAAGAGATTGAGGGCTTTAGAAGCCATAGAAATAGACAAGAGGAGAGTAGCTAAAGCCTACAATAAGAAGGTTAAACCAAAATTGTTTCAAGTAGGTGACTTGGTTTGGAAGACAATTTTACCCTTAGGCACTAAGAGTCCCAAGTTTGGTAAATGGTCACCTAGTTGGGAAGGCCCTTTCAAAATAGCCGAAATCGCTCCTGGCAATCCATATGTGTTAGAATCTTTGCAAGGAGAATGGTTTCGAAGAGCTTTGAATGGTAGATACTTGAAAAAGTATTTCCCGAGTGTGTGGCAAACAACTTAAAAGATGTTGAAAGGCTGATATGGAAGGTATCGTCTTTAGCCCATTGTGCTTTTAGTTCACTTAGTCCACTAAAATGCAGGGGGGCATGTGTTGATGGCAAAAAATGGCATCAATAATTAAGATTGTCAAAATATCAATTTTGGTAATTTGGGCCGAAAATGCACATATCTTGGGTTAGGCCGAAGCCCTATAGGGCCGAAGGACCACTGGGCTACGGGCTCCGGAGGCTTCCAGCAAGCCCACAGCCTTTAGCCAAGAGGCCTTCGGAGGCCCACTCCGCCGAAGCTTTGGCCCGAGGAGCAGGCTTCGGCGGGCCTGGCCGAAGGCCCACTTCGGGCAGAGATAGAGTTAGATCCGATTCTGGCTAAGTGTTTATCTCTACGTGTGATTCAGCCGAGTCATAACAGATTAGACTTAGATATTAGAAGTCTAACCCCTATAAATATAAGGGCGAAGCCGGTTCAGAGACCCCCCAACAAAATCAACCACAAAGCCCTAGGTTTGAATCGTATTTACTTTATCTTTACTTTTCTGTACTCTTCGTGGGTTTGCCTGGAAGCCCTCCGATGGCCACTTCGTAACAGTGGTAATCCTTGTTACTACGCTTATGAAGTATCCGTTAATCTACATAATAGATTGTTATCGCCTTGTTACATCGCCTGTGATGTATCCGCTAATCTGCGTAACAGATTGCTACCTTCGCCACTAGTGCAACACTTAGCAGAATTCGGTCCTCAGGCCGAATTAGTACTTCGAGTCTACTCTGTTGCAGGTTTCCACGTTCGGAGCTACTTCGTCGGGGGTGTCTGGAGCTGAGAGATCGGTTTCGGAGGTTGCCAGAACACCCTTTGGCAAGACTGCTATTTCGACCGCACACCGACACGCTTTGCCAGCAGACTTCATCACGATAGGCTTCGCCACGCTCGTATTCCACTCCGGTCGAAGTCGCGCTAGCGTGTTGTGCCTAAGTCATTATTCTGTATCTCATTGTATCGGAGACTTCGCACCGAACCCTGTTGTTCGGAGGTGATCATCGCGTCCAGATCCGTTTGGAGTTCATCTTCGGCCAGATCAGTCCGGACGCCAAAGGTACCCTTCGGCGGGACACTTCACACCAGACACCGAAGATACCCTTCGGTGACACCCTTTGCACCATACTTCGAACAATCGGTCTTTGCTCGGTTTGCTGGTTTGTGCTATTTAATATATTTCTTTCGGTAATTGGATTATTTTGTGTGATCTGATTACCTGGTGACTCCACCCCCTTACCACGGCTATGGGTAGTCGAAACGCGACATCGATGTTGTGTTACGCTTAAGCTTGTCCCTGAGTATCCGCACACTTTTGGATCATCGAACTGACCCAAGTGCGGGGGCACATTTTCGTGTCAACAAGATGATAAAGATTGGCACAATTAGATAAGTAATCTTGCTGAAAACAGACTTTTAGAGAGTACAGTACTTGACTAGACAACAATCAGGAAATTCAGATTTTCATGGATCAGTACTAAAATTAAGTATTGAAACAGTATTGAATTTTTCCAAACAGTACCTAAAAGAAAAATACAGTGAACAGGAGATTTAGAATTACTTTCTGAAAACTGACTGGTTAAGTAAACTGAAACAAAATACATGTACCAATCAAAATAACTGTTCACTCAAACTTTGAATTAAACACACTAGCTAGTAATCTGAGTAGAATACACTTTCTAACAGCAACAAGAGAATGAAACAATTGATAAAATAAAATCCTCAACCAGAACCAACCTATAGAAGTTCAGTCATACACACAGAACAGATCAGATGGACTTTGCCTTCAAAAGTGAAACTGGATTGAGGACAATTACAGTTCCTGATCACAAATAGACAAAAATCCCCATCAAGTTGTAGCACTTGTAGTATTCAATTACAAAAAAATGAAGAAGGTCAAATCTAAACAGAGTATTGAAACAGCAGAGATTGGATCAAGACTTGCTGCACAAATCAAGCAAACTCACAGATAAAACGTAATACAGCTTAATACCCGAGAAGTTCTGCTTGCAGAAGGAACCCATTTCATTCAATTTGTTCCTGGTCACACAACTTTCATAAATACCACAGACAATTCAGGCACAGATAAACTCAATACAGTGAAACACATGATTCAATACTTCTCACAAATAGAATATTAAATCTGCTTCAAAACAGTGAATATTAGAACATCTGTAGCAAATCTGGAACACAAGAACAACCACATAGCAAGCTATTCAGTAGATCTAAAAATCACAACAGAACCAATCACAGAAAAATGGCAAGAGCACTGACCACAAATGCTTTGAAATGCAGAGAATACCTAGCAATCACAATCCAAACTAGGGATGGATATGGATGTCAGAATATCCGAATTATCCGTATTCGTATTCGAATTACTGTAAATATGGATATCCGTATTCGTATCCGAATTAATATGGATGACATTCGGAAATATCCGAATTCGTTTTACAAATTGGATATGGAAACGGATATCCGAATTCTGCTGAATGTGGATATGGAAATGGATACATCCGTATTGTTTTAGGATTTCACACAGATTAAACTTAGACTCAAGATAATATATTATCACTATATTAATGGTTTATTTATTATTTATATAATTATGGAATACTTAAGTTAGTGAATATCAATAAGTTATGGTTTAAAATAAATTGATGGTTAATATTGTTTGAACTTTAATTTTTTTATAATCAAAATACAACATATATTATTTAATATATTTTTTTGTATTTTTTAGATACATTGCTATTTTTTACCTCATTAATTTTGTTTCTAGGATTTAAATTGAAATATGTGGAAATTTGAAATGCACAGTACCTAAAATAATGCACTAAAATTTATAGAAAAATTGCATTCACTATTTTGTGTCCATTTTTAGTTCTTATCCATGAATTTTAAAGAAATATTACAAAATTATGTTACGACACTTCATCCGTAATGTGAGCTTAAGGATTTTTAATTATAAAAATCAAATAAGTCTGAAAAATACGAGACTTATCACAGTGTTATAATATTATACGTAGATACCATGATAAAATTTTGAAAAATGTCTCGAGAAATTTATTATATAGAATGTTAAGAAATCTGAGATTCTCTTAATAGGAAATAGAGTTTGAGAAGAAATAGGTTATGGTTTAAAATAAATTTATGGTTAAATATTTGTTTGAACTTGAATTTTTTATATAATCAAAATACAAAATATCTCATACCATATAAATATTTGTATTTTTCCAGATCCATTTTCTATTTTAACTCATTAATTGTGTTTCTAGTATTTAAATTGGATTATGTGAAATTTGAACTGCAAGTACCTAAATAATGCACTAAAATTTATCTACAAATCACATTCACTATTTTGTATCCATTTTATTTCTTATCCACTAAATTTAAAGAAATGTTAAAAAATTATGTTACGACACTTCATCGGTAATGTGGAGCTTAAGGGTTTTTTAATTATAAAAAAATCAAATAAAGTCTGAAAAATATGAGACTTTTCACAGTGTTATAATATTATAAGAAGATATCATGAATTTTTTTAAAGGTTTCTAAGATTTTATCATATAAGATGTTAAGAAATCTAAGATTCTCTCTAGAGGAAATAGAGTTTTGAGAAGGAATAGATTATGGTTTAAAATAAATTGATGGTTAAATTTTTTTTACCTTCAATTTTTTATATAATTAAAATAAAATATATCTGATCCCATATAATTGTTTTGTATTTTTATAGATCTATTTGCTATTTTTAACTCATTAATTGTGTTTCTAGTATTTAAATTGGAATATGTGAAATTTGGACTGCAAGTACCTAAATATATGCACTAAAATTTATAGAAAAATCACATTCATTATTTTGTGTCCAGTTTTATTGGTTATCCATTAAATTTAAAGAAATGTTAAAAAATTTATGTTACAACACTTCATCGGTAATGTGGAGCTTAAGGGTTTTTAATTATAAAAAAATCAAATAAAGTGTGAAAAATATGAGACTTGTCATAGTATTATAATATTATACTTAGATACCATGATAAAATTTTGAAAATGTTTTGAGAAATTTATCATGTAGGATGTTAATAAATTTTTGAAAATGTTTAATTTTTAAAAACAATAAAATTCAGCCAATTCTTTCCAAATTGCCGCCTGTTTTTTTCTGCATTTGCGCACCTGGACTCAATTTGTGTGTTCTTGTTGGTTGAAATGTATGATGAATTTCGGTTCAAGACTTTATGTAGTTCTTATTGGTTGTTGTGTATGATTAATTTTAGCTAGTGTTGTTTAAAAATTTATTTTGTGCATGGTTTATTGTGTATCATGTTTCTTATTAATTATTATTCTAATTTGGTATATTGTACCCTTTGGATTTTTAAAAATTTTGTGAAACAACGAACATTTGGAGTTAAACCGAGTAAACATCCGAATACATATTCGTATTCGAAACATCCGTTTTGTATTCGTATTCGAGAACATCCGAATCCGTATTCGTATTCGAATTAAAATGTGGTAAATAGTGCTATCCGAATTCGTTTCCATCCGTATCCGATCCGAATCCATCCCTAATCCAAACACCGTTCTGTAGCTACCCGACAAACCTTCTTTCTCGCTGTAGCACAACTAGATGAAAACAGCTGTAGCAGATCCTGGCGAGATGCAGCTGCTTAGCTCATCTGATACCCCCAAAAGAGCAAAATATCTTCACAGAGAAGAAAACAAACTGGAACAGCCGACTGTGTTTCTGTTTTTCATGTAATGTTGTCTTGGCCAGAAAGTTGGAGAAGAGACCCTTAAAAGGGACCTTCTAGATAGGCACTTTTACAAAATAACCCTTCAGCAATTTCAGAATATAAATATCCTAAAAATTGCCTCTATTTGACTCTAAAACAATACAACTTGACTCACCCTTTCAATATATTTCCATCCAGAATATGACAATTCTAAAAATATACTAAAAGTTTACGCTACTAAACTGAAATACTCAAATTAAAACTAAACTCCTATTTATTGTATTTAAAATATTTAATGATTTGACGGTTTTCAGCAAAAAAAACCGACAAAGCCTACCTTGATCTTCGACGACCATCGTCAGTCCGCGAACTCGACCGCCAGCAAGTCTCTCCCTCTCTCGATCCCTCGAGCCGCCTTGTCACTTGAACTGGCTTCCCTTTCGCTAACTCGATCGACGCTTCATCTTGATCAACCTTAACTCACGTCCTGTTCGATCTCCATGCGTACATATGAGTCCACTCTCGACTTCAACTAACACCCTCGGCCATCTGGCATTAGACTCCCCATCTAACCCTGATCCCTTGCCATCAACAGTTGACAAGTAACTCAAGCCTGCACACACGAGACAAACACAGACAAACAACACATATCCAAATACCCAAACACAAACTCATGACAACACCCTGTCAATCACTCATCATTACCATGAATCATAGTGACAAACCTCACTATGTTCCTCAATCTCCCCCTTGATGAGTGCATTGACAACTCAAGATCAAAAGAAGTGTAAAACAAAAATTCAGCACACAATTGACCATGAAAGCTCTATAGAGAGCAAAACGAAGAAACATGTCACTTGACAAGAAGATATAGCACTAACTACCTCAAAAGCTCAAAAGATCAACAAATTCACCAAAAAACTCATGAACTCTCCCTCTTTGGCAATGCAGACATCAAGATAGATCCATGAGTTGAGAGAGTAAAGTGACCATGCAATGCTTCTAGAATATGATTAAGTCCAATTATAGTACAAACACTTCTTGTGCCTCACAAACTGTCCTAGCTAAATTGTATGAAAGGCTTGAATGTGCACAATATAAATATTCGTATGAGCAAGCATTTTGAAGGTTTAATCAAATAAAAGCATCACTACCTAGGCTAGCATACTAGACATGGCAAGGTAAGAGATACAAATGCTAGTCAAAAACAAACTCGAAGAGCACATCCCACTACAAGGAGCTGCAGCAAACTTGATATGCAAGAAACATTGAACTTTTTATTATTTTTTTAATGTCAGGGGTTATTGCAAGTCACCTTATGCTAACCGATCAAGCCAAGCCTAGGATAAACCATCGGAAGCTTAAGGAATTGATCATGGTATACACTTCAATGTCCCAGTTCAAACCAAAGTGCAATGGTGAGCAGTCTAGAACAAAGTAGTGCGACTATGCAAACCCACCTGGATCTTTCAATTTTATCACAACTTTAGTATTTTTTGTTTCATTTTCATCATTTGTAATTTTTCATTTTTTTTTTCAATTTTTCAATTTTTTTATTTATTTTTTTAGCATAACAAGATCAAGTTGTGTATGAGCATCCAAGTGAAAAGGACAAAACTATCAAGTAAGAAATGAATAGCAAAAGCACCCTAGCCTATTCATGCTAGTTTTCCAGACTTAGTAGTGACCATTTTCAAATTTTCACAAAGAAAAGCCATGCTCAAGACATATAGATAGATGAGTTCATTCTAAGCATAATCAAACAGTGAATACAAGAAAGAATTGTAAAGTGCACAGACAAGCATGTACATGTGAAAGCAATTAATCATATGTCACAAGCATATGCAAAGTACACAACTCCCCCTCACATGATGCCATAAGAATGACAAATGCCAAGCTCTCCCTCAAAAATGCAAAATGAGAAGCATCGAGAGGCTTGGTGAAAATATCTGCAAG
>JAAALK010000285.1:76723974-76788914 GCA_019279435.1 Zizania palustris
TGGCTAGAGTTGATAGGAACCAGGCAGTGGCAACTGGCACCAAGCCACAACCATCTTGGGCACCTCCAGGCATGTCCAAATCACAAAAGAGGCGTCTACAACGACTACGGGCACAGGAGATGCGCGAGAAGAAGGACGAGTGCGATGCTATCTTTGAAGAAATCCACCCTCGACCAACTACGAGACAGATATGAAGAGTTAAGCCGATTGAGATAACCAATCCGGCTCCTAGTCCGAGCGACGGTGAGGAAGACATGCTCGATGACGACTACTCGCCCATCTCCGAGAGGCCCGCACCCCAGGCGATGGACATCAACGTCGTCATGCTGCCCGCTAAATTCGCCCTACCACAGGATGAGGCCAAGGTTGCCCAGTTGAACCTCGGCCCGCGCAACGCTATTTTTGAGAAGCCCGGGGACTCGGATCGCCATCTGAAGCCTCTCTACGTCAGAGGTCACATTGATGGAAAGTCGATTTCCCAGATTCTTGTCGACGGTGGTGCCACGGTAACCTAATGCCTTACTCGCTGTTGAAGAAGCTTCGCAGGGACGAGGAAGATCTGAAGAAGACAACCTTGATGCTCAATGGCTTCAACAGTGAGAGTTCCGAGGCCAAGGGCGTGCTCTCCATGGAGCTGAAAGTGGGCAACAAGACGTTGCCAACAGCATTTTTCGTCGTCGATGTACAAGGTAACTATAGCGTGCTGCTTGGGCGCGACTGGATTCACGGAAATTGCTGCATCCCTTCTACTTTGCACCAGTGCCTAATTCAGTGGGACGGCGATGAAGTAGAAGTCATACCCATAGACACTTCGACCCAAGTGGCATTGGCCGATGTGTTGGTTGACGCCAGTTCACAACATGGTAGAGTGTCTCTCAGGTAGACATCTTTCGGATTACGATTTTGTTAGCGTGTCCAGAGGATGTTTTTTACTAGTGTCTGTAAAGCCGGCTGGTGTAGCATGGCTGTTTTTATATTAGTAGTCATGTCTAGCAAGAGTAATCTGGATTGGCTAAAGTCTCGTGTAGAGCGGTATCGGTCTACTAAAGATGGTATTGCCAAAGCCATCGAGGACTTTAGCGAAGTAGAGAAATTAGGACAAGGTTTTACGTCGGCCGATCCCTTAGAAGAAGATGACATAGGTGATGGTAGCATCCCGAGGCCGACTTTTGTAAACCAACATTTACAGCCTTATGAAAAGGTCGAAGTAATAAAGTTGCTTCGGACGTATGTTGATTGTTTCGCATGGGAGTATAGCGAGATGCCGGGACTAAGCCGTGATCTCATAGAGCATCGGCTACCTATCAAGTCCAGATTTAGAACTTATAAACAACCTCCTCGCCGCTTTAACTCAGCCCTCTATGACCGAGTTAAAGAAGAAGTAGAGAGACTACTAAAAGCTGGATTTATTAGGCCATGCAGGTACACAGAATGGGTCGCTAACATTGTGCCTGTAGAGAAGAAAGGGAGCAGCAAGATACGAGTGTGTATTGATTTTAGGGAATTGAACAAGGCCACTCCGAAGAATGAGTATCCGATGCCGATAGCCGACATGTTAATCAATGATGCTTCAGGACACAAGGTACTAAGTTTTCTTGATGGCAATGCTGGTTATAATCAAATCTTCATGGCCGAAGAGGACGTCTACAAGACAGCCTTTCGATGCCCTAGTTTTGTTGGTTTATTTGAGTGGGTCACTATGACTTTTGGTTTAAAGAATGTTGGCGCCACATATCAGCGTGCTATGAACTTAATCTTTCATGACTTGCTAGGAGTTATGTTAGAAGTTTACAATGATGATGTTGTAGTCAAATCGGACGCTATGGGAAACCATTTAGCCGATTTGAAAGTTGCTTTTGATAGGATGCGATAGTATGGCTTAAAAATGAACCCACTCAAATGTGCTTTTGGCGTGTCGGCGGGCAAGTTCTTAGGTTTCATGATTCATGAAAGAGGCATAGAGATTGATCCTAAGAGGCTTGAGAAGATTAGAAACGTTACGGCACTGACATGCAAAAAAGATGTGCAGAAGTTGCTAGGCAAGATGAATTATTTGCGTCGCTTTATATCTAACTTGTCTAGCAAGATTGATGCCTTTGTCCCCATACTCCGGCTAATAACGAGGCCGAGTTCACTTGGGGGGCAAGCCAGTAAAGCGCCTTTGAGAAAATCAAGGAGTGCTTGTCATTGCCACCTGTGGTGAGAGCACCCAAAGCGGGGGTTCCATTTCGGTTGTACATCACTGCTGAAGATAGCATGATCGGGGCCATGCTAACCCAGGAGGTAGAAGGAAAAGAATACATCATCACGTTCTTGAGCTGCCGCATGCTGGACGCCGAGACCAGGTATGCGTTTGTGGAATGTTTATGTTTATCACTTTACTATGCGGGTACCAAATTGTGTCACTATCTTATCCCTACTACATGTGTTGTCAGTTTGCCAAACCGATGTTATAAAACACATGTTACAAAAGCCGATTCTAAGTGGAAGGATCAGAAAGTGGGCGTACGCTTTGATTGAATATGATTTGGCCTACGAACCCCTAAGAGCTATGAAAGGCCAGATCGTAGACAACTTTATAGTTGATCACCACATAGACATCAGTTGGAGCGACAATGTTGCTTTGATTGAGGTAGTGCCGTGGAAACTTTACTTTGATGGTTTAGCTTGCAAAAATGGCCAAGGTATTGGAGTAGTTCTCATATCACCTAGCGGAGCGCACTTTGAAACCTCGGCTCGTTTAGAGTTTCCTTCTACTAACAACCAAGTTGAATACGAGGCTTTACTGCTAGGGCTTGAATTGTTAGAATCCATGGGTGTTAAACATGTTCATGCACATGGTGATTCCCTGTTAGTAGTGCAACAAGTAGCTAAGAGTGCTCAATGTTTTAACGGCTTGCTAAACAGCTACTTGGATAAGTGCCTGGACATAGTTGCTACTTTTGATGACTTCAAAATTTCTCATGTGTCAAGAGAGGCCAATTCAGTTGCAAATGATTTGGCTCAGCAAGCATCTGGTTACCAATTCAGGAGAGGAAAATTTTCTGTACGGGAGAATTCGATGTTTGGTCTCACTGCCGAAGCCAGTGACTTCGGACAAGCGCACCCTCCGGGTCGGACCCCTCCGGCTGCCGGAGACTACCGCACACCGAGGTCCTGGGACCGGAGTACTCCGCCCACAGAAGGGTCTGGCACGCCGGAGACTGTGAGCCGAAGTCCTCCGGATAGTGATGGCTTCTGAGGGCTCAGACCCTCCGGTAGGGGCTTTGGCCTGATGCGCTCCACACGGCCAGTCCTAGCCAAGCTTCGGCAGAACTAGGAAGGGCTCGGGGGGCACCCCAAAATCGGTAGCCTAGATATTTTTTCAGGGAGTGAGCTGGTGAAACCCTTAGAAGCCCATAAGGGCGATTGGAGAACTCCAATCGTCCAGTATTTGAGACACCCTAGCCAAAGGGTTGATCGGAAAATTCGGCGGCAAGCATTTAAATTTGTGTTGCTAGACGACACACTATATCGCCGAACCATTGACGGAGTACTGTTAAATTGTCTAGGCCACGAATGATCCCAGGTGGCTATGGGTGAAGTCCATGAAGGACTTTGTGGCACTCATCAGTCGGCCTAGAAAATGAGTTGGATGCTCAAAAGAGCAGGTTTCTACTGGCCAACTATGACTGAGGATTGTTTTAAGTATTATAGAGGGTGTGAAGCATGTCAAAAGTTTGGCAATATTCAATTAGCTCCTTCTTCATTACTTAACCCTATTGTCAAGCCATGGCCGTTCTGAGGTTGGGGTTTAGACTTCATCGGCCAAATTCACCCTCCTTCCTCGAAAGGGCATCAGTTCTTGTTGATGGCGATAGATTACTTCACCAAGTGGACCGAGGCCGTACCTCTCAAGAACATGACTCACGCTGAGGTACTTGACTTTATCTTGAAACACATTATACATAGATTCGGTAATCCTCAAACTGTCACTGCAGATCAGGTAGTTCATTTGTTTCTAAAGAAGTGAGGGACTTTGCCGAATATTATGGTATTAAGTTGATAAACTCTTCAACCTACTCTGCTCAGGCCAATGGTCAGGCCGAGTCTAGTAATAAAATCGTGATTAAGCTCATTAGAAAGAAAATTGAAGAATTCCCTAAAAGGTGGCATGAAGTGCTCTCTGAGGCGCTATGGGCTTGTAGAATTGCAAAGCACGGTGCTACTAAAGTTAGTCCATATGAGTTGATATATGGACAAGAAGTCGTTATACCTGTAGAAGTAGATCTTGGCTCTTTAAGACTGTTAAAGCAAGATAGCTTATCGGTCGACGAGTATGAAACTCTTTTGTGTGGGATCGGAATGGTGACTAGAGGGGGTGAATAGGCACCTCAACACTTTCTTTCGAATGTGATGGCCTAATCAAATCACCCAACGCACCTCTAAAAACACAAATTCAAGTTTCAAATCAATCAGTACAAAAATTGAGCTCAAACAGATTCAAATGCCCAAAAACAGCTTTGTTTCAAGTCTTTAACTAACCAATTTCAAAACACTCACACAACCAATCAAATCAAGTTTGTAGTAACAAATCAACTTGTCTCAAATCAATCACACATGAGTTTCATGCACTTCTGAATTTTTTCCGTACGATGAATAGTAAAGGTAATTCCAATAAAGTGCATTTGTCATAATCTGAAACAGATAGCCAATTTTAATTTCAACACAGTTTCAGATCAGTACACAATAACTCAAACTATGTCCACAAAGCTTGAATCTGAATATTCAACAAGAAGAGCAATCAATTCAGAATTCATGTAAAGAAATCAGGATTGTCATACGGTGAATAGTATTAGAAAGTTTCAGTTAGATTTAACACTCAAAATTTGAATCAGCTTGACTACAACAAACATAGATTCCTTTCAAGTTATAACACAACTGAAATTTAGCACTTCTTAAAGTTGAACAGAAAATACATCAAGCACTAAGTCAGATTGAAACAAATTCTGATTACTGTTCACGGTAAGGTTTGTTTCATGGGAATAAACCTCCTGGTTCTGAATTTTAGTAACCAAAGAGCTGAGCAACAAATATATTCACTACAATTGATGCAACAGATCAGAGCAAACTGCAAGGAACCTTCAGAATTAAATCAGTACATTAGCAACATTCATATCTTACTTCAAAACAGTAACCAGATTTCAGTGCAAGATACAATTTCTAGAGATTCAATTTAAAGATCTGCACACTAATTGTTCTATCTCAAATACTAGAGAATTGCGATCAGGGACAACAAGCTACTACAGAACAGCATAAACACTTTTTCAGAACACTTAACTCAAATCTGAAGCAAATTAATTCTCCCTGGATATCAAACATTAAGACAGATTCAGAATTGATACTTGACATGCAGTTTTCAGATTATAGTTTCAAACCAGAACTCAAAAGATGTACAAGCATTTAATTCGAAAACCAGTCCAAACAATAGAATTCAGATACTAGAGCAATCTGCAAAATACTGAACCAGTATATATTTGATCCAAGTTTAGACACTCATTCAGAATCTGTAAAGATTATAGCAGAGTTGAAACTCAAGCAATACACTGATTCAGATCAAAAGATTTAACTCACAAAAATGTCTCAAAAGCTTGATTAGAAATCCTGAAATACCATGTGTTTTTAGTACACAAAAAAACTTCAGAATTAGGACTAAACTTGCAGATACAAACTCAGAATAAAACTCAAATTATAACTAGTTCACCTTCAGTTTGATTTCTAGCAGATTACATCCAGAACAGAACACCAAATTTGAATCAAGTCAGGATCAGCAAAAAGGAGATTCAACTCACTGTCTATTACTAGAATGTTGGGGGAAAATATTCCATCCTCAGGGTTATTGTCGTAACAACACAAAGGCAGATAATGGATTCGAAGGTTTAGGGACGTCCATCTTCGAAGATGTCCTGAGTCAAGCTCGAAGTATGAAGATGGGCCTTGGTTCGGAGTATATCTTCGAACTAAGGCTCTTTGAGATCTTTTCTGCCAGCTAAGATGGAAGATTTATATTTTTTCTTATTAGATTAGTCTTTTACCATTTTAGCCCTATCAAGGGTACCGAATACAAGTTATTCAATACACACATTCGAACTATTCTAAGTTGTTATCCTTTCGGAGGCTTAGAATAGTTCACTTCGCAAACACTTCGTTTGTCAGTTTCTAATCTACAGAAACCTGTTAGCGTAATCTTTTACGCCAACAGTTGGCGCCGTCCTGTGGGGAACCTAGTCCAAAAAACTTCGTTCTCTACCAATTTCTTACATCATGCCTCCTAAGCGGAGTACACCTCGTAACCCTGTTCGGAAGTCCTCTTGGATCTCCGGAGAGGCACCATCCGACACGGTTGAGGTCGGAGGGCCTTGGACATTCCATCCACCTCAAACTCCGGAAGGAGTTTCCATCCCTCGAACATACGGAGTTCCTCCGCCAACTCCTTCTATACTTCGACCACCCGGAGTCCCTCTTCCACCTTCAATCCCACTTCGAACTGATCCCTTTGGTTCTCAAGACCCGGAAGACCCTTCCGGAGGAGATGAAGACAATCTTGGAGATATGGCCACTCAAATGGCCAGCCTCGAAGCCGAAGTAGCAAGATGGCGGCAAGAAGCCGCGAACAGGCTTCGCTCTCAAGCCGTCCCAACTATTCCAGAAGTGCCCGAAGATGACGAACCCATTTATCCTGAAGCCCTGGAGAACGCCTCCTTCGATACTGAATCTCCGCTGCATCCTGAGCTACAAAAAGTTTCGCTTCGACCCGAAGTTTAAGACTTCGAAGCTCTGTAGTATGCTGGAGATGAAGATCCTGGAGAGTTTGTCCGTTCTTATGCCCTAGCAATTGAAGCTAGTGGAGGAGTTCGAGATACCATGGCAAAATGCTTCCCGTTAGCTCTTCAAGGGGTGGCATTAAGGTGGTTCTGGTCTTTGAAGCCAGGATCAATTAATTCATGGGGGCAGCTGAAGAAGAAGTTCGTAAGCAATTTTCAAGGTACCTTCGTGCCTCCAATGTCAACGGGAAGCCTTTTCCAGGTGAAGCAACTCCCTGGAGAGACATTGAGGCAATATTTTAAGCGCTTCGCTTATACGAAGTCGCAGATCCGAGGGTTGTCTACATCTTCGGTAGTTGATGCAGCTCGGGAAGGTGTCACTCATCAAGGCCTCCTGGATAAGCTTCATTGGAAAAGCATATCCTCGGTTTCTCATCTGATGTCATACTTTGAGGAGTATGCAAGGTCGGAAGAAGGTTGGCTTCGAAGAACTGCAGCTACTCCATCCATATTGCAAGAAGTAAAAGTAGAAGTAAAAACTTCGGCACAGCCCCAAGAACCAGTTTTCGAAGTTCAACATGATCGGAGAAGGGGGCAGAAGCATCCTCGTTCTGAAGTCTTGAATATTGCACCCCTCGCAAAAGTTCACACAGAGAGCTCCACAGCCTTTAGCAAACAAGGTCAGCGGCTGGAGGCCGCCAGGGAACACGGCTGGCAAAGGCCAGACCCTTTTCTGCTGCATTCATGGTGAAAACCGAAGCCACGCAACTGATACTTGCAAGGCTATACTCACTCTGAGAGGAGAATACCTAGAAAGAACTTCGGGTCGAGGTACTACTGACCGAGTTCCAGTTACAGCGCGCCCAGAGCCTGTTCAAGCTGTGGCGCGGATAGAAAACTTCGAAGCCGCAAGACGCCCTCCGGTGGCCAATGTTATGCCACCTCCGAAGCAAGAGGAAGGGCAAGACCGAGGGAAAAGAGTAGTCCTCCCCATCTCCGGAGGAGGTACCCTCGGAAGCATGTCGAAAAGACAGAGAAGAGATTATGTCAGAGAGGTGGGCCACATTGGGACTTCGTCATTCTGCAGCTGTTATGCCGGAATGGTCTCACGTACCGATATTTTTTTTCTGCGGAGGATGCAGCTGGCATTAAATTCCCACATGCAGACCCACTTGTTATTACTGCTGATATTGCGGGCACTGAAGTTCGAAGAGTGTTGATTGATGGAGGTAGCTCGGCAGACATTATTTTTGTTCAAGCCTTCGATCAATTGTGCATCTCCAGAAAGCACCTTCTTCCAGCGGCTCGTCCGTTGCAAGGCTTCGCTGGACCTCCGCTTGATGCACTCGGCCAAATAGGCCTGGAAGTTACCTTCGGAGAAGGTTTGTTGGCCCGAACTGAAGAAGTAATCTTCGATGTTGTAGATGCCCCATATGCCTACAACGTCATCTTCGAAGAGGCATGCTAAACCAGTTCGGAGCTGTGGCGCATCACAATTATTTGTGCATGAAGATGCCCACACAAGCAGGGGTCCTAACTGTCTTCGGAGACCAAGCCATCGCCCAAAGAGCGGAATATGGTCATGGTTCTCCTCTTGATCCAAGACAAGTAAACAATGTGCAAGATAATCAAGAAAATTTTTCAGCACCTTCCGAAGCTTCGAAGAAATCCTTCCCAAGACCAAGTCCTGAAGGAGAGATTGTAGCGAAGGTTATTGTTAAAGATGGTAAAGAATATACATTTCAATTTGGTAAAGATTTACCTCCAGAAGTTGCAACCTCTTTGGAGAAGGTGGTGGAAGAGAATTTAGATGTCTTCGCTTGGTCTGACGAAGACATCACCGGAGTCGATCGGAATTCATTGAACATAGTTTGCTTGTAAACCCGAAGGCCCGACCTGTTCGGCAAGGACTCCGAAAAATGTCTGCGGAAAGAGTTGTTCTGGCAAAGCACGAAGTTGAGAAATTGTTGAAAGCTGGGATTATCAAAGAAGTGGCTCACACAGAATGGTTAGCCAACCCAGTCTTCGTCAAAAAGAAATCTTCCGGGAAGTGGTGCATGTGCATTGATTTCACATCCTTGAATAAAGCATGCCCTCGTGACCCCTACCCCATGCCTCGAATTGATCAATTGGTCGACTCCACCGCAGGTTCGGAGTTATTAAGCTTTCTCGACGCGTATTCTGGTTATCATCAAATATGGTTGAAGCGCGAATATGAGATCAAGACAAGCTTCGTAACTCCTTCGGGAGTCTTTTGTTATGTAAGAATGCCTTTTGGCTTAAGAAATGCCGGGGCTACTTTTTCGAGGTTAGTTGCTAAGGCTCTAGGTCATCAATTAGGTCGCAATGTGGAGGCCTATATGGATGATATTGTAATAAAGAGTGCTTTAAAGCACCAACATAGCCTAGACTTAGCAGAAACATTTAATAGCCTTCGGGCATGTGGGATCCATCTTAACCCCGAAAAGTGTATCTTCGGAGCTAAGGCCGGAAAATTGTTAGGGTATTTATTTCAAGCAGGGGGATTGAAGCTAGCCCTACGCAAATAACTGCGCTACAAAAGATGGCTCCTCCAGAAAATTTAAAGCAAGTGCAAAAGCTGACTGGGCGTCTGGCAGCACTTAGCAGGTTTTTATCAAGGTCTGCGGAGAGAAGCTTGCCTATATTTAAAGCATTGAAAGGGTCCGAAGATTTTGCATGGACACCGGAGTGTCAAAAAAGCTTCGAAGATATTAAAGAGTATCTCAGTAATCTCGCTACACTCACGGTGCCTACTGCGGACGAAACCTTACTCCTTTACCTTGCAGCTACAGGTTCTGCTGTCAGTGCAGTCCTTGTCAGAGAAGTGGATTTCAATGGGAAGTTGGTACAAAATCCTGTTTATTTTGTGTCCGAAGCATTATCAAGAGCGAAAACAAGATACTCCGAACTCGAAAAGTTCGTTTATGCTCTGATAATGGCTTCGAGGAAATTAAGACATTATTTTTTGGCTCACAATATAATCGTACCAACTTCGTATCCTTTGGGATATATGCTCCGAAGTAAGGATTCCACTAGAAGGATTGGGAAGTTGGCAGTTGAGCTAGCACCCTTCGGCATATCTTTTCTGGCAAGGACAACAATCAAATCACAAGTCTTAGCAGATTTTGTAGCAGAATGGACTCCACCTGCAACTTTGGTTCTGGAGAAGTCAAGTGACGGAGTTTGGACTGTTTATTCTGATGGGACTTTCCAAGCATCTGGAGCAGGCATTGGAGCAGTATTAATTTCGCCTTCAGGGCAAAGAGCAATGTACTCCGCAAGACTCAACTTTAAGTCTACCAATAATATAGCGGAGTATGAAGGGATTTTACTGGGACTCCGAAAAGCACGTGCTCTAGGGGCTACAAGAGTTGTTATAAAAACAGATTCTCAAATAGTAGCAGGGCACATAGATAAAAGTTTTCAGGTTCGGCATCCACAGCTTGCAAAGTACTTAGAAGAAATCCGTAAGATCGAAGCACACTTCAAGGGTATTTCGATTCGGAGTATACCAAGAGCAGAAAATGTGCAAGCGGACATCTTAGCAAAAGCTGCAGCCGGAGCTGTGGATGTACCAGAAGAAGTTTTCTATGAAGAGCTCAATACACCTTCGGTGCCACAAATTCCCTTTGCATAGATTCTTTGCATTCCAAGTGCAGATTGGAAAAATTCAATCATGGAACTTTTACAAGGAGGAACAAATTTGCCTGAAGAGCCACAGCTTTCAAGATTGAAACTCAGGGCTAGAAATTATCAATTAATCAACGGTATTTTATACAAGGCCGGAGTATGTTCCCCTTTACTCCGATGTATATCTCAGGCCGAAGGTCATGAAATTCTTCGAGAAATTCATGAAGGCCTTTGCGGTAGCCATTTAGCCCCTCGAGCTTTGGCAGGAAAAACACTTCGCCATAGGCTTTATTGGCCTACAATAACAGCTGATGCGGAGAGCTTAGTCCGCACATGTCAAGGATGTCAGTGGATGGGTCGACGAAGTCATCGCCCACCAACAGCTCTTCAAGTTATTGCTCCGGTATGGCCTATGGCTAGATGGGGTATGGATTTAATTGGTCCCTTTCCAGTAGCCAAGGGAAATCTAAAGTTCGCAGTGGTAGCCATTGAATATTTTTCTAAGTGGGTAGAAGCAGAGCCCTTAACAGCTATCACTTCAAACAATGTACAGAAATTCTTTTGGAAGAATATCATTTGCCGGTTCGGAGTGCCTAGACAACTCACAGTTGATAATGGAACACAGTTCGATGCAGAACCTTTCAGGAAGTTTTGCGAAGACCTAGACATTCAGTTATGTTTTGCTGCAGTGAGGCATCCTCAGTCTAATGGAGCTATAAAAAGAGCCAATGGAAATATTTTGTCAGGGCTAAATCGAAGGATAGTAGGATTAGCAAAAGGACTGTGGACCGAAGAGCTTCCGAAGATTTTGTGGTCCATTCGGACTATGCAAACAAGGTCCACAGGTTTTACTCCATTCAGATTACTATTCGGAGATGAAGCTATGACTCCAACGGAGCTCAAAGGAGGATCACTTCGCAGCACCGAACCGGAGATTGAAGAAGAAAGACAAGCTTCGCTAGATTTATTAGAAGAAACAAGACTTCAAGCTGTGGCAAATTTATCAAAGTATCACCAGCAGACGAAGGCTTGGTTTGACCCGAAGGTTAAGATCAATGAACTTAGACCGGGTCATCTTGTTCTACAAAGCATAATAGCGCCAGGGAAGTTAGGAAATAAATGGGAAGGTCCATACCTAATTGTTCGTTCAGGACGCCCTGGCTCTTTTAAATTAGCCAATTTAGAAGGTGAAGAGTTAGCACATACTTGGCATGCGGAGCACCTAAAGCGATACTTCGCATAAGGGCTTCTTGTAAATCACTTGTAATCATCTTCTGAATTAATAAAGCATATGGTCCAGATAGTGCCTTCCCCTCATAAACCTCCAGCTTCCGAGTGGACGCACTGGAACCGCGGGGTTGACCGAGAGGGAAGTGTCATAAAGCTGAATCATATTTTCGGACTTCGAATCATTGGTTCGAAGCTTCCGACGTGGGGGCTGACATAATCCGGAGTCCAAGCCACCGGCTTGTAGGCATCCATAAAAGAGCCCAAAACCACATCATGCGGAGTCCAAGCCATTGGCTGGTAGACATCCGTAAAAAGAGCCGAAGGTGGCCAAAACATGCGAAGTCCAAGCCATTGGCTGGTAGACATCCGTAAAAAGAGCCGAAGGTGGCCAAAATATGCGGAGTCCAAGCCATTGTCTGGTAGACATCCGTAAAAAGAGTCCAAAGAGACCATTGCAAACTCCGAACCATTGGTTTCACAGAGTTCGCAAAAAAGAGCCGAAGGTGGCCAAAGCAAAACAGAGTTTGAGCCATGAGCTTCGAATGTCTGTTAACATAGTCCAAAGTGACAAATTATCTAAGAAACTAAGGTGTCCTGAAATTATCTCAAGTGATTTCTTTCAAAAAATAAGGGTACTAAGTTGCTATTATTCAGACTACAAATAGTCGAAGACATTTTATAAGATTTTAAAAGATCTTTAAATTGCAGAGGGGCTCCGAACCCCAAAAAATTGTACTCTGAAGTTTTTCTTTGCGCATAACCATCTTTGAATACAGTTCGAAGTTGCTTATCCCCAAAGAGGGGCTAGTAAATATGGAGACAATTTTAAATCGGTATTCATTATTTGAACGAATATGTTTACAGATTACATCATGAAAAATTGGTATCTATACCAAGAAGGAATCGAAGACCTCTTCGATCTCTAGAGCTAGGATTGGAACGACTAGTTCCAGCACCGGGAGTTCTAACAACTTTACGTTTAACTCTCTTGCCTCCCTTCGAAGCTCTAAAATCCTTCTGTTCTTGTTGAAGCTCGGCCCAAGTTCGAAGTCGTTCGGGGCTCCTTTCCCAGCTTCCAAGTTCTTCAGGTTTTTTACTTCGAACTTCATCTTCGTCTTCAGACCATATAACGTCTTCAGAAGACGAAGTGTTCAAGTTAACCTCTTTTTCTTCCTCTTTAATATAAGATAGTATATCTTTGCTTACTTCGGGCGCAATTACACTGGAGCTATCTCGAGGAACTAAAAATCGAGGGCGCTTATAAGCTTTTAGAAGATCGAAGGTGGTCCATAATGAGCGAAGTTCGTCGTTAATGTCTAACACTTCGATATCTTCCATATGAGGCAAAGCCTAAAAATATGATAAACAAATTTTCATTGATAAATGTTCATAAGCACAAAGCTTTACATAGCCAAAAATCCTAAGACATTTCTAAACCTGCGGGTTCGGAGGAGGCTGACTGCTTGAAGCTTGGGTCCGAGCTTGCTTTTGGCGTTGTCCTTCGTCGATCTAGGCCTTGATCGCAGAGCGACCTTCGGCTCTCCACGAAGTATGGAAGGCTCGCCAGGCAGCAGCCACACCTTCGGAAGGAGTCATAAGCCGCTCGTCGTCGAAGGTAATTGGGCCCTCTCCTGCGCTCGGAGTTATCAATCGGCCTAGATCTTCGTAGTAGCGAAGTAGGCCAACAGCAGCCACTTGTCCGGAGAGTTCTCCATATCGAATGCCTGCTATCTTCATCTGCTTCGCCACTCCTTGAATCCTTTTCAACCGGCGCAGAAGAGAAATGTTATCATCAGAAGGAAGTGTCCCAGTAGTACCGAAGTACTCCAGAACACCTAGCAGTTGATTCATAACTTCCGCAGCTACCTTCTCAGACTTCAGCTTATCTTCGATCAGTGCGTCCTTCACCGAAGTTACCTCTCCCATAACTCCAGAAAGTCTAGCACTTTCGATAGTCAAGATATTCTTTTGGTTCAAAAGCTGGCTAGCTTCCTCTTGGAGTCTGACAAGCTCGGTCCCCGCAGTAGCATGCTCCGCCCGAATTTTTTCAATTTCAGCTCGAAGCACAATTCTTTCTGCTTCGAGCTCTTTATTCGCAGCCTCCAAACCTTGTCTGGCCCTGCGCTCCGTTGACACTATACTATCCATCTGAACCACTCGGCCTTCGGAAATAGTGAGATTCCGTTGAAGAGTTTTGTTTTCCTCCAGAAGGCAAGTGATTTCTCGTTCATTTGATATATTTGCAGCTCGGGCCAAGACTGTTTGCTGCGAAAAGAAAAAATCAAAGTAAGAAATTATTTGTATGTAAACTTAATGTTATTTCATAGATGCTTCGTACCTGGTAGGCTGCGCGCTCCATAGCAGTGTTAAGCTCCGAACTCTTCGCCTCGCTCAGAATGGCCACCAAGTTCGTCTCCCCAATGTCGCGACTAGCTCGATCCAAAGGCTCGAGCAAAGTCCGAAGACCAGTTCTCTGCTGTAAGAATGGAGCTAGAAGGGGGAGCATGCTTATCGCCTGTTGGTCATCCTCGTCCAGCGAGGGGCCGGAGTGTTGGCCTGTAGTCTTCGGACCCCTGGAGACTGGCCCCCCTCGGTAGATTGACTCTCGTCTGTTGAATCAGACGGAGTTGATCCGAAACTTGCAGCAGGGAGGGGTTCTATATTCCTTTTGCCTCTTCCAGGTCCCATTTGAGTCGCACTTGGAATTGGCTCCGAAGTCGTCGAAGGTCCAGGGATTATTTCTTCCTGGCGGACCTCTTCCACAGAAGTGGACTCTGTAAAAAACAAAAGTATTATACATTGTATAAATACACAAAATAAACATAAAAGAATTATTCGAAGTTTACCTTCGACATTCTGGCGAGGGGTAATCATTGGGCTGTTTGGTGGATCGAAGGCGAGATCTTCGTCCGAATCAGCCATTAAATCTTCGACTGCAGGAACATTTTCCTGGGCAGTCCTTGTTGCCTCTTCAGGAATCGAAGCCATAGTGACTTCGACTCCACTTTCATCCACAGGAACTTCGTCCTGAGGTAAATCCTCTTGAACTGCCGAAGTCCTTGGTTGCTCAAGGTTATCTCGAGACTCCGGCACGTTCGCAGGTACTTCGGCTTGTGCAGTCCTTTGAGATGCATCTTCGTCTATCAGACGCACAAGCAACCTCCCTTCATCCTCTTGGGAGTCAGAGACTGAAGCCCTTGGGCTCGAAGGTGCTGGATTCTTTGGTTTCCGAGCCACCTTCTTGACCGGAGTCTTGGCGGAGCTCGAAGTCCCAGCTTCGGCTTTCCTCTTTTTGGGTCCTTTCTCCGAAGGCACCCAATCCATCAAAGGGGGCGGAGTGATTTCCAGCATTCCCCACACTCTGTTAAATCTCTCCCAACTCCCGACTAACTTGATTCTCCATTCTTTTTCGGTCAGAGTTGGAGCGCCCAAAATCTTCTCCGAAGCCCGTACGATTTGCTCTGAAGTAATAGGGGCTGAAGAAGCTAAAAAATGAATTAAGTTAGTTACTTCTTCGAATGAATATGCATAATATATGTGGTTTTCGAAGTTACCTGCAGAGCTCGAAGTCGAAGTGATTTTTCGGAGACCGCCTTCCCAATCCTCTTTGAAGATGATAGGCCAGTTGGCCATCAGTGGAGAGATTTGTAACCCGAGGAACTCTTCGGCTAAGTCTCGCATGCTCAACCTTTGACTGATTTTCTGAAGTAGGCTGAGGCGAGCTTCGAGCTGACCTTGGTCTGGATGCACTAGGGCTTCCTTTCGGAATTGGATGTCTTTCAGAGGTCCGGATAGAGGATTGCTCGTCCCAACTTCAGCGTAAAACCATCTCATGACCCAGTCAGTACACCATCTTGCATTAATGGCCTTAGCAGGAAACTGAAGGGCGTATTCGTCCCGAAGCCTAAAGTTAATACTTCCGAAGGCTACTACTACTTTTTCACCTCCGGGGCCTACGAAGGTTTTTGGCTGGCACGAAGCTCTGTGCAGCGCAGCGAAGATCTCTGCCCTCCCCTCGCAGCCTTCGGCTCTCAACGCCCATTCAAAGATAGCTAAACGGGCTACGGCATTCGGAGAAAGTTGGGGGAGAGTGACGTGAAATAAATCTAGTACCTCGGCCAAGAAATCCACTGCCGGAAGGCCTAAGCCAGCTTCGAAGAAGGCTTCAAAGACGACCACTTCACCGGGCCTTGGCGACGGGATAAGTTCCTTTCCAGGTTTGCGGATCATGACTCCGGTACTAATCTTCCCTTCTACTACGGCCGCCAGAGATTCTCTTTTGCAGGTAGAAGGTCCCAGCTGGAATGATTGATCCAAGTATTTCGTTGATGGCGGGCAGAGACCTTGATCACCAACATTTTGGGGATTTCCCCCTCCTGCCGCCATGGATGCCGTTGCAGGTGTTGGAGGAGCCGTCGCCAATGCCGCAGCCGCTGCTGCTGCAGCCGCTTGCTGTCGAGCCAAGGCCGAAGGGGCTCCAGTACTCTTGGTTTTCGCCATTGAAGCTACTGGGCTGCTTTGGAGGAAGAATGGAGGTTAGGGCTCAAAGGGTGTTTGTTTGCAAGAGAGCGGTGGAAAGGTATTCATGAAAGTTCTAGGCCCTCTATTTATAGCCTAGACTTTACATTTTTTACCGTTAGTCTGTGCCGTTTCGCATTCTTGCCCGTTACTTCTCTCCGAAATTAACGCATTCCGTAGTTTCCGTTAGAAGAAGGAAGCTAACGGCTATTTCTTCTAAGTCTAAAAGGCTTTCGAGTTTCCTGAGTCAGTTCTAAGATAGTTCGAAAGTAATTAACTTAAAACTGATTCGGAGTTTAATATCTTCCTATATTTCGGAGATAAATTAAAATCCAATAACCCCTACACCTGGTTATTTTTTCTTCCGTATACTGCTCTCCTAACATTACAGGTTTAACGGAGAAGCGTATTCGAGGGGCTACTGTTGGGGGAAAATATTCCATCCTCAGAGTTATTGTCGTAAGAACACAAAGGCAGATAATGGATTCGAAGGTTTAGGGACGTCCATCTTCGAAGATGTCCTGAGTCAAGCTCGAAGTATGAAGATGGGCCTTGGTTCGGAGTATATCTTCGAACTAAGGCTCTTTGAGATCTTTTCTGCCAGCTAAGATGGAAGATTTATCTTTTTTCTTATTAGATTAGTCTTTTACCATTTTAGCCCTATCAAGGGTACCGAATACAAGTTATTCAATACACACATTCGAACTATTCTAAGTTGTTATCCTTTCGGAGGCTTAGAACAGTTCACTTCGCAAACACTTCGTTTGTCAGTTTCTAATCTACAGAAACCTGTTAGCGTAATCTTTTATGCCAACATAGAACTTTTTAGATAATATGCAAGCTGATCTCAGGAACAAAATCAAACAAAACAGATTAGAGAAACACTCTTCAGAAATTCACTGAAAAACTGATTGGAACTCACAGAATGTTCTCATGAATAACAACCAGTAGAATTGGATGAATTCACATGAACAACAAGATTATATGCTCAACATTCAGTTCAAGAAGTCAGACCTGAAGACAATCTAGAAATCAGAATAGTGTACCAAACTGGTTGTAGCAGGAATTTTCATGAAAGATAACAGTGCATAGCTGATTCAAAAATGACTTAGATGAATTTCAATCAGTGTATCATTCATATGAGCAGCAGGACTTAACTTCAAAAAATATGAAGAACTGAATTCTCAGATATCTAGTGTTTAGAACAGGAAGTTCATTGTAGAGATTGAGCAGATGTTACAAACAAAGTTCTCCAGAATCTCTATCAATCACAACCAGGATACATAGCACTAGATACCATTCCAGAACCTCAAGAATTCACAGAAAATTCGAAGAGAAAATTACCTGAACCAACGCTGAAAAATCAGGCTACAAGATGGTGAACAGCATTTCCGACACGCATGTAGCAGAACCAAAACGCTTCAATTCCAACTATTCATCATCAAAACATATCAGCGCTAGAACTTTCAGGTTTGTGCTGTGGAAAATTTTCTTTCATTTGATATCCATAGTCCTCACGGATGACAACAAGGGAGGGGGATAAAATATCCCACCTGCCCACATTCTAGAAGGGCCTCTTTTTCAATCAGCCCCCTAGAAAGACACTATTTACAAATCTGAAATACAAACTAGAAATACCCTATTTTACTCTAGACCCCTCTTTAGAATATTTTAAGAATATATATATATACTCCAAAAATACTCTAAAAAAGTACACACTATGACACTAAAAATTTAAACTAACACTTTGACACTATTTTATTGAAATAGTAAAAACATTTAAAATTCCGACGGTTTTCAGCAAAAAACCGACAAAGCCTTCTCAGCCCTTCGACTCGTGACACCGCTTCGCGACTCTGAGCGCCAGCAAGCCACTTCCGCTCTCGATCCCCTCGAGCCACCCGAATGCTTGTCCTGGCCTCCCTCTCGCGAACTCGGTCGACACACCGTCGCAGTCAACCATCCGTCCAAGTCTCGCTCCGTCTCTTTGTGCACTCTTGAGTCTTATCCAACTTCGCCCGGCCTCCCTGATCCTCGGCATTAGGCTCCCCGCTCGACCCTCGATCACCCGCCGTCGACAGTCGGTCAGCATCTCCACCCTGCACAAACAAGACAAGCCAAAACAAGAACGAAACGCACTGCCGAAACCCTCGGCAGCCACACCTTCACCCCACATCGAAACCATCGATGCACTCAACCCATACTCTCGACCACTCATTCGCTCAGACACTCATCCTTGTCAATCACTCATCATCCAGACCGAAACCACCCTTGGTTTCACATTTAGAAAGACAATCTAGAAGAAGTGACCGATAAGAGATTGAGGGCTTTAGAAGCCATAGAAATAGACAAGAGGAGAGTAGCTAAAGCCTACAATAAGAAGGTTAAACCAAAATTGTTTCAAGTAGGTGACTTGGTTTGGAAGACGATTTTACCCTTAGGCACTAAGAGTCCCAAGTTTGGTAAATGGTCACCTAGTTGGGAAGGCCCTTTCAAAATAGCCGAAATCACTCCTAGCAATGCATATGTGTTAGAATCTTTGCAAGGAGAATGGTTTCGAAGAGCTTTGAATGGTAGATACTTGAAAAAGTATTTCCCGAGTGTGTGGCAAACAACTTAAAAGATGTTGAAAGGCTGATATGGAAGGTATCGTCTTTAGCCCATTGTGCTTTTAGTTCACTTAGTTCACTAAAATGCAGGGGGGCATGTGTTGATGGCAAAAAATGGCATCAATAATTAAGATTGTCAAAATATCAATTTTGGTAATTTGGGCCGAAAATGCACATGTCCTGGGTTAGGCCGAAGCCTTATAGGGCCGAAGGACCACTGGGCTACGGGCTCCGGAGGCTTCCAGCAAGCCCACAGCCTTTAGCCAGGAGGCCTTCGGAGGCCCACTCCGCCGAAGCTTTGGCCCGAGGAGCAGGCTTCGGCGGGCCTGGCCGAAGGCCCACTTCGGGCAGAGATAGAGTTAGATCCGATTCTGGCTAAGTGTTTATCTCTACGTGTGATTCAGCCGAGTCATAACAGATTAGACTTAGAGATTAGAAGTGTAACCCCTATAAATATAAGGGCGAAGCCGGTTCAGAGACCCCCCAACAAAATCAACCACAAAGCCCTAGGTTTGAATCGTATTTACTTTATCTTTACTTTTTTGTACTCTTCGTGGGTTTGCCTGGAAGCCCTCCGATGGCCACTTCGTAACAGTGGTAATCCTTGTTACTACGCTTATGAAGTATCCGTTAATCTACATAATAGATTGTTATCGCCTTGTTACATCGTCTGTGATGTATCCGCTAATCTGCGTAACAGATTGCTACCTTCGCCACTAGTGCAACACTTAGCAGAATTCGGTCCTCAGGCCAAATTAGTACTTCGAGTCTACTCTGTTGCAGGTTTCCACGTTCGGAGCTACTTCGTCAGGGGTGTCTGGAGCTGAGAGATCGGTTTCGGAGGTTGCCAGAAAACCCTTTGGCAAGACTGCTGTTTCGACCGCACACCGACACGCTTTGCCAGCAGACTTCATCACGATAGGCTTCGCCACGCTCGTATTCCACTCCGGTCGAAGTCGCGCTAGCGTGTTGTGCCAAAGTCATTATTCTGTATCTCATTGTATCGGAGACTTCGCACCGAACCCTATTGTTCGGAGGTGATCATCGCGTCCAGATCCGTTTAGAGTTCATCTTCGGCCAGATCAGTCCGGACGCCAAAGGTACCCTTCGGCGGGACACTTCGCACCAGACACCGAAGGTACCCTTCGGTGACACCCTTTGCACCATACTTCGAACAATCGGGCTTTGCTCGGTTTGCTGGTTTGTGCTGTTTAATATATTTCTTTCGGTTAATTGGATTATTTTGTGTGATCTGATTACCTGGTGACTCCACCCCCCTTACCACGGCTATGGGTAGTCGAAACGCGACATCGATGTTGTGTTACGCTTAGGCTTGTCCCTGAGTATCCGCACACTTTTGGATCATCGAACTGACCCAAATGCGGGGGCACATTTTCGTGTCAACAAGATGATAAAGATTGGCACAATTAGATAAGTAATCTTGCTGAAAACAGACTTTTAGAGAGTACAGTACTTGACTAGACAACAATCAGGAAATTCAGATTTTCATGGATCAGTACTAAAATTAAGTATTGAAACAGTATTGAATTTTCCAAACAGTACCTAAAAGAAAAATACAGTGAACAGGAGATTTTAGAATTTACTTTCTGAAAACTGACTGGTTAAGTAAACTGAAACAAAATACATGTACCAATCAAAATAACTGTTCACTCAAACTTTGAATTAAACACACTAGCTAGTAATCTGAGTAGAATACACTTTCTAACAGCAACAAAGAGAATGAAACAATTGATAAAATAAAATCCTCAACCAGAACCAACCTATAGAAGTTCAGTCATACACACAGAACAGATCAGATGGACTTTGCCTTCAAAAGTGAAACTGGATTGAGGACAATTACAGTTCCTGATCACAAATAGACAAAAAATCCCATCAAGTTGTAGCACTTGTAGTATTCATATTACAAAAAATGAAGAAGTCAAATCTAAAAAGAGTATTGAAACAGCAGAGATTGGATCAAGACTTGCTGCACAAATCAAGCAAACTCACAGATAAAAAGTAATACAGCTTAATACCCGAGAAGTTCTGCTTTGCAGAAGGAACCCATTTCATTCAATTTGTTCCTGGTCACACAACTTTCATAAATACCACAGACAATTCAGGCAGAGATAAACTCAATACAGTGAAACACATGATTCAATACTTCTCACAAATAGAATATTAAATCTGCTTCAAAACAGTGAATATTAGAACATCTGTAGCAAATCTGGAACACAAGAACGACCACATAGCAAAGCTATTCAGTAGATCTAAAAATCACAACAGAACCAATCACAGAAAAATGGCAAGAGCACTGACCACAAATGCTTTGAAATGCAGAGAATACCTAGCAATCACAATCCAAACACCGTTCTGTAGCTACCCGACAAACCTTCTTTCTCGCTGTAGCACAACTAGATGAAAACAGCTGTAGCAGATCCTGGCGAGATGCAACTGCTTTAGCTCATCTGATACCCCCAAAAGAGCAAAATATCTTCACAGAGAAGAAAACAAACTGGAACAGCCGACTGTGTTTCTGTTTTTCATGTAATGTTGTCTTGGCCAGAAAGTTGGAGAAGAAGACCCTTAAAAAGGGACCTTCTAGATAGGCACTTTTACAAAATAACCCTTCAGCAATTTCAGAATATAAATATCCTAAAAATTGCCTCTATTTGACTCTAAAACAATACAACTTGACTCACCCTTTCAATATATTTCCATCCAGAATATGACAATTCTAAAAATATACTAAAAGTTTACACTACTAAACTGAAATACTCAAATTAAAACTAAACTCCTATTTATTGTATTTAAAAATATTTAATGAGTTGACGGTTTTCAGCAAAAAAACCGACAAAGCCTACCTTGATCTTCGACGACCATCGTCAGTCCGCGAACTCGACCGCCAGCAAGTCTCTCCCTCTCTCGATCCCTCGAGTCGCCTTGTCACTTGAACTGGCTTCCCTTTCGCTAACTCGATCGACGCTTCATCTTGATCAACCTTTAACTCACGTCCTGTTCGATCTCCATGCGTACATATGAGTCCACTCTCGACTTCAACTAACACCCTCGGCCATCTGGCATTAGACTCCCCATCTAACCCCGATCCCTTGCCATCAACAGTTGACAAGTAACTCAAGCCTGCACACACGAGACAAACACAGACAAACAACACATATCCAAAATACCCAAACACAAACTCATGACAACACCCTGTCAATCACTCATCATTACCATGAATCATAGTGACAAACCTCACTATGTTCCTCAATCTCCCCCTTGATGAGTGCATTGACAACTCAAGATCAAAAGAAGTGTAAAACAAAAATTCAGCACACAAGTGACCATGAAAGCTCTATAGAGAGCAAAACGAAGAAACATGTCACTTGACAAGAAGATATAGCACTAACTACCTCAAAAGCTCAAAAGATCAACAAATTCACCAAAAACTCATGAACTCTCCCTCTTTGGCAATGCAGACATCAAGATAGATCCATGAGTTGAGAGAGTAAAGTGACCATGCAATGCTTCTAGAATATGATTAAGTCCAATTATAGTACAAACACTTCTTGTGCCTCACAAACTATCCTAGCTAAATTGTATGAAAGGCTTGAATGTGCACAATATAAATATTCGTATGAGCAAGCATTTTGAAGTTTAATCAAATAAAAGCATCACTACCTAGGCTAGCATACTAGACATGGCAAGGTAAGAGATACAAATGCTAGTCAAAAACAAACTCGAAGAGCACATCCCACTACAAGGAGCTGCAACAAACTTGATATGCAAGAAACATTGAACTTTTTATTATTTTTTTAATGTCAGGGGTTATTTGCAAGTCAACCTTATGCTAACCGATCAAGCCAAGCCTAGGATAAACCATCGGAAGCTTAAGGCATTGATCATGGTATACACTTCAATGTCCCAGTTCAAACCAAAGTGCAATGGTGAGCAGTCTAGAACAAAGTAGTGCGACTATGCAAACCCACCTGGATCTTTTCAATTTTATCACAACTTTAGTATTTTTTGTTTCATTTTCATCATTGTAATTTTTCATTTTTTTCAATTTTTCAATTTTTTTATTTATTTTTTAGCATAACAAGATCAAGTTGTGTATGAGCATCCAAGTGAAAAGGACAAAACTATCAAGTAAGAAATGAATAGCAAAAGCACCCTAGCCTATTCATGCTAGTTTCCAAACTTAGTAGTGACCATTTTCAAATTTTCACAAAGAAAAGCCATGCTCAAGACATATAGATAGATGAGTTCATTCTAAGCATAATCAAACAGTGAATACAAGAAAGAATTGTAAAGTGCACACACAAGCATGTACATGTGAAAGCAATTAATCATCTGTCACAAGCATATGCAAAAGTACACAACTCCTCACATGATGCCATAAGAATGACAAATGCCAAGCACTCCCCTCAAAAATGCAAAATGAGAAGCATCGAGAGGCTTGGTGAAAATATCTGCAAGCTGATTCTGAGGTTCAACAAAACGAAATTCAATATCTCCTTTTTCATTATGATCTCTTAAAAAATGATAACACACGTCAATGTGTTTGGTCCTAGAATGTTGTACTGGGTTGTTTGCTAAACTGATTGCACTTGTGTTATCGCAAAATAATGGAACACGTGAAAAATCCAACCCAAAGTCCCGCAAAGTAGAAACCATCCACAAAATCTGTGCGCAACAGCTAGCGGCAGCTACATATTCAGCCTCAGCTGTAGACTGTGCAACGCTAGACTGTTTGTGTGAAGACCAACACACAAGAGATGAACCCAGAAAATGGCATGTCCCAGAAGTACTCTTGCGATCAATACGTCATCCAGCAAAGTCAGCGTCAGAAAAACCTCTCAAGCATAATGAAGATGATGCAGAATACCAAATACTGAATTCAAGAGTGTGCTTGCGGTACCTTAGAATACGCATGACAGCTTGATGATGTAAAGCCCTGGGAGAAGCCTGATAACGAGCACACATATACACATCAAAGTGTATGTCCGGCCTCGTAGCCGTCAAGGAAAGAAGGGAGCCGATCATGTTGTGATACTCCTTCTGGTTCACTTCTTCCCCGTCTTCATCTAGATCAAGTGCAACAGAAGTACCCATCGGGGTAGAAAGAGGTTTAGCATCAGACATGTCAAAATGTTTAAGTAGGTCTGTTGGGGGAAAATATCCCATCTTCGGGGTTATTGCCGTAACAGCACAAAAGCAGATAATGGATTCGAAGGTTTCCAGGCGTCCATCTTCGAAGATACCCTAAGTCAAGCTCGAAGTACGAAGATAGGCATTGGTTCGGAGTATATCTTCGAACTAAGGCACTTTGAGATCTTTTCTGCCAGCTAAGATGGAAGATTTGTCTTTTATCTTATTAGATTAATCTTTTACCATTTTAGCCCAATCAAGGGTACCGAATAGTTTCCACTATGTCGGTTGTAATAGAGGGGTAAATAGGTCTTTTCCTTAATATTTGGGCCTATATATACCCCCCGTTTCACCCTGTAATAGGGACAAAATACAAGTTATTCAATACACACATTCAAACTATTCTAAGTTGTTATCCTTTCGGAGGCTTAGAACAGTTCACTTCGCAAACACTTCGTTTGTTAGTTTCTATTCTACAGAAACCTGTTAGCGTAATCTTTTACGCCAACAGTTGGCGCCGTCCGTGGGGAACCTAGTCCAAAAAACTTCGTTCTCTACCAACTTCTTACATCATGCCTCCTAAGCGGAGCGCACCTCGTAACCCTGTTTGGAGGTCCTCTCGGATCTCCGGAGAGGCACCATCCGACACGGTTGAGGTCGGAGGGCCTTCGACATTCCCTCCTCCTCAAACTCCGGAATGAGTGTCCATCCCGCGACCATACGGAGTTCCTCCGCCAACTCCTTCCATACTTCGACCACCCGGAGTCCCTCTTCCACCTTCAATCCCACTTCGAACTGATCCCCTCAGTTCTCAAGACCCGAAAGATCCTTCCGAAGGAGATGAAGACAATCTTGGAGATATGGCCACTCAAATGGCCAACCTTCAAGCTGAAGTAGCAAGATGGCGGCAAGAAGCTGCGAACAGGCTTCGCTCTCAAGCCATCCCAGCTATCCCAGCTCTTCGAGGAGTGGCATTAAGGTGGTTCTGGTCTTTGAAGCCAGGATCAATCAATTCATGGGGGCAGCTGAAGAAGAAGTTTGTAAGTAATTTTCAAGGCACCTTCGTGCCTCCAATGTCAACGGGAAGCCTTTTTCAGGTGAAGCAGCTCCCTGGAGAGACATTGAGGCAATATTTCAAGCGCTTCGCTCATACGAAGTCGCAGATCCGAGGGCTGTCTGCATCTTCGGTAGTTGATGCAGCTCGGGAAGGTGTCACTCATCAAGGCCTCCTGGATAAGCTCCATCGGAAAAGCATATCCTCGGTTTCTCAGCTGATGTCATACTTCGAGGAGTATGCGAGGTCGGAAGAGGGTTGGCTTCGAATAACTGTAGCTACTTCATCCATATTGCAAGAAGTTAAAGTAGAAGTAAAAACTTTGGCACAGCCGCAAGAACCAGTCTTCGAAGTTCAACATGATCGGAGAAGGGGGCAAAAGCACCCTCGTTCTGAAGTCTTGAACATTGCACCCCCACAAAAGTTTACACAGAGAGCTCCACAGCCTTCGGGGAACAAGGTCAGTGGCTGGAGGCCGCCAGGGAAAACGGCTGGCAAAGGCCAGACCCTTTTCTGCTGCATCCATGGTGAAAATCAAAGCCATGCAACTGATACTTGCAAGGCTATACTTACTCTAAGAGGAGAGTATCTAGAAAGAACTTCGGGTCGAGATACTACTGACCGAGTTCCAGCTGCAGCGCGCCCAGAGCCGGTCCAAGCTGTGGCGCGGATAGAGAACTTCGAAGCCGCAAGACATCCTCCAGTGGCCAATGTTATGCCACCGCCGAAGCAAGAGGAAGGGCAAGACCGAGGGAAAAGAGTAGTCCTCCCCATCTCCGGAGGAGGTACCCTTGGAAGCATGTCAAAAAGACAGCGAAGAGATTACGTAAGAGAAGTGGGCCATATTGGGACTTCGTCATCTGCAGCTGCTATGCCGGAGTGGTCTCATGTACCGATATCCTTTTCCGCGGAGGATGCCGCTGGCATTAAATTCCCACATGCTGACCCACTTGTTATTACTGCTGATATTGCGGGCACTGAAGTTCGAAGAGTATTGATTGACGGAGGCAGTTCGGCAGACATCATTTTTGTTCAAGCCTTCGATCAATTGTGCATCTCCAGAAAGCATCTCCTTCCAGCGGCTCGTCCTTTGCAAGGCTTCGCAGGACCTCCGCTTGATGCACTCGGCCAAATAAGCCTGGAAGTTACCTTCGGAGAAGGTTTGTTGGCCCGAACTGAGGAAGTAATCTTCGATGTTGTAGATGCCCCGTATGCTTACAACGTCATCTTCGGAAGAGGCATGCTAAACCAGTTCGGAGCTGTGGTGCATCACAATTATTTGTGCATGAAGATGCCAACACAAGCAGGAGTCCTTACTATCTTCGGAGATCAAGCTATCGCCCGGAGAGCGGAATATGGTCATGGCCCCCCTCTTGATCCAAGACAAGTAAACAATGTGCAAGATAATCAAGAAAAATTTTCAGCCCCTTCCGAAGCTTCAACGAAATCCTTTCCGAGACCAAGTCCTGAAGTAGAGATTGCAGCGAAGGTCATTGTTAAAGATGGTAAAGAATATACATTTCAATTTGGTAAAGATTTACCTCCAGAAGTTGCAACCTCCTTGGAAAAGGTGGTGGAAGAGAATTTAGATGTCTTCGCTTGGTCTGACGAAGATATCACCGGAGTCGATCGGGATATCATTGAACATTTAGAAGAGCGCTTTTTACATCCATTTGAAGGAGTTTAAAACCGCGTGAAGATGCAAAAGCAAGCAAGATCCTAATGGCCTCAAGTCGAGCTACTGGTGCAAAAGTTTCTCAAAAATCAACCCCATCGACTTGAGAATACCCTTGAGCCACAAGCCTAGCCTTATTTCTCACTATAGCCCCATCCTCCCCCTATTTGTTTTTGAAAATCCATTTTGTTCCAATGATGTGAATGTTAGGGGGTGGATCAACGAGATTCCAAACCTGATTTCTATCAAAATTTTCAAGTTCCTCATGCATGGCGTTGATCCAACTCGCATCAGACAAAGCATGACTAACATCCAATGGTTCAAAATTTGCAACAAAAGCAGAATCAACAAAATGAGCATGAGATTGGGTTACTCGTTCATTTAGCTCGCCGATGATCTGTTCCGGAGGATGCATTCTTTGAATACGAAGCAGTGCTTCTCTCTGCGACAGAATCTCCCCCTCAACTCTTGCTGAAGTTTGCTCCAAACTCTCAAAAGTAGAATCTTTAGGTCCTCTTGTCGAAGTAGTCGAAGCTTCTGGAGTTGCCGTAAAGGGAGGTAGTGGTACAACATCAAGATATTCATCATCTGATGGTTCTTCTTCCTCAAAAAGTGTTTCACTCATATCGTGCTCACTTGCAAATTCAAAATTAGTACTAACACATGGAGAAGTTTCATCAAAAGATACATCACAAGATTCAACTATTGTGTTAGTTTCAAGATTGAAAACATGATAAGAGTGATCATGCAAAGAATAGCCCAAAAAGATCCCATCAGATGTGCGCGGTTCAAATTTGTCCAAATTACCTCGCTTTAGGATGAAGCAACGGCATCCAAACACTCTGAAGTGCATGACCTTGGGCTTCCTCCCAAAGCGAAGTTCATAAGAAGTCACATTCAGCAAAGAGCGCAAAAAGATCCTGTTGGAGATGTAGCATGTTGTACTCATGGCTTCAGCCCAAAATTTTCTAGGAGTCCTATGCTCATTGAGCATCGTCCTAGCCATCTCCACAAGTGTGCGATTTTTCCTCTCAACCACACCATTTTGTTGAGGGACTCTAGGTGCAGAAAACTGATGTTCAATTCCATGTTCAAGGCAAAGTTCTGCAAAATAGCTATTTTTGAACTTGGTGCCATTGTCGCTTCGAATAGCTTTCATTGCACCAGGGAGTTCATTGAATAGCCTTAGTGCTAAGCTCTGAAAGTGTATGAACACTTCATCCTTGCTCACAAAAAAGAAAACCCAAGAGTAACGAGACTGGTCGTCAACAACAACAAGTACATACCATTTACCGCCTAACGAGCTAACCTGGAATGGACCAACAGTATCCATGTGAAGAAGCTCACCGGGTCGCTCAGTCATTACCATGTTTATGGAAGAATGCGAGGCGACAACCATTTTTCCAAGACGACATGGAGCACAAATGAGGTTCTTCTCAAATTTTAGCTTGGGCAATCCTCAGATGAGTCCTAGGGCACTCAATCTCGCAAGAAGATCAAAGCTCATGTGCCTTAGTCTCCTATGCCACATCCAAAGCTCAGAAGAAGGTTCAGCTAAAAGGCAATGAGAAGATCCAAATGAATCAGAGAAATCAGCTCCAAAAACTCTCCCTACTCTCAAGATTTTGCAAATGAAAGCACCAGAAGAATCAAGCACATAAGAGGCATCACGACCAAAATGAACCTCAAAGCCCTCATCAAGTAATTGTGAAAGAGAAAGCAAATTGTACCCTAAGTCCTCAACCAAAGCAACATTAGTGAGAGTGAAATTTTCATTAATTTTTATCATACCTTGGCCTTTCACTCTGCTTTTGCGATTGTTTCCAAACGTGATGCTTACTCGATGCTTGGCTGAGGTGAAACTGGAGAACCATGAAGACTTGCTGATCATGTGACGCGAACCCCCAGAATCAATGATCCACTTGTCCTCCAGCCTCCCATGACTCCCCTAACTAAAGACGAGATATATCGAGTACTCAGTGCTGGGTATAGAAATAAGATGCCTAGGTATCTAGCATTGAACTACTCGAGAAGTAGGTAAAGCAAGAGACTGTGTAAGATGAGAGTCATACTGAACATGAGGTCTTCTTGCAAATTGTTGAGGTCTCCTAAAATGATTTGGACCAAAACGCCTACGTGATCTATCATCATACGAAGCATGATATAAACCACGATGGGCAGAGCCACTCATATAACTATGTGGAACCTCATAATCAGAATAAGTATGATAACCATAATCATGCATATCAAATGAAGGATAATCATGAAAGTGTAAAGCATGAGCACGACGTTCATCTTTCATACGTCTATAGCAAAAACCAATCAAATAACCTACACGATGACAATAAGAGCAGTGAAAAACTTTCTTGGGTGTAGGTTTATAGGTTTTTGGTGCAAACCTCATAGTTTTTCTAGGTTTTGCTTGGAGTCAGTCTTGAGTGGTGGAATGATTATCCTTTTGGGTTGGGTAGGATTTTTGGCTTTCTGAGGTGTGTCTAACTGGGCTCTCTCTTTCTCAAGGGTAGTAGGTAGAGTGAACACAGTTTGGCTTGGGGTATTAGATGAAGTTCTCTCATAAACTAACCCAAGAGCTAACTCTACCCTGTCAGCACACATTTTGTTTTATCAAAAAGCAAATCCATTTTGCACTTCCCTTCAGTACATTTGTCTACCATGGAAAGCAGATAATCATTCTCACACTTAAGTTTTTCTACTTTCTCTCTAGCGAAGTTGAGTTGGTCCTTCAGGATGATGCAGGTGGAACATGATGGTTGCACATCCTTAGAACACTCAGCACTCTCCAATCTAGCCTTAAGATCATCAATATGCTTATCTCTCAGATTAATGCTTTCAACAAGTAAAGGATAATTTAAGCATTCATTGATGACACAAGGACTAGAATCCACCTCCAAGAGTTGCTTTTGAACATTTTCAAGTTTTACAATGTTTTGAGCATAAATCAGACGCAACTAAGCAAATTCATCCATAACGACAAGACATGACTCACATTCAGCAATTTCAGACTTAGACTTCAACAAAGCAAGTTCAGTAGAAAGTGATTCAATTTTAAGCTTTAGTTCCTTTCGTTCTTTAGCAGCAAGTTTAAGCAGTCTATCTTGAGAAATAATTGCGTCATGTAATTCATCATTTTGAAAAAGTAACTGGTCAAGTGCTAGACTAACTGTTGGCGTAAAAGATTACGCTAACAGGTTTCTGAAGATTAGAAACTAACAAACGAAGTGTTTGCGAAGTGAACTGTTCTAAGCCTCCGAAAGAATAATAACTTAGAATAGTTCGAATGTGTGTATTGAATAACTTGTATTCGGTCCCTATTACAGGGTAAAACGGGGGGTATTTATAGGCTCAAACATTAAGGAAAAGACCTATTTACCCCTCTATTACAACCGACATAGTGGAAACTATTCGGTACCCTTAATAGGGATAAAATGGTAAAAGACTAATCTAATGAGAAAGAAGATAAGTCTTCCATCTTAGCTGGCAGAAAAGATCTCCAAAGAGTCCATGTTCGAGGATATACTCCGAACTAAGGTCCATCTTCATACTTCGAGCTTGACTCAAGGCATCTCCGAAGATGCATGTTGGAAACCTTTGAATTCATTATCTGTCTTTGTGTTGTTACTGCAATAACCCTGAGGATGGAATATTTTCCCCCAACAGTAGCCCCTCGAATACGCTTCTCCGTTAAACCTGTAATGTTAGGAGAGCAGTATACGGAAGAAAAATAACCATGCGTAGGGGTTATTAGATTTTAATTTATCTCCGAAATGTATGGAGATATAAAACTTCGAATCAGTTTTAAGACAATTACTTTCGAACTATCTTAGAACTAACTCAGGGAGCCCGAAAGCCTTTTTAGACTTAGAAGAAATAGCCGTTGGCTTCTTTCTTCTAACGGAAGTTATGCAATGCGTTAATTTCGGAAAAAAGTAATGGGCAAGAATGCGAAACGACATGGACAAACGGTAAAAAATGTAAAGTCTGGGCTATAAATAGAGAGCCTAGACCTTTCCTGAGTACCTTTCCACCGCTTTCTTGCAAACAAGCCATTCTTTGAGCTCTAGCCTCCATTCTTCTTCCAAAGCAACTCATTAGTTTCAATGGCGAAAACCAAAGGTTCTGGAGCACCTTCAGCCCTAGCTCGACAGCAGGCTGCTGCTGCAGCAGCGGCTGCGTCATTGGCGATGGCAGCTCCAACACTCGCAGCGACAACCATGGCGGTGGGAGGAGGAAATCCCCAAAATGTTGGCGATCAAGGCCTCTTCCCGGCATCAACAAAATACATGGATCAATCCTTCCAACTGGGGCCTTCAACCTGCAAAAGAGAATCACTGGCGGCCGCAGTAGAGGGCAAAATTAGTTCGGGAGTTATGATCCGCAAACCTGGAAAGGAAGTTATCCCGTCACCAAGACCCGGAGAAGTGGTCATCTTCGAAGCCTTCTTCGAAGCTGGCTTAGGTCTTCCGACAGTGGATTTCTTGGCTGAAGTATTGGATCTGTTCCATGTCACTCTCCCTCAACTTTCTCCGAATGCAGTAGCACGCCTGGCCATCTTCGAATGGGCATTGCGAGCAGAGGGTTGTGAAGGGAGGGCAGAAATCTTCGCAGCACTGCACAGAGCTTCGTGCCAGCCGAAGAACTTCGTAGGCTCCGGAGGTGAAAAGCTGGTGGTGGCCTTCGGAAGCATCAATTTCAGACTTCGGGATGAATACGCCCTTCGGTTTCCTGCTAAGGCCATCAATGCAAGATGGTACACCGATTGGATCCTGAAGTGGTTTTACGTCGAAGTTGGGGCGAGCAATCGCCTAGCTGGACCCCTTCAAGATATCAACTTCCGAAAGGAAGCCCTTGTGCACCCGGATCCGGGCCAGCTCGAAGCTCGCCTCAGCTTGCTTCAAAAGATCAGTCGAAGGTTAAGCATGCGAGACTTAGCCGAAGAGTTCCTCGGGCTCCAAATCCCTCCGTTGATGGCCAACTGGCCAATCACTTTCGAAGAGGACTCGGAAGGCGGTCTTCGCAAGATTACTTCGACTTCGAGCCTTGCAGGTAACTTCGAAAACAACATATATTATGCATATTCATTCGAAGGAGCAACTAACTTAACTTGTTTTTCAGCTTCTTCAGCCCCTATAACTTCGGAGCAGATTGTAAGAGCTTCGGAAAAGATACTTGGGCGTCCCAACTCCGACCGAAAAGGAATGGAGAATCAAGTTGGTTGGTAGTTGGGAGTGATCCAACCGAGTATGGGGGCTGCTCGAAGTGGTTCCGCCTCCTTTGGTGGATTGGGTGCCTTCGGAGAAAGGGCCCAAGAAGAGGAAAGTTGAAGCTGGGACTTCGAGCTCCGCCAAGACTCCGGTCAAGAAGGTGGCTCGAAAGCCAAAAAACCCTGCACCTTCAAGCCCAAGAGCTTCAGCCTCCGAATCCCAGGAGGACGAAGGCAGGTTACTTGTGAGGTTGATTGATGAAGATGCAGCTCAACCAGATATGCATATTGAAGATGCTGCGAGCGTGCCGGAGTCTCAAGTCAACCTTGAGCAAACGAGGACTCCGGTCGTTCAAGAGGATTTACTTCAGGACGAAGCTCCTGCGGATGAAAGTGGAATCGAAGTCCCTGCAGCTTCGATTCCGGATGAAGCAACAATGACTGTTCAGGAGAATGCTCCGGCAGTCGAAGACTTGACGCTTGATTCGGACGAAGATCTCGCCTTCGATCCGCCAAGCAGTCCAATGCTCACCTGTCGTCAAAATGTCGAGGGTAAACTTCGAATAATTCTTTTAAATTTATTTTGTGTATTTATACGATGTATAATACTTTTGTTTTTACAGAGTCCACTTCCATAGAAGAGGTCCGTCCGGAAGATACAATCCCTGGACCTTCGACAACTTCGGAGCCAATCCCAGGAGCCATTCAGATGGGGCCTGGAAAAGGCAAAGGAAAGATGGACTCCCTCCCTGCTGCGAGCTCTAGATCAACTCCGTCTGAATCAACAGACGAGAGCCAATCTACCGAGGGGGGCCAGACTCCGGGGGCTCCGAAGACTACAGCTCAACACTCTGGGCCTTCATCACACGAAGATGACCAACAAGCTTTGAGAATGCTCCCCCTTCTAGCTCCTTTCTTAGAGCGAAGAACTGGGCTTCGGACTTTACTCGAACCTTTGGATCGAGCTAGTCGCGAAGTTGGGGAGACAGAGTTGGTGGCCATCCTGAGTGAGGCGGAGAGCTCGGAGCTTAACGCTGCCATGGAACGTGTAGCCTACCAGGTACGAAGCATCTGTGAAATAACATTAAATTTACATACAAATAATTTTTTACCTTGGTTTTTTCTTTTTGCAGCAAACAGTCTTGGCCCGAGCTGCGAATATATCAAATGAACGAGAAATCGCTCGCCTTCGAGAGGAAAACGCAACTCTTCAACGGAATCTCACTATCTCCGAAGGCCGAGTGACTCATATGGACAGCATGGTGTCAATGGAGCGCAGGGCCAGACAAGGCTTGGAGGCTGCGAACAAGGAGCTTGAAGCAGATAGAATAGTGCTTCGAGCAGAAGTTGAAAAGATGCGGGCGGAGCATGCTAATGCGGGGACCGAGCTTGTCAAGCTCCGGGAGGAAGCTAGCGAGCTTTCAAATTCTTGACTACAGAGGCTGCTAGACTCTCCGGAGTTCTGGAAGAGCTAACTTCGGCGAAGGATGCGCTAATCGAAGATAAGCTGAAGTCCGAGAAGGTAGCTGCGGAGGTTATGGATCAACTGCTAGGTGTTTTGGAGTACTTCGGTACTACTGGAACACTTCCTTCAGATGACAACATTTCCTTGCTGCGCCGGCTGAAAAGGATTCAAGGAGTAGCGAAGCAGATGAAGACAGCAGGCATTCGTTACGGAGAACTCTCCGGACAAGTGGCTGTCGTTGGACTACTTCGTTACTACGAGGATCTAGGTCAATCGATAGCTCCGAGCACAGGAGAGGGCCCAATTACCTTCGACGACGATCAGCTTCTCACTCCTTTCGAAGGTGTGGCCGCTGCTTGGCAAGCCTTCCAAACTTCATAGAGAGTCGAAGGTCGTTCTGCGATCAAGGCCTGGATTGACGAAGGACAGCGCCAGAAGCAGGCTCGGACCCAAGCTTCGAGCAGTCAGCCTCCTCTGAACCCGCAGGTTTAGATATGTCTTAGGATCTTTGACTATGTAAAGCTTTACGCTTATGTACATTTATGAATGAAAATTTGTTTATCATGTTTTTAGGCTTTGCCTCATATGGAAGATGTCGAAGTGTTAGACATTAACGACGAATTTCGCTCATTATGGGCTACCTTTGATCTTTTAAAAGTTTACAAGCGCCCTCGATTTTTAGTTCCTCGAAATAGCTCCGGTGCAATTACGCCCGAAGTAAGCAAAGATATACTATCTTATAATAAAGAGGAAGAAAAAGAGGTTAACTTGGAAACTTCGTCTTCTGAAGACGTTATATGATCCGAAGATGAAGATGAAGCTCGAAGTAAAAAGTCTGAAGAACTTGGAAGCTGGGAAAGGAGCCCCGAACGGCTTCGAACTTGGGCCGAGCTTCAACAAGAACAAAAAGACTTTAGAGCTTCGAAGGGAGGCAAAAGAGTTAAACGTAAAGTTGTTAGAACTTCCGACACTGGAACTAGTCGTTCCAACCCTAGCTCTAGAGATCGAAGAGGTCTTCGATTCCTTCTTGGTATAGATACCAACTTTTCATGATTTAAACTGTAATCATATTCGTTTGAATAATAAATATCGATTAAAATTGTCTCCCTATTTATTAGCCCCTCTTTGGGCGTAAGCAACTTCGAATTGTATTCAAAGATGGTTAGGCACAAAGAAAAACTTTGGAGTACAATTTTGGGAGTTCGGAGCCCCTCTGTAATTTAAAGATCTTTTAAAATCTTATAAAATGTCTTCGACTATTTGTAGTCTGAAGAATGGCAACTTAGTACCCTTTGTTTTTGAAAGAAATCACTTGAGATAACTTTCCGGACACTTTAGTGTCTTAGATAATTTGTCACTTTGGACTATCTTAACAGACATTCGAAGCTCATGGCTCAAACTCTGTTTTGTTTTGGCCACCTTCGGCTCTTTTTTGCGAATTCTGTCAAACCAGTGGTTCGGAGTTCAGCAGTGGTCTCTTTGGACTCTTTTTACGGATGTCTACAAGCCGGTGGCTTGGACTCCGCATAGTTTGGTCGCCTTCGACTCTTTTTACGGATACCTACAAGCCAGTGGCTTGGGCTCCGCATATTTTGGTCGCCTTCGACTCTTTTTACGGATGTCTACCAGCCGATGGCTTGGACTCCGTATGGTGTGGTTTGGGGCTCTTTTACGGATGCCTACAAGCCGGTGGCTTGGACTCCGGATTATGTCAGCCCCCACGTCGGAAACTTCGAACCAATGGTTCGAAGTCCGAAAATATGATTCAGCTTTATGACACTTCCCTCTCGGTCAACCCCGCGGTTCCAGTGCGTCCACTCGGAAGCTAGAAGTTTATGAGGGGAAGGCACTATCTGAACCATATGCTTTATTAATTCAGAAGATGATTACAAGTGATTTACAAGGAGCCCTTATGCAAAGTATCGCTTTAGGTGCTCCGCATGCCAAGTATGCGCTAACTCTTCACCTTCTAAATTAGCTAGTTTAAAAGAGCCAGGACATCCTGAACGAACAATTAGGTACAGGACCTTCCCATTTATTTCCTAATTTTCCTGGCGCTATGATGCTTCGCAAAACAAGATGACCCGGTCTAAGCTCATTGATCTTAACCTTCGGGTCAAACCAAGCCTTCGTCTGCTGGTGATACTTTGATAAATTAGCCACAGCTCGAAGTCTTGTCTCTTCTGTTAAATCTAGCGAAGCTTGTCTTTCTTCTTCAATCTCCGGTTCGATGCTGCGAAGTGATCCTCCTTTGAGCTCCGTTGGAGTCATAGCTTCATCTCCGAATAGCAATCTGAACAGAGTAAAACCTGTGGACCTTGTTTGCGTAGTCCGAATGGACCACAAAATCTTCGGAAGTTCTTCGGTCCACAGTCCTTTTGCCAATCCTACTATTCTTCGATTTAGCCCTGATAAAATATTTCCATTGGCTCTTTCTACAGCTCCATTAGACTGAGGATGCCTCACTGCAGCAAAACATAACTGGATGCCTAGATCTTCGCAAAACTTCCTGAAAGGTTCTGCATCGAACTGTGTTCCATTATCAACTGTGAGTTGTCTAGGTACTCCGAACCGGCAAATGATACTTTTCCAAAAGAATTTCTGTACATTGTTCGAAGTGATAGCTGTTAAGGGCTCTGCTTCTATCCTACTTAGAAAAATATTCAATAGCTACCACTGCGAACTTTAAATTTCCCTTAGCTGCTAGAAATGGACCAATTAAATCCATACCCCATCTGGCCATAGGCCATACCGGAGCAATAACTTGAAGAGCTGTTGGTGGGCGATGACTCCGTCGACCCATCCACTGACATCCTTGACAAGTGCGGACCAAGCTCTCCGCATCAGCTGTTATTGTAGGCCAATAAAGCCCCTGGCAAAGTGTTTTTCCTGCCAAAGCTCGAGGGGCCAAATGGCTACCGCAAAGTCCTTCATGGATTTCTCGAAGAATTTCTTGACCTTCGGCTTGAGATATACATTGGAGTAAAGGGGAACATACTCCGGCCTTGTACAAAATACCGTTGATTATTTGATAATTTCTAGCCCTGAGTTTCAATCTTGAAAACTGTGGCTCTTCAAATGAATTTACTCCTCCTTGCAAAAGTTCCATGATCGAATTTCTCCAATCTGCACTTGGAATGCAAAGAATCTCTGCGGAGGGAATTTGTGGCACCGAAGGTGTACTGAGCTCCTCATAAAAAGCTTCTTCTGGTATATCCATAGCTCCGGCTGCAGCTTTTGCTAAGATGTTCGCTTGCACATTTTATGTTCTTGGTATACTTCGAATTGAAATACCCTTGAACTATGCTTCGATCTTACGGATTTCTTCTAAGTACTTTACAAGCTGTGGATGCCGAACTTGAAAGCTTTTATCTACGTGCCCTGCTACTATTTGAGAATCTGTCTTTATAACAACTCTTGTAGCTCCTAGAGCACGTGCTTTTCGGAGTCCCAATAAAATCCCTTCATACTCCGCTATATTATTGGTAGACTTAAAGTTGAGTCTTGCGGAGTACATTGCTCTTTGCCCTGAAGGTGAAATTAACACTGCTCCAACGCCTGCTCCGGATGCTTGGAAAGCTCCATCGGAAAAAACAGTCCAAACTCCGTCACTTGACTTCTCCAGAACCAAAGTTGCAGGTGGAGTCCATTCTGCTACAAAATCTGCTAAGACTTGCGATTTGATTGCTGTCCTTGCCAGAAAAGATATGCCGAAGGGTGCTAGTTCAACTGCCCACTTTCCAATTCTTCCAGTGGAGTCTTTACTTTGGAGCATATCTCCCAAAGGATACGAAGTTGGTACAATTACATTATGAGCCAAAAAATAATGTCTTAATTTCCTCAAAGCCATTATCAGAGCATAAACGAACTTTTCGAGTTCGGAATACCTTGTCTTCGCTCCTGATAATGCTTCGGACACAAAATAAACAGGATTTTGTACCAACTTCCCATTGAAATCCATTTCTCTGACAAGGACTGCACTGACAGCAGAGCCTGTAGCTGCAAGGTAAAGGAGTAGGGTTTCAGTCCGCAGTAGGCATCGTGAGTGTAGCAAGATTACTGAGATACTCTTTAATATCTTCGAAGCTTTTCTGACACTCCGGTGTCCATGCAAAATCTTCGGACCCTTTCAATGCTTTAAATATAGGCAAGCTTCTCTCCGCAGACCTTGCTAAAAACCTGCTAAGTGCTGCCAGACGACCAGTCAGCTTTTGCACTTGCTTTAAATTTTCCGGAGGAGCCATATTTTGTAGCGCAGTTATTTGAGTAGGGCTAGCTTCAATCCCTCTGCTTGAAACTAAATACCCTAACAATTTCCCAGCCTTAGCTCCGAAGATACATTTCTCGAGGTTAAGACGGATCCCACATGCCCGAAGGCTATTAAATGTTTCCGCTATGTCTAGGCTATGTTGGTGCTTTAAAGCACTCTTTATTACAATATCATCCATATAGGCCTCCACATTGTGACCTAATTGATGACCTAGAGCCTTAGCAACTAACCTCGAAAAAGTAGCCCCGGCATTTCTTAAGCCAAAAGGCATTCTTACATAACAAAAGACTCCCGAGGGAGTTACGAAGCTTGTCTTGATCTCATCTTCGCGTTTCAACCATATTTGATGATAACCAGAATACGCGTGAAGGAAGCTTAATAACTCCGAACCTGCAGTGGAGTCGACCAGTTGATCAATTCGGGGCATGGAGTAGGGGTCACGAGGGCATGCTTTATTCAAGGATGTGAAATCAATGCACATGCGCCACTTCCCGGAGGATTTCTTCTTGACGAAGACTGGGTTGGCTAACCATTCTGTGTGAGCCACTTCTCTGATAATCCCAGCCTTCAACAATTTTTCAACTTCGTCCTTTGCAAGAACAGCTCTTTCTGCAGACATTTTTCGGAGTCCTTGCCGAACAGGCCGGGCCTTCGGGTTTACAAGTAAACTATGTTCAATGATATCCCGATTGACTCCGGTGATGTCTTCGTCAGACCAAGCAAAGAAATCTAAATTCTCTTCCACCACTTTTTCCAAGGAGGTTGCAACTTCTGGAGGTAAATTTTTACCAAATTGAAATGTATATTCTTTACCATCTTTAACAATAATCTTCGTTGCGATCTCCCCTTCAGGACTTGGTCTTGGGAAGGATTTCTTCGAAGATTGGAAGGAGCTGAAAAATTTTCTTGATTATCCTGCACGCTATTCACTTGTCTTGGATCAAGAGGGGGCCGTGACCATATTCTGCTCTTCGGGCGGTAGCTTGATCTCCGAAGATAGTGAGGACTCCTGCTTGCGTGGGCATCTTCATACACAAATAATTGTGATGTGCCACAGCTCCGAACTGATTTAACATGCCTCTTCCGAAGATGACGTTGTAGGCATATGGAGCATCTACAACATCGAAGATTACTTCCTCTATTCTGGCTAACAATCCTTCTCTGAAGGTAACTTCCAGGCCAATTTGGCCAAGTGCATCGAGCGGAGGTCCTGCGAAGCCTTGCAAAGGACGAGCCGCTAGAAGAAGGTGCTTTCTGGAGATGCACAATTGATCGAAGGCTTGAACAAAAATAATGTCTGCCAAACTGCCTCCGTCAATTAACACTCTTCGAACCTCAGTTCCTGCAATGTCAGCAGTAATGACAAGTGGATCTGCATGTGGAAATTTAATGCCATCTGCATCCTCTACCGAAAAAGATATTGGCACATGGGACCATTCAGGCATAACAGCTGCAGATGACGAAGTTCCAATGTGGCCCACTTCTCTGACATACTCTCTTCTCTGCCTTTTTGACATGCTTCCAAGAGTACCTCCTCCGGAGATGGGGAGAACTACTCTTTTTCCTCGGTCTTGCCCTTCTTCTTGCTTCGGAGGTGGCATAATATTGACCACCGGAGGGCGTCTTGCAGCTTCGAAAGTTTCTATCCGCGCCACAGCCTGGACAGGCTCCGGGCGCACTTCAGCTGGAACTCGGTCAGTAGTACCTCGACCCGAAGTTCTTTCTAGATACTCTCCTCTCAGAGTAAATATAGCCTTGCAAGTACCAGTTGCGTGGCTTCGGTTTTCACCATGAATACAGCAGAAAAGGGTCTGGCCTTTGCCAGCCGTTTTCCTTGGCGGCCTCCAGCCGCTGACCTTGTTTCCCGAAGGTTGTGGAGCTCTCTGGGTGAACTTTTGCGGGGGTGCAATGTTCAGGACTTCAGAACGGGGATGCTTTTGCCCCCTTCTCCTATCATGTTGAACTTCGAAGACTGGTTCCCGCGGCTGTGCCGAAGTTTTTACTTCCACTTTTACTTCCTGTAGTACGGATGGAGTAGCTGCAGTTCTTCGAAGCCAACCTTCTTCCGACCTCGCATATTCTTCAAAGTATGACATCAACTGAGAAACAGAAGATATGCTTTTTCCGGTGAAGTTTATCAAGGAGGCCTTGATGAATGACACCTTCCCGAGCTGCGTCAACTACCGAAGATGTAGTCAACCCTCGGATCTGCGACTTCGTATGAGCGAAGCGCTTGAAATATTGCCTCAATGTCTCTCCAGGGAGTTGCTTCACCTGGAAAAGACTTCCCGTCGACATTGGAGGCACAAAGGTGCCTTGAAAATTTCTTACGAACTTCTTCTTCAACTGCCCCCATGAATTAATTGATCCTGGCTTCAAATACCAGAACCACCGCAATGCGACTCCTTGAAGAGCTAAAGGAAAGCATTTTGCCATGGTGTCCCAAACTCCTCCATTGGCTTCAATTGCTAGAGCATAAGAATGGACAAATTCTCCAGGATCTTCATCTCCGGCATACTTGCAAAGCTTCGAAGTCTTAAACTTCGGGTCGAAGCGAACTTTTTGCAGTTCAGGATGTAGCGGAGATTCAGTATCAAAGGAGGCGTTCTCCGGGGCTTCGGGATATATGGGTTCGTCGTCTTCAGGCACTTCTGGAATAACTGGGATGGCTTGAGAACGAAGCCTATTTGCAGCTTCTTGCCGCCATCTCGCTACTTCGGCTTGGAGACTGGACATTTGAGTGGCCATATCACCAAGGTGGTCTTCATCTCCTCCGGAAGGATCTTCCGGGTCTTGAGAACTGTAAGGATCAGTTCGGAGTGGAACTTGAGGTGGAAGAGGAACTCCGGGTGGTCGAAGTATAGAAGGAGTTGGCGGAGGAACTCCGTATGCTCGAGGAATGGGAACTCCTTCCGGAGTTTGAGGTGGAGGAAACGTCGAAGGTCCTCCGGCTTCAACAGTGTCGGGAGGTGTCTCTCCGGAGGTCCGAGGGGACCTCCGAACAGGGTTACGAGTTGCGCTCCGCTTAGGAGGCATGATGTAAGAAGTTGGTAGAGAACGAAGTTTCTTGGACTAAGTTCCCCACGGACGGCGCCAACTGTTGGCGTAAAAGATTACGCTAACAGGTTTCTGAAGATTAGAAACTAACAAACGAAGTGTTTGCGAAGTGAACTGTTCTAAGCCTCCGAAAGGATAATAACTTAGAATAGTTCGAATGTGTGTATTGAATAACTTGTATTCGGTCCCTATTACAGGGTAAAACGGGGGGTATTTATAGGCTCAAACATTAAGGAAAAGACCTATTTACCCCTCTATTACAACCGACATAGTGGAAACTATTCGGTACCCTTAATAGGGCTAAAATGGTAAAAGACTAATCTAATGAGAAAGAAGATAAGTCTTCCATCTTAGCTGGCAGAAAAGATCTCCAAAGAGTCCATGTTCGAGGATATACTCCGAACTATGGTCCATCTTCATACTTCGAGCTTGACTCAAGGCATCTCCGAAGATGCATGTTGGAAACCTTTGAATCCATTATCTGTCTTTGTGTTGTTACTGCAATAACCCTGAGGATGGAATATTTTCCCCCAACACTAACCTCAAATGAGTCAAGCTCATCACTATTGTACTTTTCGTTGGCCATGAAGCAGAGGTCGTTGAAGTCCTTCGTTTTTTCCTTCTTTTCTTCATTCTTGCATGGTTCTTCTTCATCAGAGCTTGGTTCTTCACTGGAGTTGTTGTCGATGTCACTGAGTGCAGCCACGAAAGCTCTAGCCATCCATTTTGCCACTTTTCCTCTTTTGCCTTTGAAGAATGGGTTTTTGTCTCTTTTTTGATATTTGTGTTCACGTTCATTCTTTGCTTTCAGTTTTGGGAAATTAGCTTTAATATGATTAAGATCACCACACTCAAAACACCCTCGAGAGCCTCCTCTTCTTTGATCTCTTCTATCATTGTAGAACCTAGTGAACTTTTTGACTATAAGAGCAAGCTCTTCATCGTCCAATGTGTCCACTTGTTCTTTTGTGATAGAGACCAAAGACGACAAGGAAAAACCCCAAGACAAAGCACAAACTCAAAACACACTACCTCCAGACGAGGTGCCACTGCCGGAACTAGAAACTAGTGCCATGGATTGTGGCAAAGAGTTCCCAATTCCAGAACGAGATGCCTTAGCGATCTCGGTGGACTTAAGCTTACTAAAAAGTTCATCACATGTCAAAGTATCAAAACTTACAGACTCTTCAATGCTTGTGATATTTACTTCCTATATGCTACGATCAAGATCATAGAGAAGTTTGATCGCCCTATCATGATCATAGTAAGCTAGCGTCTCAATGGAGCGCAAGTTACTAACAATTCCATCAAAATATGCAAACATGGCATCTATAGATTCACCGGGGCCTTGCACGAACATTTGATATTCTTGGTTATACGTGCTTTGTCTCCTGGCCTTAATCTGAGAAGTGCCCTCATAAAATGTTCTCAAAGTCATCCAGATCTCACGTGCAGTTCTTAGGTGCTGGACCCTGTCAAACTCGTTGCGACTCAAACTGATGAACAGTATGTTTCTAGCCTTGCTATTACAGTCGTACTGTGACTTCTCAGTCTATGAGGTACGAGTCTCAGGGATCACATACTGGGAATCAACAATGTCCCAAATTGCACTTCCTTGGCTCAGTAAATAAGCCTCCATGTGCACCTTCCAATAAGCGTAATCTCGACCATCAAACATCGGAATCTTAGTGTTCGTGGCCATGTCGCCACAAGGATCACAAACCAGTTAATGTCAACTAGTGATCTAACCAGCTATGATACCAATTGTGGGATCAGAATGGCGACTAGAGGGGGGTGAATAGGCGCCTCAACTAAATTCTTGTGAAACAGATGGCCTTTTCAGATAAACCAACGCTCCTCCAAAAGTTCAGATTTAAATTTGAACCAATCAATACAAATTAGAGCAACAATATCTTTTCAAAATTACAAAACTTGATTAACACCTTGATGAAGAACAGTTATTATAGAGTGGTTATGGACTGAAACAGTTCCAATTGCTTCATGAATCAAGAATGATCACAATCAATTTAATTTCAATTCTGAAAAGATATTACAGTTTACTATTGGAAAACTGAAAAATGAACAATAGGTCAATTCAGAGATCAAATTGAATTCAGATTAGATTTCAATGCAATATCCTGAAACTACCACACTGATCTTACAAAAATTTACCTTTAGATTCTGAAATGGACAAGATATAGATGATAAAGACTGACACAATTAGATAAGTAATCTTGCTAAAAACAGACTTTTAGAGAGTACAGTACTTGACTAGACAACAATCAGGAAATTCAGATTTTCATGGATCAGTACTGAAATTAAGTGTCAACACAGCTGAACAAGCCAATGCAGATGACTTATACGTGTGGTTTAGTCTAAAACAGATCACACGAGATAAATGATGACTGAAACCAAGGTGTATCTTATGCTTGAAACAATACAGCAAATAGAGAACAAAACAGCACACTTCAGATTTTCAGACTAACTGTTACACTTAACAGTAATATTCAGTGATTCAAATACTAGATAATCATTTCATCCACAACAAGGATAACAAGAATACTGAACTGAATTTTGAAACTTATCTCAGAATATTTACTTAACATCAAGAATGAAACTATTTTTCTGAAATTGAGTAGTAGACACAGAAATGTTGATGAACTGAAATAGGATATTCACAACAGCAAGAATACAAATATTATAACTAGAATCCCATTCTATTCAGAACTGTAATGAAACTGAAACTAGAACTGAACTTGATGAATAAACATAACTTTAGATTGACAGATTTCAGGTTTAAATCAGAACACATTCAAGTTACATATAGTGCTCTACAAAATACTACTGAACAAATCAGTGAATCATGAAATTTAAAACAGTATTGAATTTGCCAAACAGTACTGAAAAGAAAAATACAGTGAACAGGAGATTTTAGAATTTACTTTCTGAAAACTGACTGGTTAAGTAAACTGAAACAAAATACATGTACCAATCAAAATAATTGTTCACTCAAACTTTGAATTAAACACACCAGCTAGTAATCTGAGTAGAATACACATTCTAACAGCAACAAAGAGAATGAAACAATTGATAAAATAAAATCCTCAACCAGAACCAACCTATAGAAGTTCAGTCATACACACAGAACAGATCAGATGGACTTTGCCTTCAAAAGTGAAACTGCATTAAGGACAATTACAGTTCCTGATCACAAATAGACAGAAAAGCCCATCAAGCTATAGCACTTGTAGTATTCATATTACAAAAAATGAAGAAGTCAAATCTAAAAAGAGTATTGAAACAGCAGAGATTGGATCAAGACTTGCTGCACAAATCAAGCAAACTCATAGATAAAAAGTAATACAACTTAATACCCAAGAAGTTCTACTTTGCAGAAGGAACCCATTTCATTCAATCTGTTCCTGGTCACACAACTTTCAGAAATACCACAGACAATGCAGGCAGAGATAAACTCAATACAGTGAAACACCTGATTCAATACTTCTCACAAATAGAATATTAAATCTATTTCAAAATAGTGAATATTAGAACATCTGTAGCAAATCTGGAACACAAGAACAACCACATAGCAAAGCTAATTAGTAGATCTAAAAATCACAATAGAACCAATCACAGAAAAATGGCAAGAGCACTGACCACAAATGTTTGAAATGGAGAGAATACCTAGCAATCACAATCCAAACACCGTTCTGTAGCTACCCGACAAACCTTCTTTCTCGTTGTATTACAACTAGGTGAAAACAACTGTAGCAGATCCTGGCGAGATGCAGCTGCTTTAGCTCATCCGATACCCACAAAAGAGCAAAAAATCTTCACAGAGAAGAAAACAAACTGGAACAGCCGACTGTGTTTCTGTTTTTCGTGTAATGCTGTCTTGGCCAGAAAGTTGGAGAAGAAGACCCTTAAAAAGGGATCTTCTAGATAGGAACTTTTACAAAATAACCCTTCAGCAATTTCAGAATATAAATATCTTGAAAATTGCCTCTATTTGACTCTTAAACAATACAACTTGACTCACCCTTTCAATATATTTCTAGAATACTAAAATTAAAACTAAACTCCTATTTATTGTATTTAAAAAACATTTAATGATTCGACGGTTTTCCGCAAAAAACCAACAAAGCCTCCCTTGATCTTCGATGACCGTCGTCAGTCCGTGAACTCGACCGCTAGCAAGACTCCTCCACTCTCGATCCCTCGAGCCGCCTTGTCACTTGACCTGACTTTCCTTTCGCTGACTCGATTGACGCTTCATCTTGATCAACCTTCAACTCACGTCCTGTTCGATCTCCATGCATACATCTGAGCTTACTCTTGACTTCAACTGACACCCTCGACCATCTAGCATTAGACTCCCCGTCTAACCCTGATCCATTGCCATCGATAGTTGACAAGTAACTAAAGCCTGCACACACGAGACAAACACAGACACACAACACATATCCAAAACACCCAAACACAAACTCATGACAACACCCTGCCAATCACTCATCATTACCATGAATCACAGTGACAAACCTCACTATGTTCCTCACTAATGTACTAATAGTTCCAATGGGGATTGAAATGTGAGTGTCTCTAGCTGTCTTCATCGTTCTCCCTCTCTTATGACCTCCTTTGATATTTCCTGATGAGGCCCGATGAGGTGACGTTGCTACCGATTTGTCTTCTCCTTGCACATCAGTCGCCACCATAATGCGTGTGCACCATATTGACCGGGAACGGGTGGCCATCGATGTTCATGGGCTTCTTCCCATCGTCGAACTTGATTCGGCCTTGCTACACGGCCGATTGTATCTTTTGCCTGAACACCTTGCACTCATTAGTATGGTGTGACGGAGAGTTGTGCCACTTGTAGTATTTTCTCTCTTCAGCTATCCGGCACGCGGTATTACGTGGAAAAGTGAAAGGTGGATCATTGTTTCTTTAAGTAGTAGGTCAAATATCTTATCGGCCTTATTGAAATCGAAGTCATATTTCTCTTCTTTTTTGGCCAATTTCACCCACAGTCAAGCAACCTGCTTCTTAATTTTGGACCACTCGACCACGCCGACCTCTGCATCCGAGTTGCTACTCTCGTCGCTGAGGCTCAAGTTGTAGCATCTTCTCCGTACATCCTGGAACCTCTGGACATAATCTTGTACCGACTATCATTTCTTAGATGCCGGTGAAGAAATATTTGTGAAATTTCTTCTCTAAGTTACAAATTGAGCCTTAGTGATAGTCAGTTGGTGGAATTGTCCTTTTAAGGACTCCTGGACCCAATTAAGGAGAGGTTTCATCACACGAGTTCGAGAGCCGATTCCAAGAGGCCAATAGAGACAAGTATCAGAAGAAGGTGGCATATGCCCAGATATTCCGCTCGGACTCTGACGAGAGCAGTGACTTAGATGTACAAATCGGTATGGCCGAGTGGTCCAAGAACAAGAAGCACGTTGCTTGCCCATGGGTAAAGCCGACCGAAAAGGAAGAGAGATACGACTTCGACGTCAACAAGGCTGACAAAATATTTGACCTGTTACTCAAATATAAGCAGATCCATCTATCACCTCGCCACGTGATACTTCCTACCGAAGAGCTGAAGAAAACAAAGTACTACAAATGGCACAACTCCCCATCGCACCATACTAATGAATGCAAAGTATTAAGGCAACAGATCTAGTGGGGCGTGGAGCAAGGCTGAATCAAGTTCGACGACGGGAAGAAGCCCATGAACATTGACGGTCACCCATTCCCAATCAACAAGGTGCATGTGCATTACGCCGGTGATCGGCGTGCAAGGGGAGGAAGACGAGTCGGTGGCAACGTCACCTCATTGGGCCTCATCAGAAAGTACTAGAGGAGATAGGAGGAGAGGGAGAACAATGAAGATAGACGGAGTTACTCACATTTCAACCCCCATTCGAACTACGAGTTCTTTAGGTTTTGCTGGAATGAGGGGCTGCGCTTACCATACATAGACGATTGCTCGGAATACGGTGCTCAACGTGGGACTCAAGTGTTGGGGAATAGGGGAGCTATGCTAGCCGAAACATTAAAAATTTCCGCCCTAATCCCAAGACCCAAGCGCATGCGAGATCATATATTGTTAACTTATAGCATGAGACGTGCTAGGTGCAACGGAAGAAGATGTTGGAGTAGCACGTCAAGCCTATCCTCGCTTCGTCCTAGCCGTCCCTCGCCAATCTGATCGGTGAAGACGACGTAGTTGTTCACGTGAAGAAGTCCACGAGCATCGCTGTTCGAGCAACGCATCTACGGTATCCAGGCGGACAGGGATAGAGTTCCTCCCATGGAAGCATGCTAGCACTGCACATGAGAGACGGAAATCCTGGACCTCAATGTTTGAGATCAAGAAAGGGAGGAGAGGAGTCTATGGTGGCTAGGTTTAATCTATGCTTATTGCTTGTTTCCAAGACCTCCTCTATTTATATAGGCCTGAGAGCCCCTAGTTGTGCACTTCTCGGAACCCACAAATTAGTTACAACTAATTCGTATTCGTAACAGATCCAATCTATTTGCCAATGTCGGAACTTCCAATCCTGAATAGGAACTTCCGATAGGGTATTTTAGGTCTCCTGATTCAGTATGACATGCAACAGATCCAATCTGTTTTTGCCCACCTCGAAACTTCCGATACCATCTCGGAACTTCTGATCAGTACAATTCTCTCCGATTCCAAATCAGAACTTCCGAAGCAACATACCAGCTAATAATTGGAACTTCTGATACTACCTATTGGAACTTCTGATCCACTGAATTTTATTGGGCATATCTTTCAATCTCCCACTTGGACAAGAACCAATTATTTGCATGTTTCTTAATCCATCCTCTTAAGTGTGTGACCCGATAGGTTAATACACTAACGGTTCGTACACTAGCGGGACCTAGCAACACATATTGACCCTCAAAAGCGTACAAAATCAATTTTCACTGAACCTTGATATACGCAAGCACAAGTCCCTTTACCACACGCCGTCAGTCAAGCTCAAGGAAAGATATGTGCCACCCTTGTTTGTTAGCTCAACATTTCACTCGATCAAGTATCAGATTCAAATCATGACTAACTCCATAGTCATAGTGGCATGGTCATGCACTTTTCCAATCCAATACCTCGAGGGGTCCTGAGACGACTCTACCGTTATTAGGAGGTGTAAATTCCATCTTGACCGCTCACATCCCACGACATGTTTCACAACACACCTAAAAACAACCCTTATTACTACCCAGTTATGGAATAGCGTTAGGAAACTTCTAAGTGTGTCACTACGTATTCTCGAATCAAATGACGATCTCAGGTCGAAGGACTCTATAGGTACACCATTTGAGATGACAACTGATGGCACATTACAATAACAATCCTAGCAGTATCTCAAGTGGGTCTATCCAACACCATGTTCACCAACATGTGTCCACATCACTGATTTGACATCTCTATGTCTATGATCTATTAAATGTGATCATCAATCAGTTAGATGTGCTAATCTATGTGTCATCACTGTCCCACATGATGACAAGATCAGGGATTCCTTTTGAACAATATCGTCATAACACAAATAGTTTCACATAACAAGTCATCCACTCATTATTCAAATGTAAACGACATTTATTCAATGAACAAGATAACAATTATCCTCACACATTAGCATAGACTCTACCAGAATCTTCCACATACACACGACTCACTCATAAAAGTATGTAATACCCATGGAGCTCTGGTGCGCCTCATGCTTGGGATATGGAAGAGGCTTTGTCAACGGATCCGCCATGTTCAAATCCATGTGCACCTTGCAAATCTTCATATCACCTCTCTCAATATGATCTCACGGATCAGGTGATATCGCTAAAGTATATGTTTGGACTTCTGGTGTGATCTAGGCTCCTTGGCTTGCGCAATGGCACCACTATTATCACAATAGAGGTCCACTGGACTGGATGCACTAGCAACAACACCCAACTTAAAAACAAAATTTCTGATCCAAACGGCCTCCTTCGCAGCTTCTGAATCGGCGTTATACTCGGCTTCTGTTGTAGAATCAGCCACCATCTCTTGCTTGGAACTCTTCCAACTCACTGCGCCTCCATTGAGGAAGAATACAAAGCTAGATTGCGATCGAGAATCATCTTTATTGGTCTGAATCTAGCATCCGTGTAACCACTTACAACGAGCTCCTCTTCACCACTGTACACTAGTAACATTTCCTTAGTCCTTCTCAAGTACTTGAGGATACTCTTTACTATAGCCTAGTGACTTTCACCCGGGTTAGATTGGTACCTGCTCGTAACACTTAGAGCATATGACACATCTAGGCGTGTACACAACATGGCATACATGATGGATCCAATTGCGGTGGCATAAGGGATCGTACTCATCTTCTCTAGCTCATCTGGTGTCGTAGCACACTGAGTCTTACTAAGAGAAATATCATGTGACATTGCAAGAAAACCCTTCTTAAAATTCTGCATTTTGAACCGTTTCAAAATCTTGTCAATGTATGTACTTTGGCTTAATCCAATTAGCCGCTTCGATCTATATCTATAGATCTTTATGCCTAAAATGTATGCTGCCTCTCTAAGATCTTTCATCGAAAAATTGTTTTTCAGTGAAGTCTTGACAACATTCAAGAGAGGAATGTCATTTTCAATCAACAATATGTCATCCACATATAGGACCAGAAACACAAGTGAGCTCCCACTAGCCTTCTTGTAAACACAAGGTTCTTCTTCGTTCGTGATAAAACCAAACCCTTTGACTACCTCATCAAAACAAATATTCCAACTCCGAGAAGCTTGCTTTAGTCCATAAATGAACTTTTGCAACTTACAAACTTTCCCAACACTTTTCGAATCATCAAGACCTTCTGGTTGTGTCATGTACACATCCTCACTTAGGTTTCCAGTCAGGAAAGCCGTTTTGACATCCATTTGCCATATCTCATAATCATAAAATGCGGAAATTGCTAGGATGATATGAATAGACTTAATCATGGTGATAGGCGAAAACGTTTCATCATAATCGTGCCTTATAGATGTGAACATTTCATTAACGTCTATCTTTTTCTTGAAGATCCATTCACACTCAATAGTTTTTACACAATCGGGTGGATCAATCAAGTTCCAAACTTTATATTCTCGCAAGGACTCCAACTCGGATCTAATGGCTCCAAGCCATTTCTTAGAGTCTGATCCCATCACTGCTTCCGCAAAGGTCTTGGTCTCGTCGTTGTCCAACAACAACATGTCGCGATGCCCGGTGGTCAAAAACATGAACCTCTCTAGTGCATGGCTTACCCTCTCAGACCTCCGTGGGGCTAGCGCATGCACAACAGGCTCTGCAACACCTTGTGCATCCTATTGTTGTTCAATGGGATCAGGAACACCTTCCAACAGCTCTTGAACCTCTTCTAGATGCACCATCCACCCACTAACTCCTTTCGAGAGAAACTCTTTCTCAAGGAATACACCATTCTGAGCGACAAACACGTTGCCCTCCTCTCTATTATAGAAATGGTATACTTTGGTTTCCCTAGGATATCCCACAAAGAAGCACTTGTCAGACTTAGGACTGAGCTTGTCAGACATCATACGTTTGACATACGCCACACATCCCCAAATATTTAGAAAAGACAAACTAGGACACCTCCCAGACCATATCTCATATGGTGTCTTCTCTACTGACTTAGATGAAACTGTATTTATCGTGAAAGTTGTGGTTTCTAGAGAGTTACCCTAAAAGGATAATGGAAGATCAGCGTGACTCATCATGGACCACACCATATCCAATAAGGTCCAGTTTCTCCGCTCGGACACCCCATTCCATTGAGGCGTGCCGGGTGGAGTCATCTGTGGAACAATTCCACAGTCCTTCAAATGATCAATGAACTCATGGCTCAAATATTCACCTTCACGATCAGATCGTAGAAATTTAATTGTCTTGCTCGTATGATTTTGTACTTCATTCTAGAACTCCTCGAGCTTTTCGAAGGATTCCCACTTATGTATCATCAAGTAGACATAGCCATATCTACTAAAGTCATCGGTAAAAGTCATAAAGTACTGAAAACCATTCCTAGCCATTTGACTCATTAGACTACACACATCAGTATGTACTATGGCCAATAGCTCACTCGCCCTCTCACTCTGTCTAGTAAAAGGTGTCTTTGTCATTTTACCAAGTAAACAAGACTCGCATGTGACATATGATTCAAAATCAAATGACTCCAAAAGTCTATCACTATGGAGCTTCTGCACATGCTTCTCATTTATATGACCTAAACAACAATGCTAGACATAGGTAGGATTCAAATCATTGAGTCATTGTTTCTTAGTACTAATGTTATAAACGTGAGCATCTTCAAGACTTAGAATATATAATCCATTCACTAATGGACAAACACCATAGAGCATGCCATTCAAAAATATTGAACAACTCTCGTTCTTTATTACGAATTCAAAACCATCGTCCTCTAAACATGAAGAAGAGATAATGTTTCTGCCTAAGGCAGGAATGAAATAACAATTATTCAAATCCAAAATTAGTCCTAATGATAGTGACAATGAATAAACGATGACGGCCAACGCTGCAACCTTTGCACCATTCCCGACGCGGACATCCAGTTCGCCACTTGCACACTTTCTTACTCTACTCAGCCCCTGCAACGATTTGCAAGTATGAATCATCGATGCGTTATCAAATACCCATGAATCATTTGGATGAGTAGCAAGATTAATTTCAATAACATTAATACCTAAAGCGGAAGTCACACTTCCCTTCTTGTTCTTCTGCTCTTCCAGGTACACCTTACAATTACGCTTCCAATGCCCAAGCTTGTTGTAGTGGTGGCACATTTCAGAGCCAATAGGACCCGACTTGGACTTTCTAGCAGGTTTAGACTTCGCACTAGAGATCAAATATGTAGTATTAGCCTTGCCCTTCCTCTTTATTGTTTTGCCCTCCTTCTGAACCATCATCACTTGATTAGGAGACTTCCTGATACTCTCCTTAGTAGTTTTTAGCATCCTATGCAACTCAGCCAGTGTCTTCTCTAGTCCAACAATGTTATAATTCATGACAAACAGCTCAAAGCTCAGTGGGAGTGAGTGGAGAATGACATCAATGGCTAAGTATGGATCTAGTGGAGTGTCCAGTCTCTCTAGAGTCTCAATGTAACCAATCATCCTAATCACATGAGGACTCACTAGGCTTCCTTCATCCACCTTAATCCTAAACAAGGCTTTAGACACATTGTATCTCCCGGCCCTTACCTGTTCTGAAACATGCCCTTGAGGCCTACAATCATATCGTAAGCATCATGTTCCTCATATTGTTTCTAAAACTCAGAGGACATGCAGGCAAGCATCAGACAGCTGACATCCATAGAATCACTAGAATGCTTCTCATAAGCACACTTGTCTGCTGCAGAAGCATCCTCTCCTGGTTCATCGGGGTGAGGTTCCTCTAGAACATAATCCTTTTTCTCTTGTTTAAGAATAATTCTCAAATTTTGATATCAATCCATAAATTTTGTTCCAAATAATTTCTCATGTTTAAATACAGATCGCGAATTAAAAACTGGAGTGCTCTTAATAGAAGTAGTAGGTGTCATGATCTACAAAACATTAAATGCAAGGTTCAGCACTATGCAATGTTTATCTTCTATCCAATAAAAGATGTTCCACTATTTTAAAATCAGTCATTTTCCCTCTAATGACTAATAGTGGCGGAAGATCCATATTCACTCTAACTCCTAGTGAGCTTTGGCATCACTGCTAGAAGCTAGTTGACATAGGTAAGCAATGCTTTGCTAATCACATCATATGTGACTCTTGTCATTGGAGAAGAATCCTATGCTCTACACCAACTCTATGCTCCAAGGCCTAAAACTATTTTGATAGCCCTTGTTGGGGGAGATAATCCCGACGGCTGAAGGGGGGCCCACAACCAGGGGGTCCGAAGCCTAGCGCCGGAGGCCACCCTCCGGTAGAAGGATACCGGAGGTCACCCTCCGGGAGAAGGATGCCGGAGGCCGCCCGCCGGCAGAAGGATACCGGAGGTCACCCTCCAGGAGAAGGATGCCGGAGGCCGCCCTCCGGCAGAAGGATGTCGGAGGCCACCCTCTGGGAGAAGGTCGCTAGAGGCCGCCCTCCGGGGGGAATTGCCGGAGGCCCTCCCTCGGACCGTAGTAGTGAACCCAAGGGAAGTGTTGGCGGGAAAAGGACTGGACGAGTACGCAGGGAGATAGGATTGCGATCCTGTGAACCGTGTCAGGCGGCGTAGGCAGCGCCCGACACGACTGATACGCTATCAGAGTCGAATCTTCTTGTCTGTACTATGTATAGTCCGTTTTGTCTATACTGTCGACCGGCGATTGACCGTGTAGCCGTTGGCGGTCCAGAAGCGTTTGGCCCTCTGGACGGGGCGCCTTATAAATACCCCTCAACTGTAGTTGTAATGGACAGGCTCAAGGAGCATTGAATACACTACCCTCATTCTCACTAAGGAAACCTGCTGGTCCGAACTGTCGTTCCAACAGTTGGCGCCATCTGTGGGGACCTTAGTTCAAGAAGCTAGCGTCCTCTACACCCACTCACCAAAGCATGTCAAGTCGAAAGGGAGCAAGCACGGTTCCCCCGCACCGGTCAGCCCGCACCGCCGGGGTCGAGCCGCCCCGATCCCCGACCCCAATCCTTCGGCCCCTGCTGTTGCGCCGGTCGGGGCGCCCTCCCTAGGAGCCCACCCAGGCGCCGGAAGGGATGCCCGAGGCCGGAGGCCCTGTCGACATACCTGAGCCGACCTCCGTCAACCTGGCAGGGTTGCCGGAGGAGCCGCCGGAGCAGCACGCTCCAGGCAGACCCCCGGTGGTGTCCCTTCGGACCGACTACGCCCGCTCACGGGACCCTGACACCGCTTCAGGAGGAAGCGGGAGCCAAGCCGATGCCCTGGCCGCCGAGAACACTCGGCTGAAGGCAGAACTAGCCTTATGGCACCAGGAGGCGTCGCTCCGCCCTCCGGAGCCCCTTCGCGCTGCGAAAGCTGTGGCTGTGGCGCTGAGCGACGACGAAGATCCAGCGGACGAAGAAAATCCGTTGTACGACGAGGAGTCCCCCCTGCATCCGGATCTTCAGAGGGTGCGCTTCGGCTCAAAGTTTCGCGCCGCCAAGCTTCCCAAGTACTCCGGGGACTCTAACCCTGGGGAGTTCTCTCGTTCCTACGCCCTGGCAATAGAAGCATCCGGGGGAGCCGGGACACCATGGCTAAATGCTTCCCCCTGGCACTCGAAGGGATCGCCCTCCGGTGGTTCTGGTCGCTCCGACCCGGGACCATCCATTCATGGGAGCAGCTGAGGAAGAAATTCGTCAACAATTTCCAAGGGACCTTCGTGGCCCCCATGTCCACCGGGAGCCTCTTCCAAGTGAAGCAGCAACCCGGAGAGACTTTGCGGCAATATTCCCAGCGCTTCGCGCACACCAAGGCCCAGATCAAGGGGCTCTCAGCTTCCTCCGTCATCGACGCTGCCCGGGAAGGCGTCACTCACCCAGGCCTCCTCGACAAGCTCCACCGGAAGCCCATCTCTTCGGTGGCACAACTCATGACGTACTCGAGGAATATGCCCGGTCCGAGGAGGGCCAGATGTGCCGGCAAGCGATGATAGTCCCTGTCCGGGCCCCGAGCGCCAGGACGTATGAAGCCCCCCGGACCCCAGCCGGGGAGCGCACCACGCTTCTGACTTCCGCCGCCAAGAGCCCGGTCGGCAGGACTCCATCCATCGGGACTCTCGACGGGGCCGAAAGCATCTTCGGGGGGAAGTCCTCAGCATTACTCCCCGAGCCCCCGCCAAGCATCTGCACATGCCCAGCGGAAGCCGTTCGGTCAGAACCAAGGCTCCGCCCCGAGCGCCTTCCGGAGAAGCCTTCTACAGCAGCGTCCACGGCGAGAACCGGAGCCACGACACCGACTCCTGCCGGACCATACTCGCCCTTCGCAGCAACTACCTCAAGCGCAATGCCGGCCACGGCTCCACCGACAGGGGGGTCCCTACCCCTCGCCCAGAAGTGGTCCAGGTAGTTGGGCACCGCGATGAGCCAGAAGCCATGGCCCCGGCCCCGGAGTTCGGCGGGGTCGCGGCCCCCAAGCTCGAGGGTGCGCCGGATCGGGGGAAGCGAGTGGTCCTCCCCATATCTAGAGGGGGAGCCCTGGGGGCTCTTTCCAAGCGGCAGCGCCGGGACTACGTTCGGGAGGTCGGACATATCGGCACGTCCTGCCCCTCGACCCTCCCGGAGTAGTCCCATGTCCCCATCACCTTCACCGCTGAAGATGCCTCCGGAGTAAAGTTCCCGCACGCCGACCCCCTCGTCATCTCAGCAGACATCGCCGGAGTTGAGGTGTGTCGCATACTGGTCGACGGAGGGAGTTCCGCTGACATCATCTTCGTGCAGGCCTTCGATCAGCTGTGCCTGTCGCGCAAGCACCTACTGCCAGCCTCGTGTCCGCTCCAAGGCTTCGCGGGCCCCCCGCTCGATGCCCTAGGGCCAGGTCATGCTGGAGGTGACCTTCGGCGACTCCCCCCTTCAGCGCTGCGAAGAGATCCTGTTCGACGTGGTCGATGCTCCGTACGCCTACAACGCTATCTTCGGAAGGGGGATGCTCAATCGCTTCGGAGCCATCGCCCACCACAACTACCTCTGCCTCAATATGCCGACTCCCGAAGGGGTGTTGTCAGTCCTGGGTGACCAGGCCGCAGCCTGCCGGGTCGAGTACGGCCACTCAGCGCCGTTGGTGCCGTGGCAGATTCACAGTGTCCACGAAGGCGCCGAAGGAGCCGGCCTCCCAGGAGGCGGGGACCCCGGGCAGAAGGGTCGCCCCGCCAAACCTCTCCCGGAGGGGGAAGTCATTACCAAGATCTTGACCCAAGAAAGGAAGGAGTACCCGATCAAGTTCGGAGGGGGTCTGGAACCGGAGGTGTCAGCGCAGCTCGAAGCCATCATCCATGGCAACCTCGACATCTTCGCATGGTCCGACGAAGACATTACCGGTGTCGACCGCTCGATCATCGAGCACTCACTGGCCGTCGACCCGAAGGCACGACCAGTCCGTCAGGGGCTCCGGAGACTTTCCACCGAATGGGCCGAGCTCGCCAAGGCTGAGACGGAGAAGCTGCTTCGAGCAGGGGTCATCCAGGAAGTGAGTCATACCGACTGGTTGTCTAACCCAGTGTTTGTCCAGAAGAAAACATCTGGCAAATGGCGCATGTGTATCGACTTTACTTCTCTGAATAAAGCTTGCCCCCGTGACCCCTACCCCCTGCCTCGCATCGACCAACTAGTTGACTCCACAGCTGGAGCAGAACTCCTCAGTTTCCTCGACGCTTATTCCGGATACCACCAGATCTGGTTAAGGCCCGAGGACCAAGTGAAAACAAGTTTTGTCACCCCAGTCGGAGTATTCTGCTACCTCCGGATGCCCTTCGGCCTCCGCAATGCAGGGGCCACCTTTTCAAGACTAATCTCCAAGGCCATGGGTCATCAGTTGGGGCGTAATGTGGAAGCATACATGGACAACATCGTCATCAAAAGCACCACCAAGAGCCACCACGGCTCGGACATAGCTGAGACCTTCGATAGCCTCCGGCGGTGTGGAATCCGGCTCAACCCAGAAAAATGTGTCTTCGGAGCACGCGCAGGGAAGCTGCTTGGGTATCTCGTTTCCAGCTGGGGCATCGAAGCCAGCCCAACGCAAGTTCAGGCATTGCAGAACATGTCCCCCCCTCAGAACCTGAAGCAAGCACAAAAGCTGGCCGGGCGGTTGGCAGCCCTCGGGCGATTTTTAGCAAAATCAGCATAGCGAAGTTTGCCCATCTTCAAGGCGCTCCGAGGTTCTAAGCATTTTGAGTGGACCCCCGAGTGTCAGGACTATTTCCAGCAGATCAAGGAATATCTCTCCGGCCTCGTGGCCCTCGCCACACCCCAGGCCGACAGTCCCTTATTGGTCTACCTCACCACCTCTGGCAATGCAGCGAGTGCGGCTTTAATCCAAGAGGAGAAACTCGACGGGAGGCTGGTCCAACGCCCCGTCTACTTCATTTCTGAAGCCCTCGCCGGAGCTAAGGCTAGGTACTCCGAGCTCGAAAAGGTGGCCTACGCCCTCGTCATGGCATCCCGGAAGCTCCGACACTACTTCCTGGCTCACGATGTCGTCATCCCAACTGCCTACCCGCTAGGCGACATGTTCCGGAACAAGGACGCCACCGGCCGCATCGGAAAGTGGGCGGTGGAGTTGGCCCCATTTGGGATCTCCTTCGTCGCCCGGACAGCCATCAAGTCCCAGATCCTCGCCGACTTCGTCGCGGAGTGGACGATGGCCCCCGAGCGCGCAGGCACCAAAGCAAGCGAGGGGGTTTGGACTGTCTTTTCGGACGGTGCTTACCAGGCTTCAGGGGCTGGGGCCAGAGCAGTCATCGTCTCCCCCTCCGGCCAGCAGGCCCTGTATTCTGCTCGGCTAAGCTTCAAGGCCACCAACAATATCGCCGAGTACGAAGGGGTCCTCTTGGGTCTCCGCAAGGCGCACGCGCTGGAGCAGCGCGCGTGTCGTCAAGACCGATTCCCAAGTAGTCGCCGGGCACATCGACAAGAGTTTCCAGGCTAAGCATCTGGACCTGGCCTCCTACCTCGACTCCATCCGCAAGTTCGAGGCATCCTTCAAGGGTATATCCGTCCAAAACATCCCGCGAGGTGAAAACGGCCAAGCTGACGCCCTCGCCAAAGCCGGGGCAGGAGCTCAAGCCTTGCCGCCGGGGGCTTTTTTTCGAAGAGATCACCCAACCTTCGGCGCCCCTTCGCAGCGAGGCGTCCACCTCCCCCTCCTCGGATGAGCCCCCACTGCCACCCCGGCCAGCTCCAGTCCTGTGTACGGTCGATACCGATTGGCGGGAGTCCATCCTACGCACGCTCGCGGGCGGTGAAGATGATCATCCTAGCCCAGGCCAAGCTCGCCTCCAGCTCCGTGCAAGGTCATTCAAGGTCATCAATGGCATTCTATACAAGTCCGGAGTATGTTCCCCGTTACTCCGCTGCGTCTCACACTCGGACGGAGTGGCCATGCTCTGAGAAATCCACGAGGGGCTGTGCGGGAGCCACCTGGCACCACGGGCCCTCGCGGGCAAAGCTCTCCGGCAGGGCGTATACTGGCCCACTATCGTTGTCGACGCCGAAGAACTCGTCCGCACTTGCCAAGGCTGTCAGTGGATGGGGCGGCGCAGTCACCGACCCCCAGCAAGCCTGATACCCATCCCTCCTGTGTGGCCTCTGGCCCGATGGGGCATGGACCTCATTGGACCACTCCCCAGAGCGAAAGGCAACCTGCGCTTTGCTGTTGTTGTCGTCGAGTATTTTTCCAAGTGGGTCGAGGCGGAGACACTGACCTACATCACATCCCGAAGCGTCCAGAAATTCTTCTGGCAGAACATCGTGTGCCATTTCGGAGTACCCAGGCAGCTCACATTGGACAACGGAACGCAGTTCGATGCTGGGGCTTTCCGGGCATTCTGCGATGAGTTGGGGGTCCAGCTCTACTTCGCCGCCGTACGGCATCCCCAGTCTAACGGGGCCGTGGAGCGAGCTAATGGGCACATCCTCTCAGGCCTCAATAATGCATCGTCGGCTTAGCCAAAGGGTTATGGCTCGACGAGCTACCGAAGATCTTGTGGTCCATCCGGACAACCACTTCCCGGGCTACCGGCTTCACTCCATTCCGCCTCTTGTTCGGCGACGAAGCAATGACCCCAACGGAGCTCCGAGCCGGTTCGCTACGTGTCACAGCACCCGAGGTCAATGACGAGTGCCCCGTCTCCCTCGACCTGGCCGAAGAGACGCGGCTCCGAGCCGTTGCCAACCTGTCCCAGTATCAGAAGGAGACCAAGGCATGGTACGACCCCAAGGTCAAGCGCAATGAGTTCCAACCAGGGCACCTTGTCCTTCGCACGGTGGTCACTCCCACCAAGCTGGGTAACAAATGGGAAGGACCGTACATTGTAACAAGGTCCGGGCGATCGGGCTCCTACTGGCTCGCCACCCTAGAAGGTGAGGAGCTGAAGCATACTTGGCACGCGGAGCACCTGAAGCGTTACTTTCCGTAGTCTCGTCAATGTATTCCGCTAGCGGCCGATCGCCTGCTTTTGTATCCTAATTGCGTAATAAAATCACCAGACAAGTGTTTCGCCTAGAACGAAACGCGCAATGGCTTTAAGAATTTCGCTTCACCGAAGCATTCGGGTCCCGAGCTCCGGCTCGACGCACCCTTGATCTCGGGTTCCGGGCTCCGGCTCGACGCACCCTCACTATCGGGTTCCGAGCTTCGGCTCGATGCGCCCTCGCTATGAGGTTCCGAGCTCCGGCTCGACGCGCCCTCGCTATCAGGTTCCGAGCTCCGGCTCGACGCGCCCTCGCTATCGGGTTCCGAGCTCCAGCTCGACGTGCCCTCGCTATCAGGTTCCGAGCTCCGGCGCGACGCACCCTCGCTATTGGGTTCCAAGCTCCGGCTCGATGCGCCCTCGCTATCGGGTTCCGAGCTCTAGCTCGACGCACCCTCGCTATCGGGTTCCGAGCTTCGGCTCGACGCGCCCTCGCTATCGGGTTCCGAGCTCCGGCTCGACGCACCCTCGCACTTGGATTCCTAGATCCCGTCCAAAGTACGCCACCCCCGTACACGAGATGCATTCACCGAGCTTTCCTCCTAGCTGGTTAGCGCCCAGCCGGCAAACCGACTACCCGCTAAGGAGGGGGGAAGGGAAGGAGCAAGGCGAAAGACTTCAACCGCACATATTAGAAACACGGAGGGCGTACAATGTTTATTACAAATCAAAGACAGAAGAGAAGAATCAAGAGAAGTTCTCATCCAAGCCAAGCAAGAACCGAAGGCCCCCTCCATCGGAGGGGCCACCCGAGCCAAAGCGCGCTTCGGTCGAAGGCCCGGGCGCAGTTCGCGCGGACCTCTCCTTCCTCTTCCTTCGCTCCTCCTCCTTCTTCTGGGCGCAAAAGGCCCTCTGGTCTTCTTGAAGTTGGGCCCAGCTGCGCAGATCACCCCCCCCGGGGGGCGCTTCGTCCAAGCCGGCTTCCGTATTAGACCAGTCAACCGGTTCGGGAGACGAAGACAGGGAGCGGGGTCCTCTTTCTTCTTCCTTGACATGGTTCAGAACTCCTCGGAGGACGTCGGGGTCCGCGTGCCCGTCACTGCTACGGGGAAGAGCGAAGCGCGCAGGCCGGTTCGCTCCCAGAATCTCGAAGATGGCCCATCGATGTCGAAGGGCGTCGTCAAATTCAAGCACTTCGACATCGCAGTCGCAATCACGGACACCCTGAGTGAGCCCCAGAAAGTACTCTTTATTAATATATGATTAATTTTCCTAAGCTATTACAGGCTAAGACAACGATAGATTCTGAAGAAGCTACACTTTCGGGTCTGGCTGACGGGCCGGGACCGAAGGCTTTGAGGGAGCCGGAGGACCACGCGTGCGGAGCGCCTCCTCCAGCCAAGCCTTGATCGCTTCGGGACCCTCAGTCTGCCAGACTGCCTTGAGCACCCTCCAGGACTGATTCAGCGCAAGGCTCGGCGTCCGGAGGTGATCCCCCACGAAGGTGACCGGATGCAGGCTCGAAGACGAAGGAAGAGGAAGCCCAGACGCTTCGAGATGCCGAAGAAACCCATAAGCGGCCACCCGAGCAGACACCTCGCCGTACTGCGCCACGGTAAGGTGTATTTGCCGGACGGCGGACTGGATAAACTTCACCAGACGGACCAGGGGCTCCCGGGCGATGTTAAACGTGCCACATCCAGTGCCGTAGCGCGCCAGCACCTTCCGGAGGGACTCCGCGGTGTCAGCCGCCATCTTCCCTGCCTCGGCAAGTGCCTCGGTCACCTCCCCGTTCCGGGCGGTGAGGTCCACCTCGACCCGCTCCATCTGGGCCATCCGGGCCCTGAGGGCTTCGGCGTTAGCTGCCGCCTCCGAGGCTTGGGTCCGGAGCATGGATACCTCCCCCTCAAGCCGCTCCGCTTCTGCGGCCCGGGACCGAAGCCCCTCTGCTTCGGCAGCTCGGGCTCGGAGGGCGTCGACTTCCGCCTCCAGCTCGTCGGCTCGCTCGGCCCAAGCCCGGAGCCCCTCCAACTCCGCGACGCTGGTCTTGAGGGAGTCCATCTCCGCCACTTGGGCCTCTAGTGCTTCGACCCTCGCTGCCTGGAGCCAGAGAGCTTCGACCTCCGAATGACCGCTCGCGAGCCAGTCTCTCCGCGGTAGCCGTTCGGGCTGCGAGTTCCGCGACGTCCGCCTCGCGGCGTTGGCGTTCGGAGAGCAGGGCAATCAGCTGCCCCTGCGCTAATGCCACCACCTGCACGCAAGGAAGATGATCAGAAGAAGAGCTAGGGGCTCATCGAATGTACTCCAAGAAGGTACCTGGCCCACTGCAGTCTCGATGGCCCTGCCGAGGTCCAGGCCGTCTGATAGCCCCAGTTCGTCTATCACTGGGGCTCGCGTAGCCGCAGGTAATAGTCGTTGACCGGGGCCACCTTGGACGCGAAGTCCTCACCATCCGCCAGGAAGGGGCGCAGGAGGGGCACGGTGGCGCACGCGCCTCAAGGATCGGAAGGGGGCTGAGGCCGGATCCCTACGTCTTCGACGGCCTCCGGAGAGCCCTTTCGGAGGTTCCAGACTCCGTCCCGCACTGTTGGCCCGGGGCCCTCCTCGTACCGACAGGGGCTCCAGACCTCGCATCTGGAGCGTCGTCGGGAAGCGGGGCGACTGGTTCGGCGCCCCGGGCCGATGTGCCTGCGCGGCCGAGCAAGAGCTAAGGTCGAGAAGGCCCCAACGTTTGGGGAAAGTATTGGCAAGCTATCATACCTTCATCTGCAGCGTCGGCAAGGTCCTCCAGAAGCTGGATGGGCCCCGACGGGCTCGGGCGGTAGAAGAGGATGTCGATGGAGTTCACCGGGGAGCCCGCAGCCGCCGCGGCGAGCTCGGCCTCTATGTCGGCGCTCTTCTCAACGGCACCGAGCGGGTCAACCCAACCCCCCGCGGTCCAAGCTATCCGTCGCCCTGCTCCCGTGGGAGCCGACGGAGCCCCCCTCCGAAGCTGGTTCGCGCGAGGGAGCGGTTCTCGGGACGCGCGTCGCTTCGGCGACAGGCGCCTCCTGCCTAGCCCCCGGCGCGGGCTCCATTAGGCCCGAGCGGGGGGAGCGTCTTCAGTCCTTCCAGCGCTCGGCCGAACCGACGGGGTCGGGTCCGGAATTATCAAAGGGTCCCCTGACTCCAACTGGGCCCCGTCGCTGGAACCTCCCCACTCTGAGTGGGAGGCAGAGGAGCGTCCCGGAGAAAGCTGCTTGGACCCTTCACTATCTTCTTCTTCTTCTTGGGGGGACGGCGAGGAGAGAGGCCACCATTGGGGTCGCCTACCTTCCTCTTCGAAACATCCCGAGGACCTCACCCTCCGGAAGAGGCGGAGGCGAGAGCTCGAGCGCCCCCCACACTCTGTTGGAGCGCTCCCAAGAGCCTACCAACTCCAGTCGCCGGGTGCGTTCGGCCGCGTTAGGGACTCCGAGAATCTTCTCCGTCATGCGGGCCACCTCCTCGGGGGTCCGAGCAACGAGCGACACCTACATTCGATTATCAGGACCAGAGCACCCTTCGGACACGAAAGACGGAACGAAGCTGATGGGGATGTACACTTACCAAGCTGGCGGGAGAGCTCCGCTGGCATCGACTCGTCCCGGCTGCTCCGGAGCGACGCCGGCCATTCCTCCTTCAGCGGAGGGATCTCGAGGGCCACGAACTCCTCCGCCAAGTCATGCATGCTCATTCGCGGGCGACGATCTGGAGAAGCTGGATCCTCGCGGAGATCGAGCCAGCGTTGGTCTCGATGCGCGCTTCCCTCCGGAACCAAATGTGGCGCGGGGATCCCAGCGAGGCCAGAGCTAAGCCCCATGCGGACGTAGAACCACCGGTTCACCCACTTCGAGTACCACCTTTCATTGGTGGCCTTCGCCGGGAAGGAATCCGCGTACTTCCTTCGGAGCTGGAAGTTATGCTTCCGAAGGCCAGTATCTGGCCTTCTTTCTTCTTCGGCTGGCAGAGAGCCTCGTGCATCTCCGTGAAGACCTACCGCCCTCCCTTCGCAGCCTTCGGCGTGCATGGCCCACTCGAAAATGGCGAGGCGGGCCACGGCGTTGGAGATAGTTGCCGGGAGCTCCAGGTGGAACGCGTCCAGCACCCCGGCGAGGAGCTCCGAAGCGGGGAAACCCCAGCCCCGCGTCGAAGAAAGCTTCAAAGACGACGACCTCGCCTTCTCGGGGCTGCGGGGCCGTATCTCGCCCGGCTTCCTCGCCGGCGTCTCAGGACCAAGGCGGGCCCTGGTGGCTTGCTCGATCGACGCCTATGTACACGAAGACGGGCCGAGCTCCAGGGTTTGCTCCCGAAACCGCTCTGAGGCGGGGCGGAGCTCGCCAGCGGCCGCGCGTCTCCGTCGGTCCGTCGCTGTCGCCGCCGCCGCTGCCGCCATCTGGTGCTGCAAGAAGCACGGATCCATCGCCATTGCTGGAACGGCGCTCCTCACCATTGCTCAAGGAGGCGAGAGGGGACTTAGAGCTCAGGAAGCGAGACGAATGTTGGCTGAAGTGGCTAAAGTGGGCGTAGCAAGGTGAAGAAGGGAGAGCAGGCCGCGCGGCGGGTTATATTTAAGCGCAAGACCGTCCGGTTCCCCCTTCCGGTTCGATCAGCGTGTGGAACGCGGCGGCTGCATGGCACCGCATTTAAGGCCAAACCGCGCATCGGGGCACGGCGGCTCCCTGGCGGTTGCCTCCCCGATGCTGTTTGCCACGCGCATTAACCGATTCTAGCGGCGCCCGGCCGCCTCCTCGGGGCCAGAGGCCCCATGGTCAAAGGTGCGCATGCACCCAGGCGAGCCCGGTCCCACGCCTCTCAACCAGTCGGAAAGAGGATTTGAAACGGTTCCTCAACCTCCGGGCCCGGCCACGCCTCCCTGCTCCGGAGCCCCTCCGCGTTCGTCGAAGAGGGCCACGCTGCGGCAAGGTCTGGCACCCCCCATGTAAGTACGTCCTTACGAAAGTTATCGGAATTATCGGTGCGCTTCCACCCTCTCTTAACGCAGGGCTCCCGAGAGGAAAGAAGCGAGGGGCTACTGTTGGGGGAGATAATCCCGACGGCGGAAGGGGGGCCCACAACCAGGGGTCTGAAGCCTAGCGCCGGAGGCCACCCTCCGGCAGAAGGATATCAGAGGTTCACCCTCCGGGAGAAGGATGCAGAGGCTGCCCTCCGGCCAGAAGGATTACCTGTGGTCACCCTCCGGGGAGAAGGATGCCGGAGGCAGGGCTCCTCGGCAGAAGGATACATGAGGTCACCCTCTAGGAGAGGATGCCGGAGGCCGCCCTCCAACAGAAGGATGCAGGAGGCCGCCCTCCGGCAGAAGGATGCCGGAGGCCACCCTCTGGGGAAGGCCGCTAGAGGCCGCCCTCCGGGGGGAATTGCCGGAGGCCCTCCCTCGGACCGCAGTAGCGAACCAAGGGAAGTGTTGGTGGGAAAAGGATTGGACGAGTACACAGGGAGATAGGATCGCGATCCTGTGAACCGTGTCGGGCGGCGTAGGCAGTGCCCGAACGGTGGTATGCTGTCAGAGTCGAATATTCTTGTCTGTATATGTAGTCCGTTTTGTGTATTGTCGACCGGCGGTGACCGTGTAGCCGTTGCGGTCAGAAGCGTTTGGCCCCTGACGGGGCGCCTTATAAATACCCTAACTGTAGTTGTAATGGACAGGTCAAGGAGCATTGAATAACTACCTCATTTCACTAAGGAACCTGCTGGTCCGAACTGTCGTTCCAACAGCCTGTGAGTAAACCAATACTAGTGTGTAGAAGTCCGACTTCCGCCCCAACTGGTCAAGATAAAAGATAGCACCTGCTTTGGCAGACCACTATCGATGAGCAAGAACCTTGGTGGGTACAGCTATGGAACGAGCATCAATACTTAATTTTCTGAGGGAAAAACTATTCTAGCACGTACCGTCCCTAGCGCATACAAAACATGCAAGAATAGTAAATAGGAAACATAAGAAAGCACCACGGGCATATAACTGTGACATAGCATGGCCCTCTTCACATGGCAATCTCTCATCTCCATGGCTCCATCAATGAGTGTTGTGATCCGGCCTCCATGAAGAGT
>JAAALK010000285.1:76789914-76809110 GCA_019279435.1 Zizania palustris
GACAGCTGACATCCATCCATAGAATCACTAGAATGCTTCTCATAAGCACACACTGTCTGCTGCAGAAGCATCCTCTCCTGGTTCATCGGTGAGGTTCCTCTAGAACATAATCCTTTTCTCTTGTTTAAGAATAATTCTCAAATTTTGATATCAATCCATAAATTTTGTTCCAATAATTCTCATGTTTAAATACAGATCGCGAATTAAAAACTGGAGTGCTCTTAATAGAAGTAGTGTCATGATCTACAAAACATTAAATGCAGGTTCAGCACTATGCAATGTTTATCTTCTATCCAATAAAAGATGTTCCACTATTTTAAAATCAGTCATTTTCCCTCTAATGACTAATAGTGGCGGAAGATCCATATTCACTCTACTCCTAGTGAGCTTTGGCATCACTGCTAGAAGCTAGTTGACATAGGTAAGCAATGCTTGCTAATCACATCATATGTGACTCTTGTCATTGGAGAAGAATCCTATGCTCTACACCACTCTATGCTCCAAGGCCTAAAACTATTTTGATAGCCCTTGTTGGGGAGATAATCCCGACGGCTGAAGGGGGGCCCACAACCAGGGGTCCGAAGCCTAGCGCCGGAGGCCACCCTCCGCAGGGATACTGGAGGTCACCCTCCGGAGAAGGCCGGAGGCCGCCCGCCGGCAGAAGGATACCGGAGTCACCCTCCAGGAGAAGGATCCGGAGGCCGCCCTCCGGCAGAAGGATGTCGGAGGCCACCCTCTGGGAGAAGGTCGCTAGAGGCCGCCCTCCGGGGGGAATTGCCGAGGCCCTCCCTCGGACCGTAGTAGCGAACCCAAGGGAAGTGTTGGCGGGAAAAGGACTGGACGAGTACGCAGGGAGATAGGATTGCGATCCTGTGAACCGTGTCAGGCGGCGTAGGCAGCGCCCGACACGACTGATCGCTGTCAGAGTCGAATCTTCTTGTCTGTACTATGTAAGTCCGTTTTGTCTGTACTGTCGACCGTGATTGACCGTGTAGCCGTTGGCATCCAGAAGCGTTTGGCCCTCTGGACGGCGCCTTATAAATACCCCTCAACTGTAGTTGTAACGGACAGGCTCAAGGAGCATTGAATACACTACCCTCATCTCACTAAGGAAACCTGCTGGTCCGATCTGTCGTTCCAACAGTTGCGCCAGCTGTGGGGACCTTAGTTCAAGAAGCTAGCGTCCTCTACACCCACTCACCAAAGCATGTCAAGTCGAAAGGGAGCAAGCACGGTTCCCCCACGCACGGTCTAGCCCGCACCACCGGGGTCGAGCCGTGCCCTGATCCCCGACCCCAATCCTTCGGCCCCTGCTGTGCGCCGGTTGGGGCGCCCTCCCTGGAGCCCACCCTGGCGCCGGAAGGGATGCACCGAGGCCGGAGGCCCTTGTCGGCATACCTGAGCCGAACCTCCGTCAACCTGGCAGGGTTGCCGGAGGAGCCGCCGGAGCAGCACACTCCAGGCATGACCCCCGGTGGTGTCCCTTCGGACCGACTACGCCCGCTCACGGGACCCCTGACAACCGCTTCAGAAGGAATCGGGAGCCAAGCCGATGCCCTGGCCGCCGAGACACTCGGCTGAAGGCAGAACTAGCCTTATGGCACCAGGAGGCGTCGCTCGCCGCCGGCGCCCCTTCGCGCTGCGAAAGCTGTGGCTGTGGCGCGAGCGACGACGAAGATCCAGCGGACGAAGAAAATACTGTTGTACGACGAGAGTCCCCCTGCATCCGGATCTTCAGAGGGTGCGCTTCGCTCAAAGTTTCGGCCGCCAAGCTTCCCAAGTACTCCGGGGACTCTAACCCTGGGGAGTTCTCCGTTCCTACGCCCTGGCAATAGAAGCATCCGGGGAGCCGGGACACCATGGCTAAATGCTTCCCCTGGCACTCGAAGGGATCGCCCTCCGGTGGTTCTGGTCGCTCGACCCGGGACCATCCATTCATGGGAGCAGCTGAGGAAGAATTCGTCAACAATTTCCAAGGGACCTTCGTGGCCCCCATGTCCACCGGGAGCCTCTTCCAAGTGAAGCAGCAACCGGAGAGACTTGCGGCAATATTCCCAGCGCTTCGCGCAACCAAGGCCCAGATCAAGGGGCTCTCAGCTTCCTCCGTCATCGACGCTGCCCGGGAAGGCGTCACTCACCCAGGCCTCCTCGACAAGCTCCACCGGAAGCCCATCTCTTCGGTGCAAACTCATGACGTACTTCGAGGAATATGCCCGGTCCGAGGAGGGCCAGATGTGCCGGCAAGCGATGATAGTCCCTGTCCGGGCCCCGAGCGCCAGGACGTATGAAGCCCCCCGGACCCCAGCCGGGGAGCGCACCACGCTTCTGACTTCGCGCCAAGAGCCCCGGTCGGCAGGACTCCATCCATCGGGACTCTCGAGGGGCCGAAAGCATCTTCGGGGGGAAGTCCTCAGCATTCCCCCTGAGCCCCGCCAAGATCTGCACACGCCCAGTGGAAGCCGTTCGGTCGGAACAAGGCTCCGCCCCGAGCGCCTTCCGGAGAAGCCTCTATGCAGCGTCCACGGCGAGAACCGGAGCTACGACACGACTCCTGCCGGACCATACTCGCCCTTCGCAGCGACTACCTCAAGCGCAATGCCGGCCGCGGCTCCACCGACAGGGGGTCCCTACCCCTCGCCCAGAAGTGGTCCAGGTAGTTGGGCACCGCGATGAGCCGGAAGCCATAGCCCCGGCCCTGGAGTTCGGCGAGGTCGCGGCCCCCAAGCTCGAGGGTGCGCCGGATCGGGGGAAGCGAGTGGTCCTCCCCATATCCAGAGGGGGAGCCCTGGCGGCTCTTTCCAAGCGGCAGCGCCGGGACTACGTTCGGGAGGTCGGACATATCGGCACGTCCGGCCCCTCGACCCTCCGGAGTAGTCCCATGTCCCCATCACCTTCACCGCTGAAGATGCCTCCGGAGTCAAGTTCCCGCACGCCGACCCCCTCGTCATCTCAGCAGACATCGCCGGAGTTGAGGTGTGTCGCATACTGGTCGACGGAGGGAGTTCGCTGACATCATCTTCGTGCAGGCCTTCGATCAGCTGTGCCTGTCGCGCAAGCACCTACTGCCAGCCTCGTGTCCGCTCCAAGGCTTCGCGGGCCCCCCGCTCGATGCCCTAGGCCAGGTCATGCTGGAGGTGACCTTCGGCGACTCCCCCTTCAGCGCTGCGAAGAGATCCTGTTCGACGTGGTCGATGCTCCGTACGCCTACAACGCTATCTTCGGAAGGGGGATGCTCAATCGCTTCGGAGCCATCGCCCACCACAACTACCTCTGCCTCAATATGCCGACTCCCCGAAGGGGTGTTGTCAGTCCTGGGTGACCAGGCCGCAGCCTGCCGGGTCGAGTACGGCCACTCAGCGCCGTTGGTGCCGTGGCAGATTCACAGTGTCCACGAAGGCGCCGAAGGAGCCGGCCTCCCAGGAGGCGGGGACCCCGGGCAGAAGGGTCGCCCCGCCAAACCTCTCCCGGAGGGGGAAGTCATTACCAAGATCTTGACCCAAGAAAGGAAGGAGTACCCGATCAAGTTCGGAGGGGGTCTGGAACCGGAGGTGTCAGCGCAGCTCGAAGCCATCATCCATGGCAACCTCGACATCTTCGCATGGTCCGACGAAGACATTACCGGTGTCGACCGCTCGATCATCGAGCACTCACTGGCCGTCGACCCGAAGGCACGACCAGTCCGTCAGGGGCTCCGGAGACTTTCCACCGAATGGGCCGAGCTCGCCAAGGCTGAGACGGAGAAGCTGCTTCGAGCAGGGGTCATCCAGGAAGTGAGTCATACCGACTGGTTGTCTAACCCAGTGTTTGTCCAGAAGAAAACATCTGGCAAATGGCGCATGTGTATCGACTTTACTTCTCTGAATAAGCTTGCCCCCGTGACCCCTACCCCCTGCCTCGCATCGACCAACTAGTTGACTCCACAGCTGGAGCAGAACTCCTCAGTTTCCTCGACGCTTATTCCGGATACCACCAGATCTGGTTAAGGCCCGAGGACCAAGTGAAAACAAGTTTGTCACCCCAGTCGGAGTATTCTGCTACCTCCGGATGCCCTTCGGCCTCCGCAATGCAGGGGCCACCTTTTCAAGACTAATCTCCAAGGCCATGGGTCATCAGTTGGGGCGTAATGTGGAAGCATACATGGACACATCGTCATCAAAAGCACCACCAAGAGCCACCACGGCTCGGACATAGCTGAGACCTTCGATAGCCTCCGGCGGTGTGGAATCCGGCTCAACCCAGAAAATGTGTCTTCGGAGCACGCGCAGGGAAGCTGCTTGGGTATCTCGTTTCCAGCTGGGCATCGAAGCCAGCCCAACGCAAGTTCAGGCATTGCAGAACATGTCCCCCCCTCAGAACCTGAAGCAAGCACAAAAGCTGGCCGGGCGGTTGGCAGCCCTCGGGCGATTTTTAGCAAAATCAGCATAGCGAAGTTTGCCCATCTTCAAGGCGCTCCGAGGTTCTAAGCATTTCGAGTGGACCCCCGAGTGTCAGGACTATTTCCAGCAGATCAAGGAATATCTCTCCGGCCTCGTGGCCCTCGCCACACCCCAGGCCGACAGTCCCTTATTGGTCTACCTCACCACCTCTGGCAATGCAGCGAGTGCGGCTTTAATCCAAGAGGAGAAACTCGACGGGAGGCTGGTCCAACGCCCCGTCTACTTCATTTCTGAAGCCCTCGCCGGAGCTAAGGCTAGGTACTCCGAGCTCGAAAAGGTGGCCTACGCCCTCGTCATGGCATCCCGGAAGCTCCGACACTACTTCCTGGCTCACGATGTCGTCATCCCAACTGCCTACCCGCTAGGCGACATGTTCCGGAACAAGGACGCCACCGGCCGCATCGGAAAGTGGGCGGTGGAGTTGGCCCCATTTGGGATCTCCTTCGTCGCCCGGACAGCCATCAAGTCCCAGATCCTCGCCGACTTCGTCGCGGAGTGGACGATGGCCCCCGAGCGCGCAGGCACCAAAGCAAGCGAGGGGGTTTGGACTGTCTTTTCGGACGGTGCTTACCAGGCTTCAGGGGCTGGGGCCAGAGCAGTCATCGTCTCCCCCTCCGGCCAGCAGGCCCTGTATTCTGCTCGGCTAAGCTTCAAGGCCACCAACAATATCGCCGAGTACGAAGGGGTCCTCTTGGGTCTCCGCAAGGCGCACGCGCTGGGAGCAGCGCGCGTGGTCGTCAAGACCGATTCCCAAGTAGTCGCCGGGCACATCGACAAGAGTTTCCAGGCTAAGCATCTGGACCTGGCCTCCTACCTCGACTCCATCCGCAAGTTCGAGGCATCCTTCAAGGGTATATCCGTCCAAAACATCCCGCGAGGTGAAAACGGCCAAGCTGACGCCCTCGCCAAAGCCGGGGCAGGAGCTCAAGCCTTGCCGCCGGGGGCTTTTTTTCGAAGAGATCACCCAACCTTCGGCGCCCCTTCGCAGCGAGGCGTCCACCTCCCCCTCCTCGGATGAGCCCCCCCTGCCACCCCGGCCAGCTCCAGTCCTGTGTACGGTCGATACCGATTGGCGGGAGTCCATCCTACGCACGCTCGCGGGCGGTGAAGATGATCATCCTAGCCCAGGCCAAGCTCGCCTCCAGCTCCGTGCAAGGTCATTCAAGGTCATCAATGGCATTCTATACAAGTCCGGAGTATGTTCCCCGTTACTCCGCTGCGTCTCACACTCGGACGGAGTGGCCATGCTCTGAGAAATCCACGAGGGGCTGTGCGGGAGCCACCTGGCACCACGGGCCCTCGCGGGCAAAGCTCTCCGGCAGGGCGTATACTGGCCCACTATCGTTGTCGACGCCGAAGAACTCGTCCGCACTTGCCAAGGCTGTCAGTGGATGGGGCGGCGCAGTCACCGACCCCCAGCAAGCCTGATACCCATCCCTCCTGTGTGGCCTCTGGCCCGATGGGGCATGGACCTCATTGGACCACTCCCCAGAGCGAAAGGCAACCTGCGCTTTGCTGTTGTTGTCGTCGAGTATTTTTCCAAGTGGGTCGAGGCGGAGACACTGACCTACATCACATCCCGAAGCGTCCAGAAATTCTTCTGGCAGAACATCGTGTGCCATTTCGGAGTACCCAGGCAGCTCACATTGGACAACGGAACGCAGTTCGATGCTGGGGCTTTCCGGGCATTCTGCGATGAGTTGGGGGTCCAGCTCTACTTCGCCGCCGTACGGCATCCCCAGTCTAACGGGCCGTGGAGCGAGCTAATGGGCACATCCTCTCAGGCCTCAATAAATGCATCGTCGGCTTAGCCAAAGGGTTATGGCTCGACGAGCTACCGAAGATCTTGTGGTCCATCCGGACAACCACTTCCCGGGCTACCGGCTTCACTCCATTCCGCCTCTTGTTCGGCGACGAAGCAATGACCCCAACGGAGCTCCGAGCCGGTTCGCTACGTGTCACAGCACCCGAGGTCAATGACGAGTGCCCCGTCTCCCTCGACCTGGCCGAAGAGACGCGGCTCCGAGCCGTTGCCAACCTGTCCCAGTATCAGAAGGAGACCAAGGCATGGTACGACCCCAAGGTCAAGCGCAATGAGTTCCAACCAGGGCACCTTGTCCTTCGCACGGTGGTCACTCCCACCAAGCTGGGTAACAATGGGAAGGACCGTACATTGTAACAAGGTCCGGGCGATCGGGCTCCTACTGGCTCGCCACCCTAGAAGGTGAGGAGCTGAAGCATACTTGGCACGCGGAGCACCTGAAGCGTACTGTCCGTAGTCTCGTCAATGTATTCCGCTAGCGGCCGATCGCCTGCTTTTGTATCCTAATTGCGTAATAAAAATCACCAGACAAGTGTTTTCGCCTAGAACGAACGCGCAATGGCTTTAAGAATTTCGCTTCACCGAAGCATTCGGGTCCCGAGCTCCGGCTCGACGCACCCTTGATCTCGGGTTCCGGGCTCCGGCTCGACGCACCCTCACTATCGGGTTCCGAGCTTCGGCTCGATGCGCCCTCGCTATGAGGTTCCGAGCTCCGGCTCGACCGCCATCGCTATCAGGTTCCGAGCTCCGGCTCGACGCGCCCTCGCTATCGGGTTCCGAGCTCCAGCTCGACGTGCCCTCGCTATCAGGTTCCGAGCTCCGGCGCGACGCACCCTCGCTATTGGGTTCCAAGCTCCGGCTCGATGCGCCCTCGCTATCGGGTTCCGAGCTCTAGCTCGACGCACCCTCGCTATCGGGTTTCCGAGCTTCGGCTCGACGCGCCCTCGCTATCGGGTTCCGAGCTCCGGCTCGACGCACCCTCGCACTTGGATTCCTAGATCCCGTCCAAAGTACGCCACCCCGTACACGAGATGCATTCACCGAGCTTTCCTCCTAGCTGGTTAGCGCCCAGCCGGCAAACCGACTACCCGCTAAGGAGGGGGGAAGGGAAGGAGCAAGGCGAAAGACCTTCAACCGCACATATTAGAAACACGGAGGGCGTACAATGTTTATACAAATCAAAGACAGAAGAGAAGAATCAAGAGAAGTTCTCATCCAAGCCAAGCAAGAACCGAAGGCCCCCTCCATCGGAGGGGCCACCCGAGCCAAAGCGCGCTTCGGTCGAAGGCCCGGGGCGCAGTTCGCGCGGACCTCTCCTTCCTCTTCTTCGCTCCTCCTCCTTCTTCTGGGCGCAAAAGGCCCTCTGGTCTTCTTGAAGTTGGGCCCAGCTGCGCAGATCACCCCCCCCGGGGGGCGCTTCGTCCAAGCCGGCTTCTGTATAGACCAGTCAACCGGTTCGGGAGACGAAGACAGGGAGCGGGGTCCTCTTTCTTCTTCCTTGACATGGTTCATAACTCCTCGGAGGACGTCGGGGTCCGCGTGCCCGTCACTGCTACGGGGAAGAGCGAAGCGCGCAGGCCGGTTCGCTCCCAGAATCTCGAAGATGGCCCATCGATGTCGAAGGGCGTCGTCAAATTCAAGCACTTCGACATCGCAGTCGCAATCACGGACACCCTGAGTGAGCCCCAGAAAGTACTCTTTATTAATATATGATTAAATTTTCCTAAGCTATTATAGGCTAAGACAACGATAGATTCTGAAGAAGCTACACTTTCGGGTCTGGCTGACGGGCCGGGACCGAAGGCTTCGAGGGAGCCGGAGGACCACGCGTGCGGAGCGCCTCCTCCAGCCAAGCCTTGATCGCTTCGAGGACCCTCAGTCTGCCAGACTGCCTTGAGCACCCTCCAGGACTGATTCAGCGCAAGGCTCGGTGTCCGGAGGTGATCCCCCACGAAGGTGACCGGATGCAGGCTCGAAGACGAAGGAAGAGGAAGCCCAGATGCTTTGAGATGCCGAAGAATCCCATAAGCGGCCACCCGACCAGACACCTCGCCGTACTACGCCACGGTAAGGTGTATTTGCCGGACGGCGGACTGGATAAACTTCACCCGACGGACCAGGGGCTCTCGGGCGATGTCAAACGTGTCGCATCCAGTGCCGTAGCGCGCCAGCACCTTCCGGAGGGACTCCGCGGTGTCAGCCGCTGTCTTCCTGCCTCGTCAAGCGCCTCGGTCACCTCCCCCTTCCGGGCGGTGAGGTCGACCCTCGACCCACTCCATCTGGCCATCCGGGCCCTGAGGGCTTCGGCGTTAGCTGCCGCCTCGAGGCTTGGGTTCGGAGCACGGATACCTCCCCCTCAAGCCGCTCCGCTTCTGCGGCCCGGGACCGAAGCCCCTCTGCTTCGGCAGCTCGGGCTCGGAGGGCGTCGACTTCCGCCTCCAGCTCGTCGGCTCGCTCGGCCCAAGCCCGGAGCCCCTCCAACTCCGCGACGCTGGTCTTGAGGGAGTCCATCTCCGCCACTTGGGCCTCTAGTGCTTCGACCCTCGCTGCCTGGAGCCAGAGAGCTTCGACCTCCGATGACCGCTCGCGAGCCAGTCTCTCCGCGGTAGCCGTTCGGGCTGCGAGTTCCGCGACGTCCGCCTCGCGGCTTTGGCGTTCGGAGAGCAGGGCAATCAGCTGCCCCTGCGCTAATGCCACCACCTGCACGCAAGGAAGATGATCAGAAGAAGAGCTAGGGGCTCATCGAATGTACTCCAAGAAGGTACCTGGCCCACTGCAGTCTCGATGGCCCTGCCGAGGTCCAGGCCGTCTGATAGCCCCAGTTCGTCTATCACTGGGGCCTCGCGCTAGCCGCAGGTAATAGTCGTGACCGAGGCCACCCTTGGACGCGAAGTCCTCACCATCCGCCAGGAAGGAGCGCAGGAGGGGCACGGTGGCGCGCGCGCCTCGAGGATCAGAAGGGGGCTGAGGCCGGATCCCTACGTCTTCGACGGCCTTCCGGAGAGGCCCTTTCAGGAGGTTCCAGACTCCATCCCGCCCTGTTGGCCCGGGGCCCTCCTCGTACCGACAAGGGATCCGGACCTCGCATCCGGAGCGTCGCCGGGAAGCGGGGCGACTGGTTCGGCGCCCCGGGCCGATGTGCCTGCGCGGGCGAGCAAGAGCTAAGGTCGAGAAGGCCCCAACGTTTGGGGAAAGTATGGCAAGCTATCGTACCTTCATCCTGCAGCGTCGGCAAGGTCCTCCGAAGCTGGATGGGCCCCGACGGGCTCGGGCGGTAGAAGAGGATGTCGATGGAGTTCACCGGGGAGCCCGCCGCCACCGCGGCGAGCTCAGCCTCTATGTCGGCGCTCCTCTCAACGGCGCTGAGCGGGTCAACCAACCCCCCGCGGTCCAAGCTATCCGTCGCCCTGCTCCCGTGGGAGCCGACGGAGCCCCCCTCCGAAGCTGGTTCGCGCGAGGGAGCGGTCTCGGGACGCGGCGTCGCTTCGGCGACAGGCGCCTCCTGCCTAGCCCCCGGCGCGGGCTCCATTAGGCCCGAGCGGGGGGAGCGTCTTCAGTCCTTCCAGCGCTCGGCCGAAACCGACGGGGTCGGGTCCGGAATTATCAAAGGGTCCCCTGACTCCAACTGGGCCCCGTCGCTGGAACCTCCCCACTCGGAGTGGGAGGCAGAGGAGCGTCCCGGAGAAAGCTGCCTTGGACCCTTCACTATCTCTTCTTCTTCTTGGGGGACGGCGAGGAGAGAGGCCACCATTGGGGTCGCCTACCTTCCTCTTCGAAACATCCCGGAGGACCTCACCCTCCGGAAGAGGCGGAGGCGAGAGCTCGAGCGCCCCCCACACTCTGTTGGAGCGCTCCCAAGAGCCTACCAACTCCAGTCGCCGGGTGCGTTCGGCCGCGGTAGGGACTCCGAGAATCCTCTCCGTCATGCGGGCCACCTCCTTGGGGGTCCGGGCAACGAGCGACCCTACATTCGATTATCAGGACCGAGCACCCTTCGGACACGAAAGACGGGAATGAAGCTGATGGGGATGGACACTTACCAAGCTGGCGGGAGAGATCTGCTGGCATCGACTCGTCCCGGCTGCTCCGGAGCGACGCCGGCCATTCCTCCTTCAGCGGAGGGATCTCGAGGGCCACGAACTCCTCCGCCAAGTCTCGCATGCTCATTCAGCGGGCGACGATCTGGAGAAGCTGGATCCTCACGGAGATCGAGCCGCGTTGGTCTCGATGCGCAGCTTCCCTCCGGAACCAAATGTGGCGCGGGATCCCAGGCGAGGCCAGAGCTAAGCCCCACTGCGGACGTAGAACCACCGGTTCACCCACTTTGAGTACCACCTTTCATTGGTGGCCTTCGCCAGGAAGGAATCCGCGTACTTCCTTCGGAGCTAGGAAGTTAATGCTTCCGAAGGCCAGTATCTGGCCTCCTTTCTTCTTCGGCTGGCAGAGAGCCTCGTGCATCTCCGTGAAGACCTCAGCCCTCCCTTCGCAGCCTTCGGCGTGCATGGCCCACTCGAAAATGGCGAGGCGGGCCACGGCGTTGGGAGATAGTTGCGGAGCTCCAGGTGGAACGCGTCCAGCACCCCGGCGAGGAGCTCCGAAGCGGGGAACCCCAGCCCCGCGTCGAAGAAAGCTTCAAAGACGACGACCTCGCCTTCTCGGGGCTGCGGGGCCGTCTCTCGGCCCGGCTTCCTCGCCGGCGTCTCAGGACCAAGGCGGGCCCTGGTGGCTTGCTCGATCGACGCCTATGTACACGAAGACGGGCCGAGCTCCAGGGTTTGCTCCCGAAACCGCTCTGAGGCGGGGCGGAGCTCAGCGCGCGCCGCGCGTCTCCGTCGGTCCGTCGATTGTCGCCGCCGCCGCTGCCGCCATCTGGTGCTGCAAGAAGCACGGATCCATCGCCATTGCTGGAACGGCGCTCCTCACCATTGCTCAAGGAGGCGAGAGGGGACTTAGAGCTCAGGAAGCGAGACGAATGTTGGCTGAAGTGGCTAAAGTGGGCGTAGCAAGGTGAAGAAGGGAGAGCAGGCCGCGCGGCGGGTTATATTTAAGCGCAAGACCGTCGGTTCCCCTTCCGGTTCGATCAGCGTGTGAACGCGGCGGCTGCATGGCACCGCATTTAAGGCCAAACCGGCGCATCGGGGCACGGCGGCTCCCTGGCGGTTTGCCTCCCCGATGCTGTTTGCACGCGCATTAACCGCTTCTAGCGGCGCCCGGCCGCCTCCTCGGGGCCAGAGGCCCCTGGTCAAAGGTGCGCATGCACCCGGCGAGCCCGGTCCCACGCCTCTCAACCAGTCGGAAAGAGGATTTGAAACGGTCCTCAACCTCCGGGCCCGGCCACGCCTCCCTGCTCCGGAGCCCTCCGCGTTCGTCGAAGAGGGCCACGCTGCGGCAAGGTCTGGCACCCCCATGTAAGTTAAGTCCTTACGAAAGTTATCGGAATTATCGTGTGCGCTTCCACCCTCTCTTAACGCAGGGCTCCCGAGAGGAAAGAAGCGAGGGGCTACTGTTGGGGGAGATAATCCCGACGGCTGAAGGGGGGCCCACAACCAGGGGGTCTGAAGCCTAGCGCCGGAGGCCACCCTCCGGCAGAAGGATATCAGAGGTCACCCTCCGGGAGAAGGATGCCAGAGGCTGCCCTCCGGCAGAAGGATACCGGTGGTCACCCTCCGGGAGAAGGATGCCGGAGGCCGTCCTCCGGCAGAAGGATACATGAGGTCACCCTCTAGGAGAAGGATGCCGGAGGCCGCCCTCCAACAGAAGGATGCCGGAGGCCGCCCTCCGGCAGAAGGATGCCGGAGGCCACCCTCTGGGAGAAGGCCGCTAGAGGCCGCCCTCCGGGGGGGAATTGCCGGAGGCCCTCCCTCGGACCGCAGTAGCGAACCCAAGGGAAGTGTTGGTGGGAAAAGGATTGGACGAGTACACAGGGAGATAGGATCGCGATCCTGTGAACCGTGTCGGGCGGCGTAGGCAGTGCCCGACACGGCTGGTATGCTGTCAGAGTCGAATATTCTTGTCTGTACTATGTATAGTCCGTTTTGTCTGTACTGTCGACCGGCGGTTGACCGTGTAGCCGTTGGCGGTCCAGAAGCGTTTGGCCCTCTGGACGGGGCGCCTTATAAATACCCCTCAACTGTAGTTGTAATGGACAGGCTCAAGGAGCATTGAATACACTACCCTCATTCTCACTAAGGAAACCTGCTGGTCCGAACTGTCGTTCCAACAGCCCTGTTGAGTAAACCAATACTATGTGTGTAGAAGTCCGACTTCCGCCCCAACTGGTCAAGATAAAAGATAGCACCCTGCTTTGGCAGACCCACTATCGATGAGCAAGAACCTTGGTGGGTACAGCTATTGGAAAGAGCATCAATACTTAATTTTCTGAGGGAAAACTATTCTAGCACCGTAACGTCCCTAGCGCATACAAAACATGCAAGAATAGTATAATAGGAACATAAGAAAGCATCACAGGCAATCATATTAACTGTGACATAGCATGGCCCTCTTCACATGGCAATCTCTATCTCCATGGCTCCATCAATGAGTGTGTGATCCCGGCCTCCATGAAGAGTACTAGTCTATCTCGCATAACCTATACTAATTACATGGGCCGAAGCACCGCGGGAAACGACATTCAAGCCGTAATAAATTTAACATCAGCTTTGGGCTATAAATAACCATGACACGTAGGCCATATTTAATTTACATTCATCACATGCATCTCATACATCACATTTATCCAAGGTCATGCCAGTCACAACATTCTCTACAAAACAAAGTAAGGCGAGCTAGATTCTGGATCCTCTGTAAATAACCATCACAAGTGACTGGATTCTGGATCTAAAAAACTCCGCTCAACAGGATCAGAACTTCAAATTCACGTGGGTCGGAACTTCTGATTTGGCATCGGAACTTCTGATCTGCCGAAACATCCGATCAATATCGGAATCCCGGACAGCACCAATTGCTTTCTGTATCGAATCAATATTCGATATCGGAACATCTGATCACTATCGGAATTTTCCGATCCACCATCGGAACTTCCGATTTGCCACGGACAAAAACAAACCTAATCTGTTTTTTCCACCATGTATCTCCATACGTGAGGGATTTAGATCGAACACTACGCACGTAGGCTATGATACCACTATTGGGGAATAGGGGATCTACGCTAGCCGGCAAATTCAAAATTTCCACCCTAAGCCCAAGACCCATGCGCATGTGAGATCATAGATCGTTACATTCTAGCACGAGACATGCTAGGTGCAACGGAAGAACATGTTGGAGTAGTGCGTCAAGCCTATCCTCGCTTCGTCCTGGCCGTCCCTCGCCAATCTGATCGGTGAAGATGACGTAGTTGTTGACATGAAGAAGTCCACAAGCGTCGTTGTTTGAGAAACGCCTCCACGGTATCCACGCGTACATGGATGGAGTTCCTTCCATGGCAGTGTGCTAGCACCGCACGTGAGAAACGGGAAATCCTCGACCTCAATGTTTGAGATCAAGAAAGGGAGGAGAGGATTATATGGTGGCTAGGTCTAATCTATGCTTATTGCTTGTTTCCAAGACCTCCTCCTCTCTTTATATAGGCCTAAGAGCCCTTGGTTGTGCACATATCGGAACCCACTAATTAGTTACAATTAATTCATATTCATAATAGAACCAATCTGTTTGCCCATGTCAGAACTTCTGATCCTAGATCGGAACTTCCGATAGGGTATTTTAGGTATCCTGATTTAGTATGACATGCAACAGATCTATTCTGTTTTCACCCACCTCGGAACTTCTGATACCATATCAAAACTTCCAATCGGTGCAATTCTCTACGATTCCAAATCAGAACTTCTGTCTCGTCGGAACTTCTAATACCATATCAGAACTTCCGAAGCAATTTTTGCTCTCTGACTCAAGACCAGATAATAATTGGAACTTCCGATACTACCTATCGAAACTTCCAATCCACGAAATTTCTTGGGCATATCCTTCAACAAGATGGTCATCGACCACACAACATCAAGCTCGGGCCTCATGATCGGGAGACAGTGCACAAAAGGTTGTCGTCTTCGCAGGTACTGGTGTTTGGAAAGACTTCGTCCCCTCAACCCTAAAGGAATCGACCAGATGGTCGATGATGACGAAAACATAACAAATAAATCGCAGTGGTGTCCCCCCGGGATCTTCACAAGAAGCCAGAAGAGAAGGGTGCAACATTTGCGGCAATGAGAAGGGAAGGTACAGGCGTGCAAATAAGATACTGATCGGCCACGAAGAATTAAGAGTGAATGGCGACGGAAGTACAAGGCTTATCAGAATGACGAAAAGAAGGGTGCAGAGGTAAACCTAGTTTTCTTTATCCCCGCAGAGTATCGGGCGGGCCCGTGAAGACGAAGTGGATCACGCCGATACGATGGCTAAGTTGGTGTTGGCTCCCCAGCCAGCAATCTTTTATAAGCCATAAGATCTTGAGCATCGGCACCTAAGACCTCTCTACAAAGCCCAAATAGCTAACGCTGATGGAATCGCCTTGAGACATCTGATGCAAAGGCATTGTCCTTAGACCAAAGCACAACATGACTGCTTCGATGAAGACCGAGGTGAGTCCAAGGCATGAGAAAAGGCCGGACGAGGAACAATGAAGGAAAATTTCTCGATCGTTCGGACGGAGCCTAGAAGCTTTTTTAGACCAAAGCACAACATGACTGCTTCGACGAAGGCCGAGGCGAGTCCAAGACATGAGAAAAGGTTGGATGAGGAACAATGAAAGAAAATTTCTCAATCATTCGGACGGAGCCTAGAAGTTTTTACGTATGAAAGCTGATGGCATCACCTTGAGACAGCCAATGCAAAAGTATCACCTTTAGAAATTCATGAGGGGAATGAGACGAGAAGAACTTAAGGGAAGTCGTCGGGTGGAATATGAAGGGATAACACATGAGTCAGTCGATGTCGATGATATCACCTTCAGACGACCAATGTAGGAGCATCGTACGCCACAGAAAAGTTCAAGTTGAAAAATGAAATAAAGAAGATATATTGAAACTCCTAAATTACAAGCCGAAGATATTACACAAAGTTTACAAAAGGAAGGAAATTGCCCAAAGGGCTCCCAGCAGTTCTACTCTTGAATCGGCCCCTACCCCTAGACAGCCGGTTGAAGTGCATTCGCCCGATTGACGACCTAGGCTCGTCTCCCACTCACCCACGTAGAAGGAGTTGGGACACCAACGCCCAAGTTCATAGTGGACGATACTGACCTGTATTGTATCGGCTGACCACTAAAGCTCACTAGGGGGCATCATGATCAACATACTGTAGGAAGCAAGATAATTAGATGTAACAAAAGATGGCGGGAGTCTAAGGCAGAAGGAATCATGATGTATACCCCGGGATCTACATCAACATCATCTGGGTGAAGCCACTCTCGGTAGAACAAGGAAGAATGGTTGAAAATGTGATGCTTCAACTCATCCCATCATCGACGAAAGGTGAGAGAGGTCGCCTGATAGGTCATCCTGGTGGCAATGCGTCCGAAAGGAATCCCATCAGTCTATGGGAAAGGCGGTCCCACTCCAAAGCACTCGTGACCCTCCCGTGAGTTCAGGTCTTGCCAACGAAAAAAGAGATGGGATGGGAGCTGACCAAAGCCTAGTTGCCTCGAAGAGACCGATGGGTGATAGAACTCATAAGAGCATCGCCAAGGGTACCCATTAGTAAAATCCACGGGGAGCAAACAGGGAAATGTGGCTACCAAGAAGATACGAAAGGATTCCACGTCCTGGGACACATCAGGTAGAACGAGCTGACGAGGATACTCATACTCTGGATGGTATACAAAAGGAAACCAGATAGTCTGATCATAGAATTCAAGGTAATAACTCTTAAATAAAATGGCCAAGTCCGTGAAAGACAAAGGAAAAGGAGGGAATAATGTTGCCGCTTCCCCTAGAGAAGAGCATCGGCGATAGGTAGGGACGGTCGATTTTGGAAAATTGGTAGGAAAGCATGAATGAGTAAGAGGGGTTCCTCCAATGAGATCAGCAGTAGAAACATTGAGCCAGAGCTAGAGGAACCACCAGGGACCCTTGGGTCGGCTAACAAAGTTGCCAGCCGATAGGTTGGCCGACACCAAATGAAGGGAACGGTAGATGACTCCAAGGAGATAGTGGCCAAGGGGAACTCGCACATGGGCAACGAGTCGTTCAGCTAAGAACTGAAACCGAAGGGTCAGGATCAGAGCCGACACACAAAAGACAATTCCTCTAACCATATGCTAAGGAAAGCCATGTGCTCGCGAGTGCTCATCGGGCCGGTCTTATTGTTATGCCTAGCAATGTATCGGATGTAGTCATCAGCCGAGTTAATGCCAATATCGTGGGATGGCTTGAGATGAAGAAGGAAGGGGTTGGCCGGTGAAGCAATATCAAGGTAGGATAAGAAGAAACATCAAGAAGAGTGGGACTCATCAGCTTGTGGCCAAAAATAAAGGCATTTAAGGCGTCAGACAAAAAATAGCAAGACACAACCAGGATTGGCACGTTCATGTATGGCTCAGCTAAAGAAAGACTGATGCAATGACCGATGTCAATCTCATCCCAAAAGGTGTGATAAGTGGCTGACACCCTAAGGTACCAGTCGCACTAGTCGGGGATGGAAGGAGGAAAATATTCGAAGCCCAAATCCCAATCGGAGGAACGCATAGGAGAACATTTGAAGGTATCTAACGAGTCTCGACATTGATGAGATCTGTGGGGTTGGCATTGCCTAAGGGACCTAGAAAGAAGCTAAAAGGGTGCATAACTATTGGAATGAAAACTGGTTCCGCAAGCCCTGTCAAAACAGAAATGGAGTTACAGGATAAGGGGCGATAAGTGTGCCATGAGTGAGAAGATCAGAGACTTACTCGGGGGATCGCCTCAAGTAGCCATTCTTACACTGGCAAGGAGAAAGATGGCGAGTGACGAAAAGCACTGGAGAACGGTGAAGTTTGATGGTCGGGAATAACCGACGAGTCAAAAGCATGAAGAAGAAAGGAAGAGTGGCCAGAGTTTATAAACAACCCTAGTGCGTTATGGATGGCTGGAAGGTGAAGAGACAGTTGGTACTCTAGGAAAATGTGAAGCATTGGAAGGCGAACGGTTTTGACAATTAAACCAGGGAGCCAGAATGCTACGCGAAGTCATAAAAAGTATCAGAAGATGAAGGGTTTCGACTAGCAATAAAAGTGAAAAGATCATACAGAAAGACGTTTGAGAAGACGTGGCGGCAGAGATAATAATTGTTGTTAATTTTGAAGCATCAGCAGCCAATTAATGCTCTGAAACTAGGGCCATGTGTGACGCCAGGATTTGGTAAAGCCCAAGCCCACTAAAGATGTCTAACGGTCAATAGAAATAAAGAGGTCCAGTCAAGGAAAGTCAAGGAAGCTCGTCCATGATGTTACAAGATGATCGAACGCATAAGAAGCGATGGAGATAAGACGCAGAAAAGAAGATGAAGATTATCCAAAATCGGTTAAGATAGAGTGCTTGGACGACAAGTCTCTGAACTATAATATGTACCCCTAGTTACTTAGAAAAACACATCTCTGTCAATCAACTACTCGACACATCGCCACCCTGGCCTCCAAGGTTTATTATCCAACGGGGTTCAGCACTCGGAGCTGGGCTGCATCATTTTGATCTCTAGCGAAGAGGTGAGTCTCGCCACCCTCGATGTCTGTACTGATTAGATCAGTATCCTCATGACTGCATCAGATTGATATCTTGAGGTGAACGTTGAAATAGTACGGTCGCTAGTTTTCTCGGTGTATTTAGCTAGGTCTAAGGGCATCAATTTAGTTTGATCTCTTAGATTGATGTGATCTAGGGTGATAGTTTGATGTTCCTTGGTTAAGTCTGACATCTTGCTATTGTATCTCTTTCATGATGCATACCGTTCATCTAAATAAGCATGTACGATTCTTTGATATTATAAGATCATTGTGACTAGCTATTATCTTTGTTAGGTCCAATCTAGTTATTGTGATGATTTTCATGATAAATACATGTTATCTGGCACATTTTATTTATTTCTATCAGAGTACAAACCGACGGGTTATCTTCGATTCCATGCTACATCTTATAAGTTATCGGAAAAGCATTCAGGCCTATATGGTTAACTATCATCTTATCGGCCAATGGCATGCTCGCCTGATTGCTTCATCCTAGATCATCGGCTATGGTCGATCGGCATTATATTCCCGAATATCCCATTCTCGTCATAGTCATCGGCTCGATAGCCGATAGACCATGCTACTAATGCCATACTTTCTGTTCCATTATTAGTTGCAGGGTCAAACTGATTGGTACGCCTTGAACCCTTTTTATAAGAACGTAAAACCTGCACTGAAGTGAAGACCTGCATTGGAATGAAGTAGATCTCTCAGGCCACGCGTGTGTCAAAGTATGACCAAAAACACACCAACAGTATGTGGATAACATTTTACATGGACGTAGTAATGTCGGTCTACTATTAGAACTAAGAGCTTCTTGTTCTCACATTTTTACATGAAAGATCTTGGTGAAGCTTCTTATGTATTAGGAATTGATATTCTTTGATATAGAAATAAGGGGTATTGGGATTATCACAAAGAATACTTAAAAAAGATCCTAAGTAAAATATAGTATGCATGCGTCTATGCCTACTCCAATAGTTAAGGATGATAAGTTTGTTAATTTTTAATGTCCTAGTAACTAATATGAGATCGATAAAATGAAACTGATTCTATGTGTTTCTACTATCGAAAGCTTGATGTATGAAGTGTGCACTCACCCTGACTTAGATTTTGCTATCGGGATGCTTAGCAGATATCAAAAAAATCCAGTCATAAATCACTGGAAAGGAGTTAAGAAAGCATTACGATATATACAAAGCACAAAAGGTCTCATGCTAACATATGAAAG
>JAAALK010000285.1:76810110-77005256 GCA_019279435.1 Zizania palustris
TATCTTTCAATCTCCCACTGGACAAGAACCAATTATTTGCATGTTTCTTAATCCATCCTCTTAAGTGTGTGACCCGATAGGTTAATACACTAACGGTTCGTACACTAGCGGGACCTAGCAACACATATTGACCCTCAAAAGCGTACAAAATCAATTTTCACTGAACCTTGATATACGCAAGCACAAGTCCCTTTACCACACGCCGTCAGTCAAGCTCAAGGAAAGATGTGCCACCCTTGTTTGTTAGCTCAACATTTCACTCGATCAAGTATCAGATTCAAATCATGACTAACTCCATAGTCATAGTGGCATGGTCATGCACTTTTCCAATCCAATACCTCGAGGGGTCCTGAGACGACTCTACCGTTATTAGGAGGTGTAAATTCCATCTTGACCGCTCACATCCCACGACATGTTTCACAACACACCTAAAAACAACCCTTATTACTACCCAGTTATGGAATAGCGTTAGGAAACTTCTAAGTGTGTCACTACGTATTCTCGAATCAAATGACGATCTCAGGTCGAAGGACTCTATAGGTACACCATTTGAGATGACAACTGATGGCACATTACAATAACAATCCTAGCAGTATCTCAAGTGGGTCTATCCAACACCATGTTCACCAACATGTGTCCACATCACTGATTTGACATCTCTATGTCTATGATCTATTAAATGTGATCATCAATCAGTTAGATGTGCTAATCTATGTGTCATCACTGTCCCACATGATGACAAGATCAGGGATTCCTTTTGAACAATATCGTCATAACACAAATAGTTTCACATAACAAGTCATCCACTCATTATTCAAATGTAAACGACATTTATTCAATGAACAAGATAACAATTATCCTCACACATTAGCATAGACTCTACCAGAATCTTCCACATACACACGACTCACTCATAAAAGTATGTAATACCATGGAGCTCTGGTGCGCCTCATGCTTGGGATATGGAAGAGGCTTTGTCAACGGATCCGCCATGTTCAAATCCATGTGCACCTTGCAAATCTTCATATCACCTCTCTCAATATGATCTCACGGATCAGGTGATATCGCTAAAGTATATGTTTGGACTTCTGGTGTGATCTAGGCTCCTTGGCTTGCGCAATGGCACACTATTATCACAATAGAGGTCCACTGGACTGGATGCACTAGCAACAACACCCAACTTCAAAACAAAATTTCTGATCCAAACGGCCTCCTTCGCAGCTTCTGAATCGGCGTTATACTCGGCTTCTGTTGTAGAATCAGCCACCATCTCTTGCTTGGAACTCTTCCAACTCCACTGCGCCTCCATTGAGGAAGAATACAAAGCTAGATTGCGATCGGAATCATCTTTATTGGTCTGAATCTAGCATCCGTGTAACCACTTACAACGAGCTCCTCTTCACCACTGTACACTAGTAACATTTCCTTAGTCCTTCCAAGTACTTGAGGATACTCTTTACTATAGCCTAGTGACTTTCACCCGGGTTAGATTGGTACCTGCTCGTAACACTTAGAGCATATGACACATCTAGGCGTGTACACAACATGGCATACATGATGGATCCAATTGCGGTGGCATAAGGGATCGTACTCATCTTCTCTAGCTCATCTGGTGTCGTAGCACACTGAGTCTTACTAAGAGAAATATCATGTGACATTGCAAGAAACCCTTCTTAAATTCTGCATTTTGAACCGTTTCAAAATCTTGTCAATGTATGTACTTTGGCTTAATCCAATTAGCCGCTTCGATCTATATCTATAGATCTTTATGCCTAAATGTATGCTGCCTCTCTAAGATCTTTCATCGAAAAAATTGTTTTTCAGTGAAGTCTTGACAACATTCAAGAGAGAATGTCATTTTCAATCAACAATATGTCATCCACATATAGGACCAGAAACACAAGTGAGCTCCCACTAGCCTTCTTGTAAACACAAGTTCTTCTTCGTTCGTGATAAAACCAAACCCTTTGACTACCTCATCAAAACAAATATTCCAACTCCGAGAAGCTTGCTTTAGTCCATAAATGAACTTTTGCAACTTACAAACTTTCCCAACACTTTTCGAATCATCAAGACCTTCTGGTTGTGTCATGTACACATCCTCACTTAGGTTTCCAGTCAGGAAAGCCGTTTTGACATCCATTTGCCATATCTCATAATCATAAAATGCGGAAATTGCTAGGATGATATGAATAGACTTAATCATGGTGATAGGCGAAAACGTTTCATCATAATCGTGCCTTATAGATGTGAACATTTCATTAACGTCTATCTTTTTCTTGAAGATCCATTCACACTCAATAGTTTTTACACAATCGGGTGGATCAATCAAGTTCCAAACTTTATATTCTCGCAAGGACTCCAACTCGGATCTAATGGCTCCAAGCCATTTCTTAGAGTCTGATCCCATCACTGCTTCCGCAAAGGTCTTGGTCTCGTCGTTGTCCAACAACAACATGTCGCGATGCCCGGTGGTCAAAAACATGAACCTCTCTAGTGCATGGCTTACCCTCTCAGACCTCCGTGGGGCTAGCGCATGCACAACAGGCTCTGCAACACCTTGTGCATCCTATTGTTGTTCAATGGGATCAGGAACACCTTCCAACAGCTCTTGAACCTCTTCTAGATGCACCATCCACCCACTAACTCCTTTCGAGAGAAACTCTTTCTCAAGGAATACACCATTCTGAGCGACAAACACGTTGCCCTCCTCTCTATTATAGAAATGGTATACTTTGGTTTCCCTAGGATATCCCACAAAGAAGCACTTGTCAGACTTAGGACTGAGCTTGTCAGACATCATACGTTTGACATACGCCACACATCCCCAAATATTTAGAAAAGACAAACTAGGACACCTCCCAGACCATATCTCATATGGTGTCTTCTCTACTGACTTAGATGAAACTGTATTTATCGTGAAAGTTGTGGTTTCTAGAGAGTTACCCTAAAAGGATAATGGAAGATCAGCGTGACTCATCATGGACCACACCATATCCAATAAGGTCCAGTTTCTCCGCTCGGACACCCCATTCCATTGAGGCGTGCCGGGTGGAGTCATCTGTGGAACAATTCCACAGTCCTTCAAATGATCAATGAACTCATGGCTCAAATATTCACCTTCACGATCAGATCGTAGAAATTTAATTGTCCTTGCTCGTATGATTTTGTACTTCATTCTAGAACTCCTCGAGCTTTTCGAAGGATTCCCACTTATGTATCATCAAGTAGACATAGCCATATCTACTAAAGTCATCGGTAAAAGTCATAAAGTACTGAAAACCATTCCTAGCCATTTGACTCATTGAGACCTACACACATCAGTATGTACTATGGCCAATAGCTCACTCGCCCTCTCACTCTGTCTAGTAAAAGGTGTCTTTGTCATTTACCAAGTAAACAAGACTCGCATGTGACATATGATTCAAAATCAAATGACTCCAAAAGTCTATCACTATGGAGCTTCTGCACATGCTTCTCATTTATATGACCTAAACAACAATGCTAGACGTAGGTAGGATTCAAATCATTGAGTCATTGTTTCTTAGTACTAATGTTATAAACAGTGAGCATCTTCAAGACTTAGAATATATAATCCATTCACTAATGGACAAACACCATAGATCATGCCATTCAAAAATATTGAACAACTCTCGTTCTTTATTACGAATTCAAAACCATCGTCCTCTAAACATGAAGAAGAGATAATGTTTCTGCCTAAGGCAGGAATGAAATAACAATTATTCAAATCCAAAATTAGTCCTAATGATAGTGAAAATGAATAAACGATGACGGCCAACGCTGCAACCTTTGCACCATTCCCGACGCGGACATCCAGTTCGCCACTTGCACACTTTCTTACTCTACTCAGCCCCTGCAACGATTGCAAGTATGAATCATCGATGCGTTATCAAATACCCATGAATCATTTGGATGAGTAGCAAGATTAATTTCAATAACATTAATACCTGAAGCGGAAGTCACACTTCCCTTCTTGTTCTTCTGCTCTTCCAGGTACACCTTACAATTACGCTTCCAATGCCCAAGCTTGTTGTAGTGGTGGCACATTTCAGAGCCAATAGGACCCGACTTGGACTTTCTAGCAGGTTTAGACTTCGCACTAGAGATCAAATATGTAGTATTAGCCTTGCCCTTCCTCTTTATTGTTTTGCCCTCCTTCTGAACCATCATCACTTGATTATGAGACTTCCTGATACTCTCCTTAGTAGTTTTTAGCATCCTATGCAACTCAGCCAGTGTCTTCTCTAGTCCAACAATGTTATAATTCATGACAAACAGCTCAAAGCTCAGTGGGAGTGAGTGGAGAATGACATCAATGGCTAAGTATGGATCTAGTGGAGTGTCCAGTCTCTCTAGAGTCTCAATGTAACCAATCATCCTAATCACATGAGGACTCACTAGGCTTCCTTCAGCCACCTTAATCCTAAACAAGGCTTTAGACACATTGTATCTCCCGGCCCTTACCTGTTCTGAAACATGCCCTTGAGGCCTACAATCATATTGTAAGCATCATGTTCCTCATATTGTTTCTAAAACTCAGAGGACATGCAGGCAAGCATCAGACAGCTGACATCCATAGAATCACTAGAATGCTTCTCATAAGCACACTTGTCTGCTGCAGAAGCATCCTCTCCTGGTTCATCGGGGTGAGGTTCCTCTAGAACATAATCCTTTTTCTCTTGTTTAACAATAATTCTCAAATTTTGATATCAATCCATAAATTTTGTTCCAAATAATTTCTCATGTTTAAATACAGATCGCGAATTAAAAACTGGAGTGCTCTTAATAGAAGTAGTAGGTGTCATGATCTACAAAACATTAAATGCAAGGTTCAGCACTATGCAATGTTTATCTTCTATCCAATAAAAGATGTTCCACTATTTTAAAATCAGTCATTTTCCCTCTAATGACTAATAGTGGCGGAAGATCCATATTCACTCTAACTCCTAGTGAGCTTTGGCATCACTGCTAGAAGCTAGTTGACATAGGTAAGCAATGCTTTGCTAATCACATCATATGTGACTCTTGTCATTGGAGAAGAATCCTATGCTCTACACCAACTCTATGCTCCAAGGCCTAAAACTATTTGATTAGCCCTTGTTGGGGGAGATAATCCCGACGGCTGAAGGGGGGCCCACAACCAGGGGGTCCGAAGCCTAGCGCCGGAGGCCACCCTCCGGTAGAGGATACTGGAGGTCACCCTCCGGGAGAAGGATGCCGGAGGCCGCCCGCCGGCAGAAGGATACCGGAGGTCACCCTCCAGGAGAAGGATGCCGGAGGCCGCCCTCCGGCAGAAGGATGCCGGAGGCCACCCTCTGGGAGAAGGTCGCTAGAGGCCGCCCTCCGGGGGGGAATTGCCGGAGGCCCTCCCTCGGACCGTAGTAGTGAACCCAAGGGAAGTGTTGGCGGGAAAAGGACTGGACGAGTACGCAGGGAGATAGGATCGCGATCCTGTGAACCGTGTCAGGCGGCGTAGGCAGCGCCCGACACGACTGATACGCTATCAGAGTCGAATCTTCTTGTCTGTACTATGTATAGTCCGTTTTGTCTGTACTGTCGACCGGTGATTGACCGTGTAGCCGTTGGCGGTCCAGAAGCGTTTGGCCCTCTGGACGGGGCGCCTTATAAATACCCCTCAACTGTAGTTGTAATGGACAGGCTCAAGGAGCATTGAATACACTACCCTCATTCTCACTAAGGAAACCTGCTGGTCCGAACTGTCGTTCCAACAGTTGGCGCCATCTGTGGGGACCTTAGTTCAAGAAGCTAGCGTCCTCTACACCCACTCACCAAAGCATGTCAAGTCGAAAGGGAGCAAGCACGGTTCCCCCGCACCGGTCAGCCCGCACCGCCGGGGTCGAGCCGGCCCCGATCCCCGACCCCAATCCTTCGGCCCCTGCTGTTGCGCCGGTCGGGGCGCCCTCCCTGAGCCCACCCAGGCGCCGGAAGGGATGCCCGAGGCCGGAGGCCCTGTCGACATACCTGAGCCGACCTCCGTCAACCTGGCAGGGTTGCCGGAGGAGCCGCCGGAGCAGCATGCTCTAGGCAGGACCCCCGGTGGTGTCCCTTCGGACCGACTACGCCCGCTCACGGGACCCTGACACCGCTTCAGGAGGAAGCGGGAGCCAAGCCGACTGCCCTGGCCGCCGAGAACACTCGGCTGAAGGCAGGAACTGGCCTTATGGCGCCAGGAGGCGTCGCTCCGCCCTCCGGAGCCCCTTCGCGCCGCGAAAGCTGTGGCCGTGGCGCTGAGCGACGACGAAGATCCAGCGGACGAAGAAAATCCGTCGTACGACGAGGAGTCCCCCCTGCATCCGGATCTTCAGAGGGTGCGCTTCGGCTCAAAGTTTCGCGCCGCCAAGCTTCCCAAGTACTCCGGGGACTCTAACCCTGGGGAGTTCTCTCCGTTCCTACGCCCTGGCAATAGAAGCATCCGGGGGAGCCGGGACACCATGGCTAATGTTTCCCCCTGGCGCTCGAAGGGATCGCCCTCCGGTGGTTCTGGTCGCTCCGACCCGGGACCATCCATTCATGGGAGCAGCTGAGGAAGAAATTCGTCAACAATTTCCAAGGGACCTTCGTGGCCCCCATGTCCACCGAGAGCCTCTTCCAAGTGAAGCAGCAACCCGGAGAGACTTTGCGGCAATATTCCCAGCGCTTCGCGCACACCAAGGCCCAGATCAAGGGGCTCTCAGCTTCCTCCGTCATCGACGCTGCCCGGGAAGGCGTCACTCACCCAGGCCTCCTCGACAAGCTCCACCGGAAGCCCATCTCTTCGGTGGCACAACTCATGACGTACATCGAGGAATACGCCCGGTCCGAGGAGGGCCAGATGTGCCGGCAAGCGATGATAGTCCCTGTCCGGGCCCCGAGCGCCAGGACGTATGAAGCCCCCCCGGACCCCAGCCGGGGAGCGCGTACGCTTCCGACTTCCGCCGCCAAGAGCCCGGTCGGCAGGACTCCAGTCCATCGGGACTCTCGACGCGGGCCGAAAGCATCTTCGGGGGGAAGTCCTCAGCATTACTCCCCGAGCCCCCGCCAAGCATCTGCACATGCCCAGCGGAAGCCGTTCGGTCAGAACCAAGGCTCCGCCCCGAGCGCCTTCCGGAGAAGCCTTCTACAGCAGCGTCCACGGCGAGAACCGGAGCCACGACACCGACTCCTGCCGGACCATACTCGCCCTTCGCAGCAACTACCTCAAGCGCAATGCCGGCCACGGCTCCACGACAGGGGGGTCCCTACCCCTCGCCCAGAAGTGGTCCAGGTAGTTGGGCACCGCGATGAGCCAGAAGCCATGGCCCCGGCCCCGGAGTTCGGCGGGGTCGCGGCCCCCAAGCTCGAGGGTGCGCCGGATCGGGGGAAGCGAGTGGTCCTCCCCATATCTAGAGGGGGAGCCCTGGGGGCTCTTTCCAAGCGGCAGCGTCGGGACTACGTTCGGGAGGTCGGACATATCGGCACGTCCTGCCCCTCGACCCTCCCGGAGTAGTCCCATGTCCCCATCACCTTCACCGCTGAAGATGCCTCCGGAGTAAAGTTCCCGCACGCCGACCCCCTCGTCATCTCAGTAGACATCGCCGGAGTTGAGGTGTGTCGCATACTGCTCGACGGAGGGAGTTCCGCCGACATCATCTTCGTGCAGGCCTTCGATCAGCTGTGCCTGTCGCGCAAGCACCTACTGCCAGCCTCGCGTCCGCTCCAAGGCTTCGCGGGCCCCCCGCTCGACGCCCTGGGCCAGGTCATGCTGGAGGTGACCTTCGGCGACTCCCCCCTTCAGCGCTGCGAAGAGATCCTGTTCGACGTGGTCGACGCCCCGTACGCCTACAACGCTATCTTCGGAAGGGGGATGCTCAATCGCTTCGGAGCCATCGCCCACCACAACTACCTCTGCCTCAAGATGCCGACTCCCGGAGGGGTGTTGTCAGTCCTGGGTGACCAGGCCGCAGCCCGCCGGGTCGAGTACGGCCACTCAACGCCGTTGGAGCCGCGGCAGATTCACAGTGTCCACGATCATCCGTGAAGGGCCGCCCCGCCAAACCTCTCCCGGAGGGGGAAGTCATTACCAAGATCTTGACCCAAGAAGGAAGGAGTACCCGATCAAGTTCGGAGGGGGTCTGGAACCGGAGGTGTCAGCGCAGCTCGAAGCCATCATCCATGGCAACCTCGACATCTTCGCATGGTCTGACGAAGACATTACCGGCGTCGACCGCTCGATCATCGAGCACTCACTGGCCGTCGACCCGAAGGCACGACCAGTCCGTCAGGGGCTCCGGAGACTTTCCACCGAACGGGCCGAGCTCGCCAAGGCTGAGACGGAGAAGCTGCTTCGAGCAGGGGTCATCCAGGAAGTGAGTCATACCGACTGGTTGTCTAACCTAGTGTTTGTCCAGAAGAAAACATCTGGCAAATGGCGCATGTGTATCGACTTTACTTCTCTGAATAAAGCTTGCCCTCGTGACCCCTACCCCCTGCCTCGCATCGACCAACTAGTTGACTCCACAGCTGGAGCAGAACTCCTCAGTTTCCTCGACGCTTATTCCGGATACCACCAGATCTGGTTAAGGCCAGAGGACCAAGTGAAAACAAGTTTTGTCACCCCAGTCGGAGTATTCTGCTACCTCCGGATGCCCTTCGGCCTCCGCAATGCAGGGGCCACCTTTTCAAGACTAATCTGCAAGGCCATGGGTCATCAGTTGGGGCGTAATGTGGAAGCATACATGGACGACATCGTCATCAAAAGCACCACCAAGAGCCACCACGGCTCGGACATAGCTGAGACCTTCGATAGCCTCCGGCGGTGTGGAATCCGGCTCAACCCAGAAAAATGTGTCTTCGGAGCACGCACAGGGAAGCTGCTTGGGTATCTCGTTTCCAGCCGGGGCATCAAAGCCAGCCCAACGCAAGTTCAGGCATTGCAGAACATGTCCCCCCCTCAGAACCTGAAGCAAGCACAAAAGCTGGCCGGGCGGTTGGCAGCCCTCGGGCGATTTTTAGCAAAATCAGCAGAGCGAAGTTTGCCCATCTTCAAGGCGCTCCGAGGTTCTAAGCATTTTGAGTGGACCCCCGAGTGTCAGGACTATTTCCAGCAGATCAAGGAATATCTCTCCGGCCTCGTGGCCCTCGCCACACCCCAGGCCGACAGTCCCTTATTGGTCTACCTCACCACCTCCGGCAATGCAGCGAGTGCGGCTTTAATCCAAGAGGAGAAACTCGACGGGAGGTTGGTCCAACGCCCCGTCTACTTCGTTTCTGAAGCCCTCGCCGGAGCTAAGGCTAGGTACTCCGAGCTCGAAAAGGTGGCCTACGCCCTCGTCATGGCATCCCGGAAGCTCCGACACTACTTCCTGGCTCACGATGTCGTCATCCCAACTGCCTACCCGCTAGGTGACATGTTCCGGAACAAGGACGCCACCGGCCGCATCGGAAAGTGGGCGGTGGAGTTGGCCCCATTTGGGATCTCCTTCGTCGCCCGGACAGCCATCAAGTCCCAGATCCTCGCCGACTTCGTCGCGGAGTGGACGATGGCCCCCGAGCGCGCAGGCACCAAAGCAAGCGAGGGGGTTTGGACTGTCTTTTCGGACGGTGCTTACCAGGCTTTAGGGGCTGGGGCCGGAGCAGTCATCGTCTCCCCCTCCGGCCAGCAGGCCCTGTATTCTGCTCGGCTAAGCTTCAAGGCCACCAACAATATCGCCGAGTACGAAGGGGTCCTCTTGGGTCTCCGCAAGGCGCACGCGCTGGGAGCAGCGCGCGTGGTCGTCAAGAACGATTCCCAAGTAGTCGCCGGGCACATCGACAAGAGTTTCCAGGCTAAGCATCCGGACCTGGCCTCCTACCTCGACTCCATCCGCAAGTTCGAGGCATCCTTCAAGGGTATATCCGTCCAAAACATCCCGCGAGGCAAAAACGGCCAAGCTGACGCCCTCGCCAAAGCCGGGGCAGGAGCTCAAGCCTTGCCGCCGGGGACTTTTTTCGAAGAGATCACCCAACCTTCGACGCCCCTTCGCAGCGAGGCGCCCACCTCTCCCTCCTCGGATGAGCCCCCGCCGCCACCCCGGCCAGCTCCAGTCCTGTGTACGGTCGATACCGATTGGCGGGAGTCCATCCTGCGCACGCTCGCGGGCGGTGAAGATGATCATCCTAGCCCAGGCCAAGCTCGCCTCCAGCTCCGTGCAAGGTCATTCAAGGTCATCAATGGCATTCTATACAAGTCCGGAGTATGTTCCCCGTTACTCCGCTGCGTCTCACACTCGGACGGAGTGGCCATGCTCTGAGAAATCCACGAGGGGCTGTGCGGGAGCCACCTGGCACCACGGGCCCTCGCGGGCAAAGCTCTCCGGCAGGGCGTATACTGGCCCAATATCGTTGTCGACGCCGAAGAACTCGTCCGCACTTGCCAAGGCTGTCAGTGGATGGGGTGGCGCAGTCACCGACCCCCAGCAAGCCTGATACCCATCCCTCCTGTGTGGCCTCTGGCCCGATGGGGCATGGACCTCATTGGACCACTCCCCAGAGCGAAAGGCAACCTGCGCTTTGTTGTTGTTGTCGTCGAGTATTTTTCCAAGTGGGTCGAGGCGGAGCCACTGACCTACATCACATCCCGAAGCGTCCAAAAATTCTTCTGGCAGAACATCGTGTGCCATTTCGGAGTACCCAGGCAGCTCACATTGGACAACGGAACGCAGTTCGATGCTGGGGCTTTCCGGGCATTCTGCGATGAGTTGGGGGTCCAGCTCTACTTCGCCGCCGTACGGCATCCCCAGTCTAACGGGGCCGTGGAGCGAGCTAATGGGCACATCCTCTCAGGCCTCAATAAATGCATCGTCGGCTTAGCCAAAGGGTTATGGCCCGACGAGCTACCGAAGATCTTGTGGTCCATCCGGACAACCACTTCCCGGGCTACCGGCTTCACTCCATTCCGCCTCTTGTTTGGCGACGAAGCAATGACCCCAACGGAGCTCCGAGCCGGTTCGCTACGCGTCACAGCACCCGAGGTCAATGACGAGTGCCCCGTCTCCCTCAACCTGGCCGAAGAGACGCGGCTCCGAGCCGTTGCCAACCTGTCCCAGTATCAAAAGGAGACCAAGACATGGTACGACCCCAAGGTCAAGCGCAATGAGTTCCAACCAGGGCACCTTGTCCTTCGCGCGGTGGTCACTCCCACCAAGCTGGGTAACAAATGGGAAGGACCGTACATTGTAACAAGGTCCAGGCGATCGGGCTCCTACTGGCTCGCCACCCTAGAAGGTGAGGAGTTGAAGCATACTTGGCACGCGGAGCACCTGAAGCGTTACTTTCCGTAGTCTCGTCAATGTATTCCGCTAGCGGCCGATCGCGCCTGCTTTTGTATCCTAATTGCATAATAAAATCACCAGACAAGTGTTTTCTCCTAGAACGAAACACGCAATGGCTTTAAGAATTTCGCTTCACCGAAGCATTCGGGTCCCGAGCTCCGGCTCGACGCACCCTTGATCTCGGGTTCCGAGCTCCGGCTCGACGCACCCTCACTATCGGGTTCCGAGCTCCGGCTCAATGCGCCCTCGCTATCAGGTTCCGAGCTCCAGCTCGACGCGCCCTCACTATCAGGTTCCGAGCTCCGGCTCGACGCGCCCTCGCTATCGGGTTCCGAGCTCCAGCTCGACGCGCCCTCGCTATCAGGTTCCGAGCTCCGGCGCGATGCACCCTCGCTATTGGGTTCCAAGCTCCGGCGCGACGCACCCTCGCTATCGGGTTCCGAGCTCTGGCTCGATGCGCCCTCGCTATCGGGTTCCGAGCTCTGGCTCGACGCACCCTCGCTATCGGGTTCCGAGCTTCGGCTCGACGCGCCCTCGCTATCGGGTTCCGAGCTCCGGCTTGACGCACCCTCGCTATCGGGTTCCGAGCTCCGGCTCGACGCACCCTCGCACTTGGATTCCTAGATCCCGTCTGAAGTACGCCACCCCCGTACGCGAGATGCATTCACCGCGCTTTCCTCCTAGCTGGTTAGCGCCCAGCCGGCAAACCGACTACCCGCTAAGGAGGGGGGAAGGGAAGGAGCAAGGCGAAAGACTTCAACCGCACATATTAGAAACACGGAGGGTGTACAATGTTTATTACAAATCAAAGACAGAAGAGAAGAATCAAGAGAAGTTCTCATCCAAGCCAAGCAAGAACCGAAGGCCCCCTCCATCGGAGGGGCCACCCGAGCGAGAGCGCGCTTCGGTCGAAGGCCCGGGCGCGGTTCGCGCGGACCTCTCCTTCCTCTTCCTTCGCTCCTCCTCCTTCTTCTGGGCGCAAAAGGCCCTCTGGTCTTCTTGAAGTTGGGCCCAGCTGCGCAGATCGCCCCCCCCGGGAGGCGCTTCATCCAAGCCGGCTTCCGTATTAGACCAGTCAACCGGTTCGAGAGACGAAGACAGGGAGCGAGGCCCTCTTTCTTCTTCCTTGACATGGTTCAGAACTCCTCGGAGGACGTCGGGGTCCGCGCGCCCATCACTGCTACGGGGAAGAGCGAAGCGCGCAGGCCGGTTCGCTCCCAGAATCTCGAAGATGGCCCATCGATGTCGAAGGGCGTCGTCAAATTCAAGCACTTCGACATCGCAGTCGCAATCACGGACACCCTGAGTGAGCCCCAGAAAGTACTCTTTATTAATATATGATTAAATTTTCCTAAGCTATTACAGGCTAAGACAACGATAGATTCTGAAGAAGCTACACCTTCGGGTCTGGCTGACGGGCCGGGACCGAAGGCTTTGAGGGAGCCGGAGGACCACGCGTGCGGAGCGCCTCCTCCAGCCAAGCCTTGATCGCTTCAGGACCCTCAGTCTGCCAGACTGCCTTGAGCACCCTCCAGGACTGATTCAGCGCAAGGCTCGGCGTCCGGAGGTGATCCCCCACGAAGGTGACCGGATGTAGGCTCGAAGATGAAGGAAGAGGAAGCCCAGACGCTTCGAGATGCCGAAGAATCCCATAAGCGGCCACCCGAGCAGACACCTCGCCGTACTGCGCCACGGTAAGTTGTATTTGCCGAACGGCGGACTGGATAAACTTCACCAGACGGACCAGGGGCTCCCGGGCGATGTTAAACGTGCCACATCCAGTGCCGCCTCCGAGGCTTGGGTCCAGAGCACGGATACCTCCCCCTCGAGCCGCTCCGCTTCTGCGGCCCGGGACCGAAGCCCCTCTGCTTCGGCAGCTCGGGCTCGGAGGGCATCGACTTCTGCCTCCAGCTCGTCGGCTCGCTCGGCCCGAGCCCGGAGCCCCTCCAACTCCGCGACGCTGGTCTTGAGGGAGTCCATCTCCGCCACTTGGGCCTCGAGTGCTTCGACCCTCGCTGCCTGGAGCCAGAGAGCTTCGACCTCCGATGACCGCTCGCGAGCCAGTCTCTCCGCGGTAGCCATTCGGGCCGCGAGTTCCGCGACGTCCGCCTCGCGGCGTTGGTGTTCGGATAGCAGGGCAATCAGCTGCCCCTGCGCTAATGCCACCACCTGCACGCAAGGAAGATGATCAGAAGAAGAGCTAGGGGCTCATCGAATGTACTCCAAGAAGGTACCTGGCCCACTGCAGTCTCGATGGCCCTGCCGAGGTCCAGGACGTCTGATAGCCCCAGTTCGTCTATCACTGGGGCCTCGCATAGCCACAGGTAATAGTCGTTGACCGAGGCCACCTTGGACGCGAAGTCCTCACCATCCACCAGGAAGGGGCGCAGGAGGGGCACGGTGGCGCGCGCGCCTCGAGGATCGGAAGGGGGCTGAGGCCGGATCCCTACGTCTTCGACGGCCTCCAGAGAGGCCCTTTCGTAGGTTGCAGACTCCATCCCGCACTGTTGGCCCGGGGCCCTCCTCGTACCGACAGGGGCTCCAGACCTCGCATCTGGAGCGTCGTCGGGAAGCGGGGCGACTGGTTCGGCGCCCCGGGCCGATGTGCCTGCGCGGGCGAGCAAGAGCTAAGGTCGAGAAGGCCCCAACCTTTGGGGAAAGTATGGGCAAGCTATCGTACCTTCATCTGCAGCGTCGGCAAGGTCCTCTAGAAGCTGGATGGGCCCCGACGGGCTCAGGCGGTAGAAGAGGATGTCGATGGAGTTCACCGGGGAGCCCGCAGCCGCCGCGGCGAGCTCGGCCTCTATGTCGGCGCTCTTCTCAAAGGCACCGAGCGAGTCAACCAACCCCCCGCGGTCCAAGCTATCCATCGCCCTGCTCCCGTGGGAGTCAATGGAGCCCCCCTCCGAAGCCGGTTCGCGCGAGGGAGCGGTCTCGGGACGCGGCGTCGCTCCGGCGACAGGCACCTCCTGCCCAGCCCCCGGCGCGGGCTCTGTTAGGCCCGAGCGGGGGGGAGCGTCTTCAGTCCTTCCAGCGCTCGGCCAAACCGACGGGGTCGGGTCCAGAATTATCAAAGGGTCCCCTGACTCCGACTAGGCCCCGTCGTTGGAACCTCCCCACTCGGAGTGGGAGGCGGAGGAGCGTCCCGGAGAAAGCTGCCTTGGACCTTTCACTATCTTCTTCTTCTTCTTGGGGGGACGGCGAGGAGAGAGGCCACCATCGGGGTCGCCTACCTTCCTCTTCGAAACATCCCGGAGGACCTCACCCTCCGGAAGAGGCGGAGGCGAGAGCTCGAGCGCCCCCCACACTCTGTTGGAGCGCTCCCAAGAGCCCACCAACTCCAGTCGCTGGGTGCGTTCGGCCGCGGTAGGGACTCCGAGAATCTTCTCCGTCATGCGGGCCACCTCCTCGGGGGTCTGGGCAACGAGCGACCCTACATTCAATTATCAGGACCGGAGCACCCTTCGGACACGAAAGACGGGAACGAAGCTGATGGGGATGGACACTTACCAAGCTGGCGGGAGAGCTCCGCTGGCATCGACTCGTCCCGGCTGCTCCGGAGCGACGCCGGCCATTCCTCCTTCAGCGGAGGGATCTCGAGGGCCACGAACTCCTCCGCCAAGTCACGCATGCTCATTCGGCGGGCGACGATCTGGAGAAGCTGGATCCTCGCGGAGATCGAGCCAGCGTTGGTCTCGATGCGCGCTTCCCTCCGGAACCAAATGTGGCGCGGGATCCCAGCGAGGCCGGAGCTAAGCCCCATGCGGACGTAGAACCACCAGTTCACCCACTTCGAGTACCACCTTTCATTGGTGGCCTTCGCTGGGAAGGAATCCGCGTACTTCCTTCGGAGCTGGAAGTTAATGCTTCCGAAGGCCAGTATCTGGCCTCCTTTCTTCTTCGGCTGGCAGAGAGCCTCGTGCATCTCCGTGAAGACCTCTGCCCCCCTTCGCAGCCTTCGGCGCGCATGGCCCACTCGAAAATGGCGAGGCGGGCCACGGCGTTGGGAGATAGTTGCGGGAGCTCCAGGTGGAACGCGTCCAGCACCCCGGCGAGGAGCTCCGAAGCGGGGAACCCCAGCCCCGCGTCGAAGAAAGCTTCAAAGACGACGACCTCGCCTTCTCGGGGCTGCGGGGCCGTCTCTCGGCCCGGCTTCCTCGCCGGCGTCTCAGGACCAAGGCGGGCCCTAGTGGCTTGCTCGATCGACGCCTCTGTACACGAAGACGGGCCGAGCTCCAGGGTCTGCTCCCGAAACCGCTCTGAGGCGGGGCGGAGCTCGCGCGCGCCGCGCGTCTCCGTGGGTCCGTCGCTGTCGCCGCCGCCGCTGCCGCCATCTGGCGCTGCAAGAAGCGCGGATCCATCGCCATTGCTGGAACGGCGCTCCTCACCATTGCTCAAGGAGGCGAGAGGGGACTTAGAGCTCAGGAAGCGGGACGAATGTTGGCTGAAGTGGCTAAAGTGGGCGTAGCAAGGTGAAGAAGGGAGAGCAGGCCGCGCGGCGGGTTATATTTAAGCGCAAGACCGTCGGTTCCCCTTCTGGTTCGATCAGCGTGTGAACGCGGCGGCTGCATGGCACCGCATTTAAGGCCAAACCGGCGCATCGGGGCACGGCGGCTCCCTGGCGGTTCACCTCCCCGATGCTGTTTGCACACGCATTAACCGCTTCTAGCGGCGCCCGGCCGCCTCCTCGGGGCTAGAGGCCCCTGGTCAAAGGTGCGCATGCACCCAGCGAGCCCGGTCCCACGCCTCTCAACCCGTCGGAAAGAGGATTCAAAACGGTCCTCAACCTCCGGGCCCGACCACGCCTCCCTGCTCCGGAGCCCCTCCGCGTTCGTCGAAGAGGGCCGTGCTACGGCAAGGTCCGGCACCCCCATGTAAGTTACGTCCTTACGAAAGTTATCGGAATTATCGTGTGCGCTTCCACCCTCTCTTAACGCAGGGCTCCCGAGAGGAAAGAAGCGAGGGGCTACTGTTGGGGGAGATAATCCCCACGGCTGAAGGGGGGCCCACAACCAGGGGGTCCGAAGCCTAGCGCCGGAGGCCACCCTCCGGCAGAAGGATATCAGAGGTCACCCTCCGGGAGAAGGATGCCGGAGGCCGTCCTCCGGTAGAAGGATACCGGAGGTCACCCTCCAGGAGAAGGATGCCGGAGGCCGCCCTCCAACAGAAGGATGACGGAGGCCGCCCTCCGGCAGAAGGATGCCGGAGGCCACCCTCTGGGAGAAGGCCGCTAGAGGCCGCCCTCCGGGGGGGAATTGCCGGAGGCCCTCCCTCGGACCGCAGTAGCGAACCCAAGGGAAGTGTTGGTGGGAAAAGGACTGGACGAGTACACAGGGAGATAGGATCGCGATCCTGTGAACCGTGTCGGGCGGCGTAGGCAGTGCCCGACACGGCTGATATGCTGTCAGAGTCGAATCTTCTTGTCTGTACTATGTATAGTCCGTTTTGTCTGTATTGTCGACCGGAGGTTGACCGTGTAGCCGTTGGCGGTCCAGAAGCGTTTGGCCCTCTGGACGGGGCGCCTTATAAATACCCCTCAACTGTAGTTGTAATGGACAGGCTCAAGGAGCATTGAATACACTACCCTCATTCTCACTAAGGAAACCTGCTGGTCCGAACTGTCGTTCCAACAGCCCTGTTGAGTAAACCAATACTATGTGTGTAGAAGTCCGACTTCCGCCCCAACTGGTCAAGATAAAAGATAGCACCCTGCTTTGGCAGACCCACTATCGATGAGCAAGAACCTTGGTGGGTACAGCTATTGGAAAGAGCATCAATACTTAATTTTCTGAGGGAAAACTATTCTAGCACCGTAACGTCCCTGGCGCATACAAAACATGCAAGAATAGTATAATAGGAACATAAGAAAGCATCACAGGCAATCATATTAACTGTGACATAGCATGGCCCTCTTCACATGGCAATCTCTATCTCCATGGCTCCCATCAATGAGTGTGTGATCCCGGCCTCCATGAAGAGTACTAGTCTATCTCGCATAACCTATACTAATTACATGGGCCGAAGCACCGCGGAAACGACATTCAAGCCGTAATAAAATTAACATCAGCTTTGGGCTATAAATAACCATGACACGTAGGCCATATTTAATTTACATTCATCACATGCATCTCATACATCACATTTATCCAAGGTCATGCCAGTCACAACATTCTCTACAAAACAAAGTAAGGCGAGCTAGATTCTGGATCCTCTGTAAATAACCATCACAAGTGACTGGATTCTGGATCTAAAAAACTCCGCTCAACAGGATCAGAACTTCAAATTCACGTGGGTCGGAACTTCTGATTTGGCATCGGAACTTCTGATCTGCCGAAACATCCGATCAATATCGGAATCCCGGACAGCACCAATTGCTTTCTGTATCGAATCAATATTCGATATCGGAACATCCGATCACTATCGGAATTTCCGATCCACCATCAGAACTTCCGATTTGCCACGGACAAAAACAAACCTAATCTGTTTTTCCACCATATATCTCCATACGTGAGGGATTTAGATCGAACACTACGCACGTAGGCTATGATACCACTATTGGGGAATAGGGGATCTACGCTAGCCGGCAAATTCAAAATTTCCACCCTAAGCCCAAGACCCATGCGCATGTGAGATCATAGATCGTTACATTCTAGCACGAGACATGCTAGGTGCAGCGGAAGAACATGTTGGAGTAGTGCGTCAAGCCTATCCTCGCTTCGTCCTGGCCGTCCCTCGCCAATCTGATTGGTGAAGATGACGTAGTTGTTGACATGAAGAAGTCCACAAGCATCGTTGTTTGAGAAACGCATCCACGGTATCCACGCGTACATGGATGGAGTTCCTTCCATGGCAGCGTGCTAGCACCGCACGTGAGAAACGGGAAATCCTCGACCTCAATGTTTGAGATCAAGAAAGGGAGGAGAGGATTATATGGTGGCTAGGTCTAATCTATGCTTATTGCTTGTTTCCAAGACCTCCTCCTCTCTTTATATAGGCCTAAGAGCCCTTGGTTGTGCACATATCGGAACCCACTAATTAGTTACAATTAATTCATATTCATAATAGAACCAATCTGTTTGCCCATGTCAGAACTTCTGATCCTAGATCGGAACTTCCGATAGGGTATTTTAGGTATCCTGATTTAGTATGACATGCAATAGATCTATTCTGTTTTCACCCACCTCGGAACTTCTGATACCATATCGAAACTTCCAATCGGTGCAATTCTCTACGATTCCAAATCAGAACTTCTGTCTCGTCGGAACTTCTAATACCATATCAGAACTTCCGAAGCAACGTTTGCTCTCTGACTCAAGACCAGATAATAATTGGAACTTCCGATACTACCTATCGAAACTTCCAATCCACGAAATTTTCTTGGGCATATCCTTCAACAATATGGTCATCGACCACACAACATCAAGCTCGGGCCTCATGATCGGGAGACAGTGCACAAAAGGTTGTCGTCTTCGCGAGTATTGGTGTTGGAAAGACTTCGTCCCCTCAACCCTAAAGGAATCGACCAGATGGTCGATGATGACGAAAACATAACAAATAAATCGCAGTGGTGTCCCCCCGGGATCTTCACAAGAAGCCAGAAGAGAAGGGTGCAACATTTGCGGCAAAGAGAAGGGAAGGTACAGGCGTGCAAATAAGATACTGATCGGCCACGAAGAATTAAGAGTGAATGGCGATGGAAGTACAAGGCTTATCAGAATGATGAAAAGAAGGGTGCAGAGGTAAACCTAGTTTTCTTTATCCCCGCAGAGTATCGGGCGGCCCGTGAAGACGAAGTGGATCACGCCGATACGATGGCTAAGTTGGTGTTGGCTCCCCAGCCAGCAATCTTTTATAAGCCATAAGATCTTGAGCATCGGCACCTAAGACCTCTCTACAAAGCCCGAATAGCTGACGCTGATGGAATCACCTTGAGACATCTGATGCAAAGGCATCGTCCTTAGACCAAAGCACAACATGACTGCTTCGATGAAGACCGAGGCGAGTCCAAGGCATGAGAAAAGCCGGACGAGGAACAATGAAGGAAAATTTCTCGATCGTTCGGACGGAGCCTAGAAGCTTTTTTAGACCAAAGCACAACATGACTGCTTCGACGAAGGCCGAGGCGAGTCCAAGACGTGAGAAAAGGTTGGATGAGGAACAATGAAAGAAAATTTCTCAATCGTTCGGACGGAGCCTAGAAGTTTTTACGTATGAAAGCTGATGGCATCACCTTGAGACAGCCAATGCAAAAGTATCACCTTTAGAAATTCATGAGGGGAATGAGACGAGAAGAACTTAAGGGAAGTCGTCGGGTGGAATATGAAGGGATAACACATGAGTCAGTCGACGTCGATGATATCACCTTCAGACGGCCAATGTAGGAGCATCGTACGCCACAGAAAAGTTCAAGTTGAAAAATGAAATAAAGAAGATATATTCAAACTCCTAAATTACAAGCCGAAGAATATTACACAAAGTTTACAAAAGGGAAGAAAATTGCCCAAAGGGCTCCCAGCAGTTCTACTCTTGAATCGGCCCCTACCCCTAGACAGCCGGTTGAAGTGCATTCGCCCGATTGACGACCTAGGCTCGTCTCCCACTCACCCACGTAGGAGTTGGGACACCAACGCCCAAGTTCATAGTGGACGATACTGACCTGTATTGTATCGGCTAACCACTAAAGCTCACTAGGGGGCATCATGATCAACATACTGTAGGAAGCAAGATAATTAGATGTAACAAAAGATGGCGGGAGTCTAAGGCGGAAGGAATCATGATGTATACCCCGGGATCTACATCAACATCATCTGGGTGAAGCCACTCTCGGTAGAACAAGGAAGAATGGTTGAAAACGTGATGCTTCAACTCATCCCACCATCGACGAAAGGTGAGAGAGGTCGCCTGATAGGTCATCCTGGTGGCAAGGCGTCCGAAAGGAATCCCATCAGTCATATGGGAAAGGCGGTCCCACTCCAAAGCACTCGTGACCCTCCCGTGAGTTCAGATCTTGCCAACGAAAAAGAGATGGGATGGGAGCTGACCAAAGCCTAGTTGCCTCGAAGAGACCGATGGGTGATAGAACTCATAAGAGCATCGCCAAGGGTACCCATTAGTAACATCCACGGGGAGCAAACAGGGAAATGTGGCTACCAAGAAGATACGAAAGGATTCCACGTCCTGGGACACATCAGGTAGAACGAGCTGACGAGGATACTCATACTCTGGATGGTATACAAAAGGAAACCAGATAGTCTGATCATAGAATTCAAGGTAATAACTCTTAAATAAAATGGCCAAGTCCGTGAAAGACAAAGGAAAAGGAGGGAATAATGTTGCCGCTTCCCCTAGAGAAGAGCATCGGCGATAGGTAGGGACGGTCGATTTTGGAAAATTGGTACGGAAAGCATGAATGAGTAAGAGGGGTTCCTCCAATGAGATCAGCAGTAGAAACATTGAGCCAGAGCTAGAGGAACCACCAGGGACCCTTGGGTCGGCTGACGAAAGTTGCCAGCCGATAGGTTGGCCGACACCAAATGAAGGGAACGGTAGATGACTCCAAGGAGATAGTGGCCAAGGGGAACTCGCACATGGGCAATGAGTCGTTCAGCTAAGAACTGAAACCGAAGGGTCAGGATCAGAGCCGACACACAAAAGACAATTCCTCTAACCATATGCTAAGGAAAGCCATGTGCTCGCGAGTGCTCATCGGGCCGGTCTTATTGTTATGCCTAGCAATGTATCGGATGTAGTCATCAGCCGAGTTAATGCCAATATCGTGGGATGGCTTGAGATGAAGAAGGAAGGGGTTGGCCGGTGAAGCAATATCAAGGTAGGATAAGAAGAAAACATCAAGAAGAGTGGGACTCATCAGCTTGTGGCCAAAAATAAAGGCATTTAAGGCGTCAGACAAAAAATAGCAAGACACAACCAGGATTGGCACGTTCATGTATGGCTCAGCTAAAGAAAGACTGATGCAATGACCGATGTCAATCTCATCCCAAAAGGTGCGATAAGTGGCTGACACCCTAAGGTACCAGTCGCACTAGTCGGGGATGGAAGGAGGAAAATATTCGAAGCCCAAATCCCAATCGGAGGAACGCATAGGAGAACATTTGAAGGGTATCTAACGAGTCTCGACATTGATGAGATCTGTGGGGTTGGCATTGCCTAAGGGACCTAGAAAGAAGCTAAAAGGGTGCATAACTATTGGAATGAAAACTGGTTCCGCAAGCCCTGTCAAAACAGAAATGGAGTTACAGGATAAGGGGCGATAAGTGCGCCATGAGTGAGAAGATCAGAGACTTACTCGGGGGATCGCCTCAAGTAGCCATTCTTACACTGGCAAGGAGAAAGATGGCGAGTGACGAAAAGCACTGGATGAACGGTGGAAGTTTTGATGGTCGGGAATAACCGACGAGTCAAAAGCATGAAGAAGAAAGGAAGAGTGGCCAGAGTTTATAAACAACCCTAGTGCGGTTATGGATGGCTGGAAGGTGAAGAGACAGTTGGTACTCTAGGAAAATGTGAAAGCATTGGAAGGCGAATAGTTTTCGACAATTAAACCAGGGAGCCAGAATGCTACGCGAAGTCATAAAAGTATCAGAAGATGAAGGGTTTCGACTAGCAATAAAAGTGAAAAGATCATACGGAAAGACGTTTGAGAAGACGTGGCGGCAGAGATAATAATTGTTGTTAATTTTGAAGCATCAGCAGCCAATTAATGCTCTGAAACTAGGGCCATGTGTTTACGCCAGGATTTGGTAAAGCCCAAGCCCACTAAAGATGTCTAACGGTCAATAGAAATCAAAGAGGTCCAGTCAAGGAAGCTCGTCCATGATGTTACAAGATGATCGAACGCATAAGAAGCCGATGGAGATAAGACGCAGAAAAGAAGATGAAGATTATCCAAAATCGGTTAAGATAGAGTGCTTGGACGACAAGTCTCTGAACTATAAATATGTACCCCTAGTTTACTTAGAAAAACACATCTCTGTCAATCAACTACTCGACACATCGCCACCCTAGGCCTCCAAGGTTTATTCCAACGGGGTTCGGCACTCGGAGCTGGGCTGCATCATTTTGATCTCTAGCGAAGAGGTGAGTCTCGCCACCCTCGATGTCTGTACTGATTAGATCAGTATCCTCATGACTGCATCAGATTGATATCTTGAGGTGAACGTTGAAATAGTACGGTCGCTAGTTTTTCTCGGTGTATTTAGCTAGGTCTAAGGCTGCATCAATTTAGTTTGATCTCTTAGATTGATGTGATCTAGGTGTGATAGTTTGATGATTCCTCGGTTAAGTCTGACATCTCTTGCTATTGTATCTCTTTCATGATGCATACCATTCATCTAAATAAGCATGTACGATTCTTTGATATATTATTAAGATCATTGTGACTAGCTATTATCTTTGTTAGGTCCAATCTAGTTATTGTGATGATTTTCATGATAAAGACATGTTATCTGGCACATTTTATTTATTTCTATCAGAGTACAAACCAACGGGTTATCTTCGATTCCACGCTACATCTTATAAGTTATCGGAAAAGCATTCATCGGCCTATATGGTTAACTATTCATCTTATCGGCCAATGGCATGCTCGCCTGATTGCTTCATCCTAGATCATCGGCCTTATGGTCGATCGGCATTATATTCCCCGAATATCCCATTCTCGTCATAGTCATCGGCTCGATAGCCGATAGACCATGCTACTAATGCCATACTTTCTGTTCCATTATTAGTTGCAGGGTCAAACTGATTGGTACGCCTTGAACCCTTTTTATAAGAACGTAAAACCTGCACTGATGTGAAGACCTGCATTGGAATGAAGTAGATCTCTCAGGCCACGCGTGTGTCAAAGTATGACCAAAAAACACACCAACAGTATGTGGATAACATTTTACATGGACGTAGTAATGTCGGTCTACTATTAGAACTAAGAGCTTCTTGTTCTCACATTTTTACATGAAAGATCTTGGTGAAGCTTCTTATGTATTAGGAATTGATATTCTTTGATATAGAAATAAGGGGTATTGGGATTATCACAAAAGAATACTTAAAAAAGATCCTAAGTAAATATAGTATGCATGCGTCTATGCCTACTCCAATAGTTAAGGATGATAAGTTTGTTAATTTTTAATGTCCTAGTAACTAATATGAGATCGATAAAATGAAACTGATTCTATGTGTTTCTACTATCGAAAGCTTGATGTATGAAGTGTGCACTCACCCTGACTTAGATTTTGCTATCGGGATGCTTAGCAGATATCAAAAAAATCCAGTCATAAATCACTGGAAAGGAGTTAAGAAAGCATTACGATATATACAAAGCACAAAAGGTCTCATGCTAACATATGAAAGTTTAAATACCCTCAAAATAGTGGGTTATTCAGACTCAGATTTTGTGGGATGTGTAGATACTGAGAAATCCACGTCTAGTTACATCTTCACACTCGCAAATAGAGTTGTATTGTGGAAAAGCTCCAAACAAATTGTGACTGTATCTTTAACGATATATGTCGAGTTTTTAGCATGTTATGAGGCCACCAGACATGCATTATGGTTTAAGAAATTTATTTCCAGTTTAAGTAGGGGTGGGAAAAAATAACCGAAAATCAAAAACCAAAAACCAAAAAAGCATTGTTTCGGTTATTTTAAAAATATTCAATTTTCATTTTTAAAAATTTCAATTTTCGGTTTTCGGTTCGGTTTTTATCGGTGAAACCTGAAACAACTAAAAAAGAAGCATGTGGTATGTGTTATTGTGCTTCTTGGCCTAGTGCTTGCATGTAGGCTTTGCACATGTATTCGGCCCATCAACCTGTTGCCTATCACGCCTACATGCAAAGATATTGGGGTTCTTATTAATTCAGCCCAGCATCCCTCACGCCTTGCTTCAGGCTTGCGCTGGTGCGCCGGCGTCGCTCTGCTCGAACTAGTCTCCCGGTCAGCGGCCCGCAACCACATGCTCAGTAAAAATCAAAAACCAAAAAACTAAACCAAAATAATTCGGGTTTTTCAGTTCGGTTTGAATAATTTCAATGTAATATCCGGTTCCTATTTTTCAAAAACCGAACTTCTTAAAAACTGAACCGAAAAAACTAATTGCCCACCCCTAGGTTTAAGAGTGGTCTACAATATTAAAAGACCACTTAAGTTATACTATGATAATGAGCCAGCAGTATTATACTCTCATAACAACAAAAAGAGTTGTGCTACCAAACACATCAACATTAAGTACGATATTGTTAAGGAAGAATCTAAGATCAAACTATTAGTATAGAGCATATAAGTACCAATCAAATACTTACAGATCTGCTCATAAAAAGCTTACCACCTAGTGTGTTCAGAGAACACTTAGCCGACATGAATTTAAGGGAAAGCATATGATCTTTGAATTCTAAGGGCCCAAAATAAGTTAAGATTCTTTTTCCGAACGAAAAGATGTATTATAGTTAGTGAGTCACGTAGTGCATAACTAACTATTGTGATGCAACATACTCTATGCACCGATCTGTAATAGAATAAGTATTGAGTTAAGTTTAAGTTAAGTGATCTATGAGGAGAAAGTTAAGATCTTCAAGGAGATGGAGGCCAATTCCCTCTCCTCCTCATGCCCAATCCCACACGCCTTGATCAGGGACGTCCCAACCACATGGTTGATGGATCCTATTGCGCAGTGCTATATTAAGAGGAAGAGACCGACGACCGCATGGGTTCAAGGTTTTCGCGTGTGCCACAACCTCTCCCCAAAATATCTAAGAACAACCCGATCTATTTGCTAAAACGCTGGAGTGATGGGAAATGCCCTCACCTCCGCACCGACTTCGCCACCATCACCGACCACCTCACCGACGCCATGTTATGACCTTTCTCCTCCAAACCCAAAGATACACTACCCTTTTTCTCAGTTGGCTAAGACCTAATGATATGTTTAATCCCTAAACTATACCGGCTAACCTAGTGACTCCCTAAGTTAACCTAGTGATCCCCTAAGTAATGTCCATTACCCCTCGCTGCCCAACGCCGTCCAGGAATCACGCGTCTCGATGGCGCAGCGGCTGCTGATCGCCAGCTGTTTCTTGCTGCCGCTATCCATTTTATCCTAGATTCCTAGGGTAAAAGACGATTTACCCTGATATAGGGAGTAATGGAGTATAGCCCGTTTATTTTTGTAACCGGTGTGGGACCTAAGCTGGAAAGAGAGATGCAAGTGCAAACATAAAAAGATAAGCCGCACATGATGCCTATATAGGTGGATTCTGCAAGTAGTACGATACAGAGCATAGTCATATACACTGATCAGCAAGTGAGCAGGACAATTGCCGTCGAAAAGCTCTCGTCGAAACTCTGGTTTTTATTCCTTACTTCTGGGAGCTCAAATTCTAAACTATGGTCTCAAACTAGACCTAAGCGACATAGGCATGTTTATTCACTAATCAATAGTTTCATAGGCCAAATCCATTGACTTAGAGTTCACAAGCCATAGCCAATCCATTCGCCTGTTTTTTCATTTCTTCAGACCGAGGAAGGTTAAGACGAATCCGATGTAATTGTAGCGGTAGAGCTGCCGCAACATGGAGATCTTGGTGTCATACCACGGTGGGTATCGGGCAGTCAGCTCGATGAGGTAGCCTCTCGTCAGAACGGCCTTCTTGTGGCTGAACATCTGGAAGGAGTACTCGCCGTGGTACTGGCCGAATCCGCTCTCCCCGACGCCACCAAACGGCAGCGAGTCGATCCCGTACTGCAAAGTCACCAGAGAAAGGAAACATTAATGCTCCGCTGTGGTTAATATATCATTTGGGCCGCAATTTTAGCTTAAATGTCCGGCATATTCACGTGATTGGGCTTGGGCATGAGTTGAAGCCCATCTAGAAAGGGCCTTATGCAAATAAGGCTAGCTTGACATACTGTTGATTTTTTAAAAAATAATACATTTTTATTAAAAACTTCAAATCTGGCATCCACGTTTCAAAATTTACAAAAATAGTCATCTTTCTGTAATTTGTTTGCAAATCTAGACCGATCAGCTTTAGATCGACAAATGATATACCGATCTAGACTAATCGACATAGATCAACCGGTGCCAACTCTTGCCAAGTTTCTATCAATGCTTGAAATGCCGATCTAGACTGATTTAATCTAAATCGATATATCATCCATCGATCTAATCTCAATCGGCAACCTAGATTGATAGACCATCTATTTACCGATCTAAAGCTTATCGACATAGATTGACCCAATTTAGGTGAATAGGCCTAAATCAACGTATTAGTCTACCGATCTAAAACCAATCAATCTTGGTTTACTGACGTAAGACAAATCAATTATTGATAGAGGACTGCCTTTTCAAATTCTAAAATCCACATATGAGATTAAAAATTTTGAATAAAAAATGTATTATTTTAAAAAAAATCCATGCTGTTCCTGGGTAAGGTGTGCGTGCATACTTGTATAACTGCATCGTTAAACGTGACGCTCCCGGACGACGTCTCCTCGACTATTCGGCGCATCAGTGCCGTGTTCTTGGTGAACGCGTAGACGGCGAGCGGCCTCGGCCGCGCTCTCACGAAGGCAATGCTGTCTTCTATCTTCTTGACCTGTGACCATCAGTAGTGGAAGCCATTTCATAATGCTGTTTGCGTCAGTTGTCTGTTTCACAAAATGCAGGCTGATGCTGAAAACTTACTTAACTTACCGTGATGATGGGCAGCAGAGGGCCGAATATCTCCTCTGTCATGATTGCGGAGTCGAGCGGAGGATTCAGCAGAATCGTGGGCTCGATGTACCTGAAACTCCGGTCACGTTCCATTGTTTAACGAAACCACATATGGACAACACACGGTATTGTTCAGATTTTACAGGTTCTTGTCGTCCAATGTACCGCCATGCAGGACGGACGCCGCCACCGATGGGTCGTGGAGGAGGCCACTCAGCCGCTGGAAGTGTCGCGGGTTGACGATCCGTGCCATGTGATCTGAATCCGTGAAGAACTTCTTCAGCGTCGACTTGAGCGCCTTGATCTTCGGATGAAACGGAGCCAGAGCACACGTCAATCACAACGTCGTGTTAAATGTACTTAGCAGACAACAGATCATGGCAGATGTGGGGTAGTGAAAGCGCGAGCACCAGGACGGGCACGAAGCGCTCCTCGACGAGAACGTAGTCGATGGCTAGACAGGCCTGGCCTGCGCAGGACGACCACTTGGCCCCGACCACGCGGTTCACCGCGGTCTGCAGGTCCCGCGCGCTGCCGCCCATCGTGTCGAAGATGCACGGGCACTTACCGCCGAGCTCCAGCGCGACGGGCGTCAGGTGCTTCGCGGCCGCCGCCATCACTACGCGAGCGATGCGCGGGCTCCCTGCCATTGCATGCGCCGCGCGCGGCAGAAACCCAGCACACATATATATATATATATATATATATATATATATATATATATATATATCAACGGCGTTTCGCCACGTTACTACCGTGCACCATTACTACATAGTACGGTGGTTAATATTAATTACCGGTGAAAAGGACTTTGTCCCATCTGTGCTCCATGAGCTGCTCGCCCTCCTCCGGCCCGCCTTGGATGACCTTCACGGCCGCGGCGTCCATGTACTTGCCGATGTTGTCGCCGAGGAACTTGGCGGTGGCCGGCGCAAGCTCCGATGGCTTCAGGGCGACCGCGTTGCCCGCCGCCACGGCCCCAATGAGCGGCTCCAGCGAGAGGCCTGCATGCATAGATTATAGAGCACACGCAAAATTCAAAGTCACTGCTCGATCGGTTGGCGATTTCTTGGAGTGGAAACCAGTCAATGCACTGTCTCGGTCTCGGATGCGACACAGTTGTGTGGTGCAAAGACTGTAGACACGCATGATGCTCGATGCATGTGCAAAGGCTGCAGTATAGCCAGAAGCCGACATGCGCAGGCGCAGAAGGCAGCTTTGATATAATATAGAAACAAGAGCTGAGGTATATAAATTGTTTTAAGTTTATATGAAGAGTTTACTAAAAAAAATTATTGTGTACTCTCTCTTCCCATTATCTCCATCATCTAACAACTTGACACGATTACCAAGGCGAGAGATATGAAGCTTAAATTCTCTTCGTATGCATGCTGTGTTTGTTGCTTTGTTTTTCCGCACTCTCAACCTACATGTGCATGTGACAATGTGGAGTACTAGTAAAATAAGAAACAAAAGTAGAAGTCAAAGCCATGCATGTGGACTCTAAATCAATTCGCACATAATACGATGTGCTGTTTTAATGACTCAACTATTAGATGATGTAGATTGTGAGAAATCTGAAAAACGCTTAGATGATGGAGATAATGGGAAAGAGGGAGTATTTTATTGTGCATTTTAGATAACTATATCATTCAAGTAGTACTATTTTATTTTTGTTTTTCATGTTATGTTTACTCATGCACTATATTTAATAGGAACAAACATAAAAAATACACATTAATTAATTGTTCCTTATATGTGAAATCAGGTCCAAAATGATTTGTTTTTTCATATCGGAGGGAGTATATAATAGGAGAAAACATATAGTATTTATTGCCCCAACAGTTAATATGCTGTTATTGCAAGCATAAGGGCATGTACAATGGGTGTCTTGAGTTGTGTCTTCAGGTGTGTCTAAGGGGGTGTTGGCGTAAAAGATTACGCTAACAGGTTTCTGTAGAAAAGAAACTAACAAACGAAGTGTTTGCGAAGCAAACTGTTCTAAGCCTCCGAAAGGATAATAGCTTAGAATAGTTCGAAAGTGTGTATTGAATCGCTTGTAATCGGTCCTCATTACAGGGTAAAACGGGGGGTATTTATAGGCCTAAACATTAAGGAAAAGACCTATTTACCCCTCTATTACAACCGACATTAAGGAAACCATTCAGTTTCCTTAATAGGGCTAAAATGGTAAAAGACTAATCTAATAGGATAGAAGATAAGTCTTCCATCTTAGCTGGCAGAAAGTATCCTGAAAGACTGTGGTTCGAAGACATACTTCGAACCAATGCCTGCCTTTGGGCTTCGAACCAGGTTCCATGCACCTTCGAAGATGGCCTTCGGACAATCTTCGAACTGGTTGGCTGTCTTCATGCTGCTTTGGCAATAACCCTGAAGATGAGATATTTTCCCCCAACAGTAGCCCCTCGAATACGCTTCTCCGTTCGACCTGTAACGTTAGGAGAGCAGTATACGGAAAGAAAAGATAACCAATCATAGGGGTTATTGATTTTTATTTTATCTTCGAATTACATGAAGATATGAACTTCGAATCAGTCATAAGGTAATTACTTTTCGAACTATCTTAGAACTGATTCAGGAAGTTCGAAAGTCTTTTTAGACTTAGAAAATATAGCCGTTAGCTTCTGTTTCTAACGGAGTTATACGAAGCATTATTTTCGGAGGAAAATAACAGGCGGGAATGCGAAAGGGCAGAACCCAAACGGTAACAAACGGAAAGTTAGACTATAAATAAAGAGCCCCAAAACTTACCCGATTACCTTTTCACCGCTTCTTCCTAGTTAAAAGCTTTTTGAGCCCTTCAAGTTCTTGAGCCCTAGCCTTCGAGTTCTTGAGCCCTAGTCTCCATTCCCTCAGATCAATCCGGCAATCGCGATGGTGAAGACCAAGGGATCTGCGCCTCCTTCGGCCTTGGCTCGGCAGCAGGCAGCTGCAGCAGCAGCGGCGGCGACATTGGCGGCGGCACCCTCGACGCGGGCGACGATTTCCATGGCGGCAGGGGGGAGAAATCCCCAAATCCCCGACGACCAAGGTCTGTGCCCACCCTCAACCAAGTACTTGGATCAATCTTTTGAGTTGGGACCGTCTACCTGCAAGAAAGAATCTTTGGCAATCACAGTGGGGGGAAAGATTAGTGATGGGGTTATGATTCGGAAGCCGGGCAAAGAATCGATTCCATCACCGAGACCCGGAGAAGTTGTAGTGTTCGAAGCTTTTTTCGAAGCGGGTTTGGGCCTCCCTGCTGTGGATTTCTTGGCCGAAGTACTGGACTTGTTTCATGTAACCCTCCCCCAGCTGTCTCCGAATGCAGTAGCCAGATTAGCTATCTTCGAGTGGGCACTGAGAGCCGAAGGTTGTGAGGGGAGGGCTGAAATCTTCGCTGCGCTTCATAGAGCAACTTGTCAGCCAAAGACCTTCGTAGGCTCCGGAGGTGAAAAGGTGGTGGTTTCCTTCGGAAGCATTAATTTTAGGCTTCGTGATGAATATGCTCTGCAATTCCCTGCTAAGGCCATCAATGCTAGATGGTACACCGATTGGGTTCTGAGGTGGTTTTATGCCGAAGTTGGAGTGAGTAGTCCTCTGGCCGGTCCCCTCAAGGAAATCCAGTTCCGGAAGGAAGCCTTAGTGCAACCCGACGAAGGCCAACTCGAGGCTCGCCTCAACTTGCTTCAGAAAATCAGCAGAAGGTTGAGCATGCGGGACTTAGCCGAAGAGTTCCTCGGACTTCAAATTCCTCCGTTGATGGCCAACTGGCCTATCGCCTTCGAGGATGACTCGGAAGGTGGTCTTCGCAAGATTAACTATACTTCGAGCCCTGCAGGTAACTTCGAAACCAACATGCATAATACATATTTACTTCGAAGAAAGATTAACTTGAATTATTTTTTAGCTTCTTCAGCCCCTATTACATCAGAGCAAATTGTAAGGGCTTCGGAGAAGATTTTGGGTGCTCCAACTCCGTCAGAAAAAGAATGGCGAATCAAATTAGTCGGAAGTTGGGAGCGATTTAACAGAGTATGGGGAATGTTGGAGTTAACTCCGCCCTCTCTGATGGACTGGGTGCCTCAAGAAAAAGGACCCAAGAAAAGAGTAGCCGAAGCTGGAGCCTCCAGCTCCGCAAAGACTCCAACGAAGAAAGTGGCTCGGAAGTCGAAGAACCTCGCACCTTCGAGCTCAAGAGCTTCGGGTTCTAGCTCCAAAGAAGACGAAGGTATTTTATTAGTAAGATTAATTGATGAAGATGCAGTTCAACGAAATATTCACATTGAAGACACTGTAGGTATTCCGGAGCCTCAAGCCAACATCGAAGAACTAAGAGCTCCGGATACCCAAGAAGAACAAATCGAAGCCCCTATGGGTGTAGATGAAGCTGAAGTGCCTGTGAACGTACCGGAGTCTGGAGATAATGCTGATCAACCAATGACTTCGGTAGTTCAAGAAGATACAACTCAAGCTGGAGTTTCTATGGACGAAGGTGGGGTCGAAGTCACTATGGCTTCGATTCCCGAAGAAGTAACGAGGACTCCCCAGGACGATGCTCCTGCAGTCCAAGATTTAACGGCCGATTCGGATGAGGACTACACTTTTGATCCTCCGATCAGCCCGGTGCTCGATATTCCAGAGAATGTCGAAGGTAAATTTTGCTTAATTCTTATCAATTTTTGCAAAATTATACAATGTGTAATATTTTTGTTTTTTTTTTAGAGCCTCCTGTTGTCGAAGTATCCCTCGAAGATACAATGCAAAGACCTTCGACAACTTCGGAGCTACAACCGGGTGTTACTCTACCGGGGCCTGGAAGAGGAAAAAGACACATAGAGCCCCTCCCAGCTCAAGGATCAACTTCATCTGAATCAACGGATGAAAACGAATCAACTGAGGGGGGGCCATCTTCGGAAGTTCCAAGGGCCTCAGAAGAAAACTCCGGACCTTCGCTAAGCAGGGCTGACCAGAAAGCTTCAAAACTGCTTCCTCTCATAACTCCTTTTTTGGAGGAGAAAACCGGACTTGGGACTTTGGTTAAACCTTTGGGTGAAGCCAGTCGCCAAGTCGGGGAAACAGAACTGGTAGCCCGTTTAAGCAGAGTGAAGGGTTCGGAGCTTAACCTTGCTGTGGAAAGAGCAGCTTATCAGGTATAAAGCATCTTCGAACCAAATAATGAATTATATATGAATAATTTCTTATTCGAGTTTTTCTTTTTCTTAGCAAGCAGTCTTAGCCCGCGCTGCAGCTTTGTCGAATGAAAACGAAATTGCTCAACTTCGGGAAGAGAACGAAACTCTTCAAAGAAATTTTAACTTCTCCGAAGGTCGAGTAGCTCAAATGGACAATGTGATAATAGCAGAGCGAAGGGCTAGGCAAAGCTTGGAGGCTGCAAAGAGAGAGCTCGAAGCAGAAAGAATTGTGCTTCGAGCGGAGATTGAAAGATTGCGGACGAAGGATGCTGCGAAGGACTCCGCACTTGTAAGGCTACAAGAAGAGGCTGGCCAACTCCGAACTCAAAAGAATGCTTTGACTACGGAGAACGCTAGAATCTCCGGAGTTTTAGCTGAAACAAATTCGGCCAAGGATATGCTTACTGAAGAAAGGCTTAAGTCCGAGAAGGTGGCTTCGGAGGTCATCGAACAAATGTTAGGTGTCTTGGAGTACTTCGGTACTACTGGATCACTACCTTCGGATGACAATGTAACTCTGCTGCGCCGGCTAAAGAGGATCCAAGGAGCAGCGAAGCAAATGAAGACGGCAGGCATACGTTATGGAGAACTCTCCGGACAAGTGTCTGCCCTTGGAATACTTCGCTACTACGAGGATTTGGGCCTGAACAATCACTCCGAGCGCACAGGGCTCCATCGTCTTTGACGACGACCGACTTCTAAAACCTTCCGAAGGTGTAGCTGCTGCTTGGCGAGCCTTCCAAACTTCATGGAGAGCCGAAGGTCGATTCTGCGATCAAGGCTTGGATTGATGAAGGCCAACGCCAAAGCAAGTTCGGAGTCAAGCTTCGAGCAGTCAGCCTCCTCCGAATCCGCAGGTTTAGGATTTTTAGGATTTTTTGATTATGTAAAGCTGATGCTTGTAAATATTTATCAATGAAAATCTTGTTTGTCATATTTTTAGGCTTTGCCTCTTATGGAAGATATCGAAGTGTTAGAGCTTAACAGCGAACTTCGCTCACTGTGGAACACCTTCGAACTTCTAAAGAGTTATAAGCGTCCTCGATTCCTTATCCCTCGAGATGACTCCGGCGTTATTGCGCCCGAAGTAATCAAAGACATATTGTCTTATGTTAAAGAGGAAGATAAAGAGATTGACGCAAACACCTCGCCTTCTGAAGACACTAACTGGTCCGAAGACGAAGGTGAAGCCCAAAATAAAAGATCTGAAGATCTTAGAAGCTGGGAGAGAAGCCCCGAGCGGCTTCGAACTTGGGCCGAACTTCAACAAGAACAGAAGGATTTTAGAGCTTCGAAGGGGAGAAAGAGAGTTAAACGTAAAGTTCTTAGAACTTCCGATGTTGGAACTAGTCGTTCCACCCCTAGCTCTCGGGACCGAAGAGGTCTCCGATTCCTCTTGGTATAGATACCAATTTTTCATAATGTAATCTGTAAATACATTTGTTTTGATAATGAATGCCGATTTAAAATTGTCTCCATATTACTAGCCCCTCTTTGGGATAAGCAACTTCGAACTGTATTCAAAGATGGTTATGCGCAAAGAAAAAACTTCGGAGTACAATTTTTTGGGGGTTCGGAGCCCCTCTAGTCATTTTTAAAGATCTTTTGAAATCTTTATGAATGTCTTCGACTATTTGTAGTCAGAAGAATGGTAACTTGGTACCTTTGTTTATTTCATGAAAGAAATCAATTGAGATAACTCCCAGGACACTTTAGTGTCTTGAAAAATTTGTCACTTTGGACGCATATGAACAGTCATTCGAAGCTCATGGCTTAAATGCTGTTTTGCTTTAGCCACCTTCGGCTGTTTTTTGCAGAAATCTACCAGCCGGAGCTTGGATTTCGCAGAATTGTAGCCACCTTCGGCTATTTTTTGCAGAAGTCTACCAGCCGGAGCTTGGACTTCGCAGAATTTGGCCACTTGGGCTCTTTTTTGCAGAAGTCTACCAGCCGGAGCTTGGACTTCGCAGAATTTGGCCACCTTCGGCTCTTTTTTGCAGAAGTCTACCAGCCGGAGCTTGGACTTCGCAGAATTTGGCCACCTTCGGCTCTTTTTACGGAAGTCTGACAAGCTGCAGCTTGGACTCCGCAGATTTTGGCCACCTTCGGCTCTTTTTACGGAAGTCTACCAGCCGAAGCTTGGACTCCGTAGAATGTGGTATTGGCTCTTTTACGGATGCCTACAAGGTATCAGCTTGGGCTCCGGATGGATTTCAGCCACCACACCGGAGGCTTCGACTTTATGGGTTCGAAGTCCGGAAATACAGCCCTGCTTAATACACTTCCCTCTCGAACGACTTCCGTCCCAGCGCGTCCGCTCGGGAGACTAGGAGCGTCAAGGGGAAGGCAAGCCACAGGGTGTATGCTTTATTAATTTAGAGGTGATTACAAGCGAATTACAAGGAGCCCTTATGCGAAGTATCGCTTTAGGTGCTCCGCATGCCAAGTATGTGCTAACTCTTCACCTTCTAAATTAGCTAATTTAAATGAACCAGGGCGCCCCGAGCGGACGATTAGATATGGACCTTCCCATTTATTGCCTAACTTTCCTGGTGCTATAATGCTTCGTAGAACAAGATGACCCGGTCTTAACTCGCTGAGCTTAACCTTCGGGTCATACCAAGTCTTCGTCTGCTGATGATACTTTGATAAATTGGCTACAGCTCGAAGCCTTGTTTCTTCTGACAAATCTAACGAAGCTTGTCTTTCTTCTTCGATGTCTGGTTCGGTGCTGCGAAGTGATCCTCCTTTGAGCTCCGTTGGAGTCATAGCTTCATCTCCGAATAGTAGTCTGAACGGAGTAAAACCTGTGGACCTTGTTTGCGTAGTCCGAATGGACCACAGAATCTTCGGAAGTTCTTCGGTCCACAGTCCCTTTGATAATCCTACTATTCTTCGATTTAGCCCTGATAAGATATTTCCATTGGCTCGCTCAACTGCTCCATTCGACTGAGGATGTCTCACTGCAGCAAAACATAGTTGAATGCCTAGGTCTTCGCAAAACTTCCTGAAGGGTTCTGCGTCGAACTGTGTTCCATTATCAACTGTGAGATATCTAGGCACTCCGAACCGGCAAATAATGTTTTTCCAGAAGAATTTCTGTACATTATTCGAAGTGATAGCTGTTAAGGGCTCTGCTTCCACCCATTTAGAGAAATATTCAATAGCTACCACTGCGAACTTCAGATTTCCCTTTGCTAACGGAAAGGGACCAATTAGATCCATACCCCATCTGGCCATAGGCCATACCGGAGCAATGACTTGAAGAGCTGTTGGTGGGCGATGACTCCGTCGACCCATCCATTGGCATCCTTGACAAGTGCGGACCAAGCTCTCCGCATCAGCTGTTATTGTGGGCCAATAAAGCCCCTGGCGAAGTGTTTTTCCTGCCAGAGCTCTAGGGGCTAAATGACTTCCACAAAGGCCTTCGTGAATTTCTCGGAGAATTTCTTGGCCTTCGGCTTGAGATATACATCGGAGTAGAGGGGAACATACTCCGGCCTTGTATAATATACCGTTGATTAACTGATAGTTTCTTGCTCTGAGCTTTAATCTTGACAATTGGGGCTCTTCGGGCAAATTCGTTCCTCCTTGCAAGAGTTCTATGATTGAATCTTTCCAATCTGCACTAGGAATGCAGAGAATCTCTGCAGAAGCAACTTGTGGCACCGAAGGTATATTGAGCTCCTCATAAAAAGCTTCGTCAGGCACATCCACAGCTCCGGCAGCAGCCTTCGCTAAAATGTCCTGCTTGCACGTTTTCAGCTCTTGGTATACTCCGAATGGAAATACCCTTGAAATGTGCTTCGATCTTGCGAATTTCTTCCAAATACTTTGCAAGCTGTGGATGTCGGACTTGAAAACTTTTGTCTACGTGCCCTGCTACTATCTGAGAATCTGTTTTTATAATTATTCTTGTAGCTCCTAGAGCACGTGCTTTCCGGAGTCCCAATAATATTCCTTCGTACTCCGCTATATTATTGGTAGACTTAAAGTTGAGTCTTGCGGAGTACATTGCTCTTTGGCCTGACGGTGAAATTAATACTGCCCCAATGCCTGCTCCGGATGCTTGAAAAGCCCCATCGGAGTAAATAGTCCAAACTCCGTCATCTGATTTCTCCGGAGTCAACTTCACAGGTGGAGTCCACTCTGCTACGAAGTCTGCTAGGACTTGAGATTTGATAGCTGTCCTTGCCAGGAAAGATATGCCGAAGGGTGCTAGCTCTACTGCCCACTTTCCAATCCTTCCCGTGGAATCTTTGCTTCGGAGTATATCTCCTAAAGGATACGAAGTTGGCACAATTACATTGTGAGCCAAAAAATAATGTCTTAGCTTCCTCGAAGCCATTATCAGAGCATAAACGAACTTCTCAAGTTCGGAGTATCTTGTCTTCGCTCCTGACAATGCTTCGGATACAAAATAGACAGGATTTTGGACCAACTTCCCATTGATATCAGCTTCTCTGACAAGGACTGCGCTGACAGCTGAGCCTGTGGCTGCAAGATACAGAAGTAGGGTTTCGTCCGCAACAGGCACCGTAAGTGTAGCAAGATTGCTGAGATAATCTTTAATATCTTCGAAGCTTTTCTGACACTCCGGTGTCCATGCAAAATCTTCGGACCCTTTCAAAGCTTTAAAAATTGGCAAACTCCTCTCTGCAGACCTTGATAAAAACCTGCTAAGTGCGGCCAGACGTCCAGTCAGCTTTTGCACTTGCTTTAAATTCTCGGGAGGAGCCATCTTCTGTAGCGCAGTTATTTGAGTAGGGCTAGCTTCAATTCCCCTGCTTGAAACTAAGTACCCTAACAACTTTCCAGCCTTAGCTCCGAATATACATTTTTCGGGGTTAAGGCGGATCCCACATGCCCGAAGGCTATCGAATGTTTCTGCTAAGTCTAGGCTATGTTGGTGCTTTAAAGCACTCTTTATTACAATATCATCCATATAGGCCTCCACATTGCGACCTAATTGATGACCTAGAGCCTTAGCAACTAATCTTGAAAAAGTAGCCCCGGCATTTCTTAGGCCGAAGGGCATTCTTACATAGCAGAAGACTCCCGAAGGAGTTACAAAGCTCGTCTTGATTTCATCTTCGCGCTTCAACCATATTTGATGATATCCGGAATACGCGTCGAGGAAGCTTAGTAACTCCGAACCTGCAGTGGAGTCAACTAGTTGATCAATTCGGGGCATGGGGTAGGGGTCACGTGGGCACGCTTTATTCAAAGATGTGAAATCAATGCACATGCGCCACTTTCCGGAAGACTTCTTCCTGACGAAGACTGGGTTGGCTAGCCATTCTGTATGGGCCACTTCTCTGATAATCCCAGCCTTCAACAGTTTTTTAACTTCGTCTTTAGCTAGAGCAGCTCTCTCTGCGGACATCTTCCGGAGTCCTTGTCGAACAGGCCGGGCCTTCGGGTTTACAAGCAAGCTGTGCTCAATAATATCCCGATCGACTCCGGTGATATCTTCGTCAGACCAGGCGAAGACATCCAAATTTTCTTCTACAACCTTTTCCAAGGAAGTTGCAACTTCGAGAGGTAAATCTTTACCAAACTGAAAAATGTATTCTTTACCATCTTTGACAATGATCTTCGTTGCAATCTCTCCTTCGGGACTTGGTCTTGGAAACGACTTCTTCGAAGCTTCGGAGGAGGCTGAAAAAATTTCTCCATTATCTTGGACACTGTTTACTTGCCTCGGGTCAAGAGGAGGACCATGACCGTATTCTGCTCTCCGAGCTATGGCTTGATCTCCGAAGACTGTCAAAACTCCTGATTGTGTGGGCATCTTCATGCACAAGTAATTGTGATGCGCCACAGCTCCGAACTGATTCAACATGCCTCGGCCAAAGATAACATTATAAGCATACGGGGCATCCACCACATCAAAGATAACTTCTTCAGTTCGGGCTAGTAAACCTTCTCCGAAGGTTACTTCCAGGCCTATCTGGCCAAGTGCATCTAGCGGGGGTCCTGCGAAGCCTTGCAGAGGACGAGCCGCTGGAAGGAGATGCTTCCGGGAAATGCATAACTGATCGAAGGCTTGCACAAATATGATATCTGCCGAGCTACCTCCGTCAATTAGCACCCTTCGAACTTCTGTCCCCGCAATATCAGCAGTAATAACCAATGGATCTGCATGCGGGAACTTGATACCAGCTGCATCCTCCGCAGAGAAAGATATTGGAACATGAGACCACTCCGGCATTGCAGCTGCAGATGACGAAGTTCCAATGTGGCCTACTTCTCGAACGTACTCTCTTCGCTGTCTCTTGGACATGCTTCCGAGGGTACCTCCTCCGGAGATAGGGAGAACTACTCTCTTCCCTCTATCTTGCCCTTTTTCTTGCTTCGGAGGTGGCATAACATTGGCCACCGGAGGATGCCTTGCAGCATCAAGATTTTCTATCCGCGCCACAGCCTGGACCGGCTCCGAGCGCACTGCTGCCGCTGGACTTCGGTCGGTACTACCTCAACCCGAAGTTCTCTCCAAGTATTCTCCCCGAAGGGTAAGAATAGCCTTGCAGGTGTCAGTTGCATGGCTTCGATTCTCTCCATGAATACAGCAAAAAAGGGTCTGGCCCTTGCCAGCCGTTTTCCCTGGCGGCCTCCAGCCGCCGGACTTGTTCCCTGCAGACTGTGGAGCTCTTGGTGCAAACTTCTGCGGGGGTGCAATGTTTAAGACCTCAGAACGAGGGTGCTTTTGCCCTCTTCTTCTATCATGTTGTACTTCGAAGACTGGTTCTTGCGGCTGAGCCGAAGTCTTCACCTCTGCTTTAACTTCTGTCAACACTGTCGAAGTAGCAGTAGTCCTCCGAAGCCAACCTTCTTCCGACTTCGAGTACTCCTCGAAGTACGACATCAACTGTGATACTGTGGTGATGCTCTTCCGGTGCAATTTATCCAGAAGGCCTTTATGACTGACGCCTTCCCGAGCTGCATCAACCACCGAAGATATGGACAGCCCCCGAATTTGCGACTTCGTGTGAGCGAAGCGCTTGAAGTACTGCCTCAATGTTTTCTCCGGGGAGCTGTTTCACTTGGAAAAGGCTTCCTGTCGACATGGGGGGCACGAAGGTGCCCTGAAAGTTACTTATGAACTTCTTCTTTAACTGTGACCATGAAGTGATTGATCCTGGCTTTAAAGACCAGAACCATCTCAACGCCACTCCTTGAAGGGTTAATGGGAAGCACTTCGCCATAGTTTCTCTGTCTCCGCCACTAGCTTCAATTGCTAGGGCATAAGAACGCGCAAACTCACTGGGATCTTCGTCTCCGGCATACTTGCTAAGCTTCGAAGCTTTGAACCTCGGATCGAAGTGAACCTTCTGAAGCTCGGGATGCAACGGAGATTCGTTGTCGTAAGAGGCGTTCTCCGGGGCTTCGGGATAGTCAAGATCGTCGTCTTCGTGCACTTCGGGGATAGCTGGGGTGGCTTGAGGGCGAAGCCTGTTCGCAGCCTCCTGTCGCCACCTCGCTACCTCGGCTTGAAGATTGGCCATTTGAGTGGCCATATCTCGAAAGCTATCTTCATCTCCTCCGGAAGGACCTTCCGGGTCTTGAGAACTGGTATGATCAGTTCCAATCGGAATAGAGGGTGGCAGAGTGGCTCCGGGCGGTCGGAGTGTAGAAGGGGTTGGTGGAGAGGTTTCGTATCCTCGAGGGATAGAAGCCCCTTGCGGAGTTAGAGGTGGAGGGATAGTCGAAGACCCTCCGACTTCGACTGTGTCGAAGGGTATCTCTCCGGAGATCCGAGAGGACCTCCGAGTGGGATTGCGAGGTGCGCTCCGCTTAGGAGGCATGATGCAAAAGGTTGGTAGAGAACGAAGTTTTTTGGACTAAGTTCCCCACGGACGGCGCCAACTGTTGGCGTAAAAGATTACGCTAACAGGTTTCTGTAGAAAAGAAACTAACAAACGAAGTGTTTGCGAAGCAAACTGTTCTAAGCCTCCGAAAGGATAATAGCTTAGAATAGTTCGAAAGTGTGTATTGAATCGCTTGTAATCGGTCCTCATTACAGGGTAAAACGGGGGGTATTTATAGGCCTAAACATTAAGGAAAAGACCTATTTACCCCTCTATTACAACCGACATTAAGGAAACCATTCAGTTTCCTTAATAGGGCTAAAATGGTAAAAGACTAATCTAATAGGATAGAAGATAAGTCTTCCATCTTAGCTGGCAGAAAGTATCCTGAAAGACTGTGGTTCGAAGACATACTTCGAACCAATGCCTGCCTTTGGGCTTCGAACCAGGTTCCATGCACCTTCGAAGATGGCCTTCAGACAATCTTCGAACTGGTTGGCTGTCTTCATGCTGCTTTGGCAATAACCCTGAAGATGAGATATTTTCCCCCAACAGAGGGTAAATGTAAAAAAACTCAAGATACGTCTCTTAACGAAGACACTGTGTCTTGGTTCTATGCTCGAGGCATAGAACTAGCTGATTGGTCAATTTAATTTATTGAATGCTCTGATTGGTGCAATGAATATAGCAAGACACAGGTTTTAGACACGTCCACTGTACTATATTGTGTTTTAGCTATGTCTTATACTTGGATACCGTGTAGCAGTGTCAGGGTTGTACATGCCCTAAGAAAATATCGCCATGATATGGTGTTTTTTTGAAAGGCAAGAGCTTGGAGTTCTTGGAATAGCTGTAAACTTTGGGGGCGGGACGGCGCGGTGAACACGAGAAACGGCGAGGGAGAGAGATGGTTTTGGCGTTTGGCGCCAGCCGCCATCATATGGTGTGCAAGTGCAACCTTACTAACTGCATGTGCTAGGAATAGGAACTATCCTGCCGCAATTATACGAAGTTACGAACATTTAAAGTATCCTTGTTTCACCTAAAAAATCCTCTTGTTAGCTACTGGCCGCCTGGACAATCGACATGACTTCAACATTCAGACAGCACATAAGAAACAATAATTGACCGAGTCATCGAGACTGGTTGAAGTCTTGAATATGCCCCCACTCCACGTCTCCACCAGCATGTGCAATACAGAAGGGGGCCCTGTTATGATCACAACGCTAATTGCACTATTGTAGGTTTTCATGAAAGAAAGGGTCGCCAGCTAGCAGTACGCATCACGCACGGCAGCTAGGTTTGTTTTTTTTTTTGAAATAGGTCACATGGGCCCGACCTTGTTTGAAGGCCATGAGTGTGTCGCGATGTGAACGAGAATTTTCCAGAAGGTCACCCATCCTGGTACTACTCCCGCCTGAGCACGCTTAACAATCGAGTTCTGATGAGATTTTGTGCCAGCTAACTCACATCCCTTTCACATCAGCTAGGTTTGTTCGGATGAAGCATATGTGAAAATTTAATGGGCCAGTTTATCAATGCGCATGTACCAGAGTTTTTTTTCTTGCCGTACATCACATTGACAGCCACAGTAACACACTACGCTGCAATCAAAGAGCTCTTGACTAAACAAGGAGAAACGAAACTAAGAATCGCTCAGAGTTTGGTGGGGGTTGCTTTGCTTACCCAAGGGGAAGTTCCAGCAAGCGAAGACGAGGACGACGCCGAGCGGCTCCGGCTCCACCTGCGCCGTCGCAGGGAAAGCGATAAGCGGTACCCAGACCTGCAAACAAATGGAGCGAGGCGTCAGAACCTGGAACAACAAATCATTCATGGAACTATGGAAGTAGTTGAACAGTACAAATTTATAAGCGTCGTCGGATCAAGCGATCTTGCCTTCTCTGGTGTCATCCATTTCTCGACCTCGCGCAGCGCAGCGTTCGCGGACTTGACGAGCAAGCCGATCTAAAAAACCACAAAACATAATACACATACACAGACAAATCAAACGAATCAGCAGATCGACCGACCGATCGTTCGACATTCTACACGGGGAATACGGAATACCAAATGGAAATGACGCATTTCCATCGTGAAGTGAAAACCTCGTCTCTGTAGGCCTCGGCGTGGTGCTTGCCGAGGTCCTCGCGGAGTGCCCGGAACGCCGCGGCCTCCTCCTCCGCCAACAGGCGGAGCAGCCCCCTCAGTTGGGACTGCCTCCACGCCAGGCTCCGCGTCCTGCCGCTCTCGTACGCCGCCCTCAGCTCGCCCACCGTCCCGCGCAGGCCAAGCGCGCCCTGGCTCTGCCTCTGCTCCCCTCCACCACCCTCCACACTAGGCGCTACCCTGCTCCCCATGCTCTTCTCCGCACTCCTCCTAACCGATCTCCCTAGTCCCTCCAGTGTAATGGCGGTAGCGGAAGCAGCGTGGAGAAGAAAGTTTCGGCTCGGGTGGCCAATTTGTGGCAGCCTGGGCTACTGAGACTAGACTATGCGTTCGTAATGATGATTCAATGCTGGTGTCAGGACCGTTCAGTGCAACTGTCGCTACGCCCATTAATGCGGTAACTTGGGTTGGGTTCTGATGGGTAGAATCATGAAAAATAATTGGGTGATACGGTATTCATTCGTCAAACTGTGCATATCAGGTTGACATGTGTCTTTTTTCATCCAACGACTCAGTTGCTAGCTACCAAATTTCAGACTCTAGTTTCCATCGGAACACACGGCTCGGCTCACGTTGGGTGTTGTCGTTTTCGCGTGCAAGCACCGTCGATCCGGCCTGCTGTGGTTATCTCCTGGTTACTTTTGTGATTCAGTTTAACCAAGTTTCATATATTGTTGTTTATCATATATAGTACTCTTAGTTTTATCTGAAAAATCAAAGTGCAGAAATTGTTTGATTCAGTTCTAGAACATCTGTTCAAGAACATGAACCGCACATTCAAAGTTCATATGTTCTGTTTGTGTTAATCTTGTTCATCTTCAGAAGCTGAGTTTTCAGATGCATCTTATTAGCTGAAGCGTTTTGAGTCCCTATTTCTCACTCTGATCATCAAAACAGTAGTGTTGTTTAGTTTATATTCAATCTTGATGTTTCATTCATGATTTATTTCTGCCATGAATTTCATGTTGATTGATGAAACACTGCTGACTCAAGGTCTGAAGAAGATTAAAACATATTCAGAAAATGCCTTCATAGTCACATACAGAAACTTTTAGGCTAGACTGCTAATACTTGTGTCAGTTTCACTACAGTATTCTACTATGTGTGAAGATCATTCTTCTTGTGAATTATGTCTGAACCTTTTTGTGATTTCAGTTGCATGTTGCTGAGAATACTCACTTTATGTTAATTGAACTACATATGAGTCAATGATTACTATTCATGACTAGCAATTGAATTTTGTGATATGAACTTGTAATTGAATGATAGTCTGAATACTTCCTATTACTTGAACTCAAATTTTGTTCAGAATCTAATCCTCTTTTATAACCAATAATCTGTTTTGAAATTTCTGGAGTTTAAATTTTGATGATCATTCTCCTCAGAATTGTTTGATTGCTGCAGAATGTGGTTTTAATCTCAAATTTGAAATTTCTGAACCTTGTCGGCAAACCAATAGTTGACAGCTCCTGTCGATAATCCAATTGCCGATCTAGACCTTATATTTCGGAGAACCAAACTCCGACAGTACCTATCGGTAATTCATACTCTGATTTAGGTAGAATTTCAAATTTGGTTTGATTTCAGTTCTGTTTTTGAATTGTAAGTCTCATTTTAGCTGCTGAAAGTTTAGAGGAGCGTTGGGTGTTCTGAACAGGCCATCTCATTCATGATAATTTGTCGAGGCGCCTATTCACCCCTCTCTAGTCGCCTAATCTGATCCCACAATTGGTATCAGAGCCGATTAGATCACAAGTTGACCTTAACCAGTCTGTGATCCTTGTGGCGACATGTACAAGAATTCTAAGATTTCGATGTTTGATGGTCGAGACTTTGCTTATTGGAAGGTGCGCATGGAGGCTTATCTACTAAGCCAAGGAAGTGCTATATGGGACATTGTCGATTCCCAATATGTGATACCTGAAACTCGCACCTCACAGACTGAGAATGAACAATACGATTGTAATAGCAAAGCAAGAAACATATTGTTCATCAGTCTGAGTTACAATGAGTTTGACAGGGTCCAGCACCTATGAACTGCACGTGAGATTTGGACTACTTTGAAAACTTTTCATGAGGGCACCACTCAGATTAAGGCTAGGAGGCAAAGCACATATAATCAAGAATATCAAATGTTTGTGCAAGACCCCGACAAATCTGTAGATGTCATGTTTGCTCGATTTGATGGAATTGTGAGCAACTTGCGCTCCACTAGAACTTTAGCTTATTCAGACCATGATAGAGCGATCAAACTTCTTTATGCTCTTGATCGTAGCATATGGGAGGTGAAGATCTCTTGTATTGAAGAGTCGGCGAGCTTTGACACTTTGACTTGCGACGAACTTTTCAGTAAGCTTAAGTCCACTGAGATTGCCAAGGCATCTCGTCCAGGATTTGAAAACTCTTTGTTACCTTCTATTGCTTTAGTTTCCGGTCCTGGCAATGGTACCTCATCTGGAGGGAGTCTTTCTGGTGGTTTTGGAGTTTGTGCTTATTCTGATGGTTTTGACTTTTCCTCCCTTATCTCTGTCACAAAAGAACAAGTTGACACTCTATATGATGAGGAGCTAGCTCTCATTGTCAATAAGTTCACACGCTTTTATAATGATAGACGATATTAGAGGAAAGGAAGGTCTCGGGGTTGTTTTGAGTGTGGAGATCCTTCTCACATAAAAGCGAATTGCCCTAAACTAAAAATGAAAAATGAAAAATGAAAATGAGTACAAGTACCAGAAGTGGAACAAGAAACCCTTCTTTAAGGGGAAGTGCGGCAAAGTGATTAAGAAGGTAGCCAGAGCTTTTGTGGCCGCTCTTAGCGACATCGACAACACATCAAGTGAGGAGCCATGTTCCGATGAAGAAGAACCATCCAAGAATGAAGAGAAGAAGGAAAAGAAGAAAATGGACTTCACCGGCCTTTGCTTCATAACCGACAGCATCCACAGCAGCGACGAGCTCGACACATCTGAGGTATATCTATCCCGTGACCAGCTTCTTGTTCAGAATGATGAATTACATGATGTCGTCTGTTCTCAGGATATATTACTGAGAAACCATGTTGAAGAACATGGGTTTTATAATCCAGATGTGATTAGTGATTGTCAACGGAAGTCAAGAAAAGACATGAATACCTGCCGTGTCTGGGGCGCGTGTGACTCAGGTACACGGGCAGCGAGCGACAGCCGGGCAGAGGAGCCGCGGAGTCAGGCTAGCCCAATTTGAGTACATGGGCTAGGAGCGGCAGAGGATCCATTGGTCTGTTGACTGGGTTTGACTCAGGTACACGGGCGGCGAGCGATTGCCGGGCTGAGGAAGCTGCGGGGTCGGGTCGGCCCAATCTGGGTACTCGGTGCGAAGACGGTGGACGCTTTGTCAGTTTCAGTGCAAAACTGACAACCAATGATTATTTTGTTTTTAGGATATTAATATTTAGTTTTTAAGTCCAGAATATTTTTATTTGAGTCAGTTGATTTTTCTAAGAGTATTTTAGTAATTTTGAATTTTATTTTAGAGTCAGTGTAATTTACCCTAGGGGTAAATTAGTCTTTTTCATGTATTAGGAGTCGCCTATAAATAGGCCCTACCCCCTAGGGATAGGGTGACTGTTATTTTTCAAGATCAATCTACAGTCCAAAATTATTTTCCCCATATTTTCTTCGAGAGCGCCGCTGCCATTGAGTTTCTGTTTCTCTCCCGGCGCTGTCTTCTCCGGCCGCCTGGTTCTATTTCCCACAGCGGTAGTCTTTGCAGAAGCTATTTGCCAGTCTACGCCTCGCGTGCGGTTGAACGCAGCACAAGCGCTAGCTTGCGTTGATTCCCGCGCACGGCAGAGACGTGTGGCAGAACGCGGCGGGAAACACAGACGCAACAACCGAATCTACAAGAAAGATTCGCAGTGGGCGCACTCGGCGTGTAGTACTTGTGTGGGCCCCACAGCGAGGCTTTTCACGGCGGTATTGTTTTCGGCAGCAGCGGCAACAACTTTTCACAGTGCAAGCAGAATGTCGTGGTTCATTAATTTGGCAGCCTACAGCGCATGCAGGTGGAAGTGCTTTGATTACCGTGCAGAAGTAGACTTCTCTCTCCCAGGCGTGCGCGCTGGTGTTTGCGTCAGCAAGAAAAAACTTTCAGGCGCAGCCAGCTAGCTGCAACCCTCACGCGCGGTGGCTGAGATGAGAAAAGCGAGATCTGCATAGCAGCATCCACGACAGGATTTTTCTCTTCACGACGAAGAGGAGAAGATGAACCAGGTAAGTTTTTAATCTCCTATTTTTTAGTTAGATTAAATCTGGTGAGTAATTTCGTAGTTAATTTTTTAATCTACTAATTTTTTATTAGTAATCTCGTATTATTTGTTTAAGTATTTTTAATCTGCTAATATAAAAAGAAAAATTAATTAATTGCGTTAATATTTTTATTCTAGATTTACGTACAATATTTTAGGTTAATTTCTGAATTAATTTTTGAATGATCCATGTTTTATTCATTTAATTAGTATTTTATTTCTAGACTACAATATAAATATTTCGTGATATATCTAGGTGTTTTTATTTACTACAGTATTTTTATTTAGTTTATCCTTAATATCATTTTAAATAGGACACCGGTCATTTTTAGGCTAGACAACTTTAATTCCTATAATTTGCTTTGCTAATATTATTTGTCTGGTTAAGTTCGTTTGGGTGTTGGGATTAGGATATAGTTTAGCAAGAAATGTTTAGGCGCCAATTCACCCCCCTCTGGTCACTACTTTCGGTCCTACAAGTGGTATCATAGCGAGGTTAGGGTTTTCTCATACCTTAACCGGTTCTAAACCCAGGTAGTGATCATGACGTCTTCTGGTAAAATCCCGTCCATTGATGCTTTTGGCTACACTTATTGGAAGACTCGTATGCGAGCCTATCTTATGAGCCAGAGCTCGGACATATGGGATATTTGTGTTCACCCTACTTTCACCATAGTGCCTATTGCTGAGGGTACTTCTACTAATGTAATTGCCCATCATCAAAATAATAGTAAAGTGGTGAACATTTTATTCTCTGGTCTAGGTCCTAGTGAGTTTGAGCGTGTTAGCCATCTCACCACTGCTCGAGAGATCTGAGCTACCCTCCAGGCACACCATGAGGGGATAACTCAGGTCAAGGCTAGGCTCTATCAAACCTACCGGCGTGAGTATGAAAATTTCTCACAGAAGTCGAGTGAGACTATTGAGGCCTTGTTTGGTCGGTTTCAATCGATCTTTAACAAGCTTCGCGTCAACAAGGCCGAGCGTGATCAGGTGGTCTCAGATCATGAACAGGCGCTTAAGGTCCTCCATACCTTGAACCCTAAGATCTGGGAGATCAAGGTTTCTTCTATTGTTGAGAGCGCTTCCTATGATACCTTGACTGTCGCAGAGCTTTTTAGTAAGCTCAAGGCCTTAGAGGACGATATTCAGTTGAGATCAAATCTTACTGGTTCTGGCTCAAAGACTCTGGCACTTGCGACACCGTCTGCTGATCCTACTGCCTTGAGTTGTAATGCTTTTTCTTTGATGTCTATCTTCGAGGATCAGCTTGATTCACTAGGAGATGATGATCTGTGTTTGTTTAACAACCGGGTGAGATGTGTCTATGATAAAAGAATGCTTAAAAGACACGGCACAAAATCCGGATGCTTTGAGTGTGGTGATCCAGGTCATTTCATCACTGACTGCCCTAAGTGGAAGAATTACAAGAAGGGAACCGGTGGAAACTCCTATGACTCTGGCAAGTACGACAACTCCACTTCCACAAAGGGCAAGCCCAAGACAAGATTCTTTCGAAAGGCTCTGAAGGACTACAGGCGTGAGAACAAGAAGCGAGACAAGGCCTTCTTCGCCGAGATGGAGAAAATCTACTCAAGGAGATCTTCATCTTCCTCCTCATCTTCAAGTTCAAGTGATGAAGAGATCATGATCAGGAAGGGGAAGGACAGGGATGATCCGGTGGGCCTCTGCTTCATGGCCTTCGGGGACAAGCCGAAGAGTCGCTCGCGTCATAGCCAAAGACCCCGCAAGAGATTCTGTTCAATGGCTCTTGGGGATAAGGAAGAAAAGGGCTCCTCCAACGACTCTGATGACGACGATGATGAAAAGGTATCCTCCTATGAACAAGAAGTTGTTAATTTACTAGAACAGAATCATCAGGAGTTGAAGTATCGGGAGAAACTACTTAGAGGGGCTAAGAAGAGGATAGATGAGCTTGAGAGTGAGCTTGCCATGGCGAATGGCAAGATTGAGAGTATGTCGTCTTCCCCTTGCTTGGGTGATAGTAGTGAGTGCCCTAACTGTGAGGTGTTGTTGTGTGACCTGACGACTCTTAAGTCCAGGTACACATAGAGAGTAGATGAGAGAGATGTTATGGCCACTGAGCTTGAAAGCGCTCAGTTGGAGCTGAAAAATGCTCATGCCACTGTCGTCGCATCTTGTGTAGACTGCCCATCCCATTTATCTAGTATAGCTGAGCTGAGAGCCAAGAGTGATGAGCAGGTGGGCGAGTTAGCTGGAGTGAGAGCTGAGCTAGAGCTGACTAAGCTAGATCTTGAGACCTTATCAGTTCTACCCACTATTTGTGAGAACTGCTTGTCCATGAGAACGGAGTTGATCAAGCTAAAAGCTGAGAAGTCTGTCGAAGTTTATAGAGAGTGTGAGATCTGCTTGTCTCAGGTGGAGGTGTTAGCTTCCTTGAGAGAGGAGCTAGCTGATGTTCAGAATGAAAACTTTTACCTCCGTCAGATCCTGAGTTGGATCAGTGCTAGAGAGCCACAACTTGGCATGATGATCCAGCAGTTCAAGAGACATGATGGGTTTGGGGTAGGCTACACCTATACCAAGGCTGATTTTGAGAGTGCCATTAGCCGAGCAGTGGAGTGGAGTAAGATGACTCCTGAACAGAGATATCCTAAGACTCACTCCACTAAGTCCTTAAGGATAGTCAGCCCAAGGATGAAGTTTTCCAAAAACAACCTAAAGCTCCACCTAAGAAGCAAATCTGGGTTCCAAAGCCTAAACCTCTCCACACTTCTCTTGATTCTTTACCTGGACCCTCTCACACCAAAGATGCTACACCCAACACCACCAAGCCTAAGAATCCCAAGCCTCAACCACATCCCAAGAAGCCTATCTAGCACTCTGAGTTTTGTCAGAGAGACGGGCATCTTGAGGAGTTTTGCTTTAGGAGGAAGCGGGCTGAGCGAGCAGAGAGAGGTCGAGGTGGGCAGGAGCAGTTCTACCAGTAGGGTGGTAGACAGAGAGTTCCTCAATGTAGAGAGAGGCTAGAGGCCAGGCCACGTCGTGTAGGTGGTGGTAGAGGAGACGGTTTTTATGACCGTGCTCCGGAGGGTGGTTTTCGTTCCGACAGAGTTCCAGATTGTTATGGATACGGTTTTGGACCTTGTGGTCGTTATTTTAGGCAGAACAGAGGACCGCACTTTGAGCCGCGTTTTGGTCCATACTCATTTGATTCCTTCTGCTTTCCTACTTACGAGCAGATGGCTCGACACTGGTTTAGCACCTTTGCTAAACCTGGTGTTTGACCATTTGCTCCCACTCATGACCATTGATCTTGCAGGATCGAGGACTGGAGGACGTGTGGATCATGGATTCAGGATGTTCTCGCCACATGACAGGACACCGCAGATGGTTCTCCAGCCTCACTCCCCCGAGCTCCAAGGAATACATCACTTTTGGGAACAGTGGTCAAGGGAAGGTACAAGGTATTGGGTCGATTCGCATATCTGATTATTTCTCTTTGAAGAATGTTGCTTTAGTTGGAAGTCTGAATTTTAATCTAATTTCTGTTTCGCAACTTCTTGAGGATGGTTTAGAAGTGTGCTTTAAGAAGGGCATGTATTCTGTTGTTGATTCTAGAGGATCTTTAGTTTGCCGGATCTTACCTTTCGGTAAGGTTTTTCATATTGATTTCTCCAGTTCTTCTGGCCCTTCTCGCTATCTGATGGTCGGATCCTCCTCTGAGCTCTGGAAGTGGCATAGAAGGTTAGGCCATTTGAGCTTTGATCTGCTTGTCAAATTGAGTTCTATGGACCTTATCCGAGGATTGCCCAAGCTTAAGATGGAAAAGGATCTAGTTTGTCATCTCTGTCGTCATGGGAAAATGGTTGCTACTTCTCACGCACCTGTGACTCAGGTGATGACTTCATACCCGGGAGAGCTGTTGCACATGGATACAGTAGGTCCAGCTCGAGTACGCTCAGTCGGTGGGAAGTGGTACGCCCTTGTGATAGTTGACAATTTTTCTCGATTCTCGTGGGTTTACTTTCTAGAGTCTAAGGATGATACTTTCCAGTATGTTCATGACCTTATTTTGAAGCTGAAGAACAAGAACAATGGTCTGATGCGAGCAATTCATTCAGACAACGGCTCAGAGTTTAAGAACTCTCAGTTCATCAGCTTCTGCAGTGATCAGGGTCTTGATCATCAGTTCTCTGCCCCTTACACTCCCCCACAGAACGGTGTTGTGGAACGAAAGAACCGCACGCTTGTCGAGATGGCCATGACAATGCTTGATGAGCATAGGACTCCTAGGCGTTTTGGGCTGAAGCAATGAACATAGCTTGCTATCTAGCCAACCGCGGTTTTCTTAGAGCTTACTTAGGTAAGACGTCATATGAGTTGCGGTTTGGCAGACAGCCCAAGGTGAGTCACTTGCGATCTTTTGGATGCAAGTGCTTTGTGCTCAAGAAGGGAGGGCATTTGGACAAGTTTGAGTCTCATTGTTGGGATGGAGTCTTTCTTGGTTATTCTTTGCACTCTCGAGGCCTTCTTTTGAGCTTTCTGGAGATGATTAGCTTGGAGAGTCCATCTTCGCGGAAGATGATGACACTCCTACTGATGATGAGGGTGGGCCCTCTGCACAGCCTACAGACCCCACACCTTCTGAGACTTCGACTGAGGATGAGGACGGACCTCTGATCACTCCTTCTACTTTGATCGAGCCTCCTAAGCCGAGTCTAGAGGTGCCAGGTGCTGACTCCGGTGAGATGACCTCTCAGCCGAGTCCAGAGGAGCCAGTTGCTGACTCTGGTGAGGTGACTTCAGATCACCTAGTATCCTGAGTAGTTCAGCGTGATCACCCCTTAGAGCTCATCATCAGTGATCTTACTGAGAGATCCTTACGGTCTTCAGTTGGTTCTCTTGCTATGTTTGCTGAGTCTGCTTTTGTTGCTACTTTTGAGCCTAGTGACATTTCTCATGCTCTTTCTGATTCAAATTGGATAAACGCTATGCAAGAAGAGCTTGAAAATTTTGTTCGCAATTGGGTTTGGACACTAGTTGAGCTGCCACCTGGATGCAACACCATAGGCACCAAGTGGGTGTTTAAGAACAAACAAGGTGAAGATGGGGTTGTGGTGCGCAACAAAGCTCGATTAGTGGCACAGGGTTTCTACCAAAAAGAAGGTATTGATTTTGAGGAGACCTTCGCCCTTATTGCCCGTCTTGAGTCCATTCATATTCTTTTGGCCTTTGCTGCTTCTAAAGGTTTTAACCTTTTTGAAATGGATGTCAAGAGTGCTTTTCTAAACGGGTATATAGAGGAGGAGGTCTATGTTAAGCAGCCCCCCAGTTTTGAGAACCCTAAGTTTCCTCGACATGTTTTCAAGTTGTAGAAGGCTTTATACTGTCTGAAGCAAGCACCTAGGGCTTGGTATGATCGCCTAAAGCAGTTTTTGTTGCAGAAAGGTTTTGTGATGGGTTCTGTGGACAAAACACTTTTCTTGCTTAGAGATGGCTCAGACTTATTGGTTGCTCAGATTTACGTGGATGATATTATTTTTGGTGGTTCTACTAATGAGCTTGTGTCCAAGTTTTCTGAGCAGATGCATAGCGAATTTGAGATGAGTCTCATGGGAGAACTCAAGTACTTTTTAGGGCTCCAGATCAAGCAGACCAAGGACGGCATTTTCATCCACCAGAGTAAGTACACGAGGGACATGCTAAAGAAATTTGATTTTGGTCGAGAGCTGAAGCCACAGATGACCCCAATGGGTACATCTAGAGGTCTGGACAAGGATGAGAACGACGTCAAGGTCAACGAGAAAGAGTACCGAGGGATGATCGGATCACTACTATACTTGACTGCTACGAGACCGGACATTTAGTTTGCCGTGGGTGTGTGCGCGCGTTTTCAGTCTTCACCACGCGCATCTCACCGGCATGCCGTGAAGCGTATTTTCAGGTATCTTACTTACGGTCCTGATTTAGGTCTTTATTATTCTGCATCATCGTCTCTTGATTTAGCTGGTTTTTTCCGACGCTGATTTCGGTGGGTGCTGGCTGGATCGTAAGTCGACTTTCGGTACTTGCCAGCTTCTTGGTTCTTCGCTTGTATCTTGGTCTTCTCGAAAACAATCTGGAGTTGCACTTTCTACTACTGAGGCTGAGTATGTAGCTACTGCTAGCTGCTTCTCACAGTTGGTTTGGATGATTTCTACTTTGCGGGATTTTTGGTTGTTCTTCCCTGCTAGAGTTCCTTTGTTTTGTGATAGCACCAGTGCAATTAGTGTAGGGAAAAACCCATGTCTTCATTCTAAAACCAAACATATTGATGTGCGTTTTCATTTTCTGAGGGATCAATATGAGAAAGGGGTCATTGATCTGGTTCATGTTGATACTCATCAGTAGTTGGCTGACATTTTTACCAAACCCCTAGATCAGTCTACTTTTGAGTGTTTGCGAGGGGATTTGAGAGTTGTGTATCCTTTTTAGGATACTTTGAGTCAGTTTTTTCTTTCTTCTTTATTTTTTATTGAGTTTTTTTGTGTGCGTTCATATCATGCATAATCATCAATCACATTTTGAGCTTGTTTCTATTATATGATTAATCTGCTTTACTTACTCTAGCTAGTATATGTTTTTTGATTACTTGTCGATGATCATGTTCTGTTTTATTTCACATGATATATCTGATATTTGTCATATGCATGACTTTTATGCTTTAAAATTGAAAAATGATCACAATTGCTTCTGGTAACTAGCATGTGTAAGCTGAATGCTTTCGCTATCTTTTACATTCCTGGTGGCTAGATCCTTACTTAGATGCAGATATGCAACTTGGACATCTATATGCTTTAAACATGAAAAATGTGTTATAAAAATGATAAAAATTCAGAAAAATAAAAAATTCATGCATTTTTATGATTATTAGAAAAGATCCAGGTGTGTTTGCTTTGTTGCATTCCATTGTTCTGGACTGCTTACCATAGCACTTTGGTATGAACTAGGATGATGTAATGTATGCCAAGACCAATGTCTTAAGGCTTCTGATGGTCCAGTTTTGGCCTAAGCTTGACTTGGTCAGTTAGCATAAGGTTTGACATGCAAATAACCCCTGACAGAAATGAAAAATAAAAAGGATAAAGAAAAAGTCTGAAAAATTTAAAAAGATGACAAGTTTGCTGAAGCACTTTGTTCTGGACAATGCTTATCTTGGTAGATATCAGTTAGCTTTTGCATCTCGTGCTTTACTTTGCTTGTCAACTAGAAAATGTGGTGATGTTTTTGTTTGCAAAAATCGAAAAATGCATGCTAATGATTCTATTTAGATATCATCTGTTGCACTGATCATGTCATGTATCTTAGACAATATATCTTTTGCTCTTAGCGACATCGACAACACTTCAAGTGAGGAGCCAAGTTCCGATGAAGAAGAACTATCCAAGAATGAAGAGAAGAAGGAAAAGAAGAAAATGGACTTCACCGGCCTTTGCTTCATGACCGACAGCATCCACAGCAGCGACGAGCTCGACACATCTAAGGTATATCTATCCCGTGACCAGCTTCTTGTTCAGAATAATGAATTACATGATGTTGTCTGTTCTCAGCATAGATTACTGAGAAACCATGTTGAAGAACATGGGTTTTATACTCCAGATGTGATGAGTGATTGTCAACAGAAGTCAATAAGAGACATGAAGACCTGCCGTGTCTGGGCGCATGTGACTCAGGTACACGGGCAGCGAGCGACAGCTGGGCAGAGGAGCCGCGGAGTCGGGCTAGCCCAATCCGAGTACATGGGCTAGGAGCGACATAGGATCCACTGGTCTGTTGACTGGGTTTGACTCAGTTACACGGGCGGCGAGCGATTGCCGGGCTAAGGAAGCTGCGGGGTCGGGTCGACCCAATCCGGGTCGGCGCAAAACTGACAACCGATGATTATTTTATTTTTAGGATATTAATATTTAGTTTTTAAGTCCAGAATATTTTTATTTGAGTAAGTTGATTTTTCTAATGGTATTTTAGTAATTTTGAATTTTATTTTAGAGTCAGTGTAATTTACCCTAGGGGTAAATTAGTCTTTTTCATGTATTAGGAGTCGTCTATAAATAGGCCCCTACCCCTCTAGGGATAGGGTGACTGTTATTTTTCAAGATCAATCTACAGTCCAAAATTATTTTCCCCATAGTTTCTTCGAGAGCGCCGCCGCCATTGAGTTTCTGTTTCTCTCCCGGCGCTGTCTTCTCCGGCCGCCTGGTTCTGTTTCCCACGGTGGTAGGCTTTGAAGAAGCTATTTGCCAGTCTACACCTCGCGTGCGGCTGAACGCAGCACATACGCTAGCTTGCATTGATTCCCGTGCACGGCATAGATGTGCGGTTGAACGTGGCGGGAAACACAGACGCAGCAGCCGAATCTGCAGGAAAGCTTCGCAGCGGGCGCACTCGGCGTGTAGTACTTGTGTGGGCCCCACGGCGAGGCTTTTCATGGCGGAATTGTTTTCGGCAGCAGCGGCTGCAACTTTTCGCAGTGCAAGCAGCAGGTCATGGTTCATTAATTTGGCAGCCTGTAGCGCATGCAGGTGGAAGTGCTTTGATTACCGTGCAGCAGCAGACTTCTCTCTCCCAATCGTGCGCGCTAGTGTTTGCTTCAGCAAGAATTTTTTTTCAGGCACAACCAGCTAGCTGCAGCCCTCACGCGTGGTGGCTAAGATGAGAAAAGCCAGATCTGCACAGCAGCATTCACGACAGGATTTTCTCTTCACAGCGCAGAGGAGAAGATGAACCAGGTAAGTTTTTAATCTCCTATTTTTAGTTAGATTAAATCTGGTGAGTAATTTCGTAGTTAAATTTTTATTCTGCTAAATTTTTATTAGTAATCTCGTATAATTTGTTTAAGTATTTTTAATCTGCTAATATAAAAAGAAAAATTAATTAATTGCGTCAATATTTTTATTCTAGATTTACGCGCAATATTTTAGGTTAATTTCTGAATTAATTTTTGAATGATCCATGTTTATTCATTTAATTAGTATTTTATTTCTAGACTACAATATAAATATTTCATGATATATCTAGGTCTTTTTATTTACTGCAATATTTTTATTTAGTTTATCCTTAATATCATTTTAAATAGGACACCGACCATTTTTAGGCTAGACAACTTTAATTCCTGTAATTTGCTTTGCTAATATTATTTGTCTGGTTAAGTTCGTTTGGGTGTTGGGATTATGATATAGTTTAGCAAGAAATTTTTAGGCGCCCATTCACCCCCCATCTGGTCGCTACTTTCGGTCCTACAATTACTTAAAATTGCTGTTAAAGAACGAAAAGAACTAAAACTTAGACTTGAATTTATTTCCACTGAACTTGCAATCTTAAAATCTAAGTCTGATGATGCTGAATGTGGGTCTTGTCTTGTTGTTATGAGGGAACTTGCTCAACTGCGTTTTACACATGCTCAAATTGTTGAAAAACTTGAAATTACTCAAAAGCATCTTTTGGAGGTGGAGTTTAGTCCTGTTGTCATCAACGAATGCATGAACTGTCCTTTATTTGTTGAAAGCATTAATTTGAGAGATATGTATTTGATGAACTTAAAAAGAAGAAGATCATAGCCTTTAGACACAACCAGGGGATCCTTCGGAGGCCCCGCTTCACTCCTCTAGCCCATGCGCCGAGCCATCATCCTCGCCCCGCCTTCAGGATGCAGTACAACTCTAGCGATTCAAGCACCGGAAACTCCCGTCCAGCGCCACCTGCTCCACCAGCTCCACCAGCACTGGCCGCCAAGGCCAACACTCTGACGGATCAGAATGACAAGTCGGTTGTATGCTTCAATTGCCACAAGGAAGGGCACTACTCCCATCATTGTCCTCACCCCAAGCAATCCCAAGGAGCTCCTCCCAACCCGGTGATCCGTGCCCGCGTCAACCACGTCACCACCGAGGAATCCTAGGAGGCTCCAGAAGTCATTCTCGGTATGTTTACTACAAACTCCATACCCGTAGTAATATTATTCGACTCGGGAGCAACCCACTCCTTCATATCCAAAACTTTGTGATAAATAATTGACTAGAAGTACTCTAACTACCCAAACCCTTGGTAATTGCCACCCCAACAACCAAAGTCTAGCTACCATGTTTAGCCCAAGGACAAGGATAGAAATCCAAGGGGTATTATTTTGGGCCGACCCAATCCTTGTAAGGGCCTAGACCTCATCCTCGGTATGGATTGGTTAATGAAGCAGAAGGGAATGATAGACCGTGCCAACAAGTACGTCACCGAAACCAACGAGGATGGAACCACCATCACCTATAAGATGGCCACCCAGGGTTTGAGGACTTCTCTCCACCAGAATAATTGCTAGGAATGCCGTCCAAGATAGACATTGAATTCAGGATCGAACTCGTCCCTGGCACCACGCCCATCTCTAAGCGACCATATCGGATGGTCGCAAATTAGTTGGCCGAAGTGAAAAGTAACATTGAAGAGCTTGAGTAGAAGAGATATATCCGACCGAGTACCTCACCTTGGGGTGCACCGGTCATATTTGCCATGAAGAAGGATAAGACGAAGAGGATGCGTGTGGATTATAGGGCTTTGAATGATGTAACCATCAAGAACAAGTACCCTTTACCACGGATCGATGACCTGTTCGATCAACTCAAGGGATCCTCGGTCTTCTCCAAGATCGACCTCCGATCAGGCTACCAGCAACTCAGGATCATATAGGAGGACATCCCCAATACCACATTCACGTCTTGATATGGCTTATATGAGTATACGGTGATGTCGTTCGGACTCATGAATCCCCCCACATTCTTCATGAATATGATGAACAACGTCTTCATGGAATTCTTAGACAAATTCATCGTAGTATTCATCGATGACATCCTCGTCTACTCTAAGAACAAGGAAGAACATGAAACCCATCTCCTTCTGACCTTGGGAAAGTTACGGGAGCATCATTTATATGCCAAGTATAGCAAGTATGAATTCTGGTCGTCCGAGGTGAAATTCCTAGGGCATGTCATATTTGCCGGAGGAATAGCCGTGGACCCGACCACCGTGGAAGCAGTAACAAACTGGTTACAACCCAAGAATATATCGGAGATCCAGAGTTTTCTAGGACTTTCCGGATATTACCAGCAATTCATCAAACTTTTTTCCAAGATCGCCAAGCCCATGACTAGATTCCTACAGAAGGATGTAAAGTTTGAATGGACTCCAGCCTACTAAGAAAGCTTCCATACCCTCAAGAAGAAGCTTGTATCAACCCCAGTATTGACACTACCGGACACCTAGATAGACTTCCATGTCTACTGAGATGCCTCTCGCCTTGGACTAGGGTGTGTTATCATGCAAGACAGGAAAGTGGTATCATACGTGTAACACCCCAGAAATTAAAAGAAATAAAATAGAAAGAAAAGTATTATTTAAATCATTTTTGATTAATTATTAAAGGGAAATTCACAAAAGAACCCAAATAAAGCCAAACAGGGAGAAATACTAAAAATCTGGACTTGAAAATTTTATGAGATGAACTAGAGACCAAACTATAATTTTAGGAATTTTTACAAATTTTTATCAACAGAGATTCAACCCCTAATCAAATATTCGAATTACTGGAATTATTTAAAATCAGAAATCAATTTTAAATCCTAAACGGGCCGAAACCCTGAAACTCCCTCCTAAAGCCTTTTAGGCCCAGCCCATCTCTGCTCTCTCTCTGGCGAGTGGGTCCCGCCTGTCGGCGCCGCTCCCCTCTCTCCTCCCACTCGCACCCCGCCTCGGCCCCACCAGTCAGCCTCAGTCGCGCCCCTTTCACCCTCTGACGTGCGTGGCCCGCCTGTCGGCACCATTAGCCTCGCGCTCGCTCACTGGCAGGTGGAGCCCACCTGTCAGGATCATCTTCTTCCCCGGGAAGGGGATCCCCTTTCCTTTTCCCCGGTGATCCCCTTCGGATTTCTTGCCGCCGGCCGCCCGATCCCATCCGATCGCCCCCGGATCACCTTCCCCGAGCATCACCGACCCCATTCCATCCAAAGCCCACGCGGTTTCGTGTTTAGGGAAGTAAATCCGAAGCTTTTAGGAACCTCGCCGGAAAAGGAAGGAGCCCTTCGGGTTCTCCGGTATTCCTTGCCATTTGGGCGCCGGCGAGCCCCTATTTAAACCCCTCCGGCCACCGCCCGTTGCCCACACCTCCTTAGCACAAGCCTTCGCTTCCCAGAGCCCTGCCAAGCAGTTTTCGGCCTTGGGTTCTACTCCACCTCCGGCGAACCCTCGCCGTCGACTCCGACCTCCCCTGCCCTAGCCACTGCCACCGTCAAGACCGACGTCGACCGCCCGTCCCCGGCCACCACTCCGTTGGCCTTGGAACTCGCCGGATCATCACCGCCGTCGAGCTCCCGAACCCCCTTCGCCATCTACCCTCGTCGCCGGTCGCCGTTCTTCGCCGCCGTCGCCACCAGAGGTACGGTCATGACCGCCCTCTCCTCCCCGTTCCATTTTTGCCGTTAGATATGCCTAGAGGCGCTCGTCGCCGCCGCAGTGGTCGCACCCGAGCCCGCCGTCGCCGGAGACGAAGGGGGGTACGTGCCCCTTGCGCCGTGCCGTGCCGGATCGCGCCGCGACCGTCCGATCGCGATCGGAGGGCTAGGATTAAATCCCTCCAGGATTTAATCTAGGCCCTCGGATCTGGTCAAAGGGGTATCGAGGCCTCTCGGCCGTCGATCACCACTTAAAGCCCCGATCGATCTGGTGCGTCCACGTCATACCGGTTCGCGAGATCTAATCGTGGTCGTCCAATTTCACTCACGCCTCCCGCCTCGCGCCCGATCGCCGGATCTGGATCCAACGGATCTGGTTGATCCGGTCCACGCGAATAGTCACGGGTTCACGGTGAGCCAGGTTCACCGTGGACCAGGGACTGTTTTTAGTTTAAATAAAATCCAGAAAATTGATTTAAACTTTGAAAATTCATATCTTGCTCATTTTAACTCCAAATTTCACCATTCAAATTTTGTTAGGACCAGAATATTATTCTCTACACATTAATGCAATAAAAACAGTATGTTTCTGTTACCCAAATTATTATTACTAAATAAATGAATAAAAATCCCTTAGGGTTAAAATTAATAATACAGTAAATAAATTAGGAAAAAAATCCTAAAATATTAAACTTTACTGTTTTATACAAAACTCAGAACATTAGAATATTACTTCACATAAAAACACCCACAAATATGTATGATTATGTTTGGTGATGTTGTATTGAATGTGTTGTTTATTTATTTTTCCGTATCGAGAAGATTACGAGTTCGTCGAGGAGCAGGAGTTCTACCCCGAGGTTCCTCCATCCCCATTTGCTGATCAAGGCAAGTCATCGACCATCTCTGTGGAAACAGTTGATCATAATTGAGCCCATGTTTTAATAACTTATCGCTATAACTCATAGGTTAATATTGCATTAGTCAAATACTCAAGCCTTACACTTATATTTATTAGATCCCCGTCCTTGTGTGCAAACCCAAGCCATGCTTATTGAGCCTTAACTCCTTGTCACTCTACTATAAAAATATTAGCTAGTGCCCAATGTACCGGCACAACTGCTATAGGTTAAAAAGAACGAGTCATAGATAGCTGGATTCTGTATATGAATTTCCCTGTTATTCTCGTCTCTGGACTCTGTTGGAGTTGGCTAGGTTATAAGTATGGTGGGTTCCGGGTGCAAGCTCGGGTTTTGGTATGTCGCACCCGGGGCACTATAAGGACCGGTCTGCGGGATCTGTTGCAAAGCACTTCCGTACCAACCACAAGTCTAATGGGTAAGTCCTAACTGGAAGTGTGGAACGCTCCGTCTCACGGCACCATAGTGGAGGGGGCAAGGGGCTAGCCCTCAGGGCGCCTTGTACCGACGATGGCTCAAGAGGGGGTATTGTGGAAACTCGACATGGCGAGACACGGTACGAAACCTATAAGAGGGTGCTGTTGAGTCGGGGAAGACCATATGGAAGGTTTTGGCACGAGTTCCCGTGTGATGGGTCATCTCGTTACACTTCGGTGTAGGTGATGAGTGCGTGCCTTATGGGTACAGTGGTACATCTCTGATCAGAGTAATTCAATCTTTTCGAAAAGCCGAGCCCACGGTCAAGGGCAGGTTGTGTGACTACTCGCAGTTAGTTTACAATTGTTTGAATGGATGAGTTATTCATGACATGTAAGGACTGTTGTGCGAGGAGGTGAACGTACTCCTCGAGTTAGAAGATGATGATGCATTCACATGTTTACTTTTCCGTACTAATAAATTGCTCACATTTAATGCTTTACAAATATGCTGCTTCCGCAAAACTAGCCACTATCTCCCTTGTTATTATCTTGCATTATACTTGCATTCGGTGGCTTGCTGAGTACTTCTGTACTCACCCCGTTGACTTACACCATCAGAGCCCGTCTACTATGAGGAGGATGAAGGTCTGGAGTAGCGACCCAGTCAAGGCGAGACTGGAAGGAGGCGTTCATCTAGGACCCTTATTTTATTAGTTTCTCTTCACCTTTATTCACTTTTGTATTAATGCGGTCTACGAACCGTGAATGATTGCCCGTATTGTACGTGGTCGCTTGATGAACGTCTTGTTTTATTGATTTTCTATGGAATTTCAATAAAGTCCTGATTTATTAAATCGGGGCGTGACAATACGCCTCTCAGCAATTGAGACTGCACGAGCTGAAATACCCCACACATGACTTAGAACTGGCAGTAGTAGTCCATGCACTGACGATATGGAGGGATTATCTTGTTGGTAACAGATGTGAAGTTTTCACCGACCACAAGAGCCTCGAGTACATCTTCACCTACCCCGACCTGGGCATCCACTACCAGGAGAAGTACTGGTGGGTCAGTATGAAGAGGGAGATCATTGAATATGTAGCTAGATGTGATACTTGTCAGCGAGTCAAGGCAGAGCACCAGAGAGCTACCGGTTTATTGCTGCCCCTCAATGTCCCCGAATGGAAGTGGGAAGAGGTAGGAATGTACTTCATCACTAGACTACCCAGAACCAAAGCCGGATATGACTCCATTTGAGTGATCATTGATCAGCTCACTAAGGTAGCTCACTTCATCCCCGTCAAGATGACTTATAGTGGCCCAAAGCTAGTGGAATTATGCATGGACTGGATCGTGTGTTTACACGGAGTCTCGAAGAAAATAGTATCTCATCGAGGTAGCCAGTTCACCTCCAAGTTTTGGAAAAATCTTCAGGAAGGGCTCGACACCCAATTGAACTTTTAGTACGGCATACCACCCACAAACCGATGGCCAGACTGAAAGGGTGAATCAGATACTAGAAGACATGCTCAGAGCATGCGCCATAGATTTTGGCAGAATGTGGGACAAGAGGTTGCCCTATGCAGAGTTCTCATACAACAACAACTATCAAGTCAGTTTAGAGATTGAGAAACCAAGGGTTGGTATCGGAGTGTGATGAGTGATTGATAGAGTTTATCCTCTGGTTCGAAGGGGTACCTCCGAAGGGGGTTCGGAGGTTGGAACTTCGAAGGTGTTCGGAGGTGTTTTCACCGAAGGGTTCGGTGGTTTGGTGGCTGCAGATTTCGCAGCGGAGTGTGCCTGTCGGAGGGGTCCGACAGTACACGATGACTGGGGTGTACCGAAGGTCTCGGTACTTTGTCCGGTACACCGGAGTGTGTGCCGAAGGTTGCTAACCCGGAGAGGTCTCCGGGGTACTAGATACACTTGTCTGTTTGTCTGTGGTGCGCAGGGGACTTCAGAGGCGACGAACGGTTCGCGGCAGGTGAACCTGGGTCAAGCGGGAGGCTTGATGCCAGGGGAGCGGGGAGCTCCATCACGGTGGCTGCGAAGGGGTCTGGGTCGGACCTCGGGTCGAGGTGCACCAGGAGAGGGCAGTAAGTGCAGAGCGTGGCTCCGGGTGAAGGTACTCCGAGACAAAGTCCTCGGAGGCGAGGCACTTTGAAGGGTACTCCGGATGGAGTGACTTCGGAGTATATTGGAACAAGTCCTCTGTGGAGGCAAGGCGTTCGAAGTGTGCTCCGGAGGGAGACACTCGAAGGTTACCCGACGAAGGTCTCAGAAGTCGAGGTGCATCGAAGGCATGGTCCGGGTGAGGCTCGTCGAGGAGTGTGCTCGGGGAGAGACACTGCGACGAAGTGCTCATGGAATGCTTCGTGCGGATACCTTGGACGAAGGAGGGACTTCGAAGGGTGGTACTCCGAAGGTGGGGCTTCAGAGTGAGGAAGGCTTCGGAGCGAGGCTAGCTCCGGAGTGTGGTTGTCTTGTGGTACTTCGGCCATGCATGGCTTCGATACACGGACTAACGGAGTTCGAGCTGGGAGTAGCTGCGAAGCCGTGGTGGTCCACTCCGGAGGTGGTGGTGCAAAGACCCAAAGGCTTTGACGGCATCGGCTCAAAACCGTCACTGTATCGGAGGCTAACTTCGGTGAAGCGAAGGCCGTCAGGCTCAAGGCTTCTCGCCGAAGGTACCGCACCCCTCGCGTGCGAAGGGGGGCTTCAGAAAGGTCAAAAACTGCAAAGGCTGACACTGTCTGCTCTGCAAAAAGCTGACGCTGTCCCCTCTGCAAAGCTGACAGAGAAGCCTCCAGAATAAAGTTGACTACCTTTTGTACCCCTCTGTTCTGTAGAGACAAAAATGGTGTAAACCCTAGGGGTAAAGTAGTCAATTCACTTGGGTGAATAGTGGCTATAAATATGGGGGCTGGGTAGGTAACATTTAACACTTTGAGCATTTACTGTTGAGCTCCTGTACTAGCCTCCGCATACTTTGTATTCATCCAGTGAGTTCTTTTACTGTGTTCCTTGTTCAAGCGGCGAAACCCTGTTTCTGTGTGCTTTTGCTTGAGCTTGTTTTTCATACCTCGCTGCATACTTCGTCCATTTGTGTGTCACCTTGAGTGACTTGTGGCAGTGCATCGAAGCCTGCGTTGGCGAAGTGTGTTGTGTGCGAAGTGTGTTTTTCAGTGCGCGTTCGCTCTGTGTAACAAGAGGCTAGACCTCGCTGCTTACCAGTGAAGCCCTGATCGAAGCCCGTGTTTTTATCGTGACGAAGCCCCTAGCGAAGTCCGTGAGTGTGCATTTAGACCTTCGTAGTACGAAGCCCAGCAGCAGTTGCTGACGCTAAGTATTTGGTCGAAGTCCTCAGAGGGTTGTCCACTCTTGCGAAGGGTGAAGTGCGAAGCCTGCTCGAAGCACCCTGTGTGCGGATCCTGCACTGACTTAGCAGAGTTGATTTTTCGGGGTTGTGGGTGGAGCGAAGTCTTCTTGACTTCGAACTTTTGCTCCCTTGCGAAGCCTGCGTTCGGAGCTGTAAATTACCTCCGAACCAGACCTTTGAGGGTTGTGTTCGAAGCCTGTTCCGCAGAAGACAGAATTAAAAATAGAAGGTTGTTTTTAGCCCGAAATTTTAATAGCTCCCATTCACCCCACTCTGGTTGCCGTTTCCGGTCCAACAGAGATGTCTCCTTTTGAGGCATTATATGGACGTAAGTGCCGAACACCGCTACTATGGGATCAGACTGGTGAATCTCAGTTGTTCAGAATGGACATTATGCGAGAGGCCAAAGCAAAAGTCAAGATCATCAGGGACTGGTTAAAGATAGCACAGTCCCACCAAAAGAGTTATGCCGACAATCGACGCAGAGATTTAACATTCGAGGAAGGTGATTATGTCTATCTTCGAGTCACTCCCCTCCGAGACCCCAGAGGTTCAACATGAAGAGAAAGTTAGCTCCCCATTATGTTGGTCCCTTTCCGATCCTCTGTCGGCAAGGAGAAGTTGTGTATCAGTTGGAGCTACCACCCTCCTTAGCTAGAGTACATGATGTATTTCACGTCTCCTAGTTGAAGAAGTTTCTACGGGTACCCACCGAACGAGTGGATCTTCAGCAACTCGACATCCAAGCAGACCTAACCTATATTGAAAAGCCCGTATAGATCCTAAAGGTCAAGGAAAGAGTGACCAGGAATCGATTGGTCCGTTTCTACAAGGTTCAATGGAATAACCACCCCGTCGAAGAGGCCACATGGGAAAAGACCTGAAAGCCCAATACCCGGAGCTATTCTAGGAGCCTTCCAAATCTCGAGGACGAGATTCTCTATAAGGGGGTACGTTTGTAATACCCCTAATTTTTAAAGGTAAAAAAATAAATCCTGAAATAATGAATTTCCAGAAAAAGGATTATTTTGATTTTCTTTAAAGCTGAAAATGTCCAAATAAATAAAATCCAGAGAAATAACTCTAGTCATGGTTTGAGAAAATTATATTATAATCTTAGACCAATATATATTTTGAGGATTTTTACAAATTTTTAGAACCCTTGCAAGTAGCTCATACTTTTTGAACTATTTTCAGCAATTATTTTTATTCAGAAATGAATTTAAACAGTAATGGGCCGCCACCTTTCCTTTCTCTCTCTGGCCAGCCCAACCTGTTTTCCCCCGCAGCCCCCACTGACAGATGGACCCTGCCTATCGGCACGCTCCGCCTCACACCCAAACCCTGCCCCACCTGCCAGCCCTCTCCCTCTGTCCACATGCGCTCGGCCGACCTATCGGCGCCGACCGTTGCACCCTCGACCTCTCAAACGTCATTGACCGATGGAGTCCACCTGTCAACTTCGTCTTCCCCAGGACCTCCCCCCCCGAGATCCCCGGTCATTGCCCTAACTCCTGAATCCGCCTTCGTCGACTCCCTCCTCTCGAATTGATGCCTGAACTTTATTTTCATTAACACCGGCAGTCGTTTCCCCCTCAGATCCCCTCACATTAAGCCCCACGACGCTGTAATTGCCCGAATTAAACCCCTCTCTCTCGGCTTTCATGGCACACGACCCCCCCTTCACTGCCCGATGCCCTATAAAAACTCCCTCCGGCCACCACGTTCAGCCCTCACACACTAACGTAAGCCCCCCACGATCAAAGCCCGGCGTTGCACTTTTGCGCCACCACCACTACTCGCCCTCTAGTCACCGCTCGCTGTCGCCGGAGTCCTCCATCAACCTCGCCGTCGAACTCACTGTGACCGTTGTCGCCTCCCCGACACTGGCCATCCCTTCGTCCTTGCTAAAGACCGCCAAAACGCCATCCCCACCGACGACCCGAACCACTTCACCGCCCCGCTCGTCGCCGGCCTCGCCCCGATGATCCCAAGCCCCATCTTCGGTACCCTCGTGATCGCCACACTGTTCTGATTTATTTTAGCATTTAGATCTAGCCATCGGCCATCACCATTGCCACCGCGACCCCAACTAGCCCCTGCCATCGCTGAAGACGATGACCAGGACCAGTCCGACACAATGCGTGCCGGATTGAATCCATGCCGTCCGATATCGAGCGATCTGTCTAGATTAGATCATGAATCAAGCGCCTGGATTCAGTGAGACCTCCATTGACCAGTATTGCGAGTATTGGCAATTGGGCAATTACAGCGTCGCGGGGCTTAATGTGAGGGGATCCGAGGAGGAAATGATCACCGACATTAAGGTAAATAAAGTCCGAGCATCAATTTGAGGGATGGGCCGGTGAAGGCAGATTAGAGAGTTAGGGCGGTGGCCTAGGATCTCAGGGGCGGTGAGGTCACGGGGAAGACGAAGCTGACAGGTGGGCTCCACCAGTCAGCGACATCTGAGAGGGTGAGGGCGCAATGGTCGACGCCGACAGGTGGGTTGGGCGCACGCGGAGAGAGGGGAGGGGGCTGACAGGTAGGCCAGGGTTCGGGTGTGAGGCAGAGTGCGCCGATAGGCAGGGTCCATCTGTTAGTGGGGGGCTGCAGGGGAAAACAGGTTGGGCCGATCGAAGAGAGAGAAAGGAAAGGGGGCAACCCATTACTGTTTAAATTCATTTCTGAATAAAAATAATTGCTGAAAATAGTTTAAAAATTATGAGCTACTTGCAAGGGTTCTAAAAATCTGTAAAAATTCTCAAAAATATATCTTGGTCTTAAGATCATAATATAATTTTCTCAGACCATGACTAGAGTTATTTCTCGAGATTTTATTTACTTGGACATTTTTAGCTTTAAAGAAAATCAAAATAATCCTTTGTCTAGAAATTCATTATTTCAGGATTTATTTTTTTTACCTTTAAAAATTAGGGGTGTTACAGGCATCAAGTAAAAAGTATGATTCCTCATGAGTTGAGAATCAACAAGTAGAATTCTGATCAAAGAACCTTGTTAAGTATATTGATGGATTTTGAAAATACAGGCTAAAGCGGATGATTCATTTGAGATGACAACTGATAGCACATTACAATAACAATTCCCAACAGTATCTCAAGTGGGTCTTTCCAACACCATGTTCACCAACATGTGTCCACATCAATGATTTGACATCTCTATGGCTATGATCTGTGAAACACAATCATCAATCAGCCAGATGTGCTAATCCATGTATCATCACTGTCCTACATGATGACAAGATTAGGGACCCTTTTGAACAACATCGTAACAAAGCAAATAGTTTCACATAACAAGTCATACTAATTAATTAAATGCAAACGACATTTATTCAAGGAACAAGATAACAATTATCCTCACACATTAGTATAGACTCTACTAGCATCTTCCACATACACATGACTCACTCACACGAGTATCTAATACCCATGGAGCTCAGGTGCGCCTCATGCTTGGGCTGTGGAAGAGGCTTTGTCAATGGATCCGCTATGTTCAAATCCTGTGTGCACCTTGCAAATTTTCAAATCACCTCTCTCAATTATCTCACGGATCAGGTGATATCACCGAAGTATATGTTTGGATTTTAGATGCGATCTACGCTCCTTGGCTTGCGCAATGGCACCACTATTATTACAATAGAGGTTCACTGGACTGGATGCACAAGGAACAACACCCAGCTCAGAAACTAACTTTTTGATCCAAACAGCCTCCTTCGCAGCTTCTGAAGCGGCGATATACTCATCTTCTGTTGTAGAATCAGCCACCATCTCCTGCATGGAACTCTTCCACCTCACTGTGCCTCCATTGAGGCAGAACACAAAGCTAGATTGCGATCGAGAATCATCTTTATCGGTCTGAATGTTAGCATCCGTGTAACCACTTATAATGAGCTCCTCTTCACCACCATATACTAGGAACATTTCCTCAGTCCTTCTCAAGTACTTGAGGATACTCTTTACTATAGCTAGTGACTTTCACCCGGGTTTGCTTGGTACCTGCTCATAACACTTAGAGCATATGACACATCTGGGCGTGTAAACAACATGGAATACACGATGGATCCAATTGAGGAGGCATACGGGATCACACTCATCTTCTCTTGCTTAACAGGTGCCGCAACACACTGAGTCTTACTAAGAGAAATACAATGTGACATTGGCAGAAAACCCTTCTTAGAATTCTGCATTTTGAACCGTTTAAAAACCTTGTCAATGTACATACTTTGGCTTAATCCAATTAACTGTTTTGATGTTTCTCTATAGATCTTTATGCCCAGAATGTATGCTGCCTCTCCAAGATCTTTCATCAAGAAACTGTTTTTTAATGAAGTCTTGACAGCATTAAAGAGAGGAATGTTATTTCTGATCAACAATATGTCATCCACATATAAGACCAGAAATACGAGTGAGCTCCTACTAGCCTTTTTGTAAACACAAGGCTCTTCTTTGTTCTTTATGATGCCAAACCCTTTGACTACCTCATAAAAGTGAAGATTCCAACTCCGAGAAGCTTGCTTCAATCCATAAATATACTTTAGCAACTTGCAAACTTTCCCAGCATTCCCCGAACCGTCAAGACCTTCAGGCTATGCCATGTGCACATCCTCACTTAGTTTCCATTTAGGAAAGTCGTCTTGACATCCATTTGCCATATCTCATAATCATAAAATGCGGTAATAGCTAGGATGATCCGAATAGACTTAAACATGGTGATGGACGAAAACATTTCATCATAGTCAACACCTTGAATCTGTCTGAAACCTTTCGCCACTAGTCGTGCCTTATAGATGTGAACATTTCCATGAACATCTATATTTTTCTTGAAGATCAATTTACACTCAATAGTTTTTACACCATCGAGTGGATCGACCAAGTTCCAAACTTGGTTCTCTCGCATGGACTCCAAATCGGATCCAATGGCTCCAAGCAATTTCTCAGAGTCTGGTCCCATCACTGCTTCCGCATAAGTCTTGGGCTCATCATTGTCCAACAACAACACGTCACGATGTCTAGTGGTAAAGAACATGTACCTCTCTAGTGCATGGACTACTTTCCTAGACCTTCGTGGGGATGGCGCATGTACAACAGGCTCCACAACAGTTTGCTCATCCTGTTGTTGTTCAGTGGGATCTGGAACACTTTCTAGTGGCTCTCAAACCTCTTTGAGATGCACCGTCCTCCCAATAATTCCTTTTGAGAGAAACTCTTTCTCAAGGAATACACCATTCGAGCGACAAACACTTTTTCCTCTTCTCTATTATAGAAATAGTATCCATTGGTTTCCCTAGGATAGCCCACAAAGAAGCACTTGTCAGACTTAGGACTGAGCTTATCATACGTCATACGTTTGACATACGACTCACATCCCTAAATCTTTATAAAAGACAAACTAGGACGCCTCCTAGACCACATCTCACATGGCGTCTTCTCTACTGACTTAGATGGAACTCTATTAATCATGAAAGCTGTAGTTTCTAGAGCGTGACCCCAAAAGGATAATGGATGATCCGGGTGACTCATCATGGAACACACCATATCGAATAAAGTCTGGTTTCTCCGATCAGACACCCCATTACATTCGGGCGTGACAGGTGGAGTCAACAGTGGAACAATTCCATATTGCTTCAGATGATCACTAAACTCATGGCTCAAATATTCACCCCCACGATCAGATCATAGAAATTTAATTGTCTTTCCCGTATGATTTTGTACTTCATTCTAGAACTCCTTGAACTTTTCGAAGGATTCACACTTATGCCTCATCAAGTAGACATAGTCATATCTACTAAAGTCTTCGTTAAAAGTGATAATGTACTGAAAACCTTTCCTAGCCATGTGACTCATTGGACCACACACATCAGTATGTACTATAGCCAATAGCTCACTCGCCCTCTCACTCTGTCCGGTCAAAGGCGTCTTTGTCATTTTGCCAAGTAAGCAAGACACACATGTGCCATATGATTCCAAATTAAATGACTACAAAAGTCCATCACTGTGGAGTTCCTGCACACACTCCTCATTTATATGACCCAAACGACAATGCCAGATGTAGGTAGGATTCGAATCATTGAGTCGTTGTTTCTTAGTACTAATGTTATAAACGTGTGCATCATCAAGACTCAGAATATATAATCCATTCACTAATGGACAAACACCATAGAGCATGCCATTCGAAAATATTGAACAACTCTTGTTCTTTATTACGAATTCAAAACCATCTTCCACTAAACATGAAGAAGAGATAATGTTTCTGCCTAAGGCGAAAATGAAATAACAATTATTCAAATCTAAAACTAGTCCTGATAGTAGCGACAATGAATAAACATCGATGTCCAACGCTGCAACTTTTGCACCATTCTCGGCGTGGACATCCATCTCGCCACCTGCACACTTTCTAACTCTACTCAGCCCATGCAACGATTTACAATTGTGAATCATCGATCTGGTATCAAATACCCATGAATCATTTGGACGAGTAGCAAGATTAATTTCAATAACATTAATACCTGAAGCAGAAGTCATACTTCCCTTCTTATTCTTCTACTCTTCCAGATATACCTTGCAATTGCGCTTCCAATGTCCTAGCTTGTGGCCGTGGTGGCACACATCAGAGTTAGCACAATCCGATTTGAACTTTCCAATCGGTTTAGACTTCGCACTAGAGATCGAATCTGTAGTCTAAGCCTTGCCCTTCCTCTTTCCCTTTTTGCCCTCCTTCTGAACCATCAACACTTGATTTGGAGACTTCCTGATACTCTCCTCAGCAGTTTTTAGCATCCCATGCAACTCAGCTAGTGTCTTCTCCAGTCCAACCATGTTATAATTCATGATGAATAGCTCAAAGCTCGGTGGGACCGACTATAGAATAACATCAATAGATAGGTATGCATCTAGTGGGGTCCCCAATCTCTCTAGAGTCTCAATGTAACTAATCATCCTGATCACATGAGGACTCATAGGGCTCCCTTCAGCTAGCCTACTTCCAAACAAAGCTTTAGACACATTGTATCTTTCAGCCCTTGATTGGTTCTAAAATATGCACTTAAAACCCATGATCATATCGTAAGAATCATGTTCCACATATTGCTTCTAAAACTAAGAGGACATGCAGGCACACATCAGATAGCTGACATCTATGGAATCACTAGCAAGCTTCTCGTAAGCAAGCTTGTCTGCTGTAGAAGCATCCTCTCCTGGTTCATCAGGGTGAGGTTCCTATAGAACATAATCCTTTTTCTCTTGTTCTGAAATTTCAATACCAATACATAAAGATTGTTCTAGATAGTTTCTCATGTTCAAGTATAGATCGCAAATTAAAAACTAGAGTGCTCTAAACAGTAGAAGTAGTAGGTGCCATGATCTACAAATGTGGGATCGGAATGGCGACTAGAGGGGGGTGAATAGGGGCCTCGACTAATTCTCGTGAATCAGATGACCTTTTCAAATCACCCAACGCACCTCCAAACTTCCAGATTCAAATCTTCAAATAAACAGCACAAAACAGACCAGAGTTTCAAAATACTCCTTTGACAATTTACTTGATACTTGAGCCTTACTTGACACAAATGATATAACAATTTTAGCTCTAAAGAGTTAAGATCAAATACTATATGATAAACTTGCTATGAGTAGACTAAAACAAATTAAACCATCAAAAGTGAATATACTCAAACTCTAAACATAGTTTTAGCATATTCAAGAAAGAGCTCAATACATAATCTGAAACTAAAAATAGAATCCTGAAACTAAACATTGGTTTCAGATAGAATATGTACTGAAAAATTTATAGCAATCCAGAAATCAGAGTTGAACTGAAACAATTGAAATCAAATCTGAAAACAGATTTCAGTTTTATATCTGGACTCAAATCAGAAATGCAGAATCTAAAATAGATTAGTTCTAATAAATTTCAGTTGAAACCACTGTACTTCTAAAAATTTCTTGCAGATGATCAGTGAATACACAGGTTCTGATTCAAACTTCAGAGTTTAATAAATTTCAGACCCAAAACTTTGTTGCTGCATATTCAAGGTGAATTCAAATGTGAATCTGAACAAACTAGAAAGTGAGCAGTAGTTACACAGAAGCTAATACAAATTTCAGTGTTCAAGAATTTCAAGCACAAAACTACTTACTGCACATTCAAAATGAGTTTGAGTGAGAAACTGATCAAAACTAGATGATGTATAGTATACCCACTTCTCAAATCAGAACACAGATTTGAGGTTTTTCAAATTCAATTCGGATTACTTCAATAGTATTTCAGTCTCAAAAACAGTACATATTTATGCTAAAAACAGCCTGTAGAAAGTAGCACTAGTTTGATCAAACAATCACTGTTCAGTACAAGAGAACAGACACAGCTGAAAAACTGAAATATACTGAACATATCAGATCAGATATATTACAAATTTTCTACAAGGTAATATCTGAGAGACTAATTATACTGACTATCAAAAAACCACTTCAAATTCAATCTCAATTGATAAAAGATGATGAACAGTTAAACATAGGACAGACTGCAACTCAGTTAAAATCAGAAACATGCACAATTTCAGCAATAGGTCCAGATTTAAGTGAAATCAATTAAAGAAGTAATTATGTAAGAACTATAGACTTTAGATCAGAATACTTAATGATTTGGATTCAAAACATGCTCAAGATACATAAGTACTTCTGATCAAATCAGTTTTACACCCTTTAACTGTTCAACACTCAGAATTGCAAATTTTAGAGAAAACAACACTACCTCAGACTTGATTAAATATCTTCACAACAATTTTTTTGTGTGGACAAGTTGCTAAAAACAGAAACATGTCTGATCTGAATACTTGTGTGATTTCTCAAGGCTTCAACTAAAGCAACAGAAAATTTCAGTCAAGATCAAAACTCCAGTACACAATCAAACCCAAACTGGAATACACTTTTTAATCAAGACGGAATAGACAAAACAGAAGGAATTCTTAGTTCTTTCAGAATAAAAGCAGTAAAAACTACTTAATCACAGTCCACAAATTTCTCAGAATAAAACATCAATCACTCCACCAGTCATCTATGCACCAACTTGATTAAACTCATGACAAGAACAATTGTAATCTGCTGAAATTTCAGAGACTTACTTGATGAAGAACAACTGTCTTTTCTTGGCTTTAGAAGTGTGTTCTTGAGTAGATCCTTCTCCTTCATAGGTGATTTCTGTCTGATAACTTGAAGAAATCTCTCTTGATCAACCACACAAAGCCAGAAGGAAACTACTGTAGGATCAGATCAAAAAGAAAATCACAAGTCTAAACTATTCTTGGCGACGCAACCAAAGAACACATGCAGCCCCTCGATGGTGAGTAGTATTTTCGGATGATAAACAGTAATCGTAGAGGGGTAATCCAAGAAGAACAGCAAAAATCACAGAATAATTGAGCAGAAGAGCAAATTTCAAAAGTGAAAATATCACAAATAATCAAAGTTCACAACACAAATTTTTTCTGGTTTTTGTCTCTCAAAAAGGGCAGCCAACTCCTTAGGTATGAGGCCCATTATATAGCCGTACCCTAAGAGTCAACTTTACACATGAGTCCACCAACTTTTTTAGATTTACACATAAGGACAAGACACAATTTCAGAAATAGAAAACCTGAAAATAACTCTCCTACTTGACTCAAAAAGAAATACAACTTGACTCAACCTTTTAATATATTTTTAGAACTTGACAATTCTAAAAATATACCAAAAGTTTACACTATTAAACTGAAATACTCAAATAAAACTAAACCTCTATTTATTGTATTTAAAACATTTAGTGATTCGACGGTTTTCAGCAAAAACCGACAAAGCCTCCCCTGATCGTCGACGATCGTCATCAGTCCGCGAACTCGACTGCCAGCAAGTCTCTCCCGCTCTCGATCCCTCGAGCTGCCTTGTCACTTGAACTGGCTTTCCTTTCGCTGACTCAATCGACACTTCGTCTTGATCAACCTCCATCTTTCGACCTACTCGATCTCCACGCGTACATCTGAGTCTACTCTCAACTTCGACTAACACCCTCGATCATCTAGCATTAGACTCCCCGTCTAACCCTGATCCCTTGCTATCAACAGTTGATGAATAACTCAACCTGCACACACGAGACAAACACAGACACACACATATCCAAACATCCACACACACAATCCACATGACAAAATCCCATCAATCACTCATAATAACCTTGAACCATAGTGACAATCCTCACTATGTTCCTCAACAAAATATTAAATGCAAGGTTTAGCACTATGCAATATTTATTTTCTATCCAATAAAAGATGTCCCACTATATAAACCAGTCACTTTCCCTCTCATGACAAATAGTGGTTGTTGGCGCAAATGTTACGCCAACAGGTTCTCTGAAATCAAGAACGGACAAACAAGGAGTTTGCGCTTTAGGACTACCTCGAGCCTCCGAATTGGATAAAAACTCGAGTGGTCCGAATGAGTGTGATTAATAACTTGTTCTGGATCCCTCTTTACAAGGTACAAAGGGGGGTATTTATAGGGGAAAAAGCATAAGGAAAAGACCTATTTACCCCTAGATTACAACCGACATAGTGGAAACTATTCGGTACCATAAACAAGGTTATATAAGGTAAAATACTACAAGGTAGATGGATAAGGTGAACATCCAATCAATCATGTCCTTCGGCTTCGAGGCCTCCATCTCCCATCCAGAGGGTTCTCCAGGGCTTCGCACCGCTGCACCCTCCGATGTGGCGCCTCACCCTTCGAACCTCTGCTTACTAGCTTCGGAGCAAGCTTCAGCCTTTGATGAATTAATCTTTAAGCCCTGGAAATGGAGTAATTTCCCCCAACAGTAGCCCCTCGAATACGCCTCTATGTGGTTAACCTGTTTAGAAAGAAGGCAGTATACGGAAGGAACATTTCTATTTTTTGAGGCTTAAAGAGGATTTGGGCATGCTGCGACTTAGCCAAAGACTTCGAGCCCAACGCGTTCAAACCTCCCCCTTCAGGTTCCTGATGCAGTGGGAATGCACGTTGGGAAGAGAACAGTCTCGGAGTGCAAACATCGTGGAGCGCCGTTAGATTGTAGCCGTTACAGCGCAAGTAGCCATTATGCTCTGCAAAAAAGGTAACGGTCGATTTTTACAGCGGTTGCACGCTGTTCCAATTATCAGGACCCACTTGTCGGTGACAGAAGCCGGACCTGCAGTGTGAAATCAATCGAAGAGTAGTACTGGTCGTGCGGTTATAAAAGGGAAAGACAGGGATTAACCGAAATTTTTTACCGCATCCATTGTTCACGATTCACTTTCCCCCAATCTTCCAATCTCTTGAGCACCCAAGCGCAATGGCGAGAACTAGCCACACCACTCCGGCAGCAGCCAACACCCTAGCGCAGAGACAGGCGTGGGCTGCCTCGGCAGCAGCGGCAATGGCAGGGACCTCGAGCGGAGCTTGGCCCAAGAACCCTCGGGCGCTCCGTCCGCCCTCCAAGAAGAAGATTGCCCAGAGCTTCATCATCGGCCAATCCGTGAGCACCGCCGAATCCATTGAAGAAGCAGTGGACGGCAAGCTGGGCACTGGACTGAGGACTCGAGTCCCTGGGACAGAATCGACTCCAAGGCCGTGAAGCGGGGAGGTGGTGGTCTTCGAAGCATTCTTCGAAGCAGGCCTGGGACTGCCAGCCGTGGATTTCTTGGCAGAGGTATTGGACTTGTTCCACATAACTCTACCTCAGCTATCCCCCAATGCCATTGCGCGCTTGGCCATCTTCGAGTGGGCGCTCCGGGCAGAGGGATGCGAAGGACGCTCCGAGATCTTCGCCTGCAACCCATGAAGCTATATGCCAGCCGAAGCCCCAAGATGGACCTAGGGACTCCAAGGTGATTATAGCCTTCGGCAGCGTCAACTTCCAGCTACGGAGGGAGCATGCCCTTCACTTCCCTGCAAAAGCCATAAATGACTGGTGGTATACAAACTGGATACTTCGGTGGTTTTACGCCGAAGTCGGAGAGGACTCCCCCCTCGCTGGTCCTCTCCAGGAGATCGGGTTCCAGAAGGAGGCGGACATCTCTCCGAACCCTATCCTACTCTCGACGAGGCTAGGGCTGCTCACTTCGGTGGCTCGTCGCATGAGCATGCGCGATCTGGCCGAGGAGTTCATCGCCCTTCGGATCCCTCCCCTCAGAGCCAACTGGTCGATCGTGTTCCCACAGGCCTCGGAGGGGGACCTCCGAAACTTAGGTAAAACTCACTCCCTGCAGCATCATATTAGATGAAGAAACCAATTATATTCATACTTTCATACATTTTTCTTTCAGCGGCGCCTCTGGCATTGGCTCTGGAGGACATAGTTCGGGCCACCGAACGGGTTCTCGGAGCCCCTTCGGTGGCTGAGAGGCAAAAAATGTTAGAGCTGGTGGGGAGTTGGGAGCGATCCAACAGAGTGTGGAGAGCTCTCGGAATGGAGCCCCCAAATCTTCCTGACTTCGCCCCGACCGGAGCGGCTGCTCATAAAAGGAAAGCCACTGCCAAACCATCCAAGAAGACCAGCAAGCAGCCGCCCAGGAAGAAGAAAGTGGCGAAGCCCCCTTCGCAGTTGACGCCTGCTTCGTCTGCTTCATCACCGGGTGATCAGAGCTCAGCCTCCGAAGAGGTAGAGGACTCCGACGCCCAGGCAGCAGCGGTCTTCGAAGCCTACCTCCTGGATGACAAAGACCTAGGGGAAGTCCCCCCTAGCACCTCCGTTAGGGAGGTAGCGAGCATAACTCCGACGGTCCCTCTCGCGCTGGTCGTCGTGGAAGTGGAGTCAGACCCCGCCACTCCCAACTTGCCTGCACCAGAGGTGGTTACGGTGGCGATCGCGGCTCCGGCAGGAAATGTTGGGGGCGGGGCCTCAGGAGATGACTTCGCCAACATCCTTCAGATGTACGAGGTCCTGGAGGATCCGACGATCCTACCCCACGAGGCTCCCGGAGGTACTTTCGAAAGCTCCCCCCTTTTTTGATCAATACCTGTACACTATTTCTGAAAGCACGCTCATTAATTTTGTTATCGAAGTAGGTACCTCTACGGGTGTCCATGCTTCGATGGCGTCCGACGCTCCTGCACCTTCGGAGGCTGCTGCTCAAGCGGACCCTCCCGTGCCTTTGGACGCTCCGAGCTTGATGGTGGAGGACGCGTCCGCCGGAGCGGAAGATGCGCTTGTTGGGATGGAGTTGGCGACGGAGGTCACTCCTGCAGTGGCAGCCTTGACCATCGAGGTTGCCTCTGCCGCTGCGGTTCTGGTCGAAGGGGTAGCTACCGACGGTCGGAGTACTCCTGCTTCACCCTCCTTCGTACCGGGGAGGGGCAAGAGTATTTCTAGCCTCGGCCTTCTTCCTGGCCAAGCCACGACCTCCGTCGGTAATTCGGAGGACGAGGCCGCAGCGGATGATGTTCAAGCTCTGACTTGGCTTCCTCTGCTGGCTCCGTTCTTGGAGCACCGGAAACTCATGGAGCCCCTGGCCGAGAGAATCCAGGACATCGCCAATTCGGACTTGGTCTCCATCTTGAGCGAGGCCATGGCTTCGTCACTCAACACAGCCCTCGAAAGGGCTGCCCTTCAGGTATGAAAAGACACCATAGCTACTTCGTATTAGTGATCATAAATACTTCAGTACTTACTTTGCTCTTTTTGCAGCAATTTGTCCTTGCTAGAGCGGCAGCGACTTCCAACGAGGTTGAAGTTAATCGACTTAAACGGAAGGTCACCACCCTCTAGACGGCCCTTAATGACTCCACCGGGAGATCCCTCAGGCTGGAGGAAGAGGTCCTAGAGGAACAGAGGGCTAGGGCGGCGTCTGACGAAGCCCTCCTGGAAGCGCGACAAGCCAGCGACGCCCTTCGTTCGTCTGCCCAAGAGGTCGAGGCCAAGCGCGTCGTCCTCCGAGCGGAAGTTGAAAGACTCCGCCAAGAAGCTGCTACTTCAAGTGCGCAGTTGGTGGAGCTCTAGGGGGCTCTTAGCCAGGTCGATGGCCCATAAGAGCTCTTTAATGCTCCGGGTGGCCGAAGTGTCTGCGACTGCAGCAGGGCTGGAAGTAGCGGAGAAGAAGAATTCTAGTACTGCGGACCGTACCTTGGAGGCTCTTCAGGGTACACTGGAGTACTTCGGCACCATGTGCCCTTCGTCTTCTGCTGCGACCCATGAGCCCCTTGACCGAAAGCTGACGAGGATCCAAGTTGCTTCGTCGCTGATGAAGAACTCCGGCATTCGGTACGGAGAGATCTCATGACAGTGTGCCGGCATTGGGGTTCTTCACCACCTTGAATCTCTTCGTATCCCCCTCGGCTCAGTCAGGGGTTCGTCTCCTGGAGGCTTCGTAGACGACGACTTGCTGCGGCCATCTTCGGAGGTGGCTTCGGCCTGGGAAGCCTTCCGGTCGACCTGGAAGACTGGACCACAAGGTCACAGCTAAAGCTTGGATTGATGAGGCCCATCGGCAGAAGCAAGCGCATACAAAGCCACCACTTCCTGCTTCGCCAGCCCCTTCGATTCCTGCTCCACCAACCGACCTGCAGGTCTAGTCACTTAGGGTTATGTACATGAAGCCTTGTAAAGCCTCCTTTTATTAATGAAAAAGTTATAATAGGAACTTGTGTTGGGTGTTCTGCTCTTTTTTAGGTTTTGTCATGCCCTTCGAGCCCTGACCTCGAACTTCTGGAAATTACCGAGGAACTCCGAAAAGAGTGGGCAAACCTCGAGGGCTTGAGGCCTTACCGCCGCTCCCGTTTTTCTGTTCCTCGTGGAGACGGAGGAGAGATCACCCTTGAAGTCTGTCGGGATGTCTTAGCTTATATTAAAGAGGAAGATAAGGTGGAGGGGTCTTCGTCTTCCTAACCTATTGACTGGTCCGACTCAGGAGTACCGGGCCGAAGACCCTACGGAGGCTGACTCCGAAAGGCTCCTGACATGGGCTGAGCTTCAAGAGGAGTAGAAGAAACTGCGAGCCTCGAAGAAGAAGAGAAGCACCCGAACTAAAAGGACAATTTTGGCGGCTTCGAGCTCCGAAGGGCAAAGTAGCCGTAGAGGTAGCTCTAGAGGCCGAAAAGGTCTCCGATTTTACCTAGGCTTAGACACAAATTTCTCTTGATGTAAAAGTATAATAATTTAATGTGAAATGCTTCGAAGGCATGCTGTGTGACTCCTATCCTCCGACCCCCCTTGTGGGTGGTGGAGCCTTTACTATAGAGAAGGGTTCGCTAGGCACAATGAATCTCCGAACAACCGCATGCTTCGAATTTGTACTTATCATTTGTATTTTTAGTTCAGCGCCCGAAGACTAAAATTTGTTCGCTTCTTTAAAGCCTTTAGACTCTTGTACGGATCCTAACAAGCCGGAGCCTGGAATCCATAGAGTGGCCACCTTCGACTCTTTTACAGATACTTCGCACCCGGAGGCCGAAAGTCTGTTTTTCTTTAAAGTCCTTAGACTCTTCTACGGATCCTAACAAGCCAGAGCCTGGAATCCGTAGGTTGGCCACCTTCGGCTCTTTTACAGACACTTCGCACCCGAAGGCCGAAAGTCTGTTTTTCTTTAAAGTCCTTAGACTCTTCTACGGATCCTAACAGCCGGAGCCTGGAATCCGTAGGTTGGCCACCTTCGGCTCTTTTACAAACACTTCGCACCCGGAAGGCCGAAAGTCTGTTTTTCTTTAAAGTCCTTAGACTCTTCTACAGGATCCTAACAAGCCGGAGCCTAGAATCCGTAGGTTGGCCACCTTCGGATCTTTTACAGACACTTCGCACCCGGAGGCCGAAAGTTGTTTTTCTTTAAAGTCCTAAGACTCTTCTACGGATCCTAACAAGCTGGAGCCTGGAATCCGTAGGTTGGCCACCTTCGGATCTTTTACAGACACTTCGCACCCGGAGGCCGAAAGTCTGTTTTTCTTTAAAGTCTTAGACTCTTCTACGGATCCTAACAAGCCGGAGCCTGGAATCCGTAGGTTGGCGACGAAGCCTTTGAACCAATGGTTCGAAGGCAGCTGCCTGGGTCTTGAGAAAAATGCTTGGCTCTACAAGCATCTCTGTCCTCCTAATGCATCCATCAGGAGTAAGGGATATTCGAAGAGCAAACAAAATTCGACCCTTATCTTTATTCATAGAAAGGAAAGTTTTTACAAGTGATTACAAGGGCCCCTAAGCAAAATAACGCTTAAGGTGCTCCGCATGCCATGCATGCTTCAACTCTTCTCCTTCTAAATTAGCTAATTTAAATGATCCGGGGCGTCCTGAGCGTAAGATAACATATGGTCCTTCCCATTTGTTTCCTAGCTTCCTCGGATCTATTACACTTCGCAACACTAGATGACCAGGCTTTAACTCATTTAGCTTTACCTTCGGGTCATACCATGTTTTGGTGTGGTCCTGGTACTTAGTCAGGTTGGCGATAGCTCGAAGCCTTGTTTCTTCTGACAAATCCAGCGAAGTGCTCCTTTCACCTTCGTCCCCAGGTTGAATTACGCAAAGCGATCCACCTCTGAGCTCCGTAGGAGTCATGGCCTCATCTCCGAAGAGCAATCTGAATGGTGTGAAACCTGTTGACCTGGTTTGAGTGGTTCGAATGGACCACAAGATTTTGGGGAGCTCTTCTACCCACAGCCCCTTGGCCAATCCAACGATTCGACGATTCAGCCCGGAGAGGATGTTCCCGTTGGCTCGCTCAACGGCTCCATTGGACTGTGGATGTCGCACTACCGCGAAGAATAGCTTAATGCCCAATTCTTCACAAAATGTTTGGAAGGTGTCAGCTTCGAACTGGGTTCCATTATCCACCGTCAACTCTCTTGGAATTCCGAACCTGCATATAACATTCTGCTAGAAAAATTTTTGGACGTTCCTCGAGGTGATAGCTGTTAATGGCTCCGCTTCAACCCATTTTGAGAAATACTCGATTGCCACTACCGCAAATTTCAAGCCGCCTTTTGCCACTGGGAAAGGGCCTATGAGGTCCATGCCCCATCTAGCCATTGGCCATACTGGGGCAATAACTTGAAGCTGAGTTGGCGGGCGATGGCTCCGTCTGCCCATCCACTGGCAGCCTTGGCATGTTCGAACCAGTTCCTCCGCATCTCTTACTATAGTTGGCCAATAAAATCCTTGCCGAAGCGTCTTGCCTGCTAGCGCTCGAGGGGCTAAATGACCTCCGCACAAGCCTTCGTGGATGCCTCGAAGTATGTCTTCACCTTCGGGCTGTGAGATGCATCTAAGTAGGGGTGAACACACTCCAGCTTTGTATAATATTCCATCAATAATCTTGTAATTTCTAGCTCTTGCTTGTAATCTTCGGGCTTCGGGGCCTTCGGGAGGGTCCATGCTACTTTGCAACATGTTCATAATCGGAGCCCGCCAATATGTAATTGGAATGCACAGTACCTCCGAAGAGGGTATTTGAACAGCTGCTGGTTGCGCTAGCTCTTCGTAGAAAGCACCCTCCGGGAGGTCCACCGCCCCTGCTGCAGCCTTTGCAAGAATATCTGCAAGTTGGTTCTCTACCCGAGGGATACTTCGAACTGTAAATCCTTTGAATGCTATTTCGGCCTTGCGGATTTCTTCAAGGTATTGTGCGAGATGTGGATTCTTTGCTTGAAAACTTTTATCAACATGCCCCGCGACGACTTGGGAATCTGTCTTAATCATTATTCTTGCAGCTCCGAGTGCCTTAGCCTTTCGGAGGCCTAGCAAGATTCCTTCATACTCGGCAATGTTATTAGTGGTTCTGAAGTTTAGCCTCGCAGAATACATGCCCTTCTGCCCTGATGGTGATATGATGACGGCTCCTGCTCCGGCACCTGATGCTTGATAAGCTCCGTCAGAAAATATTGTCCAAAAACCTTCGGAGGGTTCTTCCGGGGCCCAAATAGCAGATGGAGTCCACTCTGCTACGAAATCTGCTATAATTTGAGATTTAATAGATGTTCTTGCCGTGAAGGAGATTCCGAAGGGTGCCAGCTCGACCGCCCATTTTCCAATCCTGCCCGTAGAATCTTTGTTTCAGAGCATATCCCAAGAGGATACGATGTAGGGACGATCAGGTTATGCGCCAAGAAATAATGCCTTAGCTTTCGCGAGGCCATTAGTAGGGCATAAGCAAACTTCTCAAGCTCGGAGTATCTGACTTTAGCTCCGGATATTGCTTCCGACACAAAATATACTGGGTTCTGGACTATCTTTTCTTTAAGCTCAACTTCCCGGACCAATACTGCGCTCACCGCTGAATTTGTTACTGCAAGATAGAGGAGCAGTGTTTCTTCTGGGAGGGGAACGGTCAAAATTGATAATCTTCCGAGGTATGCCTTTATATCATCGAAGCTCTTCTGGCACTCCGATGTCCACTGAAAGCTTTCGGACCCCTTTAGTGCTTTGAAAATTGGGAGGCTCCGCTCTGCTGACCTGGCCAGGAACCTGCTAAGAGCTGCGAGCCTTCCTGCTAGCTTCTGAACTTGCTTCAAATTCTCTGGTGGAGCCATCCTTTGTAGTGCGCTTATCTATGTTGGGCTAGCTTCGATTCCCCTGCTCGAAACTAAGTACCCTAGCAGTTTTCCTGTTTGTGCTCCGAATATACATTTTTCTGGATTGAGGCGTACTCCACATGCTCGGAGGCTCTCAAATGTTTCAGCTAGATCTAGGCTATGCTGGTGCTTTTGAGCACTTTTTATTACAATATCATCCATATAGGCCTCGACATTCCGGCCTATCTGATGACCTAGAGCCTTAGCAATTAAACAAGAAAAGGTGGCTCCGGCATTCCGTAGCCCAAAAGGCATTCTTACATAACAAAATACTCCGGAAGGAGTTATAAAGCTTGTCTTGGCCTCGTCTTCACGTTTTAGCCATACTTGATGATATCCGGAGTAAGCGTCGAGAAAACTTAGCAATTCGGAGCCGGCTGTGGAATCTACTAGCTGATCTATTCAGGGCATCGGGTAGGGGTCTCGCGGGCATGCTTTATTTAATGAAGTGAAGTCAATACACATGCGCCATTTGTTCGAGTCCTTCTTCCTTACAAAACAGGGTTAGCCAACCACTCGGTATGGGCTACCTCCCTGATGATGCCAGCTCTTAACAATTTTTCTACTTCGGTCTTGGCGAGGCTTGCTCTTTCTGCTGACAGCTTGCGGAGCCCCTGGCGTACTGGCCTGGCCTTCGGGTTGACGAGCAAACTATGCTCGATGATGCTTCGATCGACCCCGGTGATGTCTTCGTCAGTCCAAGCAAATACGTCCAGATTTCTTCTGACGACTTCTTCTAACGAGGCAGCTATTTCCGGGGATAGCCCCTTGCCGAACTGTACTGGGTACTCTTTGCCATCTTTCGAAATTATTCTTGTCTCAACATCACCTTCTGGGCTTGGCTTGAGCGATGATCCCATCAGAGGGTTCGGGGTCTCCGGCACTTCTTTGATGCTTTCTGCCACATTATGCACTTGCCGGGGGTCCAAAGGCTGCCCATGTCCATACTCCATCCTCCTGGCTACAGCTTGGTCTCCTGAAATAGTAAGTACTCCACCTTGCGTGGGCATTTTGAGACAAAGGTAATTATGGTGTGCTATAGCCCCGAATTGGTTCAACATCCCTCGACCGAAGATAGCGTTGTAAGCATATGGGGCGTCGACCATGTCGAAGATCACCTCTTCTACTCGGGCCAAAGGCCCCTCTCCAAAGGCAACCTCGAGGCCTATTTGGCCGAGGGCATCGAGAGGCGGTCCTGAGAACCCTTGAAGCGGCCTGGCTGCTGGAAGTAGATGCTTCCGAGGTATGCACATCTGATCGAAGGCCTGGGCAAACAGTATGTCTTCGGAGCTCCCGCCATCTACCAGTATCCTTCGGAATTCCACTCCTGCTATATCAGCAGAAATGACCAATGGGTCAGCATGGGGGAACTTCACCCCCGCAGCATCACTGGCTGTAAACGAGATGGGTACGCGGGACCATTCTGGCATCCCTTCGGCGGAACTCGAGGTCCCAATGTGTCCGACCTCGCGGACGTACTCACGCCGCTGCCTTTTGGACATGCTTCTGAGGGTCCCCCCTCCGGAGATGGGCAGGACCACTCTCTTGCCGCAGTCCTGCGGGTCTTCCAGCTTTGGTGGTGGTATAATACTGGCCACCGGCAACCGCATGGGGGCTTTGAGGGCACCGGTTCGGGCCACAGCTTGTACAGGCTCCGAGCGTGCCGATGGTGGGGCTCGATCCGAAGCACCCCGCCCCGTACTTCGTCCTAGGTATTCACCCCGAAGGGTTAACACCGACTTGCAGTCCTTCGTGTCATGGCTCCTATTATCGCCATGCACGCAGTAGAAAAAACTCTGGCGCCTGCCAGGCACTCTCTCTTGAGGCTTCGGTGCTCCAGCCCTGAAGTTCTGCGCCTGCTGGAAATTGGCAGGTGCCTTTGGGATGGACGGTGCAATGCATAGCACTTCCGAATGGAAATTAGTCTTCCCCCGCTTGTACTCGTTGAAGCGGTTGTCTTGTGGAGGTTGCAGGGGAGCGGAGGCTTTGGGCTCCCTTTTGACCTCTCGGAGGGTGGGCGATGGTGCTTCAGCTCGCCGAAGACAGCCTTCCTCTGCCTTGGCATACTATTCGAAGTATGCCATGAGCTACGCCACAGACGTCACCGGCTTTCGATGGAGTTTGCTGAGGAGGTCGGGGTTCAGCACCCCTTCGCGGGCAGCATCAACTACCGAAGAGGTAGACAGGCCCTTGATCTATGACTTGGTGTGGGTGAAGCACGTGAAGTACTCCCGGAGGGTTTCTCCCACCCGCTGCTTTACCTGGAACAAACTTCCTGTGTACATCGGGGCCACGAAGGTGCCTTGGAAGTTGCTCACAAATTTCTTCTTCAGCTGCTCCCAGGAATTGATCGATCCTGGCTTCAGGGACCAGAACCAACGAAGTGCCACGCCTTCGAGGGCGAGGGGGAAGCATTTTGCCATAGTGCTTCGGACCCCTCCACTCGCTTCTATTGCCAGGGCGTATGAGCGGGCGAACTCTCCAGGGTCCGACCCCCCGGAGTACTTGTGCAGTTTCGAGGCCTTGAACCTAGGGTCGAAAGGCACTCTCTGCAAATCCGAATGTAATGGAGACTCGTTATCGAAGGATGCATTCTCGGCTTCCTCCGGGACTTGGATAACTTTTGGGGGATTGTGGGTACCACCGTCTCGAGGCCCTCCTGGAGTTTCGGTGGAAGCTTGAGTGCGGAGGCGATCGGCGGCCTCTTGCCTCCACCTGGATACCTCCTCCTGACGCCTGGCTAGTGGCGTAGCCTCGGTTTCGGGAGGGCCTTCGTCTTCGTCGGAGGGCACTTCCGGGTCTCGAGAGCTAACGTAGTCGGTCTGAAGCACCGTAGGAGGAGTCGGAGGGCCCCGAGGCGCTCGACGCCCAGCAGTCTTGGCGGGAATGGCCGGATTAGTCGAGGGTCCGGCTCCTGTGGTCCGAGGGGACCTTCGGAGAGGACCCGAAGCCTGACTTCACTTCGGAGGCATAGCTAGCCACGAAGAGGTCTTGGAGACGGAGGACTTCGAACGACCCGAGGGGTCGAGTGAAGGCCTTCGGGCTGCACTAAGAAGCCCTTAACTGAAGGGTGCGCGGAATCTTGAGACTCCGAGGCTCCCTCTGTAAGTACTCTTCGAAGTGCAGTCAGCAGCAGAGAACAATCTTTTAGAACTTGGTTCCCCACGGACGGCGCCAACTGTTGGCGCAAATGTTACGCCAACAGGTTCTCTGAAATCAAGAACGGACAAACAAGGAGTTTGCGCTTTAGGACTACCTCGAGCCTCCGAATTGGATAAAAACTCGAGTGGTCCGAATGAGTGTGATTAATAACTTGTTCTGGATCCCTCTTTACAAGGTACAAAGGGGGGTATTTATAGGGGAAAAAGCATAAGGAAAAGACCTATTTACCCCTAGATTACAACCGACATAGTGGAAACTATTCGGTACCATAAACAAGGTTATATAAGGTAAAATACTACAATGTAGATGGATAAGGCGGACATCCAATCAATCATGTCCTTCGGCTTCGAGGCCTCCATCTCCCATCCGGAGGGTTCTCCAGGGCTTCGCACCGCTGCACCCTCCGGTGTGGCGCCTCACCCTTCGAACCTCTGCTTACTAGCTTCGGAGCAAGCTTCAGCCTTTGATGAATTAATCTTTAAGCCCTGGAAATGGAGTAATTTCCCCCAACAGTGGTGCAAGATCCATGGTCACGCTATCTCCTAGTGAGCTTTGACATCACCGCTAGAAGCTAGTTGACATAGGAAAGCAACTCCTTGCTAATTACATTGTATGTGACTCTTGTCGTTGGAGAAGCATACAATGCTCGACCCCAACTCCTATGCTCCAAGGCCCAAAACCATTTTGATAGCCTTGTCAAGTGAACCAATACTATGCGTGCAAAAGTATAACTTCCGCCCCAACTGGTCAAGATAAAAGATAGCACCCTGCTTTCACAGACCCACTATCGATAAGCATGATCCTTGGTGGGTGCAGCTATTAGGAAGAGCATAACAACTTAATTTTCTGAAGGAAAACTATTCTAGCACGATAATGTCCCTAGCGCATATGAAACTTGCAAGAACAGTGTAACAAGAACATAAGAAAGCATCACATGCAATCATATTAACTGTGACATAGCATGGTGTTCTTCACATGGCGATCTCCATCTCCATGGCTCCCATCATTGAGTGTGTGCTCCTAGTCTCCATGAAGAGCACTAGTCCATCTCATATTATGGGATCGGAATGGCGACTAGAGGGGGGTGAATAAGCGCCTCAACACTTTCTTTCGAATGTGGTGGCCTAGTCAAATCACCCAACACACCTCTAAACACTCAGTTTCAAGTTTTAACCCAAACAGAACACAATTCGAGCTCAACTCTATTGACAAACACAATTCAGTTCAAGTTAAGATTGATTAGTCGATGAATATCAACACACTTTACTCGATAATGCAAATCAAATTTGGAGTTACCTCTAAAACATTCTTAATATTAAATAGAGACAGCAAGTTTAAATATAAATCAGCATTTATGATTTGAACCAATCTGAATACCTCAAATTCAGAACAAGTTTGACTTCAGTATACAGATTTCAGAACTTGTCACTCCCAATCAATTTCAGATTTGAATAGTAATGAATTCAAGTTTTAGCTAAATCACCAAAGCTGAAACAAATTCAAGGAAGCTGAACCATATTACTCGCTAGACTCAGAGTTTTCAAAAAGTTGAACAACAATTTCAGAACTCTTGTAGTTCACTTGAAACGACAACCCTGTAGCAAGTTTAACAAAATTCAGTGACTACTTTTTCAGAACAATAAAATCACTTCACAAGATATATCTCAAGGATTTTGATTAGAAATGCTAATCAAAACAAAATCTGATCCTCAACTCAAGTTCTGGAAGCAATCAGTACAAATCTGAATTAGGTTCTACTACACAGACTACAAACAGCACAAACAGCCTAAACTGGATGAATCCTAGAGCTGAGTCAAAAGAGATACTAATAGGAATACTCTAGGAATCAAACAACACACAAAATTCACTATATCTGAATTTGTATAACAGCATTGACAAGACTTTGCACAAACTGATTTCAGAAGATTACTCAAATTTCAAACATCCGCATAAATGATTCAGAATGTTTTGTAGACAGAACAGAACACTCAACATTGATACTATTCCTCGTAATGAGACAAACTAGAACAGAGAAACTCCAGATTTCCTTCTCTATATTGATTGAAAAACCTTTAGCAGCAATGTGTATTTCAATTCTAAACTCAGAGATAACGTATCAAACAACCTTCACAGCCACAGATCACAGAAGCCATTTGAAACAAAACTAAAATGTTTACACTGAAAACTGACATGAAACAATTTCAGATCTTAACAAGATAAACCAATGAAAGACAAAGGAATCAAGGAGTATGACTACTCAGCATAGATCATGTCCATTTCAGAAGTTAGCTCACAAACTATCACTCAAGATCATCAAAACTTTCCATGGAAAACAGAAGGAAAAACTTACCTGTTTGAACGCTGAACCAGAGAGATCCTTACGGTGAACAGCGATTTCGGCACAGAAGAATAGCTTCCGACAAAAACCCTTCAAGCATTGTATCGGGTCAAGAATTTGGTACTGATTTCACTAGAATTCTCTCACAAGTTTTGAACCCAAAACTCAGAATGTTTTTCGCTGAATACCTTGAGTTCTCCATTCAACAACTGAGCTAACTAAAATGTTTGTTCAACTTTCTACCAAGTAAACACTCAAGAAACACTTCAATGATCAGCCAAAAGCCTAATGAACACTTGATAAAACATTTCATCAAACATGTGGGGAGCAAAACCAAAACTGAACCACTTTTCAGAATTTTTTTTCAGCACTGTGGTGCCTACTTTGAGCAGCAAAATAATTCAGAAGACATCACAGAAACATGTTGTATCTCTCGAAAATGGATCATTCAAACTATTCCCAACAAAAGTTACATAAACTTCAACATCAACTTCTGCACTAGATTCTCCAGAAAACGCAGTTCAACATCGAATTCAATCACAAATATTACTGCGCAGGAAGCTATAATTACAGTGAATAGTATTGCCGAAAATACTGCTGCAGATCCGAAAATTGCTGGAGATCCCTGTTAATCGTCACACACAACTCAACACGAATTTTTTCTGCATTTTTTCATCACCAAATGGCTGTCTCAAGTCTCCCAATGGTTCAACCAACTTGAGGGGATAATATCCTACCAACTCATGTTCTAGAAGCCCCCATTTTACACATAGACCCTTAGTAATTTCAGAATTAACAATTCTGACAATTACCCTATAAAAACTAAAAGTAAAATTACAAAATGACTCTCCTTTTAATATAATTTCGGAGTAGAACCACTCTAAAAATTATACCAAGAGGTAACACTACAAAACTGAAAATTTAAACTAAAACTAGACACCTATTTATTGAATTAACAAAACATTTAACGATTCGATGGTTTTCAGCAAAAACCGACAAAGCCTCTCAGGCCTTCGACTCGTGACACCGCTTCGCGACTCCGAGCGCCAGCAAGCCACTTCCGCTCTCGATCCCCTCGAGCCGCCTGAATGCTTATCCTGGCCTCCCTCTCGCGAACCCGGTCGTCACGCTGTTGCAGTCAACCGTCCGTCTAAGTCTTGCTCTGTCTCTTCGTGCACTCTTGAGATCTTCTCAAACTTTGCCTGGCCTCCCTAATCCTCAGGCATCAAGCTTCCCGCTCGACCCTCGATCACCCGCTGTCGACAGTCGGTCAGCATCTCCTCCCTGCACAAACAAGACAAGCCAAAACAAGAACGCAATGCACCGCCGAAACCCTTGTTGCACTCAAACCACTCTCAACCACTTAGCCGCTCAGACGCTCATCCTTGTCAATCACTCATCATCCAGATCGAAACCACCCTTGGTTTCTCACGCATAGTCTATAATAATTACATGGGCCGAAGCACCGCGGAAACAACATGCAAGCCATAATAAATTTTACATCGTCTTTGGGCTGTAAATAACCATAACACATAAACCATATATAATTTACATTCATTGCATGCATCTCATACATCACATTTATCCAAGGCCATGCCAATCACATCATTCTCTACAAAAAAGTTAGGCGAGCAATCTACAAGTGACTGGATTCTAGATCTAAAAAACCCGGCTCAACAGGCTCGGAATTTCAAATTCGCACAGGTCGGAACTTCTGATCCACCGAAACTTCCGATCAATATCGGAATCCTGGACCGCAACAATTGCTTTCTGTATTGAATCAATATTTTATATCAGAACATCTAATCGATATCAGAACTTCCAATCCACCATCAGAACATCCGATCCGCCATCAGAACTTCCGATCAATATCAGAACTTTCGATTTACCATAGACAAAAATAGATATAATTTGTTTTTCCACCATGTATTTCCATACATGAGGGATCCAGATCGAACATTATGCACGTAGGTTCTGATACCACTTTTGGGGAATAGGAGAGCTACGCTAGCCGACAAATTCAAAATTTACGCCCTAAGCCCAAGACTCATGCGCGTGCGAGATCATCGATCATTACCTTCTAGCATGAGACACACTAGATGCAGCAGAAGAAGATGTCAGAGTAGCGTGTCAAGCCTATCCTCACTTCGTCCTTGTCGTCCCTCGCCGATCCGATCGATGAAGACGATGTAGTCGTTAGTATGAAGATGTCCACAAGCATCGCTGTTGGAGCAACGCCTCCACAGTATACACACGTACAGGGATGGAGTCCCTCCCACGGCAGCGTGCTAGTACCGTACATGAGAGACGGGAGATCCTCGACCTCAATGTTTGAGATCAAGAAATGGAGGAGAGGAGTCTTTGGTGGCTAGGTCTAATCTAGGCTTATTCCTTGTTCAAAGACGTCCTCATTCTCTCCTTTTATAGGGCTGATAGCCCCCTGGTCGTGCTCATATCAAAACTGTTTATAGCAAAAAATGGCATTAATGGTCAAAATAGGCAAAATATTGAAGTTGGTATTTTTTGATCAAAAATATGTCAAATCTGGCACAAGACGGTCTGACCAGCCATAGTAGGCCGGTCTGACTGGCCATGTAGGCCCGGTCAGACTGGCCCAATGGGTCCCGTCAGACCGGCCCAATGGGTCTGGCCAGACTGGCCTAAAACTAAAAATTAGAGATAAAGGGGGATTCAGGCTGTTTTTATCCAAATCATATCCAAAGTGATTTTTGGCCGATTCCTACTCGAATTTTGTGCTAGGATACACCAGACCAACCCCTATAAATATAGGGCCAAGGCCGATTCATGGGGCATCTCCACAGATAAAATCAAAACCCTAGTTTTGAATCACATTACTTTTCATCTACTTTTCGCATTAGTTCATCCATCTTCGTGAGTTTGTGCAGGAAGCCCTCCGTCCGTCGCGTCCGTAATCAAGGTTGTTGGGGGAAAATATCTCATCTTCGGGGTTATTGCCGAAGCAGCATTAAGACAGCCAACCAGTTCGAAGATTGTCCGAAGATCATCTTCGAAGATGCTTAGAACCCCGTTCGAAGCCCGAAGGCAGGCACTGGTTCGAAGTATGTCTTCGAACTAAAGCCCTTCAAGATCTTTTCTGCCAGCTAAGATGGAAGACTTATCTTCTATCCTATTAGATTAGTCTTTTACCATTTTAGCCCTATTAAGGAAACCGAATAGTTTCCTTAATGTCGGTTGTAATAGAGGGGTAAATAGGTCTTTTCCTTAATGTTTAGGCCTATAAATACCCCCCATTTCACCCTGTAAGAGGGACCGAAGACAAGTGAATCAATACACACTTTCGAACTATTCTAAGCTATTATCCTTTCGGAGGCTTAGAACAGTTTGCTTCACAAACACTTCGTTTGTTAGTTTCTTTTCTACAGAAACCTGTTAGCGTAATCTTTTACGCCAACAGTTGGCGCCGTCCGTGGGGAACTTAGTCCAAAAAACTTCGTTCTCTACCAACTTCTTACATCATGCCTCCTAAGCGGAGCGCACCTCGCAATCCCACTCGGAGGTCCTCTCGGATCTCCGGAGAGATACCCTTCGACACAGTCGAAGTCGGAGGGTCTTCGACTATCCCTCCACCTCAAACTCCGCAAGGGGCTTCTATCCCACGAGGATACGAAACCTCTTCGCCAACCCCTTCCATACTCCGACCGTCCGGAGTCATTCCGCCACCCTCCATCCCGATTCGAACTGATCATACCAGTTCTCAAGACCCGGAAGGTCCTTCCGGAGGAGATGAAGATAGCCTTGGAGATATGGCCACTCAAATGGCCAACCTTCAAGCTGAGGTAGCGAGGTGGCGACAAGAGGCTGCGAACAGGCTTCGCTCTCAAGCCACCCCAACTATCCCTGAAGGGCCCGAAGACGACGATCTTGGTTATCCCGAAGCCCCGGAGAACGCCTCTTATGACAATGAATCTCCGTTGCATCCTGAGCTACAGAAGGTTCGCTTCGATCCAAAGTTCAAAACTTCGAAGCTCTGTAAGTATGCCGGAGATGAAGATCCCGGAGAGTTCGCGCGTTCTTATGCCCTAGCGATTGAGGCTAGCGGCGGAGACAGAGATACTATGGCGAAGTGCTTCCCGTTAGCTCTTCAAGGAGTGGCGTTGAGATGGTTCTGGTCTTTAAAGCCAGGATCAATCAATTCGTGGTCACAGTTGAAGAGGAAGTTTATAAGTAACTTTCAGGGCACCTTCGTGCCTCCCATGTCAACAGGAAGCCTTTTCCAAGTGAAACAGCTCCCTGGAGAAACATTGAGGCAGTACTTCAAGCGCTTCGCTCACACGAAGTCGCAAATTCGGGGGCTGTCCACATCCTCGGTGGTTGATGCGGCTCGGGAAGGCGTCAGTCATAAAGGCCTTCTGGATAAACTGCATCGGAAGAGCATCACCACAGTATCACAACTGATGTCATACTTCGAGGAGTATGCGAGATCAGAAGAGGGTTGGCTTCGGAGGACTGCTGCTGCTTCAACGGTATTGCAAGAAGTTAAAACAGAGGTGAAGACTTCGGCACAGCAGCAGGAACCAGTCTTCGAAGTGCAACATGATCGAAGAAGAGGGCAAAAACACCCTCGCTCTGAAGTCTTGAACATTGCACCCCCACAGAAGTTTGCACCAAGAGCTCCACAGTCTGCGGGGAACAAGTCCAGCGGCTGGAGGCCGCCAGGGAAAACGGCTGGCAAGGGCCAGACCCTTTTTTGCTGTATTCATGGAGAGAATCGAAGCCATGCAACTGACACTTGCAAGGCTATCCTTACCCTAAGGGGAGAATACTTGGAAAGAACTTCGGGTCGAGGCAGTACCGACCGAAGTCCAGCAGCAGCGCGCCCAGACCCGGTCCAGGCTGTGGCGCGGATAGAAAATTTTGATGCTGCAAGGCACCCTCCGGTGGCCAATGTTATGCCACCTCCGAAGCAAGAGGAAGGGCAAGATAGAGGAAAGAGAGTAGTTCTCCCTATCTCCGGAGGAGGTACCCTCGGAAGCATGTCCAAGAGACAGCGAAGAGAGTACGTTCGGGAAGTAGGTCATATTGGGACTTCGTCGTCTGCAGCTGCAATGCCGGAGTGGTCTCATGTTCCAATATCTTTCTCTGCAGAAGATGCAGCTGGTATTAAGTTCCCGCATGCAGATCCATTGGTTATCACTGCTGATATTGCAGGGACTGAAGTCCGAAGGGTGCTAATTGACGGAGGTAGCTCGACAGACATCATTTTTGTGCAAGCCTTCGATCAGTTATGCATTTCCCGGAAGCATCTCCTCCCAGTGGCTCGTCCTCTGCAAGGCTTCGCAGGACCTCCGCTTGATGCACTTGGCCAGATAGGCTTGGAAGTAACCTTCGGAGAAGGTTTACTAGCCCGAACTGAAGAAGTTATCTTTGATGTGGTAGATGCACCGTATGCTTATAATGTCATCTTCGGACGGGGCATGTTGAATCAGTTCGGAGCTGTGGCGCATCACAACTACTTGTGCATGAAGATGCCCACACAAGCAGGAGTCCTGACAATCTTCGGAGATCAAGCCATAGCTCGGAGGGCAGAATATGGTCATGGTCCTCCTCTCGATCCGAGGCAAGTAAATAGTGTCCAAGATAATGAAGAAATTTTTTCAGCCTCCTCCGAAGCTTCGAAGAAGTCGTTTCCAAGACCAAGTCCCGAAGGAGAGATTGCAACGAAGATCACTGTTAAAGATGGTAAAGAATACACTTTTCAATTTGGTAAAGATTTACCTCCTGAAGTTGCAACCTCCTTGGAAAAAGTCGTGGATGAAAATTTGGATGTCTTCGCTTGGTCTGACGAAGATATCACCGGAGTCGATCGGGATATTATTGAGCACAGTTTGCTTGTAAACCCGAAGGCCCGGCCTGTTCGACAAGGGCTCCGGAAGATGTCCGCAGAGAGAGCTGCTCTAGCTAAGGACGAAGTTGAAAAACTGTTGAAGGCTGGGATTATCAGAGAAGTGGCCCATACAGAATGGTTAGCCAACCCAGTCTTCGTCAGGAAGAAGTCTTCCGGGAAGTGGCGCATGTGCATTGATTTCACATCTCTGAATAAAGCGTGCCCACGTGACCCCTACCCCATGCCCCGAATTGATCAACTAGTTGACTCCACTTCAGGTTCGGAGTTATTAAGCTTCCTTGACGCGTATTCTGGTTATCATCAAATATGGTTGAAGCGCGAAGATGAAATCAAGACGAGCTTTGTAACTCCTTCGGGAGTTTTCTGCTATGTAAGAATGCCCTTCGGCCTAAGAAATGCCGGAGCTACTTTTTCAAGATTAGTTGCTAAGGCTCTAGGTCATCAACTAGGTCGCAATGTGGAGGCTTATATGGATGATATTGTAATAAAGAGTGCTTTAAAGCACCAACATAGCCTAGACTTAGTAGAAACATTCAATAGCCTTCGGGCATGTGGGATCCGTCTTAACCCCGAAAAATGTATATTCAGAGCTAAGGCTGGAAAGTTGTTAGGGTACTTAGTTTCAAGCAGGGGAATTGAAGCTAGCCCTACTCAAATAACTGCGCTGCAGAAGATGGCTCCTCCGGAAAATTTAAAGCAAGTGCAAAAGCTGACTGGACGTCTGGCCGCACTTAGCAGGTTTTTATCAAGGTCTGCGGAGAGGAGCTTGCCAATATTTAAAGCTTTGAAAGGGTCCGAAGATTTTGCATGGACACCGGAGTGTCAGAAAAGCTTCGAAGATATTAAAGATTATCTCAGCAATCTTGCTACACTCACGGTGCCTATTGCGGACGAAACCCTACTCCTGTATCTTGCAGCTACAGGTTCAGCGGTCAGCGCAGTCCTTGTCAGAGAAGCGGATATCAATGGGAAGTTGGTCCAAAATCCTGTCTATTTTGTATCCGAAGCATTGTCAGGAGCGAAGACAAGATACTCCGAACTTGAGAAGTTCGTTTATGCTCTGATAATGGCTTCGAGGAAGCTAAGACATTATTTTTTGGCTCATAATGTAATTGTACCAACTTCGTATCCTTTAGGAGATATGCTCCGAAGCAAAGATTCCACTGGAAGGATTGGAAAGTGGGCAGTAGAGCTAGCACCCTTCGGCATATCTTTCCTGGCAAGGATAGCTATCAAATCTCAAGTCCTAGCAGACTTCGTAGCAGAGTGGACTCCACCTGCGAAGTTGACTCTAGAGAAATCAGATGACGGAGTTTGGATTATTTACTCCGATGGGGCTTTCCAAGCATCCGGAGCAGGCATTGGGGCAGTATTGATTTCACCGTCAGGACAAAGAGCAATGTACTCCGCAAGACTCAACTTTAAGTCTACCAATAATATAGCGGAGTACGAAGGGATTTTACTGGGACTCCGGAAAGCACGTGCTCTAGGGGCTACAAGGATAATTATAAAAACAGATTCTCAGATAGTAGCAGGGCACGTAGACAAAAGTTTTCAAGTCCGACATCCACAGCTTGCAAAGTATTTAGAAGAAATCCGCAAGATCGAAGCACACTTCAAGGGTATTTCCATTCGGAGTATACCAAGAGCTGAAAACGTGCAAGCGGACATTCTAGCGAAGGCTGCAGCCGGAGCTGTGGATGTGCCTGACGAAGCTTTCTACGAGGAGCTCAACGTACCTTCGGTGCCACAAATTGCCTCTGCGGAGATTCTTTGCATTCCTAGTGCAGATTGGAAAGATTCAATCATAGAACTCTTGCAAGGAGGAACAAATTTGCCCGAAGAGCCCCAGTTGTCAAGATTAAAGCTCAGAGCAAGAAACTATCAGTTAATCAACGGTATATTATACAAGGCCGGAGTATGTTCCCCTCTACTCCGATGTATATCTCAAGCCGAAGGCCAAGAAATTCTTCGAGAAATTCACGAAGGCCTTTGTGGAAGCCATTTAGCCCCTAGAGCTCTGGCAGGAAAAACACTTCGCCAGGGGCTTTATTGGCCCACAATAACAGCTGATACGGAGAGCTTGGTCCGCACTTGTCAAGGATGCCAGTGGATGGGTCGACGGAGTCATCGCCCACCAACAGCTCTTCAAGTCATTGCTCCGGTATGGCCTATGGCCAGATGGGGTATGGATCTAATTGGTCCCTTTCCGTTAGCAAAGGGAAATCTGAAGTTCGCAGTGGTAGCTATTGAATATTTTTCTAAGTGGGTAGAAGCAGAACCCTTAACAGCTATCACTTCGAACAATGTACAGAAATTCTTCTGGAAGAACATTATTTGCCGGTTCGGAGTGCCTAGATATCTCACTGTTGATAATGGAACACAGTTTGACGCAGAACCCTTCAGGAAGTTTTGCGAAGACCTAGGCATTCAACTATGTTTTGCTGCAGTGAGACATCCTCAGTCGAATGGAGCCGTAGAGCGAGCCAATGGAAATATTTTATCAGGGCTAAATCGAAGAATAGTAGGATTATCAAAGGGACTGTGGACCGAAGAGCTTCCAAAGATTCTGTGGTCCATTCGGACTACGCAAACAAGGTCCACAGGTTTTACTCCGTTCAGACTACTATTCGGAGATGAAGCTATGACTCCAACGGAGCTCAAAGGGGGGTCATTTCGCAGCACCGAACCGGACATCGAAGAAGAAAGACAAGCTTCGTTAGATTTGTCAGAAGAAACAAGACTTCGGGCTGTAGCTAATTTATCAAAGTATCATCAGCAGACGAAGACTTGGTATGACCCAAAGGTTAAGCTCAGCGAGTTAAGGCCGGGTCATCTTGTTCTACGAAGCATTATAGCACCAGGGAAGTTAGGCAATAAGTGGGAAGGTCCATATCTAATTGTCCGTTCAGGGCGCCCTGGTTCATTTAAATTAGCTAATTTAGAAGGTGAAGAGTTAGCACACACTTGGCATGCGGAGCACCTAAAGCGATACTTCGCATAAGGGCTCCTTGTAATTCGCTTGTAATCACCTCTAAATTAATAAAGCATGCACCCTGATAGTTGCCTTCCCCTCATAAACTCCTAGCTTCCCGAGCGGACGCGCTGGAACCGTGGGGTCGACCGAGAGGGAAGTGTCATTAAGCTGGGCTGTATTTCCGGACTTCGTACCCATAAAGTCGAAGCCTCCGGTGTGGTGGCTGAAATCCATCCGGAGCCCAGGCCACGGCTTGTAGGCATCCGTAAAAGAGCCAATACCACATTCTACGGAGTCCAAGCCATTGGCTGGTAGACTTCCGTAAAAAGAGCCGAAGGTGGCCAAAATCTGCGGAGTCCAAGCTGCAGCTTGCAGACATCCGTAAAAAGAGCCGAAGGTGGCCAAATTCTGCGAAGTCCAAGCCATTGGCTGGTAGACTTCTGCAAAAATAGCCGAAGGTGGCTACAATTATACGGAGTCCAAGCCATTGGCTGGTAGACATCCGTAAAAAGAGCCGAAGGTGGCCAAATTCTGCGAAGTCCAAGCCATTGGCTGGTAGACTTCTGCACAAATAGCCGAAGGTGGCTAAAGCAAAACAGCATTTGAGCCATGAGCTTCGAATGTCTGTTCATATAAGTCCAAAGTGACAAATTTCTTAACACTAAAGTGTCCTGAAAGTTATCTCAATTGATTTCTTTCGTTAAACAAAGGTACCGAGTTTCCATTCTTCTGATTACAAAAAGTCGAAGGCATTTCATAAGATTTCAAAAGATCTTTAAATGACAGAGGGGCTCCGAACCCCCAAAAAATTGTACTCCGAAGTTTTTTCTTTGCGCATAACCATCTTTGAATACAGTTCGAAGTTTCTTATACCCAAAGAAGGGCTAGTAAATATGGAGACAATTTTAAATCGGCATTCATTATTGAAATAAATGTATTTACAGATTACATTATGAAAAATTGGTATCTATACCAAGAAGGAATCGGAGACCTCTTCGGTCCCGAGAGCTAGGGGTGGAACGACTAGTTCCAACATCGGAAGTTCTAAGAACTTTACGTTTAACTCTCTTCCTCCCCTTCGAAGCTCTAAAATCCTTCTGCTCTTGTTGAAGCTCGGCCCAAGTTCGAAGCCGCTCGGGGCTTCTTTCCCAGCTTCTAAGATCTTCAGATCTTTTATTTTGGGCTTCACCTTCGTCTTCGGACCATTTAGTGTCTTCAGAAGACGAGGTGTTTGCGTCAATCTCTTTATCTTCCTCTTTAATATAAGACAATACGTCTTTGATTACTTCGGGCGCAATAACGCCGGAGTCATCTCGAGGAATAAGAAATCGAGGACGCTTATAACTCTTTAGAAGTTCGAAGGTGTTCCACAATAAGCGAACTTCGTTGTTAAGCTCTAACACTTCGATATCTTCCATAAGAGGCAAAGCCTAAAATATGACAAACAAGACTTTCATTGATAAATGTTTACAAGCATAAAGCTTTACATGGTTAGAAATCCTAAAACATTCCTAAACCTGCGGGTTCGAAGGAGGTTGACTGCTCAAAGCTTGGCTTCGAACTTGCTTCTGGCGTTGGCCTTCATCAATCCAAGCCTTGATCGCAGAACGACCTTCGGCTCTCCACGAAGTTTGGAAGGCTCGCCAAGTAGCAGCTACACCTTCGGAAGGTTTGAGAAGTCGGTCGTCGTCAAAGGTGATTGGACCTCTTCCTGCGTCCAGAGTTATTGATCGGCCCAAATCCTCGTAATAGCGAAGTAGACCAACAGCAGACACTTGTCCGGAGAGTTCTCCGTATCTAATGCCCGCCGTCTTCATCTGCTTCGCCACCCCTTGGATCCTTTTCAACCGGCGCAGAAGGCTGATGTTATCATCAGAAGGGAGAGTTCCGGTAGTACCGAAGTACTCCAGGACATCTAACAACTGATTCATAACTTCCGCAGCCACCTTCTCAGACTTCAACTTATCTTCGTTCAGCGCATCCTTCGTCGAAGTAACTTCGTCCAAAACCCCAGAAAGCCTAGCATTCTCAGTGGTCAAAGTGTTTTTCTGAGTCAATAGTTGGCTAGCTTCCTCTTCGAGTCGGACGAGCCTAGACCCTGCAGTAGCATGCTCCGCCCGCAGTTTTTCAACCTCTGCTCGAAGCACAATCCTCTCCGCTTCAAGCTCTTTCTTTGCAGCTTCCAAGCTTTGCCTGGCCCTTCGCTCTGTTAATATTATATTGTCCATTTGAGTCACTCGACTTTCAGAGATTGTTAAAATTCCTTTGAAGAGTGCTATTTTCTTCCCGAAGCCGAGCGATTTCTTCGTCATTACATAGACTTGCAGCTCGGGCCAAGACAGTTTGCTGTCAAAATAAAAACTAAAGTTAATATTTATTCGAAGATAAATTCTATAATATTTCGCAGTTACTTCGTACCTGGTAGGCTGCACGTTCAATAACGGCATTAAGCTCCGTCCTGTCAGCCTTGCTCAGGATGGCCACTAATTTAGTCTCCCCTATGTCACGACTAGCTCGATCCAAAGGTTCGAGCAAAGTCCGAAGACCAGTTGTTTGCCCTAAGAAAGGAGCCAGCAAGGGGAGCATGCTTATTGCCTCTTGGTCATCTTCGTTCAACGAAGGACCAGAGCTTTGGCCTATGGTTTTCGGAGCCACTGGAGTTTGAATCTCCCTGGAAGATTGGCTCTCGTCTGTTGAATCAGACGGAGTTGATTCGGAGCTTATAGCAGGCAGGGGCTCTATTTGTCTTTTGCCTCTTCCAGGTCCCTTTTGAGTAACTCTCAGGGCTGGCTCCGAAGTCGTCGAAGGCCCAGGAATTATTTCCTCCTGACGGACTTCTTCCATAGGAGTGGGCTCTGTAAAATAATGAAAGGTATTATACATAGTATAAATACTCAAATAAATACAAAAAGTTATTCGAAGTCTACCTTCGACATTTTGCGGAGGAGTCATCGTTTGACTGTTTGGTGGATCGAAGGCTAATTCTTCATCCGAATCAGCCGTTAAATCTTGGACTGCAGGAGCATCGTCCTGGGCAGTCCTCGTTACTTCTTCAGGAATCGAAGCCATAGTGACTTCGACCTCACCTTCATTCACAGGAACTCCGTCCTGAGTTACATCTTCTTGAACTACCGAAGTCCTTGGTTGATCAACATTTTCTCCGGACTCCGGTACGTTCGCAGGTACTTCGGTTTGTGTGGCCCTTTGAGTTTCATTCTCTTCCATCAGGTGCACAAGTAACCTCCCCGTTTCTTCTTGGGAGTCGGAAACCGAAGCTCTTGAGCTCGAAGGTACATGATCTAAAGGTGCGAGGTTCTTCGGCTTCCGAGCCACCCTCTTCACCGGAGTTTTTGCTGAACTTGAAGTTCCAGCTTCGGCTTTCCTTTTTTGAGGCCCTTTCTCCAAAGGCGCCCAATCCATCAGAGGGGGAGGAGTGAGTTTCAGCATTCCCCATACTCTGTTAAATCTCTCCCAACTCCTAACCAGTTTAATTCGCCACTCTTTCTCAGTCGGAGTTGGAGCACCCAAGATCTTTTCCGAAGCCCTTATAATCTGTTCTGAAGTAACAGGGGCTGAAGAAACTGCAAAATAAATAATTCAAGTCAGTTTTTTCTTCGAAGTAAATATGTTTAATGCATGTTGGTTTCGAAGTTACCTATAGGACTTGAAGTCAAGTTAATTTTGCGAAGACCGCCTTCGGAGTCATCTTCGAAGATGATAGGCCAGTTGGCCATCAGTGGAGGAATTTGAAGACAAATGAATTCTTCAGCCAAGTCTCGCATACTAAGCCTTCGGCTAACTTTTTCAAGCAGGTTCAGACGGGCTTCGAATTGACCTTCGTCGGGACGCACCAAAGCTTCCTTTCGGAATTGGATTTCTTTAAGGGGTCCGGCCAGAGGATTGCTTGCCCCAACTTCGGCATAGAACCATTTCAGAATCCAATCGGTGTACCATCTGGCGTTGATAGCTTTAGCAGGAAAGCGAAGGGCATACTCATCCCGAAGTCTAAAGTTGATACTGCCAAAAGATATTACTACTTTTTCACCTCCGGGAGTTACGAAGGTTTTCGGCTGGCAGGTTGCTCTATGTAATGAAGCGAAGATTTCAGCCCTTCCTTCACATCCTTCGGCTCTTAAGGCCCACTCAAAGATAGCTAATCTAGCTACCGCATTCGGAGATAGTTGGGGGAGGGTTACATGGAATAGGTCAAGTACCTCCGCCAAAAAGTTCACTGCAGGGAGACCCAAGCCCGCTTCGAAAAAGGCTTCGAACACTACTACTTCTCCGGGTCTTGGCACTGGAATTACTTCTGTCCCCGGTTTCCGAATCATAACTCCAGCACCAATATTTCCTCCTACTGCGATTGTCAAGGACTCTCTTTTGCAGGTCGAAGGCCCTAATTCAAAGGACTGATCTAGATATTTGGTCGATGGAGGGCACAAACCTTGGTCATCGGTAATTTGGGGATTTCTCCCCCCTGCCGCCATGAATGTCGCCGCTTGCATCGACGGTGCCGCCGCCAATGTTGCCGCTGCTGCCGCTGCGGCTGCCTGTTGCCGAGCCAAAGCCGAAGGAGGCACGGATCCTTTGGTCTTCACCATTACGATCACTGGATTGTTCGGAGGAAATGAAGGCTAGGGTTCAAGAACTCAAGAGCTAGGGCTCAAGAACTCAAGGAGCTCAAAAAGTTTTGACTGTGAGAAAGCGGTGAAAAGGTAATCGGGTAAGTTTTAGGCCCTCTATTTATAGCATAAGTGTTCCGTTTGTTACCGTTTTGGTTCTGCCCTTTCGCATTCTTGCCCGTTATTTTCCTCCGAAAATAACGCATCATATAACTTCCGTTAGAAGAAACAGGCTAACGGCTATTTCTTCTAAGTCTGGAAAGTCTTCAATCTTTCTAAAGATACTTCTAAGTTACTTCGAATGTAACTTCTTCGAATGCCAATTCGAAGCATATATCTCCACTTAATTCGGAGATGATATAAATCTGTTAACCCCTACGCATGATTACTTTTCTTGCGTATACTGCTCTCCTAAAACGTTACAGGTCAATGGAGAAGCGTATTCGAGGGGCTACTGTTGGGGGAAAATATCTCATCTTCGGGGTTATTACCGAAGCAGCATTAAGACAGCCAACCAGTTCGAAGATTGTCCGAAGATCATCTTCGAAGATGCTCAGAACCCCGTTCGAAGCCCGAAGGCAGGCACTGGTTCGAAGTATGTCTTCGAACTAAAGCCCTTCAAGATCTTTTCTGCCAGCTAAGATGGAAGACTTATCTTCTATCCTATTAGATTAGTCTTTTACCATTTTAGCCCTATTAAGGAAACCGAATAGTTTCCTTAATGTCGGTTGTAATAGAGGGGTAAATAGGTCTTTTCCTTAATGTTTAGGCCTATAAATACCCCCCATTTCACCCTGTAAGAGGGACCGAAGACAAGTGAATCAATACACACTTTCGAACTATTCTAAGCTATTATCCTTTCGGAGGCTTAGAACAGTTTGCTTCACAAACACTTCGTTTGTTAGTTTCTTTTCTACAGAAACCTGTTAGCGTAATCTTTTACGCCAACAAAGGTATTCCTTGCTGGTTTGCTTGTGAACCTCCCATTAATCCATGTAAAGGATTGCTATCTCTTTTTATTGGTTTTATTTGGCTACACTTGGCAATTCGACTCCTTTGCTGAATTGTGTTTGATCTTTCACTGTTTTTGCAGAGCAATTATCTTCATAATCTTCACCAAGGAGTTTGGGGGCCATTGGATTCCATCTACAAGGGTGGCCAAAGCCCAGCAGATTGGATTTTTTACTGTCGGTCTGACCAGCGGTATATGGCCGGTCCGACCGATGCCCTCATCACGCCGTTGTCGGCAACGACTGGTATGACCGATGAGCCTTTGCAGGTCCGACCGGGCCCCTTTGCTGTGCTAAAGCCTCTCTGCACCTAAGTCCCACGTGCCGAAGCCATCCACCGGAGCCCTCCGTATTCAATCCCGAAGTCATGTGCATGTTCGGTCCGATCGAGGTGGCATCACCGGTCCAACCGGGTGGATCCGAACGGTCGCACCGAGCCCCCCTTCGCTTTGCACCGAGGGTTCCGTTCGAACCCCCCTTCGGGGTATTTTGCTGCTTCGCATCCCCGGTCTGACCGAGGCTATGCCTCCGGTTTGACTGGGTTAACAGGCCGAAGGTATCTTCGGGACCCTTCAGGCCAATTTGCTGTTGTAGTCTGGAATCGATTCCGAATAGGCCGATTTCAGGTATTTATATTATTTTTGTCTATCTTACTTTATTACTAAGACTTTCGCCCAATTGGATTTAAATTGCTAATTATTTATCTGATTGTCTAGTGACTCCACCATCCCTTATCACTACTAAGGGTAGTCAGAACGCGATGTCGGTATCCTCGTGGTACTTTTGGACGTCGAACTGACCCAAGTGCGGGGGCACATTTTAGCGTAAACATACTTTTTGGCGATTCCGCTGGGGACAACATCAACCATGACGAGAACATCTACATCGGCGAAAAGTACCTATACTACGTCTACTTCGACTGCATCACCGATGGCTACTACGAGGGCATAGACATCGATAGCCGCAACATCATGGTGCCCACCCTTGCTGAAATTCCCAAAGAAGGACGGGTAGAGATCGAGGCGAAGATGAACGAGCTCTGAGAGATCATGCATGGAAGCTACATCAAGACACATTTGGTCTTCATCAAGCGCGACATCAATATCCCCTGATCTCAACCAGGTACAATCATCATCGCCCCCTCTGTCTTCTTCCGAAATTGATCATAGAATAGTTGTGTCGGTAGATCAAGCGTTTAGCGCTTCGCTAGCCAACAGGTTGGGCTCCATAGTTACATCTGAAGTAGTGGCAGCTTTTAAAAGGTCTGGCTTTACTAAAGCCGATTCCCCAACACAGATAGCTAGTATTCCGCCAGCACCACACATTTATAGCAGAACAGATGGGAATAATGGAAAATCCATCATGTTTCCGGCCTCATCATCCACGGCCGAGACACATCACCATGCCTACAGCCAGGAGATCCCTACTTATCATGCGCTGCCACCATCTGTGCCCGCACCAGCTCTGCCACCGTTGCCCGCGCCGTACGTTCCTGCACCACCACATAGGCCTAAGCACATCGATATACCATCGCGTGTCCCGCCGCCGCACGAGAGACGTGCCCAGGCAGGAGGCTAGGACGACATCGAAGAGCGAATACGTGCGCTGTTCAGGGAGTGCACCGACTTTGCACCTCGGGATCGGGCTAGGATTTATCGGAAGCCGTACCCCGACCACTTTGACACCGTCCCATACCCTCGTGGGTATAGAGTGCCAGATTTCACTAAGTTCGATGGAGAGGGTAGTAAAACCACACTAGAGCACATTAGCCATTTTTTTAGCGCAGTGTGGCGAAGCTAGTGGGTCGGACGCGCTAAAACTTAGACTATTTTATAAATGTTTGCGACCCATTAGGATTTATAAATGTTTTCTGATTTAAAATAATTGCAGTAATTCATATATTTGATTAAGGGTTGAATCACTGTTGATAAAAATTTGTAAAAATTCCTGAAATTATGTTTTGGCCTCTAGTTTATTCCATAAATTTTTCAAGTCCATATTTTGAATATTCTTCCCTGTTTGGCTTTAATAGGCTCTTTTAGGATTTTTTCTTTTATAAATAAATTCAGAAATAATATTTTTCTATTATTTTATTTCCTTTTAATTGTTGTGGTGTTACAATCCTATCCCCCTTACAGAGAATCTCGTCCTCGAGATTCGGATCATTCCTCGAATAGCTCAGGATGCTGTGCGTTGAGTTCATCTTCTTTTTCCCATGTAGCTTTCTCTACGGGATGATTGCTCCACTGCACCTTGCAGAAGCGGATGACTCGACTTCTGGTGGTCCTCTCTTTGACTTCCAATATCTTGACGGGCTTCTCCACGTAGGTCAGATCCTCTTGAACATCCAACTGCTGAAGATCCACTTGCTCTATCGAGACGCGAAGACACTTCATTAGTTGAGACACATGAAACACATCATGCACTCCGGTCAATGAGGGTGGTAGTTCCAACTGATAAGCAACTTCGCCTTGGCGTCGAATAGTGGGAAATGGTCCAACGTATCGAGGGCCAACTTTCCTCTCATGTTAAACCGTTGGGTGCCGTGGAGGGGTGTGACCCGGAGGTAGACATGTTCCCCCTCTTCAAAAGCTAAGTCTCGACGACAATTGTCCGCGTAGCTCTTCTGTCGCGATTGGGATGTCTTGAGCCGGTCTCTGATGATCCGTAACTTCTCTTCGGCTTCACGTAGTAGGTCTGTTCCAAAGACTTGGGATTCACCGGTTTGATCCCAAAGGCGAGGCGTCCTGCACTTTCGTCCGTATAGGGCTTCGAACGGGGACATCTGTAGACTGGCTTGATAGCTGTTATTATACGAAAACTCAGCGTACGGTAAACTCTTGTCCCAAGTTGCTCCAAAATCCAAGACGCATGCTCGAAGCATATCCTCCAATATCTGATTTACCCTTCCCGTTTGTCCATCTGTCTGAGGGTGGTAAGCAGTACTGAAGTTCAATCTCGTTCCCATCTCTTCTTGGAGGTTCTTCCAAAAATGAGAGGTAAATTGACTTCCTCTATCAGACACTATCTTCTTGGGCACTCCATGAAGACACACAATGCGGGCCATGTACAACTCTGCGAGCTTAGGACCACTTAAGGTTGTCGTAACGGCTATGAAGTGTGCTACTTTCGTAAGCCGGTCAATGATTACCCAAATAGAATCATATCCAAGCTGGGTCTTTGGGAGTACGGTGATGAAGTCCATTCCGATTTCTTCCCATTTCCATTCAGGCACTTTAAGTGGCTGTAACAGTCCTGCAGGTCTCTGATGTTCAGCTTTTACTCTTCTGCAGGTGTCACATTCTGCGACGAACTGAGCAATCTCCCTCTTCATGCTAACCCACCAATAGCGTTCCTTCAGGTCTTGGTACATCTTGGTACTCCCGGGATGGATGGAGTATAAGGTATCATGGGCTTCCTTAAGGATAAGGGTTTTTATCTCGGGTTTATCTGGCACACATATCCGGGTTGCAAACCATATGGTGCCATTCTCGTCTTCTGAGAATCCTGGGGCTTTACTTTGTCTCATGTTCTCTTTAATGGAGGCTATATCTGGATCTTCCAACTGGGCTTCTCGGATTTGCTCGAACAAGATAGGCCGGGTTTCCAGGGTGGCTAGATATGCTCCAGTGGTTAATCCAAGGTTTAATTTTTCCATCTCCTTATATAGCAAAGGCGCGTGATCCTGAATTATGACGGCGGTGCAATATCCTTTACGACTTAATGCATCAGCTACCACATTGGCTTTTCCGGGGTGGTAGTGAATCCCTAAGTCGTAGTCCTTTATTAATTCCAACCATCGCCTTTGCCTCAGATTGAGGTCCGGTTGTGTGAAGATGTACTTCAAACTCTTGTGATCCGTAAAGATTTCGCAGCGGTTTCCGACCAAATAATGCCTCCAAATCTTAAGGGCGTGCACAACTGCGGCCAATTCCAAATCATGGGTTGGGTAGTTCAACTCATGGGGTCTCAACTACCGAGAGGCGTAAGAAATAACCTTTCCAGTCTTGCATAAGTACACATCCTAATCCTTGGCGAGATGCGTCGCAATAGACATGGAAGTCCTTCCGGATATCTGGTAGGGTCAGTATGGGTGCTGACACCAGATGGGTCTTGAGGGTGTGGAAACTTTCCTCGCATTCGGGAGTCCATTCAAACTTCTCTCCTTTCTGCAACAACTTGGTCATTGGCTTGGCTATCTTGGAAAAATTCTCAATGAATCTCCGATAATATCTGGCCAAACCCAGAAAACTTCGTATCTCTAGTACGTTTGTGGGTGGCAACCAATCTGTAACCGCTTCCACAGTGGCAGGATCTACTGCAATGCCTTGAGCAGAGATAATGTGTCCAAGGAACTTTACTTCCGCCGTCCAAAACTTGCACTTGCTGTACTTGGCGTATAACTGGTGTTCCCTTACCTTTCCTAAGGTTAACCAGAGGTGAGTCTCGTGCTCTTTCTGGTCCTTGGAATAAATGAGGATGTCGTCTATAAAGACCACGATGAACTTGTCCAAATACTCCATAAATACCTTGTTCATCATATTCATGAAGAAAGCAGGGGCGTTGGTCAATCCGAAGGACATAACAGTACACTCATATAATCCATAACGGGTGGTAAAAGCCGTCCTGGGTATATCCTCTTCTCGAATCCTCAGCTGATGATATCCGGATCTTAGGTCGATCTTGGAAAATACTGTAGCTCCTTTCAGCTGGTCAAAAAGATCATCGATCCTAGGGTAACGGGTATTTGTTCTTGATGGTTACTTCATTCAAGGCGCGGTAATCCACACACATACGCTTAGCCTTGTCTTCTTTCTTCTCAACGAAGATGACGGGGGCACCCCACGGTGATGTACTTGGTCTGATGGTCGCTTGTAAATAGGGGTGGTCCCGGGTACCAAGTCAATCCTGAACTCGATGTCCCTCTTAGGAGGCATCCCTGGTAAATCCTCTGGAAATACGTCCGAGTACTCACTGACTACTGGTATTTCCTCCAAGGTAATCTGGTGCAGTCTTGGCCTTCCGGACTTCAGACTTGGCATCTGGAACGTGACGGCAGTCCCTTCTTCACTGGTCACCGTTACTTTTCTCTGGGCACATTCTATTACTCCTTGGTGTTTATTTAACCAATCCATCCCTAGAATGAGATCCAAACCTTGACATTCTATTAGGATAGGGTCGACCCAAAATATTATGCCTTGGATATCTACCCATACCCTTGGACTATAGGAATAGGCGAGAGTTTGTTTGCCTGGGGTGGCTATTAATACGGGTCTGGGTAGTTTACCTTATGTCCAGGCAATTTCTTTCCACAAAAGTCATTGATATAAAAGAGTGCGTAGCTCCAGTGTCAAATAAAACGACTGCAAGGACTGAGTGTACTATGAACTTACCCATGACAATCTCTAGTGCGGCCTGGGCTTCTTCAGCAGTGACGTGGTTGACACGGGCGTGGATGGTGGGGTTCGCTGCAACTCCTGGAGCGCGCTTAGGATGGGGGCACTGGTGAGAGTAATGCCCCTCCTGACGGTAGTTGAAGCACACCACGGGCTTGCCGTGCTAGTCGCACAGAATTTCCGCCTTTTTGGCCGGGGCAGGGTGGAGCGGCTGGTGCGGCGGGAGCGGGGCGAGGCTGTCCAGCTCTGGCGTTGGCGGCGGGTGGTGCCCGGGTGATACACTGGTCGGGGGTGGTATTGTGGCGCCGGTGGGGGAGGTGTGAAACGGGGCCTCTGCGCCATGCCCTGGTTTTGCCTAAAGGCAATCATCCTCTTTTTCTTCAGGTCGACCTTATTCTGCTGGGTCTCCTGAATGATAGCTTTATTCACCAACTTTTGAAAGTTGGCGTAATCCCCGGAAATGAGTTGAAGGTACAACTCATCCTTCAGTACTCGAAGGAACTTGGTCTGTCTGGCCGTGTAGGTATGGACTTCTTCAGGCGCGTACCGGGCCAGCCTGTTAAACTCGTGTAAATATTCTTTCACGGACCTGCTCCCCTGCTGCAGGTCCCGGAACTCCTGCTGCTTCTGCGCAATGATACCGTTTGGGATATGAGCGGCACGGAAGGCATCAGAGAATTCTGCCCAAGTATGGATGTGTCCCTTAGGCAGGGTCTCACGTAGGTTGTCCCACCATTCTGCGGCGGGACCCTGGAGCTGGTGGGCGGCGAAAGCCACCCTCTCCTGCTCAGTGCAGGTCAAGAGGTCGAGCTTCTTCCCGATGATCCTCAACCAATCCCCAGCCTCCATGGGGTTGGTAGTACTTGAGAAAGTAGGTGGGCGGACTCGGAGGAATTCCTGAGAGTTGGGAGGTGGGAGTGGGAGCTGGAGTGGCGGGGCGGGGCAGCTCGGGCTGTTGGTGGAGACGGAAGAAGTGAGCTTGCTGCTCTTGCATCTGCTTCTGCTGCTGTTGCATTTGGTTCAGGAGGGCAGATACCAATTGGTTTTGTGTGGCCATCATCTCGGCCAGTGTGGGGTGGTTGGCGACCGGGGCCTGCCTTTGTCCGGTTGCTCCCCACGTGGGCAAGTTGCCATTCTCCCCTCCGTTCTGAGGGACGTCGGAGCCTTGAGTGTTAGTCATCCTGAAGTTTCCAAAGTAGATAACATTTTCTTAGAGAAAATCCTTAAGCTTTATTCCCAAAATGTCGTTCTTGCGATTACATTTATTGTCTTTTATTTAATTCTTCACTCATGCCTTATATTTGACATGAGTGGCAATGCAAGCAAGTAAAAGAAAACAATCAATCGTAAAAACTACGTCTAGGGCAGCTCAGGGGACGACTCGATCACGGGCTCGATGGAGACGGTCGGGGTAGTGGAACTAGATGGTACGGTGGGTGGCGCACTGCGAGAAATCCTCTTGGGCCTCACGGTGGGGATCCGAAGCGATTTCCGCTTTGCGGGGTGGAAGGGGTGCGATCTCCTCAATGTCCTTCTTCAACTCCTCGATCTGATGGTGGAGCTGAGGAGTGGTGGCGACACGCTTCCGTAGGAGCTCATTCTGGTGACGTAACTCCTCTACCTCGGCAGCCAATCAGTGTCCTTGCTCGATGCGGCATCGAAGATCTCCGTTCTCGCGGTTCAGATCCTCGGAAGAGTGCTGGTAAAAATCGATCGTGTCGCGTTGTCCGTTGGCATCCTGCAGTGCCTCGTAATGGAGATCATCCATTGCCTCCAACAATCGTACGGTATGTCCAATTGCAGAACTGGCGCTGGGAGAGCGTGCTGACGTAGACGCTATGAGGACTTCCTGGGCTGCGAAGGGGCACAAAGCGATAATCCGTGTCATAGAGCTCACTGTCGTAGATCATCCGGAGCTCAGTGAGGGCCTGGAGGGCGGTGCACTGACTGGCTACCAAGAAGGTAGGTCCTCCACCTCGATAGGTGTGGGCTGTCTGAGGGGAGGGCTGGATGACGACGATGACCTTACAGTAGCTTTCTTCCTCGTCAGGGAAGACTCCATGGAACATCGGCTCATGCGCAAATCCGAGGAAACTGACAAGCATGCGTAGCTCACGGATGAATCCGGCCTCATCGCGAAGGTTCCCACTCATGGTACGGACCGACATCTACAAAAGAGAGAGAAAGTTTTTGTGAAAATCTCGGAAGATGAGAGGGTAAGTAATTTTGTAATAAAATATGGTTAATATAAGTCCTAGGGTCAGGTCTGTTTGGCTTCCTACAGTCAAGTCGGCTCTGATACCATCTTGTCACGCCCCGATTTAATAAATCAGGACTTTTATTGAGATTCCATAGAAAATCAATAAAAACAAGACGTTCAACATGCGACCACGTACAATACGAGCAAATCATTCACGGTTCGTAGACCGTATTAATACAAAAGTGAATAAATATGAAGAGAAACTAATAAATCAAAGGGGTCCTAGATGAACGCCTCCTTCCAGTCTCGCCTTGACTGGGTCGCTACTCCAGACCTTCATCCTCCTCGTAGTAGACAGGCTCTGATGGTGTAAGTCAACGGGGTGAGTACAGATCTACTCAGCAAGCCACCGAATGCAAAATATCATGCAAGATAATAACAAGGGGGATAGTGGCTAATTTTGTGGAAGAGCATAATTGTAAAGCAGTTAAATGTGAGCAAGTTATTAGTACTGAAATGTAAACATGTGTATGCATCATCATCTTCTAACTCGAGGAGTATGTTTTACCTCCTCCCACAACAGTCCTTATATGCCATGAATAACTCAACCATTCAAACAATTGTAAACTAACTGCGAGTAGTCACACAACCCGCCCTTGACCGTGGGCTCGGCTTTTCGAAAATATTAAATACTCTGATCAGAGATGTACCACTGTACCCACAAGGCACGCACTCATCACTTACACCAAAGTGTAACGAGATGACCCATTCCACGGGAACTCGTCCCAAAACCTTCCGCATGGTCCGCCTCGACCCAACAGCACCCTCTTATGGGTTTCATATGGTGTCCCTGACGCGTCGGAGCCCCACCATACCCCCCTTGAGCCATCGTCGGTACAAGTCACCCGTAGGCTTGCCCCTTGTACCCCTCCACTATGGTGCATAGAGTCAGAGTGTTCCATACTTCCAGTTAGGACTTACCCATTAGACTTGTGGTTGGTACGGAAGTGCTTTGCAACAGATCCCGCAGACCTGTCCTTATAGTGCCCTGGGTGCGACCAACCAGTTTCCGAGCTTGCACCCGGAACCCACCATACTTATAACTTAGCAACCTCCAACAGAGTCCAGAGACGAGAATAACGGGGAATTTCATATATCAGAATCCAGCTATCTACGACTCATTCTTTTATCCTATAGCAGTTGTGCCGGTACATTGGGCACTAGCTAATATATTATTTGTAGAGTGACAAGGATTTAAGGCTCAATAAGCATGGCTTGGGTTGCACACAAGGACGGGGATATAATAAATATAAGTGTAGGGCTTGATGTTTGACTAATGCAATATTAACCTATGAGTTATAGCGATAATTTATTAAAACATGGGCTCAATGATGATCAACTGTTTCCACAGGGGTGGTCGATGACTTGCCTTGCTCAGCAAAGGGTGAAGGTGGAACCTCGGGATAGAACTCCGGCTCCTCGACGAACTCGTAGTCTTCTCGATACGGAAAAATAAACAATACATTCAATAAACAGATAAAAATCCACCAAATAATAAACATACATGTTTATGGGTTTTATTATGTGAAATAAGGTTTTAATGTTCTGAAGTTTGGTGAAAAACAGTAAAACTTATCTTTTAAGGTTTTCCCTAATTTATTTTCTGAATTAATAATTTTAACCCTAATGGGTTTTTGTCCATTTAATTGCTAAGATTATTTTGTGCCAAAATAACATACTGTTTTTATGGCATTAATGTGTAGAGAATAATATACTGAATTTAACAAAATTTGAATGGTGAAATTTGGAGTTAAAATGAGCAAGTTATGGATTTTCAAAGTTTAAACAATTTTCTGGAATTTTATTTAAACAGAAAATGGATTTTAGTCCACGGTGAGCCAGGCTCACGGTGGACTTCGGTACTGTGCGCGTGGACCGGCTGATCCAGAGCCGTTGGATCTGGATCTGGCGGCCAGGCGCGAGGCGGGAGGCTTAAGTGAAAATGGACGGCCAAGATTATAACGCATCGAACGGGTACGCGTGGACGCACCAGATCGAGCCCAGGCTTTAAGTTGCGATCAACGACTGAGATTGCTGGGTACCGGTTTGACCGGATCCGAGGGCTGGGATTAAATCCCGAAAGGATTTAATCTTAGCCCTCCGATCGTGATCGGACGGCTAGGGTTTCGTCCGGCACGGCACAGACGTAAGGGGTACTCAGCCCCCTTCGTCTCCGGCTCCGGCAACCTCGGGTGCGACGGCAACGGCAGCGGCGAGCGTCTACAGGCTTAGCTTTATGCAAAAATGGAAAGCGGAGACCGAGGGGAGTGTGATGGTACCGGTGATGGCGACGGCGGACGACTGACGACGTCCGGCGGCGAGGGTAGACGACGAGGCTCCTCGGGTGCTCGTCGGCGACGATGATCCGGCGGGTTCCACGGCCAGCGGAGGCGTGGCCGAGGACGGGCAGGTCTTGGCGGTCTCGACGGTGGTGGTGTCTAGGGCGGGGGAGGCCGGAATCGACGGCGAGCGGCGGCCGGAGTTGAAGCCGAGGGAAAACCCGAAAGCGAAGGGAGAGCGCTCTGGTCGACTCGAGCTCGTCTGCGGAGGTGTGGGCTGAGGGCGGTGACGGAGAGGGGTATTTATAGGGGTCGCCGGCGGTGGTTTTGGCAAGGGAATTGGAGGAAACCCGAAGGGTTCCTAATCTCTTCGGCGAGGTTTCTATTTTGTCGAAAAGCTTCCATGAATGCGAAAACGCGTCGGCAATAGATGGAAAGGGGGCGGTGTTGTCCAGGGAAAGTGATCCGAGGTCAATCCGGGCAGATCGCGGGCAGCTGACGGCGAGGAATTGGAAAGGGAGTCGCCGGAAGGAAAGGGGGCAATCCCCTTCCATCGGAGACGATGGATCTGACAGGTGGCCCCCACCTGTCAATGACCGAGCGTGAAGCCAACAACACCGACAGGCGGGCCACACTGGTCAGAGGGCGAAAGCAGGGGCAGGTGGCTGCCGGGTGGGGCCGAGGCGGGCGCAGGCGGGAGAGAGAGGCGGGAGGCAGCGCCGACACCTGGGTCCCACCTGTCAGTTGCCCAAGACTGGACCGTGCTGGGCTTGGGGTAGATTGGAGGTTTGCGGCCAATTAGGATTTATAAATGTTTTCTGATTTAAAATAATTGCAGTAATTCATATATTTGATTAAGGGTTGAATCACTATTGATAAAAATTTGTAAAAATTCCTGAAATTATGTTTTGGCCTCTAGTTTATTACATAAATTTTTCAAGTCCATATTTTGAATATTCTTCCCTGTTTGGCTTTAATAGGACTCTTTTAGGATTTTTTCTTTTATAAATAAATTCAGAAATAATATTTTTCTATTATTTTATTTCCTTTTAATTGTTGGGGTGTTACAGTCGGACGCGCTAAAACTTAGACTATTTTCTCTTTCGCTGTCTGACACCGCATTCACTTGGTTTTTGGCACTACCGCCGAACTCCGTGCATACATGGGTGTAGCTAGAGCAAAAATTCCATGATTACTTCTATGCGGGCGAAACCGAACTAATGCTTTCCAAGTTAACATCAGTCAAGCAAAAATCTAGCGAAACGGTCTCTGAGAACATCAAGCGCTTTAGGGACACCCGAAACCGATGCTTTAGTTTAAATATTTCAGAGAGAGACTTGGCAGACTTAGTATTTTACGGCTTCCGCTCCGAGATAAAATAAAGATTAGACAACCATAATTTCTTAGACATCAACCAAGTCCTACAGCAGGCTCTGGTCCAAGAAAGATGAGCCAAAGATAAAAGATTCGTCAAGACTTTCAACAAACCTAAAGCTGAAGTCCATATTATGGAGCACTCTGACGAAGAGGAGTTCGAAGAAGAAGAGGATTTGGCCGACATGTACGCGGCCGAATGGACTTTGAACACTAAGTCCAAGCCCATCACCAGCTCCGAATTACAGCTGTCTCCCTCCAAGAGTCGTCCCAATTAAGTTAAATATTCATTCGACGTAACTAAATGTGATAAAATATTTGACATCCTCTTGAAAAGCCAACTTCTGAGACTGCCTAAAGGTCAAGTCATTCCATCCGCCGATGAATTGAAGAAGCGTCCCTACTGTAAGTGCATGATTCGCATTCCCACTATACTAATGATTGTAATGTTTTTCATCAGCAAGTTCAATCAGCCATAGAGGAAGGACGATTGAAAATTGAGGTCAGTACAAAGATGAAGTTGGATAGGGACCCTTTCCTGTGAACACCATTGATCTCGAGGAAAAGAAGGTGTTGATTTGGCTAGAACAGGCCAAGTTAGCCAAAGGGAAAGTGGTCGTCATACGAGAACCACACGCACACACACTCGTACCGAAGAACCCAGAGGTAGGGGTGTGGAAAGAAAATGTCAAAGCACCACCTTCGGCTAGGGCTCGCAGAAAGCCAAAGGTAACATACAAGATGCTTCTGGACAAACACCAGAGGAGGTTCGAGAAGATGAGCGTTCAGCTGCGGGCTTCGAGACGGCCAAACCCCCTAGAAGATCCAACCCTCAGAAAGGCGAGTTCAGCCCCCAATGGCCGAACCCACCTCTGTCCTAGACCTAGCCTCTGAGTGGGTCCGACCCCCAATGGCCGAACCCACCTCCGTTCTGGGCCCATCCTCCGACTGAGTTCGGTCCCCAATGGCCGAACCCACCTTCATAGTGGGCCAACTTACCTCCAGCCTTGCAAGAACCCTCCTTGATATGGTCTGAGATACCCTCGACATGGCTGAACCTCTAGCAGGGTAATGAGTTTGGCCCTCAGTGGGCAAGGCTGCTAGAACCTCCGATGCCACCGCCGTACTACTGGACAATGGCCCCATGGCCCCTGGTCTGGGCCCCACCGCTAGAGGACTCCACACAACACCCCGTCGCTAACTCCGCTGCTCCTTCTTGAATTTATGATTGGCATGGACAAATTCTAGCAAAAAAGAGAACATCTTCCATCGTTTGTCCATAGTACCCCAAAATCAAGCTACGCAAGGCGACGTTGGAGGAGGTGACCATGGAGCCACCCCGGAGACCATCATCATCAAAGTGGGGTCCCAGGATGTCCCAGTCACGAAGAGAACCCTGACAAAATGGCGCGAAGGTACGTCGCTAGGGTTAACCAAAACCCTACCTGAGGGTTGGTCCTGACCGCCCTACTGTGGCCAGTCCGATCGAACTTTACGACAGTTGTCAGCACATGCCAGTTCGACCAGCACACCTCGGTCCGACCGGCTAGTAAGCCTGGTTTGACTGGCAAGATGCAGGAAGACAGCTCCAGCAAGCGAATATTGTTTGAGGCCGACCCGGGTGAGTCCCATTCAGCCAGAAATATTAAAAGCAGAGTCGTGGCGCCCGACACTCAGCCGCAACCATCATGGGCACCCCCAGGGATGTCCACATCACAAAAAATGATGTTGCAATGCCTGCGGGCGTAGGAGATGCGAGAGAAGAAGGCTGAGGAGGAACGAGATGCAGTTTTCGAGGAGATCCACCCTCGGCCCGCTACGAAGAAGGTTTGGAAGCCTAAGCCGTTGTGACGAAAAACCCGTCTCCCGTTCTAAACGACGACGATGACCTGCTCGATGACTACACTCCCGTCTCCAAGGGCCCACTCCTCGGACGATGGATATAAATGTCATCATGCTGCCTTTTGAGTTCGATCTAGTATAGGAGGAGACCGGGATCGCTCAGCTGGATCTCGGCCCACGAGACGCTGTCTTCGAAAAGACCAAAGATACGGATCGTCACTTGAAGCCACTCTACATTAGAGGGCACATTGACTAGAAAGTCGGTCTCAAAGATGCTCGTTGATGGAGGAGCCACCATCAATCTAATGTCATACTCCCATCTAAGGAAGCTCGGCAAAAATGAAGACGACCTAAAGAAGACTAACGTGACGCTCAACGGCTTCAATGGTGACACCATAGAAGCCAAGGGCATGCTATCTCTAGAGCTGACGGTGGGGAACAAGACGCTGCCTACAACCTTTTTCAGTCGTCGACATGCAAGGTAACTACAATGTGTTGCTAGGGCGTGATTTGTTTCACGCCAATCATTGTGTTCCATCTACCTTACACCAGCGCCTTATACAGTGGGATGGCGATGCAGGTTGAGATAGTACATGCAGACGCATCGACCCATGTTGACTTGGTCGATGCGTCCGTCGATGCCATCCATGATAGGGTAGAGTGCTTGTCAGGGCGCAACCTCTCAGATTATGATTTTGTTAGCGTATCTGAGGGGAGGTTCGTCCCCATCTCTATAAAGCCGGCTGGTGTGGCTCGGTTATCTTTAAACTAGGAGCATGAATAGCACTAGTAATCTTGAGTGGCTAAAGTCTCGCGTAGAACAATATCGGTCTTCTCAAGACGGTATTGCTGAAGCCATTGAAGATTTTAGCAAAATAGAAAAATTAGGACAAGGCTTCTCGTCAGCCAATCTGTTGGAACAAAGATGGTAGTGTTCCAAGGACGACTTTTGTAAATCAAAATTTAAATGATGATGCGCAGGCTGAAGTAATAAAGTTGCTTCGGTCGTATGTTGATTGCTTCGCATGGGAATACAGCGAGATGCCCGGACTAAGCCGAGAGATCATGGAGCATCGGCTCCCTATCAAGCCTGGGTTTAGGCCCTATAAACAACCGCTGCGCCGCTTCAACTCGGCTATTTATGACCGAAGTTAAGGAGGAGATTGAACGTCTATTAGCGGCAGGCTTTATTAGGCCATGCAGGTACACATAATGGGTTGCTAATATTGTGCCCGTTGAAAAGGAGAGTGGCAAGATTCACGTCTGCATCGAATTCAGAGATCTGAACAAGGCCACTCCAAAAGATGAATATCCCATGCCGATAGCCGACATGTTGATCAACGATGCCTCGAGGCACAAGGTACTAAGTTTTCTTGATGGCAACTCTGGTTATAATCAAATCTTTATGGCCGAAGAGGACATTTTTAGGACGGCCTTTCACTGCCCTAGTTTTGTCAGCTTTTTCGAGTGGGTAGTAATGACCTTTCGTTTGAAGAATGCTGGCGCTACATATCAACGTGTTATAAACTTAATCTTTCATGACTTGCTATGAGTTATGTTGGAAGTCTATATATATGATGTTGTAGTCAAATCGGATGATATGAGAATCCATTTGGCCGATTTGAAAGTCACTTTTGAGAGAATGCGTCAGTATGGCTTAAAAATGAACCCACTCAAGTGTTCTTTTGGTGTGTCGGCGAGCAAGTTCTTAGGATTCGTGATTGACGAAAGGGGTATTGAGATTTATCCTAAGAGGCTTGAGAAAATCAAAGGATGTTTGGCGCCGGCATGTAAGAAAGATGTGCGGAAGTTGCTTGGTAAGATTAATTATTTGCGTCACTTTATATCTAACTTGTCTGGCAAGATTGATGCATTTAGGCAGTAAGAGCCCGAAATCGTTTCAAGTAAATGACTTGGTTTGGAAGACGATTTTGCCATTAGGCACTAAGAGCCCAAAATTTGGTAAATGCTCACCTAGTTGGGAAGGTCCTTTTAAGTTGTCGAAAACGCACCGGGCAATGCATATGTGTTAGTCTATACAGGGAGAGCGATTTCGAAGGGCTTTGAATGGTACATACTTGAAAAAGTATTCCCAAGTGTGTGGCAAAATGCTTAAAGTGTCGAAAGGTCGATATCGAGAGTATCGCTGTTGGCCCGTTGTGCTTTTATATCACTAAGTTTGCTAAAAGGCAAGGGGCATGTGTTTATAGCAAAAAATGACATTAATAGTCAAAATAGGCAAAATACTGAAGTTGGTATTTTTTGACCGAAAATATGTCAAATCGGGCATAGGCTAGTCTGACCGGCCATAGTAGGCCTGGTCCGACCGTCCATGTAGGTCTGATCAGATCGGCCCAATGGGTCTGGTCAGACCGGCCTAAAACTGAAAATTAGAGATAAAGGGGGATTCAGGCTGTTTTTATCCAAATCATATCCAAAGTGATTTTTGGCCAACTCCTATTCGAATTTTGTGCCAGGATACACCAGACCAACCCCTATAAATATAGAGGCAAGGCCGATTCATGGGGAATCTCCACAGATCAAATCAAAACCCTAGTTTTGAATCGCATTACTTTTCATCTACTTTTCGAATTAGTTCATCCATCTTCGTGGGTTTACGCAGGAAGCCCTCCGTCTGCTGTGTCCGTAATCACAGTATTCCTTGCTGGTTTGCTTGTGAACATCCCGTTAATCCACGTAACGGATTGCTATCTCTTTTTATCGGTTTTATTTGGCTACACTTGGCAATTCGGCTCATTGGCCGAATTGTGTTTGATCTTTCACTGTTTTTGTAGAGCAATTGTCTTCATAATCTTCGCCATGGACTTTGGGGGCAATTGGATTCCATCTACAAGGGTGGCTGAAGCCCAGCAGATTGGATCTGTTACTACTGGTCTGACCGACGGCATAGGGTCGGTCCGACCGACGCCCTCATCACACCGTTGTCGGCAACGGTCGGTCTGACCGATGAGCCTTCGCCGGTCCGACCAGGCCCCTTTGCTATGCCGAATCCTCTCTACACCGAAGCCCCGCGTGCCAAAGCCCTTCGCCGGAACCCTCCGCTTTCAAGCCCGAAGTCCTATACGTCTTTTGTCCGACCGAGGTGCCATCGCCGGTCCGACCGGGTGGCTCCGAACGGTCGCACCGAGGCCCCCTTCACTTTGCGCCGAGGGTTGCATTTGAATCCCCCTTCGAGGTATTTTGCCGTTTCATACCCCCGGTCTGACCGAGGCTATACCACCAGTCCGACTGGGTTAACAGGTCGAAGGTACCTTTGGGACCCTTCGGGCCAATTTGCTGCTGTAGTCCGGAATCATCTCTGAATAGGCCGATTTCAGGTATTTATATTTCTTTTGTCTATCTTACTATATTACTAACACTTTCGGCCAATTGGATTTAAATTGCTAATTATTTATCTGATTGCCTGGCAACTCCACCATCCCTTATCACTACTAAGGGTAGTCGGAAGGCGACGTCGGTATCCTCACGGTACTTTTGGATGTCGAACTGACCCAAGTGTGGGGACACATTTTAGAGTCAATAGAAACCCTTAAATCCGTAACAGATCCAATCTGATCGCCCACGTCAAAATTTCCGATCTGGGATCGGAACTTTCGGCAGGGTATTTTAGGTCTCCCGATATAGTACGACACGCAATAGATCCAATCTGTTTTCGCCCACCTCGGAACTTCTGATACCATATCTGAACTTCTGATCAGTACAATTCTCTCTGATTCCAAATCGTAACTTCTGGCTCGTTGAAACTTTCGATATCATATCGAAACTTCTAAAGCAACATTTTCTCTCTGTATCAAGACCAGATAATAATCGGAACTTTCGATACTACCTATCAGAACTTCTGATCCACGGAATTTTCTTGGGCATAACCTTCGCTCCAACCATCTAAGGTGCTCAGTTGCCTCGGTGCCGATGGTATTGATGTGACGGGCCATCATTTTCTATTGGAGTTTGTTCTGTGATCTCCTAGAAATCGTTCCCTATCAAGGGAGTATTGCCCCTACCCCATCGTCTTCGGTTCTAGCGTCTCGCCAATGCTGGTTCTATAGCTGAATGCAATGTCGAGTGGCATGACTACCATTAGGATGAAGGATGCATGGCTTATCTAGGAATTATTGCAGCACCGCATCATCTCGGCTCTAAGGCCGAGCGCTTCTGTCGGTAACCATGATCTCCTTCTCCTTTGTTGGGGATATGATCTAGGGTACCCCACCAAGTGGTTTCACTCGGATCGCCAACTACTGGTCAGGCCAGCCTATGAAGGACTTCCCGACCGCTAGGCCTCTCACTCGAGAGCAAATGCGCCCAAGTGGTGAGACGCCAACGATCGGCTTGGGGCCATCTTCCCAACGGTTATCTCCAATCACGCCGATGAAAGAAGACCTGAAGATACCGAAGACAAAGACGACACCCATCCTGGGAGGAATGACTTCTAGGAGCCCGCCTGAATGATCTCCATGATATTCGGAGGCACGATGATGTAGGACCGAGAGTAGTGACCATAGGGGGTGAATGGGCGCCTAAAAAAATTGTTTGAATCAATGACCTTCTCCCAACACCCAACGCTCCTCAAAATGGACAAGAGGAAAAAACAACAAAATCTCAGAGAAAACAAGTGCTTTCACCCTCTTGTCAAATATTTGATATGATCTGACAATCTGAAAGATCATAAGCACTAAAAATAATCTAGCCTAAAAGCAACCGATGTCCTAATTAAACTGACACCAACACTGATGCATAAAGGTAGATTAAAATTGCTCACAATTTAATTGACTGATTTCCAAACAATTCACATATTCATAGTGAGAAACCAAGGGTTGGTTTCAGAGTCTGTGATGAGTGATTGACAGAGTTTATCCTCTGGTTCGAAGGGGTCCCTTCGAAGGTGTTCGGAGGTGGTTTCACCGAAGGGTTCGGTGGGCTTTAGTTGCTGCAACTGTTGCAGCGGAGTGTGCCTGTCAGAGGGGTCCGACAGTACACGATGACTCGGGTTGTACCAAAGGTCTCGGTACTTTGGGTGGTACACCGGAGTGTGTGCCAAAGACTGCTAACCCGAAGAGGTCTCCGGGGTACTAGATACACTTGTCTGCTTTTCTGTGGTACGAAGGGGACTTCGGAGGCGACGAACGGTTCGTAGCAAGTGAACCTGGGTCAAGCGGGAGGCTAGATGCCAGGGGAGTGGGGAGCTCCGTCATGAAGGCTACGAAGGGGTCATGGTCGGACCTCGGGTCGAGGTGCGCCAGGAGAAGGCAGTAAGTGCGGAGCGTGGCTCCGGGTGAAGGTACTCTGAGACGAAGTCCTCGGAGGCGAGGCACTTCGAAGGGTACTCCGAATGGAGTGACTTCGGAGTATGGTGGATCAAGTCCTCAGCAGAGGCAAGGTGTTCGATGTGTGCTCCGGAGGGAGACACTCGAAGTTTACCCGACAAAGGTCTCAGAAGTCGAGGTGCATCGAAGGCATGGTCCGGGTGAGGCTAGTCGAGGAGTGTTCTCGGGGAGAGACATTGCGACGAAGTTCTCATGGAATGCTTCATGCGGAGGCCTTGGACGAAGGAGGGACTTCGAAGGGTGGTACTCCGAAGGTGGGGCTTCGGAGTGAAGCAAGCTTTGGAGCAAGGCAGGCTCCGGAGCGAGGTGGTCTTGAGGTACTTCGGCCATGCATGGCTTCGGTACATGGACTGATGGAGTTCGAGCTGGGAGAAGCTGGGAAGCCGTGGTGGTCCCTCCGAAGGTGTTGGTGCGAAGGCCCAAGGGCTTTGACGGCTTCGGCTCAAAACCGTCACTGTATCGAAGGCTGACTTCAGTGAAGCGAAGGCCGTCAGGCTCAAGGCTTCTCACCGAAGCTACCGCACCCCTCGCGTGCGAAGGGGGGCTTCAGAAGATTCCAAGATTGTAAAGGCTGACAGTGTCTGCTCTGCAAAAAGCTGACGCTGTCCCCTCTGCAAAGCTGACAGAGAAGACTCCAAATAAAGTAGACTACCTTTTGTACCCCTCTGTTCTGATGAGACAAATCCAATGTAAACCCTAGGGGTAAAGTAGTCATTTCACATGGGTGAATAGTGGCTATAAATAGTGGGGGCTGGGTAGGTCACATTTAACACTTTGAGCATTCATTGTTGAGCTCCTGTACTAGCCACCACATACTTTGTATTCATCCTGTGAGTTCATTTATTGTGTTCCTTGTTCAAGCAGCGAAGCCCTATGTCTGTGTTCATTTTATGCTTGAGCTTGTCTGCACACCTCACTGCATGCTTTGATCGAAGCCTGTTTGGGCAAAGTGTGTTTGTGCGAAGTGTGCTTTTCGGTGTGCGTTCGCTCTGTGTAACTGGAGGCTAGACTTCGTTGATTACTAGCGAAGCACTGATCGAAGCCCTTTTTCTTCCCGTGTCGTAGCCCTTAGCGAAGTCTGTAAAGTGTGTGTTTAGACCTTCGTAGTACGAAGCCCAGCACCAGTTGCTGTCGCTAAGTATTTGGTCGAAGTACTCAGAGGGTTGTCCACTCTTGCGAAGGGTGAAGTGCGAAGCCTGCTCGAAGCACCCTGTGTGCGGAGCCTGCACTGACTTAGCAGAGTTGATTTTTCGGGGTTGTGGGTGTAGCTAAGTCTCCTTGGCCTCGAACTTTTGCTCCTTGCAAAGCCTGTTTTCGGAGCTGTAAAATATCTCCGAACTAGAACTTCGAAGGTTGTGTTTGAAGCCTGTTCCGCAGTAGACTAAATTAAAACAGAAGGCTATTTTTAGCCTCAAATTTTAAAAGCTCCCATTCACCCCCCCTTTGGTTGCTGTTTCCGGTCCAACAATTGGTATCAGAGCGGGTTAAGATCACCAGTTGACCTTAACCGGTTTTGTGATCTCTTGGCGACATGGATAGAGTAAGTAAAATTCCTCTGTTCGATGAGACTGATTTTGCATACTAGAAGGTGCGCATGGAGGCTTACTTGCTAAGCCAAGGAAATGCAATTTGGGAGATTGTGGACTCACAATACTCCATCCCTGAGACTCGCACCTCTCAAACAGAGAAGGATCAGTATAATGCCAACTCCAAGGCTAGAAATATACTGTTCATTGGTTTGAGCCAGAGTGAGTTTGATAGGGTGCAGCACCTTAGGACTGCTAGGGAAATTTGGACCACTCTCACTATTTTTCATGAGGGTTCTACTCAGATTAAGGCCAGGCGCCAAAGCACATACAATCAACAGTATCAGCTGTTTGTGCAGGCACCTTGTGAATCTATAGATGTCATGTTTTCTCGCTTTGATGCGATAGTGAGTAACTTGCGGTCCAACGGGACGCTTGCTTACAATGATCATGATAGGGCTATCAAGCTTCTCTATGCTCTTGATCGTAGCATATGGGAAGTGAACATTTCCAGCATTGAGGAGTCCACAGGTTATGACACATTGACCTGTGATGAGCTCTTCAGCAAGCTGAAGTCCACAGAGATTGCCAATGCATCTCTTGCGGTGCACAGGAACTCCTTGCCACAACCATTGGCATTGGTTTCTAGCACTAGTCGTGGCACCGCTGCAGAACCAAGCACATCTGGTACTTGTGTTCTTGCAGATGGTTTTGCTTTGTCCTCCCTGGTCTCCGTCACTAAGGAGCAGGTGGACACTCTGGATGATGATGAGCTTTGTCCTCCCTGGTCTCCGTCACTAAGGAGAAGTGGTTTTAGTGGTTGTTTTGAGTGTGGCGACACTTCTCACATCAAGGCTAATTGCCCTAAGCTCAAGAAGAGAGATGAGAGTGAGCGCCCTAAATACCACAAAAAGGAGAGGAAGCCTTTTGTGAAGGGCAAGCATGGCAAGGTGGCTAAGAGAGTAGCCAAAGCCGCTTCCAGAGCATTTGTTGCTGCTCTCAGTGACATCGACACTTCCTCAACTGAGGAGTCGAGCTCTGAGGAGGAGGAGTCCCCAAGGAAGGAGGACAAGAAGGACAAGAAGGGACGAGACTTCACCGGCCTTTGCTTCATGGCCGACAGTGATCACAGCGGTGATGAGCTTGACTCATCTGAGGTACCACTATCCCCTGACCAGCTTTTAATTAAACTAGATGAACTGAATGAAGTAGTTCTTGGTCAGGATAGATTACTTGTGCAAGCTGCTAGAGAAAGAAAAGACCTTAGACTTAGGCTAGAATCTGTGTCTACTGATTATGCCATGCTTAAGTCTAGGGTTAATGATGCTGAATGTGAATCTTGTACTGTTGTCATGGGTGAGCTTGCTCAGTTGCGTTCTGTACATGCTCAAACTCTATCTGAGCTTGAGACTGCACAGAAGCAGCTTTTGCTGGTTGATTCTAGACCTCATGATATAATTGAATGCATGAACTTTTCTTTATTACGCGAGAGCATTAATTTACGTGATAAGCATGTTCATGACTTAAAGGCTAGATTGGAGAAGGCCGGTAGTTCTAAGGATGTGCAATCTGTTTGTGACACTTGCATAACCCTTAAGGACCAGCTAGGCACTGTTAGAGAGCGAGCAGAGAACCTCATGACTGAAAATGAATACCTTCTTTCTGTGGTTAACAAATGCACTGAGGGAAAGGGTAGAATGGATTTGCTCTTGGCCAAGACCAAGATGTGTGCTGACAGAGCAGGGTTAGCTCTAGGTTTTGGTTTTGAGAGGACTCTCTCAGATAGTGAGAACAAAACTGTTTTTACCTCACCCACTACCTTGGAGAAAGAGAGAGCTCTGTTAGACACTCCATCAGCCAAAAAGCCTACCCGAACTCAAAAGAAAACCACTCCTCCTGCCAAGAAAATCCCTCCCAAGAAACCCACTCAGCAGAAGCCCAAGGAGCCTGTGAGAGTTGCTCCTAAGACCCATGAAAGTGTCCCTAGGAGAGTCTTTCATTGTTCCTACTGTCAGCGGGCAGGTCATTTGGTTGGGTTCTGTTTTCGTCGCATCAAGGATGAGCGACGCTCTCAGGCGATGAACTACCAGGACATGCATTACCCATCTTTAGGTATGCATGAGTCTCAGTCTTACTATCGTCCTGTTTTCGAGGCTCCTCGTGCTTCTTGGAGAGGTTTTGCTTCTCGAGGTGTTCACCATGTTCCATATGGTGGTAGACCTTGGGTGAGTAGCTTTGTACCTCATCAGAGTAGGAGACCTCGTCATGTTATCCGATCACAACATGTAGGTAGACCTCGCACTTTGCATCATTCTGATTATCCTGTGCGTACACAGTCTACTTTTACTGTGCCTACTACTCGTGTCACTCAGTGCTGGATTCCTCGTTATTTTTTCACTCATCCCAGCACTGAGCGATCGAGATATTCTTATCATGTGTAGGCGACAGACTGAGGCTTGGAGGGCACGTGGATCATGGACTCCGGTTGTTCGCGCCATATGACCGGAGATGCAGCATGGTTATCCAGCCTCACCACAACCAAGAAAAGGGAACATATCACCTTCGGCAACAATCGAAGGAGTAGAGTGAAAGGTAAAGGTGTGGTAAGAATTAACTCGAATTTCACTCTCAAAGATGTTGCTTTGGTTGAGAATTTGGGATACAATTTTCTTTCTGTATCTCAATTACTTGATGAGGGCTTCGAAGTGCGATTCCATCGCGATACTTCGCAAGTACTCAATTCTGATGGCGTTGTGGTTTGTAAGATCTTTAGAGTTGGGAGAGTTTTTGGAGCTGATTTTTCTGAGTCATCTGGTTCTTCTCATTGTCTTGTTGCACATTCTACTTCTGAGCTTTGGAAGTGGCATAGGAGACTAGGGCATATGAGCCTTGAGTTGCTCGCTCGTCTGAGTGCCCTAGGTCTGATCCGAGGATTACCCAAGCTCAAGTTTGAGAAGAATTTAGTTTGCGCTCCTTGTCGACATGGAAAAATGATTGTCGCTTCGCATTCGCCAGTCACCACTGTGATGATTGAACAACCCGGAGAACTTCTCCACATGGACACTGTAGGTCCTTCTCGGGCTAGTTCTTTAGGCGGCAAGTGGTATGTGTTGGTTATTGTCGACGATTTCTCTCGCTACTCTTGGGTCTTCTTTCTTGCCAGCAAGGATGAAGTGTTTTCACACTTTCGGAGCTTGGCTTTGAGACTTTTCACTGAACTCCCTAGTGCATTAAAATTCATTCGAAGTGATAATGGCACTGAGTTCAAGAATAGTCTCTTTGTTGACTTTTGCTTGGAGCATGGCATAGAACATCAATTCTCTGCTCCACGGGTTCCTCAACAGAACGGTGTTGTTGAGAGAAAGAACCGCACTTTGGTTGAGATGGCTAGGACGATGCTCGATGAGCATAGGACTCCTAGAAAATTCTGGGCTGAGGCCATGAACACTGCATGTTACATCTCAAACCGAATATTCTTGCGCTCAATTTTAAACTTGACATCTTATGAGCTACGTTTTGGGAGACAGCCCAAGGTTACTCATCTTCGAGTTTTTGGCTGTCGTTGCTTCATCCTAAAACGTGGTAATTTGGATAAATATGAGTCGCGTTCTTCTAACGGGATCTTTTTGGGTTATACTACACATGGTCATTCTTATCGTGTTTATAATATGGAGACTAACACTGTCATCGAGTCATGTGATGTGACTTTTGATGAATCAACCCCCTCCGTTAGTTCTGCATTTAAACAGGCAAATGAACACGACATGGAACAGACCATCTAAGAAGAAGATCCCGGAGATTTCGAGGATGAACCCCTACTACCCTCGATATCAACCCCCGAAGCTGACCCCGCTTCGACCACTTCGGCAAAAGGTCCCGAAGCAACTACCTCGACATCGGTCATCTTGGACCACTCCAACGCACAAGTTGAGGGGGAGTCTACATCCCGCCGCGAGGCTCCACATCATGTTCAAAGGATGCACCCTCCCGAGAAGATCATTGGTGAGCTTGATCAAAGGGTAACACGTTCTCATGCTCATTTCATTGATTCCGCTTTTGTTGCTTCTTTCGAGCCCTTAGATGTTAGTCATGCACTCTCTGATTCTAGTTGGATCAATGCCATGCATGAAGAACTTGAAAATTTTGAGAGAAACCAAGTCTGGACTTTAGTTGATCCTCCACCAAATGTTCATTTCATTGGAACAAAATGGATTTTCAAAAACAAACAAGGGGAGGATGGGACTATAGTTAGAAACAAGGCTAGACTTGTAGCTCAGAGTTATTCTCAATTAGAAGGGATTGATTTTACTGAAACTTTTGCACCTGTTGCTCGTCTTGAGGCCATTACGATTTTGCTTGCCTTTGCGACATCCCGGGGATTCAAACTCTATCAAATGGATGTCAAAAGTGCTTTTCTTAATGGCTTCATAGGTGAAGATGTTTATGTAAAACAACCCCCTGGTTTTGAAAACCCCAAATACCCACATAAAGTCCTTAAACTTCATAAGGCTCTTTATGGACTCAAGCAGGCCCCTCGGGCATGGTATCACAGACTTAAGTCTTTTCTGCTTGAGCGGGGGTATTTGATGGGATCTGTTGATAAAACCCTGTTCACTCTCAAGCATGGCAAAGATTTCCTCCTAGTTCAGATTTATGTGGATGATATCATCTTTGGTGGCTCTTCTCATGCTTTGGTTGCCGAGTTTGCATATGCCATGAGTAGGGAGTTCGAGATGTCCATGATGGGCGAACTCACATTTTTCCTTGGTTTGCAAATCAAGCAAAGCAAACAAGGTACTTTCGTCCACCAGATGAAGTACACCAAGGACCTGCTCAAGAAGTTCGACATGGCTGATGCGAAGCCACTCGCCACTCCAATGGCTACATCAGTAGCATTGGATCCTGACGAAGATGGAGAAGCCGTAGATCAGAAGGAGTTCCGAAGCATGATCGGCTCCCTCCTCTACTTGACTGCTACGAGGCCGGACATACACTTCGCAGTGTGTCTGTGCGCTCATTTTCAGGCTTCACCACGAGCTTCGCAACGCCAAGCGGTAAAGCGCATTCTCAGGTATCTCAAACATACCCTCAAGTTCGGCATTTGGTATTCAACGTCTTCCTCTTTGTGTCTTCGAGGTTATTCCGATGCGGATTTTGCTGGGTGTAGGATTGATAGGAAAAGTACCTCTGGTACTTGTCATTTTCTAGGTACATCTCTGGTTTGCTGGTCTTCCCGCAAACAGTCTAGTGTTGCACAATCGACGGCTGAGGCCGAATATGTTGCTGCAGCTAGCTGTTGCTCTCAGATTTTGTGGATGGTTTCCACTTTGCAGGATTTCGGGTTAGATTATAAGAGTGTTCCACTTTTGTGTGACAACACTAGTGCTATTTGTATTGCAAACAACCCGGTTCAGCACTCCAGAACCAAACACATTGATGTGCGATATCATTTTCTCAGAGATCATAATGAGAAGGGTGATATTGAACTTCAATATGTTGATACCCAACACCAGCTTGCTGATATTTTCACAAAACCCCTCGATGCCTCTCGATTTGCCTACTTGCGTGGGGAACTTGGTATTTGTCACCCGTACGGCATTTTGTGAGGGGGAGCTGTTTTTAATTGTCGTGCATATGCTCATCATGTGTGAAATTGCATTTACATCTCTTGCACTCATATGCCTGATTATAATTCATGAAATCGTGTCAGCTCAGCTCTCTTTAATATATCTAAAACATTCATGTGCATGATGTTTTCTTTCCAAAATCAAATCGTGCTCACTGCTTAGTCTTGAATCTAGCATGTTTTAGGAAGGACTGCTTTAGCTATCTTTTATCTGCTGGATAGCAAGACACCTTTTCTCTGGATGCTAAACATTGCAACTTGAAAAAAATTGTTCTACTTATGGATATTCATCAAGTGCTAAACAAATTGGTTCACTTAATTAAAATCAAAAATTCCATGATTTGCATGCTTCAAGTGAAAAGATCCAGGTGGGTTTGTTTGTCACACTAATCTATTCTAGACTGCTTACCATTGCACATTGGTCTGAACTGGGATAGTGTAGTGTATGCCAAAATCACCGCCTTAAGCTTCCGATGGCTTTCATGCCTAGGCTTGGCTTGATTGGACAGTATAAGGTAGACAAACAAATAACCCTTGGCATTATGAAAAGAACGACAAAATTCATTGATCATCAAGTTTGCTTTCAATCCTTTATTTGAACTGGACTTGTTTGTCTTAAGTAGAAATTGACTAGCTTTGCGCAGTCCCTGCTTTCACTTGTCTAGTTACCTTGATTGAGTGGTGATGCTTTTATTTCAAAATGATACAATCACATGCTGTCATCTTGTTTTAGAGAATGTTAAATTGAGTTGAGCACATGATAATTGGTATTAAATGTTGGCATATTTTTGCTTTATATGTCTTTGCAACTCTGCCCATTTCGAAGCTATGCATCTTTTAAATGCTCCTTGATGCTTGCATTGCCAAAGGGGGAGAAATTTGAGTTCTCTATTGCAAAAAGGGGGAAAATTAACTCAGGAGGAGTCTTTATCTTGCAAAGGGGAGATTTTTCGAAGGGGCTTTTACTCTTTTGAAAAGGGGGAGGAAAATTCTTTTGTCAAGTGACATGGTTTGGCTCGTTTCTGAGTTTTTTATGGTCACTTGTGTGCTGAAATTTTTCAAATTTTCTTGAACTTAAATCTGATTGTCAATGCACTCATCAAGGGGGAGATTGAGAAACCAAGGGTTGGTTTCGGAGTCTGTGATGAGTGATTGACAGAGTTTATCCTCTGGTTCGAAGGGGTCCCTCTGAAGGTGTTCGGAGGTGGTTTCACGGAAGGGTTCGGTGGGCTTTGGTTGCTGCAGCTGTTGCAGCGGAGTGTGCCTGTCGGAGGGGTCCGACAGTACACGATGACTAGGGTTGTACCAAAGGTCTCGGTACTTTGGGTGGTACACCGGAGTGTGTGCCGAAGACTGCTAACCCGGAGAGGTCTCCGGGGTACTGGATACACTTGTCTGCTTGTCTGTGGTACGCAGTGGTCTTTGGAGGCGACGGACGGTTCGTAGCAAGTGAACCTGGGTCAAGCGGGAGGCTAGATGCCAGGGGAGCGGGGAGCTCCATCACGAAGGCTGCGAAGGGGTCGTGGTCGGACCTCGGGTCGAGGTGCGCCAGGAGAAGGCAGTAAGTGCGGAGCATGGCGCTGGGTGAAGGTACTTCGAGACGAAGTCCTCGGAGGCGGGGCACTTCGAAGGGTAATCCAAATGGAGTGACTTCGGAGTATGGTGGATCAAGTCCTCAGCAGAGGCAAGGTGTTCGATGAGTGCTCCGGAGGGAGACACTCGAAGGTTACCCGACGAAGGTCTTAGAAGTCGAGGTGCATCGAAGGCATGGTCCGGGTGAGGCTAGTCGAGGAGTGTGCTCGGGGAGAGACACTGCGACGAAGTGCTCATGGAATGCTTCATGCGAAGGCCTTGGATGAAGGAGGGACTTCGAAGGGTGGTACTCCGAAGGTGGGGCTTCGGAGTGAAGCAAGCTTTGGAGCAAGGCAGGCTACGGAGCGAGGTGGTCTTGAGGTACTTTGGCCATGCATGGCTTCGGTACACGGACTGACGGAGTTCGAGCTGGGAGAAGCTGGGAAGCCTTGGTGGTCCACTCCGAAGGTGTTGGTGCGAAGGCCCAAGGGCTTTGACGGCTTCAGCTCAAAACCGTCACTGTATCGAAGGCTGACTTCGGTGAAGCGAAGGCCGTCAGGCTCAAGGCTTCTCACCGAAGCTACCGCACCTCTCACGTGCGAAGGGGGGCTTCAGAAGATTCCAAGACTGTAAAGGCTGACAGTGTCTGCTCTGCAAAAAGCTGACGCTGTCCCCTCTACAAAGCTGACAGAGAAGCCTCCAAATAAAGTAGACTACCTTTTGTACCCCTCTGTTCTGATGAGACAAATCCAATGTAAACCCTAGGGGTAAAGTAGTCATTTCACATGGGTAAATAGTGGCTATAAATAGTGGGGGCTGGGTAGGTCACATTTAACACTTTGAGCATTCATTGTTGAGCTCCTGTACTAGCCACCACATACTTTGTATTCATCCTGTGAGTTCATTTATTGTGTTCCTTGTTCAAGCAGCGAAGCCTTGTGTCTGTGTTCATTTTATGCTTGAGCTTGTCTGCACACCTCGCTGCATGCTTTGATCGAAGCCTGTTTGGGCGAAGTGTGTTTGTGTGAAGTGTGCTTTTCGGTGTGCGTTCGCTCTGTGTAACTGGAGGCTAGACCTCGCTGATTACTAGCGAAGCACTGATCGAAGCCCGTTTTTCTTCCCGTGTCGTAGCCCTTAGCGAAGTCTGTAAAGTGTGTGTTTAGACCTTCATAGTACGAAGCCCAGCACCAGTTGCTGTCGCTAAGTATTTGGTCGAAGTCCTCAGAGGGTTGTCCACTCTTGCGAAGGGTGAAAGTGCGAAGCCTGCTCGAAGCACCCTGTGTGCGGAGCCTGCACTGACTTAGCAGAGTTGATTTTTCGGGGTTGTGGGTGTAGCTAAGTCTCCTTGGCCTCGAACTTTTGCTCCTTGCGAAGCCTGTTTTCGGAGCTGTAAAATATCTCCGAACTAGAACTTCGAAGGTTGTGTTTGAAGCCTGTTCCGCAGTAGACTAAATTAAAACAGAAGGCTATTTTTAGCCTGAAATTTTAAAAGCTCCCATTCACCCCCCTCTGGTCGCCGTTTCCGGTCCAACACATAGGCATTCCATCGGTCACATAGAATGCATCTCAACAAGTATCACTAACATACAACTAGATAAACATCCAAAATATTTAATGCATTTAAATTGACAAAATAAATGCAGAAAATAATATGTGCATCCTTCACTTACCTTTGAAGAGATCAAAAAAATACTTGATGAAGAATCAGCTGGAGCAGTGCACTTGGACAACAGCCAAACACGTTGTGAAGATCTGTTGTGAAGTCTTGATGAAGCGTGGTCCGAAGATGCGGCTTCTATCCGACCACCAGGTAGCAGGGGCACAGATGTGTAGTATGTGACTCAGGCTTCTGCTATGCCTCGGGACAAGCACCGCTGCATCCCACGTGATGAACTGATGCACCGAGCATCCCCTTCAGTCGGTGTCCTCAGGCCATTCGTTGGCTCCAGGAAGTCACGCGTAGAGCGCTTCTCCTGCGATTCACGCACCGAGCACACCTCCCCTCGTGAAAAAGAATCCTTCCCCAGGAAGGTTCCCAGAAAGATCGGTGGTGGTTTTTCCAAGGAACTATAAAACCGACTAGGGTTTAGTAAAAATCAGGGCAGATGAACCAGAATCCATTCTAGCGAACGCCAAGTGGCGGTGGCTACAATAATTTTTCTGGAGAAAAGGAACCGGTGGAAGGAAGAAGGCCTAAAAATGACTCCGATTTTTTCTATTGAAATTTGTTAAAGAAACCCTATGGGATTGGGGTTCTATTTATAGGCAGCCTAATAAATCAGGAAAAACCCAATATACCTTTAGAGTTTTTTACAGACGCAGAAATAAATTGGAAAAGATAAAATGCCATTAGGTTTTTTACAGACTCGACTAACACAGACTATGGGCCTAAATGGAAAAATAGTAAAATCCTAACTAAAGGTAACTTATCCTGATGTAGAGCTTTCGTAGCAGCAACGGTTCACTTTAGGATAGTGGGTACCCGGATTGGGCCGACCCAATTCCGCGGCTCCCTTAGCCCGATAATTTCTCGCCGCGCGTTTACCTAGGTCAAACCCGATCAACAGACGAACGGATCCCCTACCGTTCCTGGCCCATGTACCCGGATTGGGCCGGCCCTAGTCCGTGGCCCGTTTGCCTAGTAGTCGCTCACCGCCCGTGTACCTGAGTCACTCACGTCCAAAGACATGACAAGTCTTGTCTCCTTTTTGTCTCCTCACTTTCTGTTCACTTTGACTTCTGTTGACAATCACTCATCACTTCTGGAGCCATGAGTCCCATGATCTTCAACATGCCTCCTCAATCTCCCTTTGATGAGTGCATTGTCAGCACCCTCTTCATCAACGCTTTAGAACATGCAAAACATGTGGAAGCATGAAAAACAAAACACAAGAGAACATAAAGAAGTAAATAAAATAAAAGGTTTAACATTAATGACCAAAATCCAAAAAGCCAAAAACGGTCATTATGGTTAAACAGAAAATAAATCAATAAAAAATTGAAATAAAAACTCAAACGAGTGCAATCTCTAAATTATCAACAAGGATATCCAAAGAGTAAGGGTAAAAGAGACTAAAACTTCCCTTGAAACAAATCCCGGAGAAAACCAAACCCCCCCTAAACTCTTCTAAAAAATCAAGTAACCCAAAAATTCTCCCCCTTGTTGACAACTGGACTCATCAAATGAGACTAAATGCACTCAAAATAGACACAAACTCAAACTCTCCCTGAAATGCAGTTCCCCTCAAAATATGCAATGAATGCAACTAGGGTGCAAGTGGAGTGTAAAAGCATGCTTCTCAGATATGATTGACTGCAATTACAACATCTAGTAAGTATAGCACACAAATATTGTCTAAGACACATGGCATGATTAGTGCAATAGAAGATATCCAAATAAAGTCATTGGCACGCATTTTCCGATTTTCAAATAAAAACATCACCAAATTTTCTAGGTAATAGGCAATGTAAAGCATGAAGTGTAGAAGCTAGCTAATATCTACCAAGATAAGCATGATCCAAAACTAAGAGCTTCAGCAAACTTGTTATCTTTTTAATTTTCACGCTTTTTCTTTCCTTTTTCTTTTGTGTTAGGGGTTATTTGCATGTCAACCTTATGCTAACCAACCAAGTCAAGCCTAGGCCAGAATAGGACCATCAGAAGCTTAAGACATTGGTCTTGGCATACATTACAATGTCCTAGTTCATACCAAAGTGCTATGGTAAGCAATCTAGAACAATGCAATGCGACAACCCAAAATCTTTCATGGTGGAAATCATCCAAACCAACTATGACCAACTAGCAGCAGCTACATACTCAGCCTTTGTGGTAGAAAGCGCAATTCCAGTTTTGTTGGGGGAAATAGCTTTTCCCTAACAGGGGTCAAATGACGGTGACCTTCGAAGCCCCCGAAGCCCGGAGCACTACGAAGTCTACTTCAAGGAACCACAAGTTTAGAAGATAAAGCATCGGAGGCTCCTCCGAGGCCCCCACCGAGGCCATCTCCGATGGGTTCCGACGAAAACCCTCCGATGAGTGCTTCGACCTAGGAGCTGAAGAAATATCCCAATACCACTACAGTACAAAGAGCCATACCGGGGGCCCCATGCCCCTGGAGTGATGCATATCTACCACGTTTATAAAACTGTAAAGCTGCATATGTACTCAAATAGTTCTCACTATTTTACCCCTACAAATCCTAAATAGCAGGGCACTGTAAGTAGAAGGTAGAATCGGCTTTTCCTTTGCTTTCTTGCCTATATAAGCAGAGAACGACCCTTGTAACAAGAGGAAAACCCCATAGTGAAAAATACTACAAACTGGACATACGGTTATTATCCTAGAGGAGGCTCGAACCAGTATAAAAATCCTCTCTCTCTCTCTCTGAGACCTTAAGGTTCACATTCTACACCCATATTGTAGAAACCTGCTTGTAGATAACACAATTGCTACAACAAGATTGTTTTCGAGAAGACCAAGAAACAAGCGAAGAATCGAGAAACTGGCAAGTACCGGAAGTCGACTTAAGATCCAGCCAGCACCGACCAAAATCAGCGTCGAAAAAGCTAGATAACTCAAGAGATGATGATGCAGAATAGTAAAGACCAAAATCAGGCGCATAGGTAAGGTACCTGAAAATGCGCTTGACAGCCTACCGATGAGATGTGCGTGGTGAAGACTGGAAGCGCGTGCACAATCCGACAGCAAACTAGATGTTTGGTCTCGTCGTCGTCAGGTACAGAAGCAATCCGATCATCCCTCAATACTCTCTCTCATTGACCTTGATGCCACTCTCGTCCTTGTACAGGCCCCTAGATGTGCCCAAGGGGGTCATCTGAGGCTTCAGCTTTCCACCGAACTCGAACTTCTTCAGCATGTCACGCGTGTACTTGCTCTAGTGGATGAAGATGTCGTCCTTGGTCTGCTTGATCTGGAGCCCTAAGAAGTACTTGAGCTCACCTACGAGGCTCATCTCGAACTCGCTGTGAATGTGATCAGAAAACTTGGACACAAGCTCCTTAGTAGAACCACCAAAAATAATGTCATCCATGTAAATCTGAGCAATCAAGAAATTAGAGCCAACTCTATGCAAGAAAAGAGTTTTGTCCACATAACCCATTACAAAGCCGTTCCCCAACAAAAACTGCTTTAAACGATCGTACCAAGCCCTAGGGGCTTGCTTCAGACAATATAAAACTTTCTACAACTTGAAAACATGTCGAGGAAACTTAGGGTTTTCAAAACCGGAGGGCTTCCTAACATATATCTCCTCCTCTATGTACCCGTGTTGATAGCAAAAAATGGCATTAATGGACAAAATTTTCAAAATATCACTTTTTGGTAGTTTTACTGAAAATATGCCAAGACCTGGCGTAGGATGGTCCAACCGGCCATGTAGGCCTAGTCTGATCGGCCATGTAGGCCTAGTCTGTGTCCGAGTCTAATTAGACAATTACGGGGGATTTTTATCCCTAATTGATTTTGGATAACTTGGACTCATGCAAAATTCCAATTAGAAGCCCAGAAACTCATGACCCACCTCTATAAATAGAGGCAATGCTGATTCAAGGAGCGCCCCCCATAAAAAACCCTAATAGATCCAATCTATTATCTTCCTTTAATTGCATTACTTTCTTTGCCCTAGTTGTAGCCTAGCACATACATCTTTGTTGGTTTGCGCTGTAAACCATCCGTCCACCATGTCGTAATCATAGTAAGTCCTTGTCGGTTTGCTTGTGAATAGTCCGTTTAATCCATGTAACGAATTTTTATCGGTTTTATCGCTTTTTAGTGGTAATTTGGTCCCCAGGCCGAATTACTTTGATCTCTAGGTATTTTTTGCAATGTTTCGTTACCCCTGACTTCCTCAAGAAGTTTAGGCATGATCCATCCAAGAGAAGACGGTCGCCGGAGCCTGAAGGCCGCTTTCCAAGAGTCATCGGTCTGACCGGCCTGTGCCGTGCCGTCATCCGATGTGCCGGAACGCTGCGGTCCGACCAGCGGCATGAGGCCGGTCTGACCGGATCCCGCAGGAGACTTCGAACGCCCTTCGCACCAGAGGTAACTTTTCATTGGAGTTTGTTTTCGCATTGTCTTCAGGGCCTCCGAAGACCTTAGGTCTGACCAGGGTTGAACCTTCAGTGTGACCGACTGATAGGACGAAGGTCCCTTCGGGCCCCTTCGTGTCTGTGTGCCAAATACCCCCTTCGGCAAGGGATTCGCACTGCCGGTCAGACCGGCAGTGTACCTTCAGTTCAATCGGGCTTCTCTGGCTGGTCCGACCGCTTGTCAGGTTTCGGTCCGACCGTCCCTATTCTGGCTGGTTAGGTTTAGTTAGGTTTTATCGTTTTGATTATTTTCCAACACTTCGGTTAATTGATTAATTTTAGAATTATTATTATTTGATTGCCTCGCGACTCCGTTATCCCCTTACCATGGTTTAAGGATTGTCGGAATGTGACATCAACGTTTAGCGACGTTATTGGATCATCAAACCGGCCCAAGTGTGGGGACACATTTTTGTGTCAACACACTTTTTGGTGACTCCGCTGGGGATAAACATGTCAAGCACATCTACATCGGCGACGGGTACACCTACCATCTCTACATGAACAGGACCCTTGACGTCAATGGATCCGGTGGGGATCTCAGAGATTGATGATAGCAACATCATCGTACCCACCGTTGAGGAGCTTTTCGAGAAGGATAGGGTGGAGCTCGAGGCCAGGACAAGGGAGCTACACACTCTTTTTCTTGGTCGCTTCACCAAGACTCGTCGGGGCTTCGTCAAGCATGACAGCAACGTCCCCGACCTCTCTGGGGCTAAGGTAACACCATCGTCTCCTCGAATGTCCTCCCAGGACCTCAAGAAAAAGATAGCCAACACTGTTGACCAGGCCATTAGTGCTACCTTTGCAAACCGCATAGAGGCCATGGTTGACTCGAAATTGGCCACAAAATTATACACGAAGATGGAGGCGATGTTTAGGAGATTCGGTTTTTCCTAGGCTGTTTCCCCCACTCCAATAGCTAGTGTACCCCCTGTCCACCGTATATACAGTAGAACCGATGGGAGTACCGGAAAGGTTGTCGCGTCCTCAGCCACATCATCCATGGCTAAGGTCATGCATGACCTTGTCGGTCCGATCGGCCCTTGGGCCAGTCCGACCAACATGTGCCGGATTGCTCAAGCGACAACAGTCGGTCAGAATGGCCATCAGGCAAATCCTACCGGCCATCAGGCCGATCCTATCGGCCATTATGCCCTCGGTCAGACTGGCCCTATGGCCGGTAAGACTGCTCCCACCGCATATTATGTGCCACTGCCATAGCCTGCGCCCGCACTACCTCTCCTTGTGCTGCTCGCACATCCGCATAGGATCGATCACGTCCTGTATCGAGAGCCACCACGAGAAGAGGAGCCGCACGACCGACACCATGATATACCACCGTGTGTCGCGCCCCCACACGAGAGACGTGCATAGGCAGGAGGCTTAGACAACCTTGATGAGCAGATTCGCGTGCTATTTAGAGAGGTTGCGGGATGGACGCCTAGAGGATGGGGTAGGGTTTATCAAAAGTCATACCCCAATTACTTCGACACCATATCGTACCCACGAGGCTTTAGGGTGCCTGAGTTTACAAAATTTGACGATGAAGGTAGCAAAACCACCCTAGAGCACATAGGTCAGTTCTTAGCGTAGTGTGACGAAGCTAGTGGGTCAGATGCTTTGAAACTTAGGTTGTATTCTCTATCGCTTTTTAGCACCGCTTTCACTTGGTTTTCGGCATTACCGCCGAACTCCGTCTAGACTTGGGCCCAGTTGGAGAAGAAGTTCCATGACTATTTCTATACTGGGGAGACCGAGCTTAGACTATGACACTTGACATCAGTTAGACAGAAGACTAACGAGAGTGTCTCCGAGTACGTTAAGCATTTTAGGGACACTAGAAACCGATGTTTTACTATGAACATCTCCGATAGAGACTTGGCCAACCTAGCTCTTAACAGTCTCCAATCCGAACTTAAAGAGACTCTAGATGGCCAAGTTTTCTTTGATGTTAGTCAAGTGCTACAAAAGGCTCTGGTTCAGGAAAGCCGAACTAAAAGTAGAAGCTTCACCAGAACATTTAACAAACCCAAGGCCGAGGTGCACGGCATGGAGCACTCTGATGAGCGATCATCGGAGAGCAACGATGACTTGTCAGATATGTACACCGTAGAGTGGACTTGGTCTAGCAAGGCCAAGCTAATCACCTGCACTAAGTTACAGCCGTCTCCGACTAAGAGTCAGCCCAACGAGGTGAAGTATGCTTGTTATTTGACCAAGTGCGATAAGATATTCGATTTCTTGTTGAAAAACAAACTCATCAGGTTACCGAATGGTCACATCATTCCGACGGTCGACGACTTGAAGAAATGGGCTTATTGTAAGTGGCATGATTCTCATTCCCATTCTACTAACGATTGTAATGTTTTTCGTCGGCAGGTTCAATCAGGCATAGAAGAAGGACGGTTGAAATTGGATACAAGTCCCAAGATGAAGCTCGACTAGGACCCTTTCCCCGTGAACACTATTGATCTCGATGGGAAGAAAGTGCTTATTCAGCCTGAGCAGGCCGAGTCCACTAAAGGGAAGGAGGTCATGATCGGGGAACCGCGCCCACACACACTCGTACCGAAGAACCCTAAGGTAGGAGTGTGGAAGGTGAACACCAACACATCATCTACAGCTGCGAATCGCAAGAAGCCAAAGGTGACATATGACATGCTTCTCTAGAAGCACCAGAAAAGGGCTGAGAAGGCAAATGCTCGCCCAAGGCTTCCAGTGAGGCCGAGCCCTCCTCGAAAGAGTGGGTTCGACCCATGATTGGCGAAGCCATTGGAGCCACCGCTTCCTCCACCATACCATTGATCCATGGCACAGTGGCCACCATGTTACATTCCACCTCCTGGGTGTCCTATGCCATGTTATATTGTTCCATTTGTGCCACGCGGATTTTATAACATGCAGGGCCAAATGAGCGCTCCAAGTGGCGACGTCTTCTCTAGGATATCCGTCACACCACGAGGACGTCCGGAGGCACACTGTGAAGATATCATCATCAAGGAGGGGTCCCAGGACATCCTAATCCCTAAGGGGACCTCCGAGGAGCAAGGAGAAGTCGAACCGCCGAAGCCACCCGAGGAGATAGCCGGTTTGACTGTAGCCCTAGTCAGACCGACCCAATAAGGCCGGTCCAACCGATAGGAGGCAGGGACGAAATCTCACCAAGCGCAAAACTTCCGAGGTCGATTTGGACAATTCCCGTTCAGCCAAAAACTCTAGGAGCAAAGTCGTAGTGTCGGGTACTAAGCCACAACCGTCATGGGCACTGCCAGGTATGACCAAGTCCCAGAAAAGGCGACTACAATGCCTTTGAGTCCAGGAGATGCGTGAGAAGAAGGCCGAAGACGAGCGAGATGCCATATTCGAGGAGATCCGTCCTCGACCAGTAACAAGACAGGTAAGGAAGCTGAATCTAATTGTCATAAACAACCCAGCTCCTACTCCGAGCGATGACGAGGATGATTTGATGGACGACGATTACATGCCTGTCTCTGAGGGACCCCTTCCTCAGGCGATGGACGTAAACGTCGTCACGCTGCCTGCTGAGTTTGCTTTTCCACAGGATGAGGCCAAGGTCGCTTAGTTGAACCTCGGCCCGCAGGAGGCTATTTTCGAGAAGCCCGATGATACGGCTCATCACTTGAAGCCTCTCTATGTCAAGGGGCACATCGACAGAAAGCCGACCTCGAGGATGCTTGTAGATGGAGGCACCACCGTCAACCCGATGTTGTACTCTCTATTGAAGAAGCTCAGCAAGAATTAAGATGACTTGATGAGGACTAACCTAACGCTCAACGGCTTCAACGGCGAGAGCTCCAAGGCTAGGGGCGTACTTTCTCTAGAGCTGACGGTGGACAACAAGACGTTGCCAACAACATTCTTCATCGTCGATGTACAAGGTAACTATAGTGTACTACTCGGGCATGACTGGCTTCATGAAAATTGTTGTATTCCATCTACTTTGCATCAATGCTTGATCTAGTGGGACGACGACGATGTGGAGGTTGTACCAGCTGATACTTTGGCCCAGGTTGCTTTGGATGATGCATCTATTGATGCCGTCCATGATAAGGTAGAGTGTCTTTCAGGTAGAGATCTCTCGGATTACGACTTTGTTAGCGTGTTCGAGGGGCGTTTTGTTCCCGTGTCTATAAAGCCGGCCAGCGTAGCACGACTATCTCTAAACTAGTAGTCATGTCTAGTACAACTAATTTTGATTGGCTAAAGTCTCATGTGGAGCAATATCAGTCTTCTAAAGACGGTATTGCCGAAGCCATTGAAGATTTTAACGAAGTATAAAAGTTAGGTCAAGGTTTTGCGTCGGCCGATCCTCTAGAAGAGGTCGATATAGACAATCGTAGTATTCCAAGGCCGACCTTTGTAAACAAAAATTTGTAGGCTGATCAAAAGGCCAAAGTAATAAAATTTATTTGGTCGTATGTCGATTGTTTCGCATGGGAGTATAGCGAGATGTTGGGACTTAGCCGTGAGCTCGTGGAGCATCAGCTGCCTATCAAACCCGAGTTTAGGCCTTATAAACAACCCCCTCGTTGCTTTAATTCGGCTGTGTATGACCGAGTTAAAGAAGAGATAGAGTGATTACTTAAGGCTTAGTTTATTAGGCCATGCAGGTATGCTTAATGGGTCGACAACATTGTGCCTGTAGAAAAGAAAGGGAGTGGCAAGATTTGTGTGTGTATTGATTTCAGGGAATTAAACAAGGCCACTCTGAAGGATGAGTACCCCATGCCCATATCCGACATGCTGATCAATGAGGCTTCAGGACACAAGTACTTAGTTTTCTTGATGGCAACACTAGTTATAATTAGATCTTTATGGCCGAAGATGACGTCTACAAGACAACCTTTCGATGCCCTGGTTTTGTCGGCTTGTTTGAGTGGGTTGTCATGACTTTTGGTTTAACGAATGCTAGTGCTACATATCAATGTGCTATGAACTTGATCTTTCATGACTTGCTAGGAGTTACGATAGAGGTCTACATAGATGACATTGTAGTCAAATCGGATGCTATGGGAAACCATTTAGCCGATTTTAGAGTTGCTTTTGATAGGAAGCGTTCGTATGGCTTAAAAAAGAACCCGCTTAAGTGTGATTTTGGCGTGTCGGCTGGCAATTTCTTGGGATTCATGATCCATGAGAGAGGTATTGAGATTGATACCAAGAGGATTGAGAAGATTAGGAACTGTGAAGCGCCGACATGCAATAGAGACGTGCAAACGTTGCTAGGCAAGGTTAATTATTTGTGTCGCTTTATATCTAACTTGTTTGGCAAGATTGATGCTTTTGTCCACATAATTCGGCTAAAAAACGAAGCCGAGTTCACTTGGGGGGCAATTCAGCAACGCGCTTTCGAGAATATTAAACAGTGCTTGTCATCACCGCCTGTGGTTAGACCACCAAAAGTCAGGATTCCGTTTCAGCTATACGTTGTTGCAGAAGAAGGCGTGATAGGGGTTGTGCTTACTCAGGAAGTGGAGGGAAAAGAGTACATCATCACTTTCTTGAGCCACTGCCTATTGGATACCGAAACAAGGTACGTGTTTTTAGAACGTTTATGTTTATCGCTTTATTATGCATGCACCAAGCTTCAGCACTATCTTTTATCTGGCACATGTATTGTCACTTATCAAACCGATGTCATAAAGTACATGTTGCAAAATCCGATTCTAACTGGAAGAATCGAAAAGTGGGCTTACGCTTTAATCGAGTATGATTTGGCTTATGAACCTTTAAAGGCTATGAAAGGCCAAAGTGTCGCTAATTTTATAGTTGATCACCATGTAGACATCAATTGGAGTAGTGATGCTGCTTTGATTGAGGTAATACCATGGAAACTTTACTTTGATGGTTCAACTTGCAAAAATGGCCAAGGTGTTGGAGTTGTGCTCATATCACCTAATGGTATGAGTTTTGAAACCTTGGCCCGATTAGAATTTCCTTGTACTAATAATCAAGCCAAATATGAAGCTTTGTTGTTAGGACTTGAATTGCTAAGTTCTATGGGTATTAAATATGTTCATGCATATGGTGATTTACTATTAGTAGTCCAACAAGTAGCTAAATTGGCTCAATGTTTTAATGGTTTGCTAAATAGCTATTTGGATAAATGTCTGGACATAATTGCTACTCTTGATGATTTTGAGATTTCACATGTGTCTAAAGAAGCCAATTCAATAGAAAATGACTTGTCTCAATAAGCATCTGGTTACCAAATAAGAAAAGGTAGATTTTCCGCACAAGAAAAACCGATGCTTGACTTTAATTTACCTCGCGAGTCAGAGCGTTCCGGTCTAATCGGCTTGATGTGGTCGGTCCGACCGCAAGCATCTGGTCAGTCTAACCAGTCATGCCCGGCTGGTTTGAGCGCCTTGTGCCACTGGTCTAGCAACGACCGGTCTGACCGGCCCTCTATGGCCAGTCTGACTGCCCCATGTCAGGAGGTTTTAGGACACAGAGTGCAATCCAAGGTTTGTAATTTAAACGCCAATTCAGACGGAGATTTGGCGAGTGCTTCAGAAAGTCGTGAGGGTAATTGGAGTACTCCAATAATTCAATATTTGAGGGATCCTAGCAAGCGGATTGATCGGAAAGTTCGGCAGAAAGCGTTTAAATTTGTGCTACTCGACGACGAGTTGTATCGCCGAACTGTTGACGGATTACTTTTGAGATGTTTGAATGTCAATCAATCTAGACTTGTTGTGGGTGAAGTACATGAAGGTCTTTGCGGTACTCATCAGTCAGCCTAGAAAATGAGTTAGATGCTCAAAAGAGTGGGTTTTTATTGGCCGACCATGACTGGGGACTGTTTTAAGTATTATAGGGGATGTGAAGCTTGTCAAAGGTTTGGTAATATTCAGCTGGCTACTGCATCTTTACTTAACCCTATTATCAAGCGATGACTGTTCCGAGGCTAGGCCTTAGACTTCATCAGCCAAATTTATCCTTCCACTTCAAAAGGGCATCGGTTCGTGTCACCAAGTGGACCGAGGTCGTGCCTCTCAAGAACATGACGCAAAATGAGGTAATTGATTTCATCTTGAAACACATTATACACAGATTCGGTATTCCTCAAACTCTTACTACAGATCAAGGTGCTTCGTTTGTTTCTAAGGAAGTATGTGATTTTGCCGAATCTTATGGTATAAAATTGGTAAACTCTTCACCATACTATGCTTAGGCCAATGGTCAGGACGAGTCTAGTAATAAAACTGTGATTAAGCTCATTAAGAAAAAGATTGAAGAGTTTCCTAAAAGGTGGCATGAAGTGCTTTCTGAAGCATTGTGGACATGTAGAGTTGCAAAGCATGGTGCCACCAAGGTAAGTCCATACGAGTTGGTGTATGGACAATAAGTCGTTTTACCTGTGGAGGTAAATCTTGGCTCTTTAAGGTTACTTAAGTAAGATGGCTTATCGGTCGATGAGTATGAGACTCTTTTGAAGGATAATTTAGAAGAGGTGACCGATAAGAGGTTAAGAGCTCTAGAAGAAATAGAGAAAGACAAAAGAAGAGTGAATAGAGCTTATAATAAGAAGGTAAGAGCAAAATCGTTTCAAGTTGGCGACTTGGTTTGGAAGACTGATTTTGCCTTCAGGCACTAAGAGACCAAAATTTGGCAAATGGTCGCCTAGTTGGGAAGGTCCGTTTAGAGTTGTTGAAATCGCTCCAAGTAATGCGTATTTGCTAGAGTCACTTCAAGGAGAGCGATTTCGTAGAGCTTTGAAATATAGATATTTGAAAAAGTACTTCCCAAGTGTGTGGCAAAACGCTTGAAGTGCCGAAAGGCCGATATAAAACATATCTCCTTAAGCTCGTTGTGCTTTTGGCCTACTAAAGTTGGCCAAAATGCACGGGGCGTGTGTTGATAGCAAAAATGGCATTAATCGTCAAAATTATCAAAATATCACTTTTTGGTAGTTTTACCGAAAATATGTCCGACACCTAGCACAGGCCAGTCCAACCGGCCATGTAGGCCCGGTCTGAGTAGCCATGTAGGCCTAGTCAGACCGGCTATATGGGCTCGGTCAGACTAGCCGAGTCTATGTCCGAGTCCAATTAGAAAATTATGGGGGATTTTTATCCCTAATTGATTTTGGATGACTTGGACTCATGCACAATTCCAATTAGAAGCCCAGGAACTCATGACCCGCCTCTATAAATATAGGCAAGGCCGATTCAAGGAGCGGACCCCCATAAAAACCCTAACAAATCCAATCTATTATCTTCCTTGAACCGCATTTACTTTCTTTGCCCTAGTTGTACCCTAGCACGTACATATTTGTTGGTTTGCACTGTAAACCATCCATCCACCGCATCGTAATCATGGTAAGTCCTTGTCAGTTCGCTCGTGAATTGTTCGTTTCATCCACGTAATAGATTTTTTATCGGTTTTATCGCTTTTTAGTGGTAATTTGGTCCCCTGGCCGAATTACTTTGATCTCTTTGTATTTTTTGCAATGTTTTGTTACCCCTGACTTCCTCAAGAATTTTGGGCAGTGATCCATCCACTGGGAAGACGGTCCCCGGAGCCCAGAGGCCACTTTCTAGGAGTCGTCGGTCCGTCCGGCAGTCACCCCTCGGTCCGGCCGGCCTGTGCCGTGCCATCATCTGACCAGATCCCGCAGGAGACTTCAAACGCCCTTCACGCTGGAGGTAACTTTTCGTCGGAGTTTGTTTTCACGTTATCTTCAGGGCCTCCGAAGACCTTCGGTCCGACCGGGGTTGAACCTTCAGTCCAACCGGCTAATATGCCGAAGGTCCCTTCGGGGTACCTTCGGGCCCCTTCGCGTCTGTGTGCCAAAGACCCCCTTCAGCTAGGGCTTCGCACTGCCGGTCAGACCGGCACTATACCTTCAGTTCGACCGGGCTTCTCTGGCCGGTCTGACCGCTTGTCAGGTTTTGGTCCGACCGCCCCTATTTTGGCCGGTTGGGTTTAGTTAGGTTTTATCGTTTTGATTATTTTCCAACACTTCGGTTAATTGAGTAATTTTAGAATTATTATTATTTTATTACCTAGTGACTCCGTTATTCCCTTACCACGGTTTAAGGATTGTCGGAATGCGACGTCAGCGTTTAGCAACGTTTTTGGATCGTCGAACCGACCCAAGTATGGGGACACATTTTTGTGTCAACAACCCGTTCAAAAAAGCACTCTTGACATCCATTTGAAAGTGCTTAAAACCTTTCGAAGCAGCGAATGCCAAAAGTATGTGAATGGACTCAAGATGGGCAATAAGGGCGAATGTCTCCTCATAATCAATACCCTCCTCCTGGCAAAAAACTTGGGAAGCTAATTGAGCTTTGTTGCACATCACAACCCCATCTTCACCTTGCTTGTTCTTAAACACCCAATTGGTGCCTATGGTGTTGCAACCTAGTGGCAACTCAACTAGTGTCCAAACCCGATTGCGAACAAAATTTCCAAGCTCTGCTTGCAAGACATTTATCAAATTCGCATTAGATAAACTGTGAGCAACATATCTAGGCTCAAAGGTGGCAACAAAAGTAGACTCAGCAAAGACAGTGAGTGAACTCAACAAAAGTAGCCTTGGTGATCAGATGTCACCTCACCGGAGTCAGCAGCTGGCATCTCTGGACTTGACCGAGGGGGCTTAATCGAAGTGGAAGTAGTGACCAGAGGTCCGCCCTCATCCTTAGTCAAAGTCTCAGAAGGTGTGGGGTCTGCAAGCTTTGCAGAAGGCCCACCCTCATCAATAGTGGGAGTGTCATCATATTCCTCGAAGATGGACTCTTAAAGCTCATCATCACCAACAAGCTCAAAAGAAGGAGTAAGCGAAGGCATGCACTCATCAAAATAAACCTCACACATCCCGACAAGCTCCTAGGAGTCAATGTTCCAAACATGGAATCCTCCAGAGTGCAAAGCATAACCAAGAAAGACTCCATCCCAACAACGAGACTCAAATTTGTCCAAATGTCCTCCCATCTTGAGCACAAAGCACTTGTATCCAAACGCTCGCAAGTGGCTTACCTTGGGCTCTAAGAAAAATGCGGTTGGCCAGATACCAAGATGTGTTCATAGATTCAGCCCAAAAGCACCTAGGAGTCCTATGCTCATCGAGCATCATCTTGGTCATCTCGACTAGTGTGTGGTTCTTTCGTTCTACAACGCCATTCTGTGGGGGAGAGTAAGGGGCATAAAACTGGTGCTCAATTCCCTAATCACTACAGAAACTGATGAACTGAGAATTCTTGAACTCAAAACTATTATCAGAGTGAATTGCTTGCATCTGACCATTGTTCTCATTCTTCAGCTTCAGGATCATGTCATGCACAAACTGAAAAGCTTCATCCTTAGACTCCAAAAAGAAAACCCACGAAAATCAAGAAAAATCATCAACTATCACAAGCGCGTACCACTTCCCACCGACTGAACGCACCCGAGCTGGACCAACAATATCCATGTGTAATAGCCCTCCTAGGTACGAAGTCATCACCTGAGTCATAGTTTCATGAGAAGCGGCAACCATCTTATCATGATGACAGGGATGGCAAACTAGATTCTTCTCCACATTAAGCTTGGGCAATCCTCGGATGAGGTCCATAGAACTCAATCTGACTAGCAGATCAAAGCTTAAATGACCTAACCTCCTATGCCACCTCCAAAGCTCAGAGGAGGATCCAGCAATCAAACATCGAGAAGAGCCAAAAGAACTAGATAAATCAATCTGAAAAACCTTACCAAAGGGTAAGATCTGGCAAACCAAAGATCCTCTAGAATCAATAACAGAACACATTCTCTTCTTAAAATGAACATCTAAACCCTCCTCAAGAAGTTGAGGAACAGAAACCAACCCAAATTTCCAACCAAAGCAACATTCTTCAAGGAGAAATGTTCAGAAATTCGAATTGAGCCAAAATCATGTACCTTCCCTTGACCATTGTTCCCGAAAGCGATGTACTCCTTGGAGCTCGGGGAAGTGATGCTAGAGAACCATCTGTGATCTCCTGTCATGTGGCGAGAACATCCCGAATCCATGATCCATATGTCCTCCAAGCCTCGATCCTACAAAATCAATGGTCATAAGGGGGAGCAAATGGTCCGACACCAGGTTTAGCAAAAGAGCTAAACCAGTGTCGAGCCATCTGCTCAAAAGACAGAAATCAGAAAGAAGTTGAAGAGTCTGGACCAAAGGGCGGCTCAAAGCACAGTCCTCTATTCTGCCTACTATCATAGCCACGAGGTCCTAAGCCGTACAGAAAAACTTGGAGCTCTGTTGGAGTGGAAACCACCCTCCGGAGCACGGGCACGAAAGTTGTCTCCTCTACCACCACCTACACGATGCGCCCTGGCCTCTAGCCTCTCTTCTTGTCGAGGTACTCTCTGTCTATCACCCTTCTGGTAGAACTGCTCCTACCCACCTAAAGCTCTATCTACTCTCTCAATCTGCTTCTAAGGAGCCATGTTGAAGATCATGGGCCTCATGGCTCTAGAAGTGATGAGTGATTGTCAAAGGAAGTCAAAGAGAGAGGAGACGTAGAGGAGATGAGACCTACCATGTCTTGGGCCGCGTGTGACTCAGGTACACGGGTGGCAAGTGACTTTTGGGCAGAGGGGCTACGGAGTCGGGCCGGCCCAATTCAGGTACATGGGCTAGGAATGGCAGGGGATCCACTAGTCTATTGACCGGGTTTGACTCAAGTAAACGGGTGGCGAGCAATTGCCGGGCTGAGGGAGCCGTGAAATCGAGCTGGCCCAATCCGGGTACCCGGTGCGAAGACAGCGGACACTATGTCTGTTTTGGCATAAAACCGACGCAACTATCCAGACCGCCCATCGGAGATCCGACGGTCCTAAAGTGAAGTCATAGCTGCTACGAAAGCTCTGTGTCCGAATAAGTTACCTTTAGTTAGGATTTTACTATTTTGCCTGTTGGGCCCACAATTTTATTTTTGTGTCTATGTAAGTTACCCTAGGGGTAAATCTGTCTTTTCCCATTTAATGGGCTGCCTATAAAATGCGCTTGTATCCCCCTATGGTTTCCAACTCTTCCAATAAAAAATTTGAGTTCACTTTACCAATTATGACTTTTTGCTCATCTTCTTCTTGAGTTTTCTGTGCCATTGCATAAAAATTTCTCGTGCTTTCAACGCACTGTAGCCACTAGAACTCCTATCGCCAGAGCGGTTTTACTCTGGTATTCCTATGCGGTTCGCTAGATTTTTCTTCCAGCACTTGGCACAAGGTGCCGGTTTTCTTCCTACTGGAAGCAAGCGTCCGCATGCGGTCTTCTACAGAGCAACGGCATCAGCTGGTTTTCTTCGGGACACGCGTGACAACGGTTTTCCTACGGGTGTATGGTTCGGCTGGACCAGGGTCACTCATCGCTGGAGTGCTGTTGTGGGTCGCATGTGGCGCAGGAGGCGCTGAGCAGAGCCGGCCGATGTGTGCCCAGTGCTTGCCTGGAAGGTGTTCGGTGCAAGGCGTGAGAGCTACGCAGGAACAGAAGCATAGGAGCAGAACAGTAATCCCTGATTTTTCCTCGATCCTCATGCATCAAGATTATTTATGTTGATTAATCTATGCTTGTTTTCAATTGGTACAAATATTTTATTCTCAGATTGATACATGCATGTTTATTTATATTTCTTTGTGATCCATGTGCATGTGATGTATTTGTTTAAATGAATGTGAACTGATGGTGTTTATCTTGTTCTTTATGAAATGCCTGTGATTGAGGGATATTTTTAGCACTTTATGATTTGCCTATCTAGTATGTGATTATCTCTTTAATCTGCCTTTAAGCACTTATGTGGTCTCTTTTCAATTAGAACACTGGTTGTTTTTAGGCTAGATTATTTTTGTTGCTTGAGATTTGTTTTGTTTCTGTTGGGGGTATTTTGAGGAGCGTTGGGTGTTGGGAGAAAGCTATAGATTCGAAAGAATTTTTGACGCACCCATTGACCCCCCCTATGGTCGCTACTCGGTCCTACAAGTGGTATCAGAGCCTAGTTAGGGTTTTTCCATACCTTAACCGGTTCTAATCCAAGGTAGCGATCATGCACTTCTTCTAGTAAGTTTCCGTCCCTTGAGGTCTTTGGCTACAATTATTGGAAGACTCGCATGCAAGCCTATCTATTGAGCCAAAGCTCACGGATATCGGATATATGTGTTCATGCTACTTTTACTGTGCTTCTGGATACAGAGCATACTACCCCTGAGATAGTCACTCTGCATGACCTGAACAACAAGGCAGTGAACATACTATTTTTTGGTTTAGGTCCCAGTGAGTTTGAGCTTGTTATCCATCTCGACACTGCTGGAGACATCTCGGCTACCCTCCAGGCACACCATGAGGCGACAGCTCAGGTCAAGACTAGGCTCTATTAGACCTACCGACTGAGACTATTGAAGCTTCGTTTGGTCACTTTCAGTCGATCATTAACAAGCTTCGGGCCAACAAGGCCGATCGTGATCAGCTGGTCTTAGATCATTAACAAGTGCTCAAGGTTCTTCATACCTTGGACCCTAAGATCTAGGAGATCAAGGTATCTTCTATTGCTGAGAGCGCTTCCTATGATACCTTGACTATCGCAGAGCTTTTCAGCAAGTTGAAGGCCTCAGAGGTTGATATCCAGTTGAGATCAAATCTCACTAGTTCTGGATCAAAAACCCTAGCCCTTGTGACACCTTCTGCTGATCCTGCTGCTTTGAGTTGTGCTTTGTCCTCTTTGATGACTATCACTGAGGACCAATTGGATTTGCTAGGAGATGATGACCTTTGTCTTTTCAATAACCGTGTTCATCGTATCTATGATAAAAGAATGTTCAAACGTCATGGCACAAAACATGGTCGCTTTGAGTGTGGTGATCCAGGTCATTTAATTGCCGACTGCCCCAAGCAGAACACACACAAGAAGGGCACCGACGGAGGCTCCTACGACTCCAACAAGCACGATAGCTCCACCTTCACAAAGGGCAAGCCCAAGACAAGATTCTTTCGAAAGGCCCTGAAGGACTACTAGCACAAGAACAAGAAGCGAGACAAGGCCTTCTTCGCTGAGATGGAGAGAACCTACTCCAAGAGATCATCATCTTCTTCCTCTTCATCAGGCTCAAGCGATGAGGAGATCATGATCAAGAAGGGGAAGGACAAGTATGATCCGGCGGGACTCTACTTCATGGCCTTCGGGGACAAGCTGAAGAGCCTCTTGCACCGCAACCGAAGATCCCACAAGAGCGTCTGCTCAATGTCTCTTGGGGATAAAGAAGATAAGCCCCCCCGACAACTCCGACGACAACGACGATGAGAAGGTATCTTCCTATGAACAAGAAGTCGTTGAATTACTTGAAGAGAATGATCAAAAGTTAAAATATCGGGAGAAACTGCTTAGAGGGGCTAAGAAGAGGATAGATGAGCTTGAGAGTGAGCTTGCCATAGCCAATGGCAAGATTGAGATTCTATCTTCTTTCCCTTGCTTGGGTGAGAGTAGTGAGTGCCCTAACTGCGAGGTGTTGTTGTGTGACCTGATGACTCTGAAGTCCAGGTACACAGAGAGGGTTGATGAGAGAGACACTTTGGCCACTAAACTTGAAAGCGCTCAGTTGAAGCTGAAACATGCTCATGCCACTGTCGTTGTGCCCTTTAGAGACTGCCCATCCCATTTACTTGTTTTAGCTGAGCTGAGAGCCAAGAGTGATGAGTAGTTAGGCGAGTTAGAGAGAGTCAGAGCTGAGCTGGAACAGACTAAGCTTGAGCTTGAGACATTGTCAGTTCCACCCACTGTCTGTGAGAACTTCTTGTCTTCGAGGTTGGAACTGAAAGCTTTGAAGTCTGTCCAAGTTGATGAGAGTGTGAGATCTGCTTGTCTTAAGTGGAGGTGCTAGCTTCCTTGAGATAGGAGCTAGATGATGCTCAGAATTAGAACTCTTACCTCCGTCAGATCTTGAGTTGGGTGAGTGCCAGAGAGTCATAGCTCGGCATGATGATCTAGCAGTTCAAGAGGCGGGATGGGTTTGGAGTAGGTTACACCTACACCAAGGCTAACTTTGAGAGTGCCTTGAGTCGTGCAGTGGAGTGGAATAAGATGTCTCTAGATAAGAGATATCCCAAGACTCACTCCACTTAGTCTTTTTTGGCCTGTCAGCCCAAGGATGAAGTGTTCCAAGAACAATTTAAAGCTCCACCCAAGAAGCCTATCTGGATCCTGAAACCCGAGCATCTCCACACTTCTCTTGACTCTCTACCAGGACCCTCACATACCAAAGAGTACCCAACACCACCAAGCCCAAGAAACCCAAGTCTCAACCACATCCCAAGTAGTCTACCTATCGTTGTGAGTTCTGTCAGAGAGATGTGCATCTTGCGAAGTTTTGCTTCAAGAGGAAGCAGGTTGAGAGAGCAGAGAGAGCTCTAGGTGGGCAGGAGTAGTTCTACCAGCAGGGTGGTTGACAAAAGTCCCTCGATGTGGATAGAGGCTAGAGGCCAGGGCGCATCGTGTAGGTCGTGGTAGAGGAAACGACTTTCGTGCCCATGCTACAGATGGTGGTGTTCGCTCCAGCAGAGTTCCAGGACATTTTTGATACGTCTTTGGACCTGATCGTCATGACTCTAGGCAGAACAGAGGACCGCGCTTTGAGCCACGCTTTGGTCCAGACTCTTACACTTCTTTCTGCTTTCCGTCCTTTGAGCAGATGGCTCGACACTAGTTTAGCTCTGTTGCTAAACCTGGTGGCATACCATTTGCTCCCTCTTATGACCATTGATTTTGCAGGATCGAGGCCTAGATGACATATGGATCATGGATTTGGGATGGTCTCACTACATGATGGGGCATCACAGATGGTTCTCTAGCCTCACTCCCCTGGGCTCCAAGGAATACATCACTGTGGGATCGGAATGGCGACTAGAGGGGGAATGAATAGACGCCTCTACAGTTTTTCTTGATCAATCTTGATGGTCAATTTCAGGAAATCAAATGCTTCTCCAAGAATCAAGAAAACAATTAGATGTTAAATGAAATACATGTTTTAGTTCTACTTGACAATCACTGTGTTGATAGCAAAAAATGGCATTAATGGCCGAGATTGTCAAAATATCAATTTTGGTAATTTGGGCCAAAAATACACATGTCTGGGGTCAGGCCGAAGCCCTATACGTGTAGGACCAGAAGTAGCGACCAGAGGGGGGTGAATGGGCGCCTTAAAAAATTCTTTCGAATCTATGGCCTGCTCCCAACACCCAACGCACCTCAGAAGACTAAGCAGCAAAGCGTGAACAGATTGCCTAAGTCTAAAAGTATCTAGCCTAGAAACGACCGGTGTCAAAACAAAGAATCACCAGTACAGTGCTAACAGGCAGATAAACAAAATATTCAAGACATGGCAAATCAAACTTCTCAGTAAAACAATCTAAGTGAACATAGAATGAGATGAGAAGTTACTGTTCAAGATTTATCTCCTGTTCAAAACTTGGCGAAGCCTGCTTCGCAGTGTCAAAGTTGCTTCACAGTGTCGAAGCCTGCTTCGGAGTCCCTTGCCGAAGTCTAGCGAAGGTTGTCGTTGAAGTGCCGAAGGTTTGTCGAGTCTAGCCTAGTTCGAGTGTGGCAGAATGTGAAGTATGCTTCGAAGCGAAGTATGAAAGTATCGAAGCCTGCTTCGAACAGTGTACTTCGAAGCCGACACTTCGAACAGAAAGCTTCGAACAAAGTTCACAGAAATGCAACCTTCGAAAGAGAAGCGAAGCCAAACACACAGCAGCAAGACCAAAACGAAGCCTACACTCTACCTTCGAAGCTAGCTTGAACGAGGTACAACTACCGAAGTGGTAACCTCCGAACCATGGACCAGCTTCGAATCGAAGTGTGCTGATGATCTCGCAAGAGATCTAAGCCTTGAAACATACTTCGAAAAACAAGCTTCGAACTCACAATCTATGATCCTCGAAAAGGACAGCAACAGAAAGATCTCAGAAAAACACACTTCGAGCGAAGTCTACCAGAGAGACATGCTTCGAAGCTAACTTCGAAGCCTGTCGAAGTATGCTTCGCAAAAGTGCCGAAGTATGCCAGAACAAAAAACTTTAGAACAAAGCACACTTCGAAGCAAGATTCATAGCTCACGTTCGGAGTCAAAAGTTCTAGCGAAGCCTTCGAAGATGACGGGTCGAAGCCTGCTTCACAGAGCAGGACAACTTCGAACAAGCGAGGGGGCTTCGCCAGAAACACCCAGAGAAAGACAAAGTCATGTCTACTCGATCAAAAAGGCTACGCAAGAAAAAGCAAAGCTAGAGTACTAGTGTACTGTTGCTACAGGAAGTAGGTACTACTTGCTACAGTGCACATCAACTAGTACTCTCATGTGAAGAACACAACCGAAGCAGCCAGAGAAGCATTAACTCAGGAATAAAATGGACACACGCAAAATGAAACTTCAGAGCTTCGCACGAAATGCTGCAAACCAAAACCGCAGGAACAGAATCTTCCCAAACCATGAGGAATCAAGATAAACTCACAAAGAACAGAAGGAAACTTCCTGGCGGCGCACAAATGAACAAGAGAGAGAATGCAGGAAACAAAATGACCCAATAGATTAAAAAGTGATTTCAGCAAAAGGGTAACCTAACCCTAGGGATTGGGGCCCTATTTATAGGCTGCCCAATAGTTAGGAATATTCCACCAGCCCCTTAGGGTTTTTTACAGACGCTGAAATAAAAGGAAAAGACTAAACTGCCCTTAGGATATTTTTATAGACTCGACTGACTGATTGTGGGCCTAGGGACAAAATAGTAAACTCCTATTTACAGATGACTTATCTCGAAGCTAAGCTTTCGTAGCAACTACGGCTTCTCTTCTGGACAGTGCGATACAAGATCAGCTGTCGTCAGTTTTGCGCCAAAACTGACAAAGCCTCCACCGACTTTGCACCAGGTACCCGGATTGGGCCGACCTGATTCCGCAGCTCTCTCTCAGCCCGACAATCACTCACCGCCCGTGTACCTGAGTCAATCCTGGTCAACAGCCCAGTGGGTCTTCTGCTGCTCCTAGCCCATGTACCCGGATTGGGCTAGCCCGACTTCGCAGCTCTCTCAGCCCGATAGTCGCTCGCTACCCATGTACCTGAGTCACACGCGGCCCAGACACAGCAGATCTCCTCTCTTCTTCTGTCCTCTTTGACTATCGTTGACAATGACTCATCACATCTGGAGCCATGAGGCCCACGCTATTCAGCATGGCTCCTCAATCTCCCCCTTGATGAGTGCATTGTCAACACTTCACTTCTTCAGCTCTTCAGTACTTGCGAACACATGTGGAAACACGAAAACAAAGCACAAGAAAACAAGGAAGAAGAAAAAATAAAGTAAAAGTTTAACCCTAATGATCAAAAGCCGAACAAAAGCAAGAAGCAGTCATTATGGTTAACCAAAGGTAAAAGCTCAAAACGAGTGCAATCTCAGAATCATCAACAAGGATTTCAAAAAGAGTAAGGCCAAACGGGACAAAAACTCCCCCTGAAACAAATCCCAGAGAAAGCCAAAACTCCCCCTTAAACTCTTATCCCAAAATTTCTCCCCCTTGTTGACAAGTGAACTCATCAAGCACTCTATAAAGACACAGACTCCTTTGAAATGCAACTCCCCCTCAAAATATGCAATGAATACAACTGGGGTGCAGGTGGAGTGTAGAAAGCATGCTTCTCAGATATGATTGACTGCAATTACACATCTAACAAGTATAGCAAAAGACATACTATCTAAGACACATGGCATGATCAGTGCAACAGATGATATCTAAAGAAAGTCATTAGCACACATTTTTCAATTTTTGCAAACAAAAGTATCACCACATTTTCCAGTTGACAAGCAAGGTAAAACATGAGATGTAGAAGCTAACTGATATCTACCAAGATAAGCATTGTCAAAAACAAAGTGCTTCAGCAAACTTGTTATCATATCAGTTTTCAGGCTTTTTCTTTTTCCTTTTTCATTTTTGCCAGGGGTTATTTGCATGTCAAACCTTATGCTGACCGACCAAGTCAAGCCCAGGCCAGAACTGGACCATCTGAAGCTTAAGACAATTGTCTTGGCATACACTACACAGTCCTAGTTCATACCAAAGTGCTATGGTACGCAGTCCAGAACAATGTAATGCGACAAAGCAAACCCACTTGGATCTTTTCAAGTTATGCATAAAAAGACATGGAATTTTCATTTTTCTTGATTTTTCATCATTTTTATAGCACATTCCCATGTTTAAAGCATAAAGATGTCCAAGTTGCATATCAGCATCTATGTGAGGAACTAGCTACAAGGCATGTAATAGATAGCAAAAGCACTCAGCCTACACATGCTAGTTGCCAGAAGCAATGGTGATCATTTTTCAAGTTTAAAGCATAAAAGCCATGCATATGACAGATATCAGACATATCAAGTGAACTGAACCAAAGCATGATCATTGACAAGTATTCAAAAGCATGTACCAGCTAGAATAAGTAAAGCAGATCAATCATATAACAGGAGCAGGCTAAAAAGTGTGATATGTGAATATGCATGATATGAACACACACAAAAAGGCTCAAGAAAAGAGTTAAAGAAGAAAGAAAACTAACGCAAAATATCCTAGAGAGGATACACAACACCCAAATCCCCTCGTAAATGCTCAAAAGTAGACTGATCTAGTGGTTTGGTGAAAATGTCAGCCAACTGATGATGGGTATAAACATGAACAAGGTCAATGAAACCTTTCTCATACTGATCCCGCAGAAAGTGAAAGCGCACATCAATATGTTTGGTTTTTTAATGGAGACAAGGGTTTTTCCCTACACTAATTGCACTGGTGCTGTCGCAAAACAAAGGAACTCTGGTAGGAAAGAACAACCTAAAGTCTTGCAGAGTGGAAATCATCCAAACCAACTGTGAGCAGCAGCTAGCAGTAGCTACATACTCAGCCTCAGTGGTCGAAAGAGCAACTCCAGATTGCTTTTGAGAAGACCAAGAAACAAGAGACAAACCAAGAAACTGGCAAGTACCGGAAGTCGACTTGCGATCCAACCGACACCCACCAAAGTCAGCGTCCGAAAAGCCAGATAAATCAAGAGATGATGATGCTGAATAGTAAAGACCGAGATCGGGTGCATAAGTGAGATACTTGAAGATGCGCTTGACAGCCTGCCGATGAGACGCGTGTGCTGAAGACTGGAAACGCGCGCAAAGTCCCACGACGAACTGTATGTCCGGTCTTGTCATCGTCAAGTACAACAGCGAACCGATCATCCCTCGAAACTCTATCTTATTGACCTTGACGCCGCTTTTGTCCTTGTCCAGGCCCCCAGATGTGCCCATTGGGGTCATCTGAGGCTTCAGCTCTCCACCAAAGTCGAACTTCTTTAGCATGTCTCGAGTGTACTTACCTTGGTGGATGAAGGTGTCGTCCTTGGTCTGCTTGATCTGGATCCCTGAGAAGTACTTGAGCTCACCCATGAGGCTCATCTCAAACTTGCTGTGCATCTGCTCAGAAAACTTGGACACAAGAGAATCAGTAGTACCGCCAAAAATAATATCGTCGACATAAATCTGAGCGACTAAGAAATCTGAAGCATCTCTGAGCAAGAAAAGAGTTTTATCCACAAAACCCATCACAAAGCCCTTCCCCAACAAAAACTGCTTTAACCGGTCATACCAAGCACTGGGGGCTTGCTTCAACCCGTATAAAGCTTTTTGCAATTTAAAAACATGTCGTGGAAACTTAGGGTTCTCAAAACCGGGGGGCTTCCTAACATAAACCTCCTCATCTATGTACCCGTTCAGAAAAGCACTCTTGACGTCCATTTGAAAAAGCTTAAAACCCTTCGAAGCGGCAAAAGCTAAAAGAATGCGAATGGACTCAAGACGGGCAACAGGAGCGAAGGTTTCTTCAAAATCAATACCTTCTTTCTGGCAAAAACCCTAGGCAACTAGTCGAGCTTTGTTGCGCACCACAACCCCATCTTCACCTTGTTTGTTCTTGAACACCCACTTGGTGCCTATGGGGTTGCATCCTGGTGGCGACTCAACTAGTGTCCAAACCCGATTACGGACAAAATTCTTAAGCTCTTCTTGCATAGCGTTAATCCAATTAGAATCAGAAAGAGCATGAGAAACATCTCTGGGCTCAAAAGATGCAACAAAAGTAGATTCAGCAAACACAGCAAGAGAGCTACCAGATGAACGTAAAGTTCTCTCAGTCAAATCACCAATGATGAGCTCTGAGGGGTGATCACGCTGAACTGCTCGGGATCCCTGGTGATCTGAAGTCACCTCACCGGAGTCAGCAGCTGGCACCTCTGGACTCGACTGAGGGGGCTTGATCGAAGTGGAAGAAGTGATCAGAGGTCCGCACTCATCCTCAGTCAAAGTCTCGGAAGGTGTGGGCTCTGCAGGAGGCGCAGAAGGCCCACCATCATCAGCAGCTAGAGTATCCTCATCTTCCTCGAAGATGGACTCTCCGAGCTCATCATCGCCAGAAAGCTCAAAAGAAGGAGTTAATGAAGGCAAGGACTCATCAAAAGAAACCTCGCAAGTCTCGACAAGCTGCTGGGAGTCGAGGTTCCAAACACGGAAGCTTCGAGAATGTAAAGCATAGCCAAGAAAAACTCTGTCCCAACAACGAGACTCAAACTTGTCCAAATGCCCTCCCTTCTTGAGCACAAAGCACTTGCAGCCAAACGCTCGCAAGTGGCTCACCTTGGGCTGTCTGCCAAACCGCAACTCATAAGAAGTCTTACCTAAGTAAGCTCGAAGAAAAATGCGGTTGGCCAGATAGCAAGCCGTGTTCATGGCTTCAGCCCAAAAATGCCTAGGAGTCCTGTGCTCATCGAGCATCGTCCTGGCCATCTCGACTAGCGTGCGGTTCTTTCGTTCCACAACGCCGTTTTCTGGGGGAGTGTAAGGAGTAGAAAACTAATAATCAAGACCCTGATCACTGCAGAAGCTGACGAACTGAGAGTTCCTGAACACAGAGCCGTTGTCGGAGTGAATTGCTCACATCCCACCATTGTTCTCATTCTTCATCTTCAAAATCAGGTCATGAACAAACTGAAAAGTTTCATCCTTAGACTCCAAAAAGAAAACCCACAAGAATCGAGAAAAGTCGTCAAAAATCACAAGCGCGTACCATTTCCCACCGACTGAGCGTACCCGAGCTGGACCTACAGTGTCCATGTGTAATAGCTCACCCGGATACGAAGTCATCACCTCAGTCACAGGTGAGTGAGAAGCGGCAACCATTTTCCCATGACGACAGGGATGACAAACTAGATCCTTCTCCATTTTAAGCTTGGGCAATCCTCGGATGAGGTCCATAGAGCTTAACCTGACTAGCAGATCAAAGCTCAAATGACCTAACCTCCTATGCCACTTCTAGAGCTCAGAAGAAGATCCAGCAATCAACAACGCAAGGGCCAAAAGAACTAGAGAAGTCAATTCAAAAACTTTACCAAATGGTAAGATCTGGCAAATCAAAGACCCTCTAGAATCAAACACAGAAGAATTGCCCTTCTTAAAATGCACTTCCAAACCATCCTCAAGAAGTTGCGAAACAGAAATCAAGTTAAAGTTCAAATTTTTAACCAAGGCAACATTCTTCAAAGAGAAATGATCTGAAATGCGAATTGAGCTGATGCCACTTACTTTCCCTTGACCACTGTTCCCAAAAGTGATGTACTCTTTGGAGCTCGGGGGAGTGAGACTAGAAAACCATTTGCGATGTCCTGTCATGTGGCGAGAGCATCCTGAGTCCATGATCCAAACGTCCTCCAGTCCCCGATCCTGCACAATCAGTGGTTGTAAGGGGGAGCAAATGGTCCGGCACCAGGTTTAGCAAAAGAACTAAACCAGTGTTGAGCCATCTGCTCAAAAGATGGAAAGCGAAAACCATCAGAAGAATTTGGACCAAAGTGTGGCTCAAAGCGTGGTCCATGGTTCTGCCTAAAACCTCGGCCATGAGGTCCAGGACCGTAGCCAAAATGGCCTAGAGCTCTACCAGAATGAACACCACCAACTGGAGCACGGGCATTAAAGCCGTCTCCTCTACCACCACCTACACGACGCGGCCTGGCCTCCAGCCTCTCCCCGCGTCGAGGAAAACGCAGTTTACCACCCTGCTGGTAGAACTGCTACTGACCACCACGAGCACGCTCTACTCTCTCAACCCGCTTCCTCCTGAAGCAAAATTCCGCAAGATGCCCTTCTCTCTGACAATACTCACAATGGTAGGTGGGCTTCTTGGGATGTGGTTGAGGCTTGGGATTCTTGGGCTTAGTGGTGTTTGGTGTAGTCTTCTTGGGTTGAGAGGGTCCTGGAAGAGAGTCAAGAGAAGTGTGGAGGTGTTTGGGCTTTGGAACCCAGATGGGCTTCTTGGGTGGAGCTTTGAGCTGTTCATGGATCACTCCATCCTTGGGCTAACTAGCCAGGGAAGACTCAGTGGAGTGAGTCTTGGGGTATCTCTGCTCTGGAGTCATTTTACTCCACTCCACTGCCCGGCTAATGGCACTCTCAAAGTCAGCCTTGGTGTAGGTGTAACCTACCCCAGACCCATCCTGCCTCTTAAACTGCTGAATCATCATGCCGAGCTATGGCTCTCTAGCACTGATCCAACTCGGGATGGAACGGAGGTAAAAGTTCTCATTCTGGGAATCAGCTAGCTCCTCTCTCAAAGAAGCTATAACCTCCACCTGAGACAAGCAGGTCTCACACTCGCTATCTACCTGGACAGACTTCTCAGCTTTCAGCTTGATCAATTCCATTCTAAGAGACAAACAGTTCTCACAGACAGTGGGTGGAACTGATAGTGTCTCAAGCTCTAGCCTAGTCTGCGCCAGCTCAGCTCTTACTCTCTCCAAATCCCCCAAATGCTCATTGCCCTTGGCTTTCAGCTCAGCCTAGATAGCTAGATGAGATGGGCAATCAGCACTGGGTACAACTACAGTGGCTTGAGCATCTTTTAGCTCCAACTGAGCACTCTCAAGCTCAGTGGCCAAAGCGTCCCTCTCATCAACCCTTTCTGTGTACTTGGACTTCAGAGTCGACAAGTCACATAGAAGCACCTCACACTTTTGGCACTCACTGCTATCACCCAAGCAGGGGGAAGAAGATAGACTCTCAATTCTGCCGTTGGCTACGGCAAGCTCACTCTCTAATTCATCTATCCTCTTCTTGGCCCCCTAAGCAGTTTTTCCCGATATTTTAACTCCTGACAATTGCTTTCAAGTAAATCAACGATTTCGCGCTCATAAGATGATACCTTTTCATTGTCGTCATCGTCGGAGTCATCGGAGGAGCTCTTCTCTTCCTTATCCCCAATAGCCATTGAGCAGAAGCTCTTGCAGGATCTTCGGCGCTGATGTAAGCGGCTCTTCGGTCTATCCCCAAAGGCCATGAAGCAAAGACCCACTGGATCGTCCTTGTCCTTCCCCTTCCTGATGACGATCTCCTCATCGCTTGAGCTCGATGAAGAGGAAGAAGACGTGGACCGCTTGGAGTAGCTCTTCTCCATCTCGGCGAAGAAGGCCTTGTCGCGCTTCTTGTTCTCTCGCCGGTAGTCCTTCAGGGCCTTTCTGAAGAATCTGGTCTTTGGCTTGCCCTTGTTGAAGGAAGAGCTGTCGTGCTTGCTGGAGTCGTGGAAGCCACCACCGGTGCCCTTCTTGTGTCCATTGCGCTTGGGGCAGTCAGCGATGAAGTGTCTTGGGTCACCACACTCAAAGCACCCGGATTTTGTGCCGTGTCTCTTGAACATTCGTTTGTCATAAACACGACACACCCAGTTGTTAAAAAGACACAGGTCATCATCTCCCAAAGACTCAAGCTGGTCCTCAGTGATAGACATCAAAGAGAACCCAGCACCGCTCACAGAAGAAGGATCAATAGAAGGTGTAGCAAGGGCCAGAGACTTAGATCCAGAGCCAGTGAGATTTGATCTCAACTGGATATCTACCTCGGTGGCCTTCAGCTTGCTAAACAACACAAAAATGGTCAAGGTATCATAAGATGTGCTCTCAATGATAGAGGATACCGTGATCTCCCAGATCTTTAGGTCCAAGGTATGAAGAACCTTGAGCGCCTGCTCGTGATCTGAGACTAACTGAGCACCCTCAGCCTTGTTTTCCCGAAGCTTGTTTATGATCGATTGAAAACGACCAAACAACGCTTCAACAGATTCACCCGGCTTTTGTGTGAAGTTCTCATATTCATGCCGGTAGGTCTTATAGAGCCGAGCCTTGACCTGGGCTGTCCCCTCATGGTGTGCCTTGAGGGTAGCCCAGATCTCTCTCGCAGTGGAGAGATGGCTCACACGCTCAAACTCAGTGGGACCTAAACCAGAAAACAAGATGTTCACAGCCTTACTATTGTTCAGATGCTGGGCAATGATACCAGGAGTACCATGCTCAGCAACTGGCAATATAACAAACGTAGCATTAACGCAAATGTCCCAGATGTCCGAGCCTTGGCTCATAAGATAGGCTCGCATGCGAGTCTTCCAATAGTTATAGCCATAAGATTCCAAGGACGGGACCTTGCCAGGAGAAGTCATGATCACTACTGGGGTTTAGAACCGGTTAAGGTATGGAAAAACCCTAACCATGCTTTGATACCACTTGTAGGACCGGAAAGTAGCGACCAGAGGGAGGATGAATGGGCGCCTTAAAAAATTCTTTCGAATCTATGGCCTGCTCCCAACACCCAACGCACCTCAGAAGACTAAGCAGCAAAGCGTGAACAGATTGCCTAAGTCTAAAAGTATCTAGCCTAGAAACGACCGGTGTCAAAACAGAGAAACACCAGTACAGTGCTAATAGGCAGATAAACAAAATATTCAAGACATGGCAAAAATCAAACTTCTCAGTAAAACAATCTAAGTGCACATAGAATGAGATGAGAAGTTACTGTTCAAGATTTGTCTCATGTTCGAAACTTGGCGAAGCCTGCTTCGCTGTGTCGAAGCCTGCTTCGCAGGGTCGAAGCTGCTTCGCATTGTCAAAGCTTGCTTCAGAGTCCCTTGCCAAAGTCTAGCGAAGGTTGTCGTTGAAGTGCCGAAGGTTTGTCGAGTCTAGCCTAGTTCAAGTGTGGCAGAATTCGAAGTATGCTTCGAAGCGAAGTATGAAAGTATCGAAGTCTGCTTCGAACAGTGTACTTTGAAGCCGACACTTCGAACAGAAAGCTTCGAACAAAGTTCACAGAAAGGCAACCTTCGAAAGAGAAGCGAAGCCAAACACACAGTAGTAAGACCAAAATGAAGCCTACACTCTACCTTTGAAGCTAGCTTGAACGAGGTACAACTACCGAAGTGGTAACCTCTGAACCATGGACCAGCTTCGAATCGAAGTGTGCTGATGCTCTCACAAGAGATCTAAGCCTTGAAACATACTTCGAAAAACAAGCTTCGAACTCACAATCTGTGATCCTCGAAAAGGACAGCAGTAGAAAGATCTCAGAAAAACACACTTCGAGCGAAGTCTACCAGAGAGACATGCTTCGAAGCTAACTTCGAAGCCTATCGAAGTATGCTTCGCAAAAGTGCTGAAGTATGCCAGAACAAAAAACTTTAGAACAAAGCACACTTCGAAGCAAGATTCATAGCTCACGTTCGGAGTCAAAAGTTCTAGCGAAGCCTTCGAAGATGACAGGTCGAAGCCTGCTTCACAGAGCAGGACAACTTCGAACAAGCAAGGGGGCTTCGCCAGAAACACCCAGAGAAAGACAAATTCCTGTCTAATCGATCAAAAAGGCTACGCAAGAAAAAGCAAAGCTAGAGTACTAGTGTACTGTTGCTACAGGAAGTAGGTACTACTTGCTACAGTGCACATCAACTAGTACTCTCACGTGAAGAACACAACTGAAGCAGCCAGAGAAGCATTAACTCAGGAATAAAATGGACGCACACAAAACGAAACTTCAGAGCTTCGCACGAAATGCTGCACACCAAAACCGCAGGAACAGAATCTTCCAAAACCGTGAGGAATCAAGATAAACTCACAAAGAACGGAAGGAAACTTCCTAGCGGCGCACGAATGAACAAGAGAGAGAATGCAGGAAACAAAATGACTCAATAGATTAAAAAGTGATTTCAGCAAAAGGGTAACCTAACCCTAGGGATTGGGGCCCTATTTATAGGCTGCCCAATAGCTAGGAATATTCCACCAGCCCCTTAGGGTTTTTTACAGACGCTGAAATAAAAGGAAAAGACTAAACTACCCTTAGGATATTTTTACAGACTTGACTGACTGATTGTGGGCCTATGGACAAAATAGTAAACTCCTATTTACAGATGACTTATCCGGAAGCTAAGCTTTCGTAGCAACTACGGCTTCTCTTCTGGACAGTCCGATACAAGATCAGCGGTCGTCAGTTTTGCGCCGAAACTGACAAAGCCTCCACCGACGTTGCACCAGGTACCCGGATTGGGCCGGCCTGATTCCGCAGCTCTCTCTCAGCCCGACAATCACTCACCGCCCGTGTACCTGAGTCAATCCTGGTCAACAGCCCAGTGGGTCTTCTGCTGCTCCTAGCCCATGTACCCGGATTGGGCCAGCCCGACTTCGCAGCTCTCTCAGCCCGATAGTAGCTCGCTACCCGTGTACCTGAGTCACACGCGGCCCAGACACAACAGATCTCCTCTCTTCTTCTGTCCTCTTTGACTATCGTTGACAATGACTCATCACATCTGGAGCCATGAGGCCCGCGCTATTCAACATGGCTCCTCAATCCCCCCTTGATGAGTGCATTGTCAACACTTCACTTCTTCACCATGGCTCCTCAATAGGGCCGAAGGTCCATTGGGCTATGGGCTCCGAAAGCCTATGGCCAACCCATGGCCTTCGGCCAGGAAGCCTTCGGAGGCCCATGCCACCAAAGCTTTGGCCCGAGGAGTAGGCTTCGACAGGCCTGGCCGAAGCCCACTTCGGCAGAGATAGAGTTGGACGCAATTCCGGCTTAGTTTTTATCTCTATCCAACTAAATTATAGCAAATTAGATCTGAAGTTTGGCCCCTATAAATAAAGAGGCGAGGCCAGCTTAGAGAGCCCCCCAACACAAATCAAACTCAAAGCCCTAGCTTTGATCGCATTTATTTACCTTTACTTTTCTATACCTCTTCGTCGGTTTGCCTAGAAGCCCTCCGCCAGCCACTTCGGAATAGTGGTAACCCTTGTTACTTCGCTTGTGAAGTATCCGGTAATCTACGTAATAGATTGCTATCGTCTTGTTACTTAGCCTGTGAAGTATCCGCTAATCTGCATAACAGATTGCTACCTTCGCTACTAGTGCAACACTTAGCAGAATTCGGTCCTCATGCCGAATTGGTACTTCAAACCCTCTTTGTTGCAGGTTCCCCCATGTTCGGAGCTACTACATCGAAGGTGTCCGGAGCTGAGAGATCGGTTTCGGAGGTCATCAGGACACCCTTCGGCGAGACTACAGGCTTCGACGACAGGCTTCGCCAGCACACTTCATCACAACAGGCTTCGCCACGATCGTACTTTGCTCTAGATGAAGTTACGCCCGCGCGTGGCCCTCGCGTCATTATTCTTTAATTTGCCGTGTCGGAGACCTCATGCCGAACCCCACTGTTCGAAGGTGATTGTCGCGTCCAAATCCATTCGGGGTTCATCTTCGGCCGAATCAGTCCGAACGCCGAAGGTACACTTCGGTGACCCCTTCGCACCAAAATTCGAAGCAGACAGACTCTGACCGGTTTGCTGATTTTATTCTGTCTAATATATTTTTTCGGCTAATTGGATTATTTTGTGTGATCTGATTGACTGGCGACTCCATCCCCCTTATTACGACTAAGGGTAGTCTGAACGCGACGTCGGTGCTGCGTCACGCTTCGGCTTGTCCCTAAGTATCCACACACTTTTGGATCATCGAACTGACCCAAGTGCGGGGGCACGTTTTCGTGTCACCACACTTTTTGGTGACTCTGCTGGGGAAAGCTACGCCAACATGACGAGTACGTCTGCATCGGCTACCGGTACATCTACGTCGACTACTACGTCTACACCGCTGATGGACACCATAGGAGGCGCGGATATCGACAACCGCAACATCTTGACACCTACACTTGAAGATATCCCCGCAGAAGACCGTGCAAAGATCGAGGCAAAGTTAAAGGCACTCCAAGACGTGATGCTTGGGGGCTACGTTAAGACACGCGCAGGCTTCATCAAGCGCGACATCGTCACCCCCGACCTCGCTCAGGTCTAGGTAACACCTGTATCACCTCGTTTATCTTCTTTAGAGATTGAGCAAAAAATAGACGCATCAGTAGATCAAGCTGTTAGCGCTTCGCTAGCCAACCGTCTAGATTCGGTAGTCAGTTCCCAAGTAGCGGAAACTCTTAGAAGGTTCGGCTTTACTGAAGTCGTACCCCCGGTCCCTATTGCTAGTACACCCCTGGTATACCATGCGTACGGCAGAACCAACGGCGACACTGGCATGACCGTGATGTCTCTGGCCTCCACGCATATGGCCGAGACTAATCATTATACTTGCGGCCAGACTAGCATTGCATACCATGCACCGCCACCTGCACCGATACCCGCGCTGCCCGCACCACATGTGCAGGCACCCGGACACGAGCACGTCATGCAGATAGCACGCAAGGAAGAGGCCCATGGCCGACACACCGATATCCCACCACGTGTCACGCCCCCGCATGAGAGGCGCGTGCAGGCAACATGCCAAGATGACATAGAGGAGCGGGTCTGTGCACTATTTAGGGAGTGTACCGGCTTTGTGCCCAAGGGACAGGTTAGAGTTTACCGTAAGCCATACCCCGACCATCTTAATACAATACCCTACCCCACAGCTATAGAATCCCTGAATTCACTAATTTCGATGGCGAGGGTAGCAAAACTACACTAGAGCACATTAGTCAATTTTTGGCGCAATGTGGAGAGGTTAGCGGGATAGTTCCCTAAAAGTGAGACTATTTTCTCTCTTGCTATCTGGCACCGCTTTCACTTGGTTTTCGGCTAAGGGGAAGGATGTAATTGTCGGAGAGCTGTGCACTCGCACGCTCATACCGAAGAACCCCGAGGTAGGAGTGTGGAAATAGAACATCAATACCCCTTCGGCTAAAGCTCGCAATAGGCCGAAGGTAACGTACAATATGCTGTTAAACAAGCATCAAAGAAAAGCCAAGGAAGCAGGTCCCCACACTAAAAAGATAAAGCAGCCGAAGGGTCCAAGACTCTCGGAGGGTAGCTTCGGACCGAAGCAGCCGAACTGTAACACCCAGATTTCATAAATCCAGACTTTTATTGAAATTCCATAGAAAATCAATAAATCAAGACGTTCACACACGACCACGTACAATACGATCAATCATTCACGGTTCGTAGACCGTATTAGTACAAAAGTGAATAAAGGTGAAGAGAAACTAATAAAACAAAGGTCCTAGATGAACGCCTCCTTCCAGTCTCGCCTTGACTGGGTCGCTACTCCATACCTTCATCCTCCTCGTAGTAGACAGACTATGGTGGTGTAAGTCAACGGGGGTGAGTAAAAACGTACTCAATAAGCCACCAGATGCAAATATAATGCAGAGTAATAACAAGGGAAATAGTGGCTAATTTTGCGGAAAAGCAATTTGTAAAGCATTTAAATGAGATCAAGTTATTATTACAGAAATGTAAACATGAGTTTGCATCATCATCTTCTAACTCGAGGGGTACAGTCAGCCCACCCTCGCTCAACAGTCCTTACATGCCATGAATAACTTAACCATTCAAACAATTGTAAACTAACTGCGAGAAGTCACACAACCCGCCCTTGACCGTGGGCTCGGCTTTTCGAAAAGATTTTAAATACTCTGATCAGAGGTGTACCACTATACCCACAAGGCAAGCACTCATTACTTACACCAAAGTGTAACGAGATGACCCATACCATGGGAACTCGTGCCAAAACCTTCCATATGGTCCGCCTCGACCCGACAGCACCCTCTTATGGGTTTCATATGGTGCCCCGACGCGTCGAGCCAATACCATACCCCCCTTGAGCCACGTCAGTACAAGTCACCCGCAGGTTGCCCCTTGCCCCCTCCACTATGGTGCATCGAGTCGGATTGTTCCCTACTTTCAGTTAGGACTTACCCATTAGACTTGTGGTTAGTACAGAAGTGCTTTGCAACAGATCCCACAGACCGGTCCTTATAGTGCACTGGGTGCGACCAACCAATGCCCTAGCTTGCACCCAGAACCCACCATACTTATAACATAGCCAACTCCAACAGAGTCTAGAGACGAGAATAACGGGGAAATACATATAGTAGAATCCAGCTATCTATGACTCATTCTTTTTATCCTATAGCAGTTGTGTCGGTACATTGGACAATAGCTAATATAATATTTGTAGAGTGACAAGGAGTGTAGGCTCAATAAGCATGGCTTGGGTTTGCACACAAGGACGGGGATCTAATAAATATAGTGTAGGGCTTGATATTTGACTAATGCAATATTATCCTATGAGTTATAGCGATAATTTATTAAAACATGGGCTCAATGATGATCAAAATGGGGGTTGTGACTTGCCTTGCTCAGCAAATGGTGAAGGTGGAACCTCGGGGTAAAACTTCGGCTCCTCGACGAACTCGTAGTCTTCTCGATACGGAAAAGTAAACATAACATTCAATAAACAAATAAAATATCACAAAACATAAGCATACAAGTTTTATGAGTTTAAGTATGTGGAATTAAGCTCTTTTATTCTGAAGTTATGTTGAAAATCATTAAAGATTAAATTTTAAGGTTTTTCTTGATTTATTTTAGGAATTAACAATTTATCCCTAAGGGGTTTTTATTCATTTATTTAATAAGAATATTTTGTTCCAAAGTAACATACTGTTTTTATGGCTTAAACATGTAGAGAATAAAATGCTGAGTTTAACAAAATTTGAATGGTGAAATTTGGAGTTAAAATGAGCAAGTTATGAATTTTTAAAGTTTAAACAAATTTCTGGATTTTTATTTAAACAAAAAACAGGTTTTGGTCCACGGTGAGCCAGGCCCACGGTGTACTGGGTTACTATGCACATGGACCGGATCAACCAGAGCCGTCGGATCTGGATCCAGCGGCCAGGCGCGAGGCGGGATCGCTTAAGTGGCAACAGACGGTTGTGAGGCCTCGGTACCCTTTCGGGTTAGATCAATGACCCAGGGATTTAATCTGTGCGCTCCGATTGCGATCGTGCGGCCAGGATCAAATCTGGCACGACACGCGCTAAGGGGCTCGTACCCCCCTTCGTCTCCGACTCCAGCAGGCTCGGGCGCGGCGGCGACGGCGACGGCGAGGGCCTAGGAGCCTAGGTCTTGGCGGAAATGGAAAGAGGAAAGGACGGCGGTCACGACCGTACCTTCGATGGTGAAGAAGGACGTCCGAAGGTGACCGGCGGCAAGGGTAGATGGTGAGGGCTCCTCAGGTGCTTGTTGGCGACGACGATCCAGCGTTTCTCACGGCCAGCGGAGGTGTGGTCGAGGACGAGCGGGCTCCGACGGTCACGAGGGTGGCGGTCGCGTGGACGGAGGAGGTCCGAGGTGGCGGCGAGCAGTGTCCGGAGGTGATGTAGGAGAGGAAACCAAAAACGGAGCGAGGCGCTTTGGTGTGGGCAGAGGGCGGTGCTCGGGGGGGTTTAAATTGGGGCTCGCCGGCGTAAGGAGGCAAGGGAACCGAGGGTTCCCGTGAACTCCGGCGAGGTTTCCTTTTGCTCGGCCATGCTTCCATCTAGGTGAAACCACGTCGGCTTTTGATGGAATGGAGTCGTCGTCGATCGGGGAATGCGATCCGAGGTGAATCCGGGTGAATCGTGGCGACCGGTGGTGAGAATTGGAAGGTGGGGGTCGCCAGAAAGGAAAGGGGAGAGATCCCCTTCCATCGGGGATGAAGGGTCTGACAGGTGTGCTCCACCTGTCAGCGGGCGAGCGGGAAAGGAAAGGGTCGACAGGCGGGACCAGGCGGCCAGAGACTGAGGTGCGGGCTAGAGAGGCTGATAGGCAGGGCCAAGCTGACTGCGGGCGCGGGAGAGGAGAGATGGGAGCGCGCCGACAGGCGGGTCCCACATGTCAGTGACGTAGGCGCTGGGCTGGGCTGGGCTGAGGCAGATTGGGGGTTACGGCCCATTAGGATTTAAAGTGGTTTTCTGATTTAAAATAAATCTAGTAATTCATTTATTTGATTAAAGGTTGAATCACTGTTGATAAAAATTTGTAAAAATTCCTAAAATTATACATTGGCTTCTAGATTCTATCATAAATTTTCCAAGTTGAAATTTTAAGTTTTCCCCTTGTTTAGCTTTAATAGGGCTCTTTTAGGGTTTTCTTTAATTAAATAATTCCTTTAATTCCCTAAAATGTATTTCCTTAATTTTATTTATTTTTAAATCTTGGGATGTTACACGAACCCTCCGCACGGCGGCTTCGGACACGGTGGCCTGACACTCCATACAGTAACTTCGGCCCCCAATGGCCGAACCCCGCATCTGTTTTGGACTTCTCCGATAGGAGGCTTCGGCCCGCATTGGCCGAACGTACCTCCAGGCCTGGCAGGACCCTTCGCTGGTGTGGTCTGAGACACCATCAACACTTCCGAACCCCCTTACGGGTAATGGGTTCAGCTCTCAATGGGCAAGGCCACTAGAGCCACCTATGCCTCCGTCGTACAACTAGGCAGGAACCCCATGGGCTCCGTACGTATCTGGGTCGGAGTACCCTCCACAATTTAACACTATGTCTTGTTTTCCCTCGGAGTATTATGGATGGCAGGAACAAACGGACGTAGCGGAGGGAGACATCGTCCACAGATTATCCGTCGTGCCTCTGAATCGTACCATGTAGAGCGAAGCCAAAGGACGCAGGCGCGAGGAGGCCGAGGAAAGGGAGTCTGAAGCCAGTCACCATCAGAGTGGGGTCTCAGGAAGTCCTAATCCCGAAGGCTTCATCACTGAAGTCTGACGGAGATAAGTCCCATACTTCGGTCGGAGCCCGTGCCGAAGCCGGTTTCGATCGGCCGAAAAAGGCAGGTCTGTCCGCCGAGGTTCGCAGCGAAGGTCCCTCCGAACACAGGGTGCAGATGGCCAAAGGGCGTAGTACCACTTCGGCCAGAGTTGACAGGAGCCAAACAGTAGCACCTGACACCAAGCCGCAACCATCTTGGGCACCTCTAGGCATGTCCAAATCATTGAAAAGACGCCTACAATGACTATCTTCGAGGAAATCTGCCCTCAGCCAGCTACAAGACAGGTATGGAGGGAAAAGCCGGTTGAGATTACCAACCCAGCTCCTAGTTTGAGCAATGACGACGAAGACACGCTCGACGATGATTACTTGCCTGTCTCTGAGGGACCCGCACCGCAGGCGATGGACATCAACATTGTCACGCTGCTCGCTGAGTTCGCCGTGCCACAGGACGAGGTCGAGGTCACTCAAATGAACCTCGGCCCGTGCAATGCCATCTTCGAGAAGCCCGAGGACTCGGCTCACCATCTAAACCCCTCTACGTCAGAGGACACATTGATGGAAAGCTGATTTCCCGAATGCTCGTCGACGGTGGCGCCACCGTTAACTTAATGCCTTACTCGTTGTTGAAGAAACTTGGCAGGGACGAGGATGATATGAAGAAGACCAACCTGATGCTCAATGGCTTCAACGGCGAGAGCTCCGAGGCCAAGGGTGTACTCTCCATGGAGTTGACGGTGGGCAACAAGACATTGCCAACGGCATTTTTCATCATCGACGTACAAGGTAACTACAGCGTGCTACTTGGGCGCGACTAGGATTCACGTGAATTGCTTGCATTACTTCTACTCTACACTAGTGCCTGATACAGTGGGACGGCGATGAGGTAGAGGTCATTCCCACGGATACTTCGGCCCAAGTAGCATTGGCCGATGTATCGGTCGACGCCATCCATAACAAAGTAGAGTGTCTGTAAGGGAGGGATCTTTCGGATTACGACTTTGTTAGCGTATCCGGAGGATGTTTTGTTCCAGTGTCTGTAAAGCCGGCTAGAGTAGCACGGCTGTTTTTGTATCAGTAGTCATGTCTAGCAAGAGTAATCTAGATTGGATAAAGTCTCGTGTGGAGCAATATTGGTCTAGTAAAGACGGTATTGCCGAGGCCATCGGGGACTTTAGCGAAGTAGAGAAATTAGGGCAAGGTTTTGCGTCGGCCGATCCCTTGGAGGAAGTTGACATAGGTAATGGTAGCATCTCGAGGTCGACTTTTGTAAACCAACATTTACAGCCTGATGAAGAGGCTGAAGTAATAAAGTTATTTCGGTCGTATGTCGATTGTTTCGCATGGGAGTATAGCGAGATGCCAGGACTAAGCCGCGAGCTTGTGGAGCATCAGCTGCCTATCAAGTCCGGATTCAGGCCTTATAAGCAGCCTCCTCGTCGCTTTAACTCAGCTGTCTATGACCGAGTTAAAGAAGAAGTAGAGCAGCTACTCAAGGCTGAATTTATTAGGCTGTGCAGGTACACGGAATGGGTTGCTAACATTGTGCCTGTAGAGAAGAAAGGGAGCGGCAAGATACGAGTATGTATTGATTTCAGGGATCTGAACAGATCCACTCCAAAGGACGGGTATCCAATGTTGATAGCCGACATGCTGATCAATGATGCTTCAGGACACGACGTACTAAGTTTTCTTGATGGCAATGTCGGTTATAATCAAATCTTTATGGCCGAAGAGGACGTCTACAAGACTGCCTTTCGATGCTCATGGTTTTTTCGGTTTATTCGAATGGGTCGTCAGTGACTTTTGGCTTAAAGAATGCCGGCACCACGTATCAGCGCGCCATGAACTTAATCTTTCATGACTTGCTAGGGGTTATGCTATAAGTTCACATCGATGATGTTTTAGTCAAATCAGACGCTATGGGAAACCATTTAGCCGATTTGAAGGTTGCTTTTGATAGAATGTGACAGTATGGTTTGAAAATGAACCCACTCAAATGTGCTTTTGGTGTGTCAGCGGGTAAGTTCTTAGGTTTCATGATTCATAAGAGAGGCATAGAAATTGATCCTAAGAGGCTTTAGAAGATTAGAAACATTGCAGCGCCGACGTGCAAAAAGGACGTACAAAAGTTGCTAGGAAAGATGAACTATTTGCGTCGCTTTATATCCAACTCGTCCAGCAAGATTGATGCCTTTGTCCCCATACTCTGGCTAAAGAATGAAGTCGAGTTCACTTGGGGGGCAAGCCAGCAAAGTTCCTTTGAGAAGATCAAGGAGTGCTTGTCATCACCGCCTGTGGTGAGAGAACCCAAAGTCGGGATTCCGTTTTGTCTATACATCACCGCTGAAGATAGCGTGATTGGGGCCGTGCTAACCCAGGAGATAGAGGGAAAAGAGTACATCATCACGTTCTTGAGTCGCCGACTGCTGGATGCTGAAACCAGGTACGCGTTTGTGGAACGTTTGTGTTTATAACTTTATTACGCGTGCACCAAATTACGCCATTATCTTCTCCCTACTACATGTGTTGTCGTTTGCCAAACCAATGTTATAAAGCACATGTTACAGAAGCAGGTTCTAAGTTGAATAATCGGAAAATGGGCTTACACGTTGATTGAGTATGATTTGGCCTACGAACCCCTGAGGGAACTGAAAGGCCAAATCATAGCCAACTTTATAGTTGATCACCACATAGATGTCAGCTGGAGTGACAATATTGCTCTAGTTGAAGTAGTACCATGGAAACTTTATTTCGATGGTTCGGCTTGCAAGAGTGGCCAAGGTATTGGAGTGGTTCTCATATCACCTAATGGAATGCACTTTGAGACTTCAGCCCGTCTAGAATTTCCATCCACTAATAACCAAGCCGAATACGAAGCTTTATTGCTAGGTCTTGAATTACTAGAATCTATATGTGCTAGACATGTCCACGTGTATGGTGATTCCTTGTTAGTAGTGCAACAAGTAGCTAAGAGTGCTCAATGCTTTAACGGCTTGCTAAATAGTTACTTGGATAAATGCCTAGACATAGTTTCTGCTTTTGATGACTTCAAAATCTCTCACGTGTCAAGAGAAGCCAATTCAGTCACAAATGATTTGGCTCAGCAAGCATCTAGCTACCAAGTTAGGAGAGGAAAATTTTCTGTATGGGAGAAGCCGATGCTTGGTCTCATTGTCGAAGCTAGTGACGGTGGGCAAGCGCGCCCTCCGGCTGCCGAAGGTCACTGCGTACTGAGGTCCCTGGACCGGAATACTCTGCCCACCGAGGGACCTGGCGCACCGAAGGTCCCCGCACAGTGAGGGCTCCTGGGAGTCCGAACCCTCTGGAGGGCTTTGGCCCAACACACTCCGAATGGCTAGCCTGGCCAGGCTTCGGCAGAAGTAGGGACGGCTCAGAGGGCACCACGAAGTCAGTAATTTAGAAGTTTTTTCAGAAGGTGAGCCAGCGAGACTCTCTGAAACCTTATAAGGGCGATTGGAGAATCCAAATCGTCCAATATTTGAGAGACCCTAGCCAAAGGGTTGATCGGAAGGTTCGGCGACAAGTGTTCAAATTTGTGTTAATAGATGACACATTGTACCGTCGAACCATCGATGGAGTATTATTAAAGTGTTTGGACCATGAACAGTCCTAGGTGGCTATAGGAGAAGTCCATGAAGGACTTTGTGGCACTCACCAGTCGGCTTAGAAAATGAGTTGGATGCTCAAAAGAGCAGGTTTTTATTGGCCGACTATGACTGAAGATTGTTTTAAGTACTATAGATGACGTGAAGCATGTCAGAGGTTTGGCAATATTCAATTAGCTCTTGCCTCATTACTCAACCCTATTGTCAAGCCATGGCCATTTTGAGGATGGGGTTGAGACTTCATCGTCCAGATTCACCCTCCTTCCTCAAAAGGGCTTCAGTTCGTGTTGATGGCGACGGATTACTTCACTAAGTGGACCGAGGTCGTGTCCTCTCAAGAACATGACTCACAATGAGGTAGTTCGTTCGATTCTGGAGAAGTGAGGGACTTTGCCGAATATTATGGTATTAAGTTGATAAACTCTTCACCTTACTATGCTCAGGCCAATGGTCAGGCCGAGTCTAGTAATAAAACCATTATTAAGCTCATTAAGAAGAAAATTGAAGAGTTTCCTAAGAGGTGGCATGAAGTGCTTTCCGAGGCTGCTATGGGCTTGTAGAATTGCAAAGCACGGTGCTACCAAAGTCAGTCCGTATGAATTGGTATATGGACAAGAAGTTGTTCTACCTGTAGAGGTAGATCTTGGCTCCTTAAGAGTGTTAAAGCAAAATGGCTTATCGATCAACGAGTATGAAACTCTTCTGAAGGATAATCTAGAGGAAGTGACCGATAAGAGACTAAGGGCTTTAGAAGCAATAGAAGTAGACAAGAGGAGAGTGGCTAAAGCCTACAATAAGAAGGTTAAACCAAAATCATTTCAAGTAGGAGATTTGGTGTGGAAGACGATTTTACTCTTAGGCACGAAGAGTCCCAAATTTGGTAAATGGTCACCTAGTTGAGAAGGTCCTTCTAAGATAGCCGAAATCGCTCCCGGCAATGCATACGTGTTGGAATCTCTGCAGGGAGAGCGGTTTCGAAGAGCTTTGAATGATAGGTACTTGAAAAGGTATTTCCCAAGTGTGTGGCAAACATCATAAAGGGTGTCTAAAAGCCAATATGGATGGTATCGTCTTCATCTCATTGTGCTTTTAGTTCACTCAGTTCACTAAAAGGCAGGGGGGCATGTGTTGATAGCAAAAAATGGCATTAATGGTCGAGATTGTCAAAATATCAATTTTGGTAATTTAGGCAAAAAAATACACATGTATGGGGTCAGGCCGAAGCCCTATAGGGCCGAAGGTCCATTGGGCTGTGGGCTCCGAAAGCCTCTGGCCAACCTATGGCCTTCGGCCTGGAAGCCTTCGGAGGACCATGCCAGCAAAGCTTTGGCCCGAGGAGTAGGCTTCGACGGGCCTAGCCGAAGCCCACTTCGGCAGAGATAGAGTTGGACGCAATTCCGGCTAAGTTTTTATCTCTATCCAACTGAATTATAGCAAATTAGATCTGAAGTTTGGCCCCTATAAATAAAGAGGTGAGGCCAGCTTAGAGAGCCCCCCAACACAAATCAAACTCAAAGCCCTAGCTTTGATCGCATTTATTTACCTTTACTTTTCTATACCTCTTCGTGGATTTGCCTGGAAGCCCTCGGCCGGCCACTTCAGAACAGTGGTAACCCTTGTTTCTTCGCTTGTGAAAGTATCCGTTAATCTACGTAATAGATTGCTATCGCCTTGTTACTTAGCCTGTGAAGTATCCGCTAATCTGCGTAACAGATTGCTACCTTCGCTACTAGTGCAACACTTAGCAGAATTCGGTCCTCATGCTGAATTGGTACTTCGAACCCTCTTTGTTGCAGGTTCCCCTACGTTCGTAGCTACTTCATCGAAGGTGTCCGGAGCTGAGAGATCAGTTTTGGAGGTCATCACGACACCCTTCGGCGAGACTACAGGCTTCGATGACTAGGCTTCACCAGCACACTTCATCACAACAGGCTTCGCCACGATCGTACTCCGCTCTGGATGAAGTTACGCCCGCGCGTGGCCCTCGCGTCATTATTCTTTAATTTGCCGTGTCGGAGACCTCACGCCGAACCCCGCTGTTCGGAGGTGATCGTCGCGTCCAGATCCGTTCGAGGTTCATCTTCTGCCGGATCAGTCCGAACGCCGAAGGCACCCTTTGGTGGGATACTTCACACGGGACGCCGAAGGTACACTTCGGTGACCCCTTCGCACCAAAATTCGAAGCAGACAGGCTCCGACCGATTTGCTGATTTTATTCTGTCTAATATATTTCATTCGGCTAATTGGATTATTTTGTGTGATCTGATTGCCTGGCGACTCCACCCCCTTATTACGACTAAGGGTAGTCGGAACGCGACGTCGGTGCTGTGTCACGCTTCGGCTTGTCCCTAAGTATCCGCACACTTTTGGATCGTCGAACTGACCCAAGTGCGGGGGCATGTTTTCGTGTCAACACACTGTTGCAATTTAGAAAAAGTTCAATTAATTCAATTTAGCATTCAAGCAGATTTCAGAAGTGACTTTGAGTTAATTTCTCAGATTAGTTACCTATCTCAAGCAATTAAAACCTGAAACAATTTTATCTGTTCATGCAAGATCAAACAATATAAATCTGATTTAGAATGACATAAACTTGATGTTGCATGGTTCTAAAAACATAAGATTGAAGGTCCAACACTCAATCAGACACACCACAGTAATTTCAGATCAGCAGAAATCAGTACTGAATTTGATGTATCAGGGCACAAAACTGATTACAAGAATAAACTTGAGCAGTAGTTTATGAGATGATGAAGCAGGATGAATTCTACACTACAATGTTGGTTGAATTTAAAATATCTAAGACTAGTATGTGCTCAACTCAGATATCAAAACAGAACAGTAATAGAGAAACACTTTCTGCTGAAAAGAATTATCCTGCAAAGAATTTTAACAGAAGAAAAATACACAGCTAGAATTTAGACCAGCAAGTTACTCAATACATATGTTGAAAATTTCTGTATCAGGATTTCAATAGTAAGAAAATTAAGAGTAGAACAATCTATTCAATAAACTGGCAATAACAGACTACCGAATTCAGAGGTTCAGATAACTTGTCAAGCAAATACATGTTCAATACAGTACTCACATAAAAAACATTCTGAACTAATCAACTTATTGAACTGAAATTGAGTACACACTTCAGGAACAACGGGGGTACAAACTCAACTGAAACTCTACCAAATATAGCTGAAAGTGATTACACACTCATATGACACTAGAATTATCAACTCTGAAAGTATTCAAATCAGGATTTCAAATAAAACTGATGCTGAACAGTAAGTAGGAGGAAGTAGTGACAAACGTGATGACTACAAAGTGTATAATTAGAAGTTGATGAAGTCAAACATGAACACTCATCTCAAATTAATATTATACACAAAAACTTTCAGAAGATTTAGATAAAACTACTACTGAGTTTGTAGATAAATATTTTCAGACCAGAACTGAACCAATCACTAGTTAAAAACTGACAGGTTTACCAAAAGCTTCAGGAAACACCAGCAGCACTGTACAGAATAAATCTGCCAAAACCAAACCAGTAAACTCACAATATAGATGTTCACTGCACATGACAAAGAACAGTGACAAATACAGCACTTCACAAACTCATACAATCCAGTAGTAACACATAGCTTAGCTAACAGAAAACCAGAACAAAAAACAAAGATCTGAGAGTGTTCAGCAGAATACTAGTGGATCTGATATTTTTTCAGAACTAAAACAGTGCTATACTCAGAGAGCAAATGGTTCAAACACTAATATTGCTGGCTGACATCAAGTATTAAAGATAAATCAGAGAAAGAACTTGTCAACAAATAATAGCAAAACAACAATTGTAGCAGTATATGATAAACAAAAAGATAGTCACACATTCCATACCAGAATGATTAATCACTCAGAAAAGGTTTTCAAATCAAAATATAATCCAATCTTGCAGCAAATTCAGTAGAGCGCAGTGTTGGCGTAAAATATTACGCTAACAGGTTTCTGTAGAATAGAAACTAACAAACGAAGTGTTTGCGAAGAGAACTGTTCTAAGCCTCCGAAAGGATAACAACTTAGAATAGTTCGAATGTGTGTATTGAATAACTTGTATTCGGTCCCTATTACAGGGTGAAATGGGGGGTATTTATAGGCCCAAATATTAAGGAAAAAACCTATTTACCCCTCTATTACAACCGACATAGTGGAAACTATTCGGTACCCTTGATAGGGCTAAAATGGTAAAAGACTAATCTAATGATATAAAAGATAGATCTTCCATCTTAGCTAGCAATAAAGATCTTGAATTGCCTTAGTTCGAAGATGTACTTCGAACCAATGCCTATCTTCGTACTTCGAACTTGACTCAGGGCATCTTCGAAGATGGACAACTGGAAACCTTCGAATCCAGTATCTGCTGTCATGCTGTTGCGGTAATAACCCCGAAGATGAGATATTTTCCCCCAACAGTAGCCCCTCGAATACTCTTCTCCGTTTAACCTGTAATGTTAGGAGAGCAGTATACGCAAGGAAAAAATAACCAGACAGGGGTTATTAAATTTCAATTCATCTCCGAAAAGTACGAAGATGTAAACTCCGAATCAGTCTTAAGATAACTATTTTTCGAACTATCTTAGAACCGTCTCAGAAGTTTGAGAGTCTTTTAGACTTAGAGTAAATAGCCGTTAGCTTTCTGTTCCTAACGGAAACTGTAGAAAGCGTTAATTTTGGAGAAAAGTAACGGCAGGAATGCGAAATGACATGGGCTAACGGTAAGAATGTAAAGTTTAGGCTATAAATAGATAGCCTAGAACTTACCAGATTACCTTTTCACTGCTCTCTCGCAATCAAGCACTTTTTGAGCCCCTCGAGTTCTTTGAGCCCTAGCCTCCATTTCCCCAAAGCAATCCGGCGACCGCAATGGTGAAGACCAAGGGATCGGGAGCTCCGTCGGCCTTGGCTCGGCAGCAGGCGGCTGCAGCAGCAGCGGCTGCAGTGTTGGCGGCGGCACCTCCAGCTTCTGCAGCGACATCCATGACAGCAAGAGGGAGAAATCCCCAAAGTATTGATGATCAAAGTCTCTGCCCGCCATCAACGAAGTATTTGGACCAGTCTTTTCAACTGGGGTCCTCTACCTGCAAGAGAGAATCACTAGCAATAGCAGTGGAAGGGAAGATCAGTACCGGAGTGATGATTCGCAAGCCCGGAAAAGAGCTTATTCCGTCACCAAGGCCCGAAGAAGTGGTTGTATTCGAAGCTTTCTTCGAAGCCGGCTTGGGCCTTCCTGCAGTAGACTTCCTGGCAGAGGTACTCGATCTATTCCATGTCACCCTCCCTCAATTATCTCCAAATGCAGTAGCTAGACTAGCTATCTTCGAATGGGCCTCGAGAGCCGAAGGCTGTGAAGGGAGGGCAGAGATCTTCGCTGCATTACATAGGGCTTCATGCCAGCCTAAGACCTTCATAGGTCCCGGAGGTGAAAAAGTAGTGGTTGCCTTCAGAAGCATTAATTTTAGACTCCGGGATGAATATGCCCTGCAATTCCCTGCTAAGGCCATCAACGCAAGATGGTACACTGACTGGGTTATGAGGTGGTTCTATGCCGAAGTTGGGGCAGGTAACCCTCTGGCCGGACCTTTGAAAGAGATCCAATTTCGGAAGGAAGCCTTAGTGCATCCCGGCCAGGATCAGCTCGAAGCTCGTCTCAACCTGCTCCAAAGGATTAGCCGAAGGTTAAGCATGCGGGATTTAGCCGAAGAATACCTCGGGTTGCAAATCTCTCCACTGATGGCCAACTGGCCTATCGTCTTCGAAGAGGATTCGGAAGGCGGTCTTCGAAAGATTACCGTGACTTCGAGTCCTGCAGGTAACTTCGAAAACAACATGTAATATGCGTATTCACTTCGAAGATAGACTAACTTGATTTATTTATTTTTTAGCTTCTTCAGCCCCTATTACTTCGGAGCAAATCATAAGGGCTTCGGAGAAGATTTTGGGTGCTCCAACTCCGACCGAAAAAGAATGGAGAGTCAAATTAGTCGGGAGTTGGGAGAGATTTAACAGAGTATGGGGAATGTTGGAAATGACTCCGCCCCCTCTGATGGACTGGGTGACTTCGGAGAAAGGACCCAAGAAGAGGAAAGCCGAAGCTGGGACTTGGAGCTCCGCAAAGACTCCGGTGAAGAAGGTGGCTCGGAAGCCAAAAAATCTTGCACCTTCGAATCCCGCACCTTCGAGCTCAAGGGCTTCAGTTTCCGACTCCCAAGAAGAAACAGGGAGATTGCTTGTGCGTCTAATAGAAGAAGATGAAACTCAAGGGACTGCACAAGTCGAAGTACCTACGAACGTGCCGGAGTCCCAAGATAATGTTGATCAACCAAGGACTTCGGTAGTTCAGGAAGAGGCATCTCAGGACGAAGTTCCTGTGAATGAGAGCGGGATTGAAGTTACTATAGCTTCGATCCCCGAAGAACCAATGAGGACTGTTCACGACGATGCTCCTGCAATCCAAGACTTAACGGCTGATTCGGATGAAGAACTAGACTTCGATCCACCGAACAGTCCGACAATGACTCCACTGCAAAATGTCAAAGGTAGACTTCGAACATCTTTTTCATGTTTATTTTGAGTATTTATACAATGTATAATACTTTTCATTATTTTTATAGAGTTCACTCCTATGGAAGAAGTCCGTCAAGAAGAAATAATTCCTGGACCTTCGACAACTTCGGAGCCAGCCCAGAGAGTTACTCAAATGGGACCTGGAAGAGGCAAAAGACATATAGAGCCCCTCCCTGATATAAGCTCCGAATCAACTCTGTCTGATTCAACAGACGAGAGCCAATCTTCCGGGGAGGGCCAGTCTCCAGTGGCTCCGAAGACCACAGGCCAAAGCTCTGGTCCTTCGCTGAACGAAGATGACTAACAGGCAATAAGCATGCTCCCCTTGCTGGCTCCTTTCTTAGGGCAAACAACTGGTCTTCGGACTTTGCTCGAACCTTTGGATCGAGCTAGCCATGACATAGGGGAGACCAATTTAGTGGCCATCCTGAGCAAGGCTGACAGGACGGAGCTTAATGTCGCTATTGAATGTGCAGCCTACCAGGTACGAAGCAACTGCGAAATATTATAGAATTCATCTTCGAATAAATATTTACCTTAGTTTTTTATTTTTACAGCAAACTGTCTTGGCCCGAGCTGCAAATATATGCAATGACGAAGAAATCGCTCGGCTTCGGGAAGAAAATAGTGCCCTTCAAAGGAATTTTAACATCTCTGAAAGTCGAGTGGCTCAAATGGATAATATAATATCAACAGAGCGAAGGGCCAGGCAAAGCTTGGAGGCTGCGAAGAAAGAGCTCGAAGCAGAGAGGATTGTGCTTCGAGCAGAAGTTGAAAAACTGCGGGCGGAGCACGCTACTGCGGGGTCCGAGCTCGTCCGACTCCAAGAGGAAGCTAGCCAACTGTTAAACCAGAAGAACATCTTGACCACTGAGAATGCTAGGCTTTCTGGGGTTTTGGGCGAAGTCACTTCGACGAAGGATGCGCTGAACGAAGACAAGTTAAAGTCTGAGAAGGTGGCTGCGGAGGTTATGAGTCAGTTGTTAGATGTCCTGGAGTACTTCGGTACTACTGGGACACTTCCTTCTGACGATAACATCACTCTTCTGCGCCGGTTAAAAAGGATCCAAGGAGTGGCGAAGCAGATGAAGACGGCGGGTATTAGATACGGAGAACTCTCCGGACAAGTGTCTGCTGTTGGTCTACTTCGTTACTACGAAGATCTGGGCCGATCGATAACTCCGGACGCAGGAGGGGGCCCAATCACCTTCGACGACGAGCGACTTCTCAAACCTTCCGAAGGTGTGGCTGCTGCTTGGCGAGCCTTCCAAACCTCCTGGGGAGCCAAAGGTCGTTCCGCGATCAAGGCTTGGATCGACGAAGGCCAACGCCAGAAGCACGCTCGGACTCAAGCTTCGAGCAGTCAACCTCCTTCGAACCCGCAGGTTTAGGAATACTTTAGGATTTTTAACCATGTAAAGCTTTATGCTTGTAAACATTTATCAATGAAAATCTTGTTTGTCATATTTCTAGGCTTTGCCTCTTACGGAAGACATCGAAGTGTTAGACCTTAACGACGAAGTTCGCTCATTATGGGCTACCTTCGATCTTCTTAAAGCTTATAAACGTCCTCGATTTCTAATTCCTCGAGATGACTCCAGCGTAATTGCGCCCGAAGTAATCAAAGACATACTGTCTTATATTAAAGAGGAAGAAAAAGAGGTTAACGTAAACACTTCGTCTTCTGAAGACGTTATTTGGTCTGAAGACGAAGATGAAGCTCGAAATAAAAAGGCCTGAAGATTATCCATGCAACCATGAAGTGACCATGAAAGCTCTAAAAAGAGCAAAAATAAAGAAACATGTCACTTGAAAAGGATGGATGATAGAGCAAAAACTACCTCAAAAACTCAATGAGCAACAAAATCAATAAAAGTTCATGAACTCTCCCCATTTGGCAATGCAGACATCAAGATAGCTCCATGAGTTTTGAGAGTAAAGTGTACATACAATGCTTCCAGAATATGATTAAGTCCAATTACAGTACACACAACCTTGTGCCTCACAAACTGTCCTAACCAACTGTATGACAAGCTCGAATGTATACAATCTAAATATCAATATGAGCAAGAATTTTGATGTTTAAGCAAATAAAAGCATCACTACTCAAACTAGCATACTAGACATGGCAAGGTAAGAGATACAAAAGCTTGTCAAAAGCAAACTCGAAAAGCACATCCCACTACAAGGAGCTGCGACAAACTTGATATGCGAGAAAATTAAAAACAATTTAAGTGTCAAGGGTTATTTGCAAGTCAACCTTATGCTAACCGACCAAGCCAAGCCTAGGATAAACCATGGGAAGCATAAGGCATTGATCATGGTATACACTTCAATGTCCCAGTTCAAACCAAAGTGCAATGGTCAGCAGTCTAGAACAAAGTAGTGCGACTACACAAACCCACCTGGATCTTTTCAATTTTATCACAACATCAATTTTTTTGTTTCATTTTCATTTTTCATTTTTCAATTTTTTGTTTTGTTTTTTTAATTTTGAGCATACAAGATCAAGTTGCGTATTAGCATCCAAGTGACATGGACAAAGCTATCAAGTATGAAATGAATAGTAGAAGCACAGTAACGTATTCATGCTAGTTTCCAGACTTAGTAGTGATCATTTTCAAATTTTCACAAATAAAAGCCATGCTCAAGACATATAGTCAGATGTATTCAAGCTAAGCATAATCAATAGGAGTATTAGACAGAAATGTAAAGGACACACTAAAGCATGTACATGTGAAAGAAATTAATCATATTTCAGAAGCATATGCAAAAGTACACAACTACCCCTCACATGATGCCATAAGGATGACAAATACCAAGCTCTCCCCTCAAAAATGCAAATCGAGAAGCATCGAGAGGATTGGTGAAAATATCTGCAAGCTGATTCTGGGTATCGACAAAACACAATTCAATATCTCCTTTTTCATTGTGATCTCTTAAAAAGTGATAACGCACGTCAATGTGTTTAGTCCTAGAATGTTGTACTGGGTTGTTTGCTAAACTAATTGCACTTGTGTTGTCACAAAACAATGGAAATTTTGTAAAATCCAACCCAAAATCTCGCAAAGTAGAAACCATCCACAAAATATGTGCGCAATAGCTAGTGGCAGCTACATATTCAGCCTCGGCTGTAAACTGTGCAATGCTAGACTATTTGCATGAAGACCAACACACAAGAGACGAACCCAGAAAATGACATGTCCCAGAAGTACTCTTGCAATCAATACAGCATCTAGCAAAGTCAGCGTCAGAAAAACCTCTTAAGCATAATGAAGATGATGCAGAATACCAAATGCTAAATTTAAGAGTGTGCTTGAGATACCTTAGAATGCGCTTGACAGCTTGACGATGTAAAGACATGGGAGAAGCCTGATAATGAGCGCACAGACACACAACAAAGTGTATATCCGGCCTCGTAGCCATCAAGTAAAGAAGGGAGCTGATCATGCTGCGATACTCCTTCTGGTACACTTCTTCTTCATCTTCATCTGGATCAAGTGCAACATAAGTACCCATTGGGGTAGCAAGTGGTTTTGCATCTGACATATCAAAGCATTTTAGTAGGTCTTCAGTGTATTTCGTCTGATGGACAAATGTTCCTTGTTTGCTTTGCTTGATTTGCAAGCCAAGGAAGAAAGTCAGCTCGCCCATCATTGACATCTCGAATTCCCTGCTCATGGATTCAACAAACTTGGCGACAAGAGTATGAGATGAACCACCAAATATTATGTCATCAACATAAATCTGAACGAGTAAGAAATCTTTGCCATGCATGAGAGTGAACAAATTCTTGTCAACTGAGCCCATTTTGTACCTGTGCTCAATCAAGAAGGTTCTAAGGCGGTCATACCAAGCCCTCGAAGCTTGCTTTAGCCATATAGAGCTTTGTGAAGTTTAAAGACTCTATGGGGGTACTTGGGATTTTCAAAGCCAGGAGGTTGCTTGACATACACGTCCTCTCCTATGAAACCATTTAGGAAAGCACTTTTTACATCCATTTGAAAGAGTTTAAAGCCACGACTTGAGTATACCCTTGAGCCACAAGTCTAGCCTTGTTTCTCACTATAGCCCCATCCTCCCCCTGTTTGTTTTTGAAAATCCATTTTGTTCTAATGATATGAATGTTAGGGGTGGATCAATGAGAATCCAAACCTGATGTCTATCAAAATTTTCAAGTTCCTCATGCATGGCATTGATCCAACTCGCATCCGACAAGGCATGACTAACATCCAATGGTTCAAAATTTGCAACAAAAGTAGAATCAATGAAATGAGCATGAGATCGGGTTACTCATTCATTTAGCTCGCCGATGATCTGATCAGGAGGATGCATTCTTTGAATACGAAGCGGTGCTTCTCTCTGCGATAGAATCTCCCCCTCAACTCTTGCCGAAGTTTGATCCAAGCTTTCAGAAGTAGACTATTCAGGTCCTCTTGTTGAAGTAGATGATGCTTCTAGAGAAGTCGTAGAGGGAGGTAGTGGTATAGCATCAAGATCTTCACCATCTGATGGTTCTTCTTCCTCAAAAAGTGTTTCACTCATATCGTGCTCACTTGCAAGTTCAAAATCAGTACTAACACATGGAGAAGTCTCATCAAAAGGCACATCACAAGATTCAACTATAGTGTTAGATTCAAGATGTAAAATACGATAAGAGTGACCATGTAAAGAGTAGCCCAAAAAGATCCCATCAGATGTGTGTGATTCAAATTTATCCAAATTACCTCGCTTTAGGATGAAGCAACAGCATCCAAACACTCTGAAGTGAGTGACCATGGGCTTCCTCCCAAAACAAAGTTCATAAGAAGTCACATTCAGCAAAGAGCACAAAATGATCATGTTGGAGATGTAGCATGATGTACTCATGGCTTCAGCCCAAAAGTTTCTAGGAGTCTTATGCTCGTTGAGCATCGTCCTAGCCATCTCCACAAGTGTGCGATTTTTCCTCTCAACCACACCATTTTGTGGAGGGACTCTAGGTGCAGAAAACTAATGTTCAATTCCATGTTCAAGGCAAAATTTTGTAAAATAGCTATTCTTAAACTCGGTGTCGTTATCGCTTTGAATAGCTTTCTGTACTCGTGGCTTCAGCCCAAAATTTTCTAGGAGTCTTATGCTTGTTGAGCATCATCCTAGCCATCTCCACAAGTGTGCAATTTTTCCTCTCAACCATACCATTTTGTTGAGGGACTCTAGGTGCAGAAAACTGGTGTTCAATTCCATGTTCAAGGCAGAATTCTGTAAAATAGCTATTCTTGAACTCGGTGCCGTTATCGCTTTGAATAGCTTTCACTGCACCCGGGAGTTCATTGAATAGCCTCAATGCTAAGCTCCGAAAGTGTATGAACACTTCATCATTGCTTACAAGAAAGAAAACCCAAGAGTAATGATAGTAGTCGTCAACAACAACAACAAGAACGTATCACTTTCCGCCTAACGAGCTAACCCGGGATGGACCAACAGTATCCATGTGAAGAAGCTCACTAGGTTGCTTAGTCATTACCATGTTTATGGGGGAATGTGAGGCGGCAACCATTTTTCCAAGATGACATGGAGCACAAATCAGGTTCTTCTCAAATTTGAGCTTGGGCAATCCTCGGATGAGTCCTAGGGCACTCAATCTCACAAGAAGATCAAAGCTCATGTGCCCTAGTCTCCTATGCCACATCCAAAGCTCAGAAGAAGGTTCAGCTAAAAGGCAATGAGAAGATCCAAATGATTTAGAGAAATCAGCACCAAAAACTCTCCCTACTCTCAAGATTTTGCAAATGAAATACCAGAAGAATCAAGCACATGAGAGGCATCACGACCAAAGTGAACCTCAAAACCCTCATCAAGTAATTGAGAGACAGAAAGTAAGTTATAGCCTAAGTTCTCAACCAATGCAACATTAGTGAGAAAGAAATTTTCATTAATTTTGATCATACCTTGGCCTTTCACTCTACTTTTGCGATTGTTTCCAAAAGTGATGTGTTCTCTTTGCTTGGCTGAGGTGAAGCTGGAGAACCATGATGACTTTCTCGTCATGTGGCACGAACAACCGAAATCAATGATCCACTTGTCCTTCAGCCTTCCATGCCTCTCCTAAGTAGAGACGAAAGATCTCGAGTACTCAGTGCTGGATTTTGAAATAAAGTGCCTAGGTATCTAGCACTGAACTACTCGAGGGTTAGGTAAAGCAAGAGACTGTGTAGGATGAGAGTCATACTGAACACGAGGTCTTCTTGCAAAGTGTTGAGGTCTCCTAAAATGGTTTGGACCAAAATTCCTACGTGGTCTATCATCATACGAAGCATGGTATAAACCACGATGGACATAACCACTCATATAACTATGTGGAACCTCATAATCAGAATAAGTATGATAACCATAATCATGCAAATCAAGTGAAGAATGATCATGAAAGTTTAAAGCATGAGCACGATGTTGATCTTTCATACGTCGATAGCAAAAACCAATCAAGTGACCTACATGATGACAATAAGAGCAATGAAAAACTTTCTTGTGTGTAGGTTCATAGGTTTTTGGTGCAAACCTCACAATTTTTCTAGGTTTTTGCTAGGAGTTTGTCTTTGGTGGTGGAATGATTATCCTTTTAGGTTGGGTAGGATTTTTGGCTTTCTGAGGTGTGTCTAACTGGGCTCTCTCTTTCTCAAGGGTAGTAGTTAGAGTGAACATTTTTTGGCTTGGGGTATTTGATGAAGTTCTCTCATAACCTAACCCAAGAGCTAACCCTGCCCTGTCAGCACACATTTTTGTTTTATCCAAAAGCAAATCCATTTTACACTTTCCTTCAGTGCAATTGTCTACCATAGAAAGAAGGTAATCATTCTCACACTTGAGTTTTTCTACTTGCTCTCTAGCGAAGTTGAGTTGGTCCTTCAGGATGATGCATGTTGTTGGGGGAATATATTTCCCCTGAAAAGGGGCCAAATGACGTCAGCCTCCGACAGCCTTCGGCCCAGAGCCCAACGCTGTCGAGGCCCATTTCCTCCCCCAGGTCTGTTCCCATGTCTCGAGGTTCGTCCTGGAGCCTGCTGGGGCGAAGCCCCCGGGCCCCATCGAAGCCCTCCAAAGCGAGGTACTTTGGAGCCCTTCGGTGCGAAGCCCGCGGGATCCCGTGGAGGCCGCAAGGAGCCAAGTCTCGGACTGGCCCCGAAGCCAGCCTCCGGGCCCGGTTCGAGGTTAACCTTCGGACCATATCCGGAGTTAGCCCTCGAGCCCTGTCCGGAGTTAGCCTTTGGGCTCCCTTCGGAGCTCCTCAGAGCTAGTCTCCGGACCCTCTCCGGCCGGTTCGGAGGGTCCAGCTCGGAAGCCCCTGTTCGGAGGGTCCAGCTCGGAGCCCCGACCCGGAGGTCCCGGGCCGGAGGCCACCCTCTAGGAGAAGGATGCCGGAGGCCGCCCTCCGGGAGCCCAGTTCGGAGGCCCCCAGTTCGTTGGCCAGTTCGAGGTCAAGGCTCTGAGACCCCAGCTCGGAAGCCCCTGTTCGGAGGGTCCAGCTCGGAGCCCCGACCCAGAGGTCCCGGGCCAGAGGCCACCCTCCGGGAGAAGGACGCCGGAGGCCGCCCTCCGGGAGCCCAGTTCGGAGGCCCCTAGTTCGGAGGCCAGTTCGAGGTCAAGGCTCCGAGACCCCAGTTCGGAGCCTTGCTCGGAGCATGCTTCGAAGCCCCCCTTTGGGGTGCACTTCGAAGCCTTCTTCCCAGCCTCCGACCCTGGTGTGTCGTTTAGCTGGTCAAAGCCTAGCGTAGCCTGACACGCCTGTAAAGCTGTAAAGCTGTAGGGTACTTTTGTACAGTAGCTAGCTCCCTCTCCCTGTCTACCCCTATGAGCCTAAGGGCTTGTAGAGGGCATTTTGGTCTTTTCCTTAAGGCCTGCGTGCCTATAAAAGCAGGGCCAAGCTCTTGTAGCAGGATACCTTCTCCAGGGGGCCAAGAGACCCTGGAATTATTGCTCCATACTAGGGCATACCATGCCAAATCCACCACAACTGGACATAGGGCTATTATCTCCTAGGAGTGGCCCGAACCAGTATAAACCTTTTTCTCCCTCTGTTAGAACCCTTCGAGGTTCATTCTCCACATCACACTCCACCACAGAAAAACCTGCTGGAACTAACGCAATTGTTCCAACAGTTGGTGCCGTCCGTGGGGAGCTTAGTACGAAAGGCTAAGTTCTCCGCCACTGTCTGCAACCCGAAGTACGCTCGAGGGGGAGCTTCGAAGCTTCTTTTGCTTCGCGCACCCTTCGGCAAGGGGCTTCGGGTGCAGTTCGAAGGTCATCTTCACCTTCCTCCACCCTTCGCCTTTCGAAGCTCATTCTCCGGCAAGGGGCTCCGCTCCACATTTCGAAGGCTGTCAAGCCCTAGGGGCTACAAGGTATGTACAATCCGAAGCCTTACTTCAATGTGCCAATCTACAATTACATTAATATAATTTCGAAGCCCTGCTTCGCCTTAAAGCCGAAGCCCTGCTTCGCCTTTGAATGCAAACTTTTGCTCCATCTTACTTAAAAATCGAAGCCTTGCTTCGCCTTATCAAAAACCGAAGCCATGCTTCGCCTTATCAAAAACCGAAGCCATGCTTCGCCTTATCAAAAACACGAAGCTTTGCTTCGCCTTATTTAAAACTCGAAGCCCCGCTTCGCTTTATAAAATCCGGAGTACCCCTCCGAAGGCTACATAGTGCCCCGGGGCCCGTAGCAGTGGGCTAAAAGGACTCTGGGCCACTGGTCCGACGCGTCCAGGGATTCCGGGCTCCGCACCCAAAGCATCCCAGGGATTCCGGGTTCCGCACCCGAAGCATCCCAGGGTCGAAGGTGGCCCAGAGTCGAAGGTGGCTCAGAGTCGAAGGTGGCTCACATTATCACAGGTTCGGTGAATCCACACCAAACATCCTTCTCATTACAGGACCAAGTTCCGAAGCCTTGCTTCATTATCCAAACATGCTCCGAAGCCTTGCTTCGCGTGTTAATATAATAAGCGCCTAAGCGTCTAGAAGTCATACTTCGCTAAAATCTAAGTGCGTTTCGGAGCCTCGCTCACGCACAACATCCAAATCCTAGCATGCCGAAGCATGCTTCGCTTAATTTGGTTTTTCTGAAGCCTTGCTTCGCACCAAATTAACGCGTTCGAAGCCCAAAAGAGGCCTTCACTCAAATAAAATTTCATGCGTCGAAGCCGTCGAAAGACGCACCCTTCGCATCTCTTATTTTTGGCCCGCACCAGCAACGGCTAAGTCCCTAGCTGCCATGAGCAAAGGGGGGAAGCATGTATGCGAGGTGTGCGAACGTAATATGCAGTACGAGCGTGACAAGATAAAACGTTCGATGCCAAACAATGCGAAGCATACAGACGAAGTATGCAAATATAACAAATTCCATTCATTGTATGACAATTGAGAAGTGTGTTACAGATATACTTCGAAGAGCAAACTACGAGTAGTCTGTGTCTAAGCCTAAGAAGAATCGTGTGCGAGGCCCCAACCCTCGCTTGCCTCTCTTTCGGCCGGGGCCCCCTCGGCTGGACGAAGCCTCGTCGGAGCCCGCTCTCCCACGTCCGGCTAGTCCAGGCTCCGAAGCCCGTGGACCTCGTCTTCCACTTTGCAGGTCGCTCCAAGTTAGCGAAGCAGGCGGTGCCATATCGAAGGCAGAGAAGTCTAAGGCTTCGTCGCCTGCTAAGGCCGTCCGCGAAGGTAAAAACAGAGAACTCTGAAGGAACTCCGTCTTCACAGCGGCTAGCAAATCCTGAGCTACTTCGGAGATGGCTTCGCCGCTAGGCCCCCTCGGAAGCTTAAACCGAGGGGGACCTTCGGACCTAGCTACTTCGAGGACCGCCCACAACTGTCGAAGTTCCTCGGAGTCCTCGAGCACTTCGAGGTCTACACTCGGAGGCTGAGCCTGGGCAGGTATAAAAAACCCCCGCATTCATATTAATAAACTGGTAGAGTTTTTACAAGCCTGCAGCTAAGTATTACAAAAAGGCCTAAGGAGATCTACACCTTCGGAGGCGGAGGTGTCGAAGTCGAAGGCTGGTCAGGCACAGCAGGTGCTTTGGATCGGCGGTGTCGAAGGGCCTTCTAGAGGTCGAGGACGGCTTCGCAGCCTTGCTCCTTCCAGGGTTCCTGCAGCCGCCGCCAGGCTCCGCGGACATCGGCCAGAGGCGTCACCAAGTGCTGGCCCCCGAAGGCCACTGGGGTCACGGAGGTTGCTGCCTGAAGGTGGTCACACCCCGCTTCATGAAGCATGTGCAACACCCCTTGGCCCGCTACTCGGCCGGCCATGAGGGCGAAGCCCTTCAGCGATTGCTCCGCCGTCGAAGCCACCGTCTTCAAAAAATCGACGTGGTCCCCAATTGGATCTTGGTCGCCGAAGTCCGGAGCCCGGCATTCGGTCCCTATTTGCTCAAGGACGTCGGTCAGGCTCTAGGTGGCTTCGCCAAGATTGTCCACGACGAAGTCTTCAAGCTTCTGAGCCCGTCGACGGAGGGAAGCGTTCTCCTTCGCCTGCCGGGCCTCGGCATCCTTCGAAGCCTTGAGCTCCGCGCGGAGTCTATCCATCTCCGAAGCCAAAGCTTCCTTAGCCTTGTCGGCTTCAGCCTTCGCCGCCTCTGCCGTGCCAGCTGAAGCCTCAGCCCGCCTTCGTTTCTCGGCTTCCACCGAGACTTCACGGCGAAGGGCCTCCTTCTCCTCTGCGAGGCGCTCCATCCGCCTGTCTGCATAAGTCGAAGCTGCTGCGTTCAGTGTGAAGGCCTGCAGGAATTCAAGAAATCGCAAGTGTTAACCAAAGACTAAAGCACGGTTCGAAGGCTGCAAGGGGCTTCACTCACCCGTATGAGGACTTCGTTCGCACTGATGAAGAGATCCGTGGGGTTCAAGTGGCTAAGTTGGGCCACCAAGTCCCCTGCCTCTGCAGCAGCGCAAGCCTCGCGGAAGCCGTTGATCGCCGCCTCCGTCATGCCCCCCCCTCGGCTTGAAGGGGTGAACCACCTCCTCTGCCGCGGTCACCTGCGCGGGCTTCGGCACGGCGAGGCTCAAGCCCACCACGTCGACATCCTCGTCGCTTTGAGGGTCCTCCCCGCCACGGCCTCCGCCGCCTCCGTCTTCGGACGAAGTACTTTCGGACTCTGAATCGCTGCCACTGCCGCTGCTGCTTGAAGCTTCCGTGGGCTTCACCTCGGCGGGCTTCGATCCGTCTTCGCCTACCGGTTCGCCACGGTGGGCCTCGCATCGGCTTCATCCACTGCAGAAAAGCCAAGTCAAGATCCACATATTGAAGAAAGCATGATTAAAGAGTTTACCTTCGTCAGAGATTTCTTCGAAGGAAGAAGGGGCTAGGTGTGCCCTCCAATCCCTTCGCTGTGAAGCTGGCGCATCAACCTTCACCCCAAAGTTGTTGCCGCCAGAGCATCCGTGGCCTTCTTGGCGGCGGGAGTAAGCACGTCAGCCTCTGCCGCCGAGGGCTTCGCCGCTAGGGGCTTCGCTGCCTTCTTGGGGGTCGGAGTAGTTGTGTGCTTCGCCGCAACCTCTCCCGGGTTAGGGACTTCGGCCGCGGGGACCTCCGGCCGAGGCCCCAAAGCATCCGGTTCATCGTCTTCCCCCCTCTTCCTCTTGGCTCCAGCCGACGAGGTAGTAAGGTGGGAGAAGTCTGGCAGAGCAGGGATCCCCTCGAGGTCGAGCGCGGTCCATACTCTGTTCCAGCGCTCCCAGGACCCCACCAGTGCGAGGCGCTAGGCCTGCTCCTCGGGGGTCAGAGTCCCAACGACTCGGTCCGCCGCCGCGATGGCCTCCTCCGGAGCCCTCAGTTCGAGGTGGGCTTCATGAAAGGTTTAAGTAAGAAGTGAAAATCTACGGAGTATAAAAGGCGAAGAGATTGCGAAGCCTTACAGAAGCGTTCGAGGGCTAACTCACTAAGTTCCCCTCGACCCGAAGCCTGGAAGAGCCCCTCCGGCCAGGAGCGCGCGAGGGGGCTGAGCCGGAGAGTGATGAACTCCTCTGCGAGGTCCCTCATGCTCATCTTCGATGCCACTCTCCGGAGTAGCGAGATCCTCGAGTGAAGGATGTCATCGCTGGTCTTCACCACCCCCTCACGCCGGTAAGAGATAAGGGTGTTCGTACTCCGAAGGGGGGAGTTCGCGCCGATGGAGGCATAGAACCACTTCTGATCCCACCTCGAGTACCACTTGTTGTTTACAGCCCTCGCCGAGAAGGCGCCTTGGAACTCCTTCCGGAGCTGGAAGTTGGCGCTGCCGAAGGCCAGCGCCCTCTTGACGTGGTCTGTCCCCTCCCTCGGCTTCGGCTGGCAATTGGCGTCGTGGAGGGCGACGAAGACGTCCGCACGGCCCTCGCAGCCCTCGGCCCTCATAGCCCATTCAAAGACAGCCAACCTCGCCACTGCGTTGGGTGAAAGTTGAGGGAGCTCGAGGTTGTAATCCTTGAGGACTTCGCTCAGCATCCCCACTGCTGGCAGCTTGAGGCCGGCTTCGAAGAAGGCCTCGAACACTACCACTTCGTCAGCCCAAGGCCTCGACACAGCCTCCGACTTCTCCGGGACCGGAAGCTAGATCTTCGCTGCGATCCTCCCTTCGCAGGCCCTCTGGACCGACTCCTCTGTGGAGATCGAAGCCCTCATCTCCAAGGTCTGCTCAAACTTGTCGGAGGGCGTCCGAAGGTCCCTTGGCCCCAGCCGCCTAGGCACAGGCTTCGCCGCTGCAGCCGCTGCCGCTTGCAGTTGGGCGGAGCTCGAGCTCGGGCCAGAGCCAAGGACTTCGCCACTGCCTTCTTCGACATCTCGGTGGGGCTTCGGCGCGAAGGGCTAAAGCTAGCGAAGGGTGCTCTGCGCGAAGCCAGAAAGAAGAAGAGAGCGAAGGTTGTAAGGCGACGAGAAGGAAGCAAATAAGAGCGTGCCGAAACTGCACGCGGTAAACCCCTATTTATAGGCGCGGTAAGAATTCCAGCAGTCGTGGGCCGAACCCACTGCCGAGTGGGCCTCCAGCGAAGGCGAAGCGGCCCAGCGTAGGGTAACGATAACTTTCTAGCCAATGCGGAGCCGTTTGGGCTCCCGAGGTCTTTCTGACAAACTGGCGCAGGCATTTATTACCTGCAGTTTTCGAGGTCGCCTTCGGTCCAAGCTCCGAAGGCATGTTTTATCCGAATTTGTATTTTGCAGGTCATTTGTCCTAAAGGCACGTGCACCCCTTCGTCCCGAAGGCCTACACGCGAGGGGCTACTGTTGGGGGAATATATTTCCCCTGAACAGGGGCCAAATTACGTCAGCCTCCGACAGCCTTCGGCCCAGAGCCCAACGCTGTCAAGGCCCATTTCCTCCCCCAGGTCTATTCCCATGTCTCGAGGTTCATCCCGGAGCCTGCTGGGGCGAAGCCCCTGGGCCCCATCGAAGCCCTCCAGAGCGAGGTACTTCGGAGCCCTTTGGTGCGAACCCCGCGGGATCCCCTGGAGGCCGCAAGGAGATCCCCTGGAGGCCGCAAGGAGCCAAGTCTCGGGCTGGCCCCAAAGCCAGCCTCCGGGCCCGGTTCGAGGTTAACCTTCGGACCATATCCGGAGTTAGCCCTCGAGCCCTATCTGGAGTTAGCCTTCGGGCTCCCTTCGGATCTCCTCAGAGCTAGTCGCCAGACCCTCTCCGGTCGGTTCGGAGGCCCCGGTTCGGAGGGTCCAGCTCGGAAGCCCCTGTTCGGAGGGTCCAGCTCGGAGCCCCGGCCCGGAGGTCCCGGGCCGGAGGCCACCCTCTGGGAGAAGGACGCCGGAGGCCTGTTCGAGGTCAAGGCTCCGAGACCCCAGCTCGGAAGCCCCTGTTTGGAGGGTCCAGCTCGGAGCCCCGGTCCGGAGGTCCCGGGCCGGAGGCCACCCTCCGGGAGAAGGACGCTGGAGGCCGCCCTCCGGGAGCCCAGTTCGGAGGCCAGTTCGAGGTCAAGGCTCCGAGACCCCAGTTCGGAGCCTTGCTCGGAGCATGCTTCGATGCCCCCCTTCGGGGTGCACTTTGAAGCCTTCTTCCCAGCCTCCGACCCTGGTGTGTCGTTTAGCTGGTCAAAGCCTGGCGCAGCCTGACACGCCTGTAAAGCTGTAAAGTTGTAGGGTACTTTTGTACAGTAGCTAGCTCCCTCTCCCTGTCTACCCCTATGAGCCTAAGGGCTTGTAGAGGGCATTTTGGTCTTTTCCTTAAGGCCTGCGTGCCTATAAAAGCAGGGCCAAGCCCTTGTAGCAGGATACCTTCTCCAGGGGGCCAAGAGACCCTGGAATTATTGCTCCATACTAGGGCATACCATGCCAAATCCACCATAACTAGACGTAGGACTATTATCTCCTAGGAGAGGCCCGAACCAGTATAAACCTTTTTCTCCCTCTGTTAGAACCCTTCGAGGTTCATTCTCCACATCACACTCCACCACAGAAAAACCTACTGGAACTAACGCAATTGTTCCAACACATGTGGAACATGATGGCTGCCCATCCTTAGAACACTCAGCACTCTCCAATCTAGCCTTAAGGTCATCAACATGCTTATCTCTCAGATTAATGCTTTAAACAAGTAAAGAACAATTCAAGTATTCATTGATGACACAAGGACTAGAATCCACCTCCAAAAGTTGCTTCTGAACATTTTCAAGTTTTTCAATGTTTTGTGCATGAATCAGACGCAACTGAGCAAGTTCATCCATAACAACAAGACATGACTCACATTCAGTAATTTCAGACTTAGACTTCAACAAAGCAAGTTCAGTTGAAAGAGATTCAATTTTGAGTTTTAGTTCCTTTCGTTGTTTAGCAGCAAGTTTGAGCAATCTATCTTGTGAAATAATTGCATCATGTAATTCATCGTTTTGAACAAGTAACTGGTCATGTGATAGACTAACCTCAGATGAGTCAAGCTCATCGCTGCTATGCTTGTCATTTGCCAGGAAGCAGAGGCCGTTGAAGTCCTTCATTTTTTCCTTCTTTTCTTCACTCTTGCATGGTTCTTCTTCATCAGAGCTTGGTTCTTCACTCGAGGAGTTGTCGATGTCACTAAATGCAGCCATGAAAGCTCTAGCCACTCTTTTTGCCACTTTTCCTCTCTTGCCTTTGAAGAAGGGTTTTTTGTCTCTTTTCTGGGGTTTGTGTTCATGTTCACTCTTTGCTTTTAGTTTTAGGCAATTTTCTTTAATATGATTAAGATCACCGCACTCAAAACACCCTCGAGAGCCTCCTTTTCTTTGATCTCTTCTATCATTATAGAATCTAGTGAACTTTTTGACTATAAGAGCAAGCTCTTCATCGTCCAATGTGTACACTTGTTCTTTTATGATAGAGACCAAAGAAGACAAGGCAAAACCTCCAGACAAAGCACAAACTCCAGAAAAGTTACCTCTAGATGAGGTGCCATTGCTAGAACTAGAAACTAGTGC
>JAAALK010000285.1:77006256-77046138 GCA_019279435.1 Zizania palustris
CCATTTAGCCGATTTGAAGGTTGCTTTTGATAGAATGTGACAGTATGGTTTGAAAATGAACCCACTCAAATGTGCTTTTGGTGTGTCAGCGGGTAAGTTCTTAGGTTTCATGATTCACAAGAGAGGCATAGAAATTGATCCTAAAGGCTTTAGAAGATTAGAAACATTGCAGCGCCGACGTGCAAAAAGGACGTACAAAAGTTGCTAGGAAAGATGAACTATTTGCGTCGCTTTATATCCAACTTGTCCAGCAAGATTGATGCCTTTGTCCCCATACTCTGGCTAAAGAATGAAGTCGAGTTCACTTGGGGGGCAAGCCAGCAAAGTTCCTTTGAGAAGATCAAGGAGTGCTTGTCATCACCGCCTGTGGTGAGAGCACCCAAAGTCGGGATTCCGTTTGTCTATACATCACCGCTGAAGATAGCGTGATTGGGGCCGTGCTAACCCAGGAGATAGAGGGAAAAGAGTACATCATCCACGTTCTTGAGTCGCCGACTGCTGGATGCTGAAACCAGTACGCGTTTGTGGAACGGTTGTGTTTATACTTTATTACGCGTGCACCAAATTACCATTATCTTCTCCCTACTACATGTGTTGTCGTTTGCCAAACCAATGTTATAAAGCACATGTTACAGAAGCCGGTTCTAAGTTGAATAATCGGAAAAATGGGCTTACCGTGATTGAGTATGATTTGGCCTACGAACCCCTGTAGGAACTGAAAGGCCAAATCGTAGCCAACTTTATAGTTGAGCACCACATAGATGTCAGCTGGAGGTGACAATATTGCTCTAGTTGAAGTAGTACCATGGAAACTTTATTTCGATGGTTCGGCTTGCAAGAGTGGCCAAGGTATTGGAGTGGTTCTCATATCACCTAATGGAATGCATTTTGAGACTTCAGCCCGTCTAGAATTTCCATCCACTAATAACCCAAGCCTGAATACGAAGCTTTATTGCTAGGTCTTGAATTACTAGAATCTATAGGTGCTAGACATGTCCACGTGTATGGTGATTCCTTGTTAGTAGTGCAACAAGTAGCTAAGAGTGCTCAATGCTTTAACGGCTTGCTAAATAGTTACTTGGATAAATGCCTAGACATAGTTTCTGCTTTGATGACTTCAAAATCTCTCAACGGGTCAAGATAAGCCAATTCAGTCACAAATGATTTGGATCAGCAAGCATTAGCTACCAAGTTAGGAGAGGAAATTTTCTGTATGGGAGAAGCCGATGCTTGGTCTCATTTCGAAGCTAGTGACGGGTGGCAAGCGCACCCTCCGGGTCGGACCCCTCCGGCTGCCGAAGGTCACTGCGTACTGAGGTCCCTGGACCGGAATACTCTGCCCACCGAGGGACCTGGAGCACCGAAGGTCCCCGCACGTGAGGCTCCTGGGAGTCCGAACCCTCTGGAGGGCTTTGCCCGCACACTCCGATGGCCAGCCTGGCCAGCTTCGGCAGAAGTAGGGACGGCTCAGAGGGCACCACGAAGTCTAATTTAGAAGTTTTTTCAGAAGGTGAGCCAGCGAGACCCTCTGAAACTTATAGGGCGATTGGAGAATCCCAATCGTCCAGTATTTGAGAGACCCTAGCCAAAGGGTTGATCGGAAGGTTCGGCGACAAGTGTTCAAATTTGTGTTAATAGATGACACATTGTACCGTCGAACCATCGATGAGTATTATTAAAGTGTTTGGACCATGAACAGTCCTAGGTGGCTATAGGAGAAGTCCATGAAGGACTTTGTGGCACTCACCAGTCGGCTTAGAAAATGAGTTGGATGCTCAAAAGAGCAGGTTTTTATTGGCCGACTATGACTGAAGATTGTTTTAAGTACTATAGTATGGCGTGAGCATGTCAGAGGTTTGGCAATATTCAATTAGCTCTTGCCTCATTACTCAACCCTATTGTCCAAGCCATGGCCATTTTGAGGTTGGGGTTGAGACTTCATCGTCCAGATTCACCCTCCTTCCTTAAAAGGGCTTCAGTTCATGTTGATGGCGACGGATTACTTCACTAAGTGGACCGAGGTCGTGCCTCTCAAGAACATGACTCACAATGAGGTAGTTCGTTCGATTCTGGAGAAGTGAGGGACTTTGCCGAATATTATGGTATTAAGTTGATAACTCTTCACCTTACTATGCTCAGGCCCAAGGTCAGGCCGAGTCTAGTAATAAAACCATTATTAAGCCATTAAGAAGAAAATTGAAGAGTTTCCCTAGAGGTGGCATGAATGCTTTCCGAGGCGCTATGGCTTGTAGAATTGCAAAGCACGGTGCTACCAAAGGTCATCCTATGATTGGTATATGGACAAGAAGTTGTTCTACCTGTAGAGGTAGATCTTGGCTCGTTAAGAGTGTAAAGCAAAATGGCTTAGCGATCAACGAGTATGAACTCTTCTGAAGGATAATCTAGAGGAAGTGACCGATAAGAGACTAAGGGCTTTAGAAGCAATAGAAGTAGACAAGAGGAGAGTGGCTAAAGCCTACAATAAGAAGGTTACCCAAAATATTTCAAGTAGGAGATTTGGTGTGGAAGACGATTTACTCTTAGGCACGAAGAGTCCCAAATTGGTAAATGGTCACCTAGTTGAGAAGGTCCTTTTAAGATAACCGAAATCGCTCCCGGCAATGCATACGTGTTGGAATCTCTGCAGGGAGAGCGGTTTCGAAGAGCTTTGAATGATAGGCACTTGAAAGGTATTTCCCAAGTGTGTGGCAAACATCATAAAGGGTGTCTAAAAGCCAATATGGATGGTATCGTCTTCATCTCATTGTGCTTTTAGTTCACTCAGTTCACTAAAAGGCAGGGGGGCATGTGTTGATAGCAAAAAATGGCATTAATGGCCGAGATTGTCAAAATATCAATTTTGGTAATTTAGGCAAAAAAATACACATGTATGGGGTCAGGCCGAAGCCCTATAGGGCCGAAGGTCCATTGGGCTGTGGGCTCCGAAAGCCTCTGGCCAACCTATGGCCTTCGGCCAGGAAGCCTTCGGAGGACCATGCCTCCGAAGCTTTGGCCCGAGGAGTAGGCTTCGACGGGCCTAGCCGAAGCCCACTTCGGCAGAGATAGAGTTGGACGCAATTCCGGCTAAGTTTTTATCTCTATCCAACTGAATTACAGCAAATTAGATTTGAAGTTTGGCCCCTATAAATAAAGAGGTGAGGCCAGCTTAGAGAGCCCCCCCAACACAAATCAAACTCAAAGCCCTAGCTTTGATCGCATTTATTTACCTTTACTTTTCTATACCTCTTCGTGGATTTGCCTGGAAGCCCTCGGCCGGCCACTTCGGAACAGTGGTAACCCTTGTTTCTTCGCTTGTGAAATATCCGTTAATCTATGTAATAGATTGCTATCGCCTTGTTACTTAGCCTGTGAAGTATCCGCTAATCTGCGTAACAGATTGCTACCTTCGCTACTTGTGCAACACTTAGCAGAATTCGGTCCTCATGCTGAATTGGTACTTCGAACCCTCTTTGTTGCAGGTTCCCTTACGTTCGTAGCTACTTCATCGAAGGTGTCCGGAGCTGAGAGATCAGTTTTGGAGGTCATCATGACACCCTTCGGCGAGACTACAGGCTTCGATGATAGGCTTCACCAGCACACTTCATCACAACAGGCTTCGCCACGATCGTACTCCGCTCTGGATGAAGTTACGCCCGCGCGTGGCCCTCGCATCATTATTCTTTAATTTGCCGTGTCGGAGACCTCACGCCGAACCCCGCTGTTCGGAGGTGATCGTCGCGTCCAGATCCGTTCGGGGTTCATCTTCTGCCGGATCAGTCCGAACGCCGAAGGCACCCTTTGGTGGGATACTTCACACGGGACGCCGAAGGTACACTTCGGTGACCCCTTCGCACCAAAATTCGAAGCAGACAGGCTCCGACCGATTTGCTGATTTTATTCTGTATAATATATTTCATTCGGCTAATTGGATTATTTTGTGTGATCTGATTGCCTGGCGACTCCACCCCCTTATTACGACTAAGGGTAGTCGGAACGCGACGTCGGTGCTGTGTCACGCTTCGGCTTGTCCCTAAGTATCCGCACACTTTTGGATCATCGAACTGACCCAAGTGCGGGGGCATGTTTTCGTGTCAACACACTGTTGCAATTTAGAAAAAGTTCAATTACTTCAATTTAGCATTCAAGCAGATTTCAGAAGTGACTTTGAGTTAATTTCTCAGATTAGTTACCTATCTCAAGCAATTAAAACCTGAAACAATTTTATCTGTTCATGCAAGATCAAACAATATAAATCTGATTTAGAATGACATAAACTTGATGTTGCATGGTTCTAAAAACATAAGATTGAAGGTCCAACACTCAATCAGACACACCACAGTAATTTCAGATCAGCAGAATCAGTACTGAATTTGATGTATCAGGCACAAAACTGATTACAAGAATAAACTTGAGCAGTAGTTTATGAGATGATGAAGCAGGAAGAATTCTACACTACAATGTTGGTTGAATTTAAATATCTAAGACTAGTATGTGCTCAACTCAGATATCAAACAGAACAGTAATAGAGAAACACTTTCTGCTGAAAAGAATTATCCTGCAAAGAATTTTAACAGCAGAAAAATACACAGCTAGAATTTAGACCAGCAAGTTACTCAATACATATGTCGAAAAATTTCTGTATCAGGATTTCAATAGTAAGAAAATTAAGAGTAGAACAATCTATTCAATAAACTGGCAATAACAGACTACCGAATTCAGAGGTTCAGATAACTTGTCAAGCAAATACATGTTCAATACAGTACTCACATAAAAAACATTCTGAACTAATCAACTTATTGAACTGAAATTGAGTACACACTTCAGGAACAACGGGGGTACAAACTCAACTGAAACTCTAACAAATATAGCTGAAAGTGATTACACACTCATATGACACTAGAATTATCAACTCTGAAAGTATTCACATCAGGATTCAAATAAAACTGATGCTGAACAGTAAGTAGGAGGAAGTAGTGACAAACGTGATGACTACAAAGTGTATAATTAGAAGTTGATGAAGTCAACATGAACACTCACCTCAAATTATATTATACACAAAAACTTTCAGAAGATTCAGATAAAACTACTACTGAGTTTGTAGATAAATATTTTCAGACCAGAACTGAACCAATCACTAGTTAAAAACTGACAGGTTTACCAAAGCTTCAGGAAACACCAGCAGCACTGTACAGAATAAATCTGCCAAAACCAAACCAGTAAACTCACAATATAGATGTTCACTGCACATGACAAAGAACAGTGACAAATACAGCACTTCACAAACTCATACAATCCAGTAGTAACACATAGCTTAGCTAACAGAAAACCAGAACAAAAAACAAAGATCTGAGAGTGTTCAGCAGAATACTAGTGGATCTGATATTTTTTCAGAACTAAAACAGTGCTATACTCAGAGAGCAAATGGTTCAAACACTAATATTGCTGGCTGACATCAAGTATTAAAGATAAATCAGAGAAAGAACTTGTCAACAAATAATAGCAAACAACAATTGTAGCAGTATATGATAAACAAAAAGATAGCCACACATTCCATACCAGAATGATTAATCACTCAGAAAAGGTTTTCAAATCAAAATATAATCCAATCTTGCAGCAAATTCAGTAGAGAGCAGTGTTGGCGTAAAAGATTACGCTAACAGGTTTCTGTAGAATAGAAACTAACAAACGAAGTGTTTGCGAAGAGAACTGTTCTAAGCCTCCGAAAGGATAACAACTTAGAATAGTTCGAATGTGTGTATTGAATAACTTGTATTCGGTCCCTATTACAGGGTGAAATGGGGGGTATTTATAGGCCCAAATATTAAGGAAAAGACCTATTTACCCCTCTATTACAACCGACATAGTGGAAACTATTCGGTACCCTTGATAGGGCTAAAATGGTAAAAGACTAATCTAATGATATAAAAGATAAATCTTCCATGTTAGCTGGCAATAAAGATCTTGAATTGCCTTAGTTCGAAGATGTACTTCGAACCAATGCCTATCTTCGTACTTCGAACTTGACTCAGGGCATCTTCGAAGATGGACAACTAGAAACCTTCGAATCCAGTATCTGCTGTCATGCTGTTGCGGTAATAACCCCGAAGATGAGATATTTTCCCCCAACAGTAGCCCCTCGAATACTCTTCTCCGTTTAACCTGTAATGTTAGGAGAGCAGTATACGGAAGGAAAAAATAACCAGACAGGGGTTATTAAATTTCAATTCATCTCCGAAAAGTACGAAGATGTAAACTCCGAATCAGTCTTAAGATAACTATTTTTCGAACTATCTTAGAACCGACTCAGAAGTTTGAGAGTCTTTTAGACTTAGAGGAAATAGCCGTTAGCTTTCTGTTCCTAACGGAAACTGTAGAAAGCGTTAATTTCGGAGAAAAGTAACGGCAGGAATGCGAAACGACATGGGCTAACGGTAAGAATGTAAAGTTTAGGCTATAAATAGATAGCCTAGAACTCACCAGATTACCTTTTCACTGCTCTCTCGCAATCAAACACTTTTTGAGCCCCTCGAGTTCTTTGAGCCCTAGCCTCCATTTCCCCAAAGCAATCCGGCGACCGCAATGGTGAAGACCAAGGGATCGGGAGCTCCGTCGGCCTTGGCTCGGCAGCAGGCGGCTGCAGCAGCAGCGGCTGCAGCGTTGGCGGCGGCACCTCCGGCTTCTGCAGCGACATCCATGACAGCAGGAGGGAGAAATCCCCAAAGTATTGATGATCAAAGTCTCTGCCCGCCATCAACGAAGTATTTGGACCAGTCTTTTCAACTGGGGTCCTCTACCTGCAAGAGAGAATCACTAGCAATAGCAGTGGAAGGGAAGATCAGTACCGGAGTGATGATTCGCAAGCCCGGAAAAGAGCTTATTCCGTCACCAAGGCCCGAAGAAGTGGTTGTATTCGAAGCTTTCTTCGAAGCCGGCTTGGGCCTTCCTGCAGTAGACTTCCTGGCGGAGGTACTCGATCTATTCCATGTCACCCTCCCTCAATTATCTCCGAATGCAGTAGCTAGACTAGCTATCTTCGAATGGGCCTCGAGAGCCGAAGGCTGTGAAGGGAGGGCAGAGATCTTCGCTGCATTACATAGGGCTTCATGCCAGCCTAAGACCTTCGTAGGTCCCGGAGGTGAAAAAGTAGTGGTTGCCTTCGGAAGCATTAATTTTAGACTCCGGGATGAATATGCCCTGCAATTCCCTGCTAAGGCCATCAACGCAAGATGGTACACTGACTGGGTTATGAGGTGGTTCTATGCCGAAGTTGGGGCAGGTAACCCTCTGGCCGGACCTTTGAAAGAGATCCAATTTCGGAAGGAAGCCTTAGTGCATCCCGGCCAGGATCAGCTCGAAGCTCGTCTCAACCTGCTCCAAAGGATTAGCCGAAGGTTAAGCATGCGGGATTTAGCCGAAGAATACCTCGGGTTGCAAATCTCTCCACTGATGGCCAACTGGCCTATCGTCTTCGAAGAGGATTCGGAAGGCGGTATTCGAAAGATTACCGTGACTTCGAGTCCTGCAGGTAACTTCGAAAACAACATGTAATATGCGTATTCACTTCGAAGATAGACTAACTTGATTTATTTATTTTTTAGCTTCTTCAGCCCCTATTACTTCGGAGCAAATCATAAGGGCTTCGGACAAGATTTTGGGTGCTCCAACTCCGACCGAAAAAGAATGGAGAGTCAAATTAGTCGGGAGTTGGGAGAGATTTAACAGAGTATGGGGAATGTTGGAAATGACTCCGCCCCCTCTGATGGACTGGGTGCCTTCGGAGAAAGGACCCAAGAAGAGGAAAGCCGAAGCTGGGACTTGGAGCTCCGCAAAGACTCTGGTGAAGAAGGTGGCTCGGAAGCCAAAAATCTTGCACCTTCGAATCCCGCACCTTCGAGCTCAAGGGCTTCAGTTTCCGACTCCCAAGAAGAAACAGGGAGATTGCTTGTGCGTCTAATAGAAGAAGATGAAACTCAAGGGACTGCACAAGTCGAAGTACCTGCGAACGTGCCGGAGTCCCAAGATAATGTTGATCAACCAAGGAATTCGGTAGTTCAGGAAGAGGCATCTCAGGACGAAGTTCCTGTGAATGAGAGCGGGGTTGAAGTTACTATAGTTTCGATCCCCGAAGAACCAATGAGGACTGTTCAAGACGATGGTCCTGCAGTCCAAGACTTAACGGCTGATTCGGATGAAGAACTAGCCTTCGATCCACCGAACAGTCCGACAATGACTCCACTGCAAAATGTCAAAGGTAGACTTCGAACATCTTTTTCATGTTTATTTTGAGTATTTATACAATGTATAATACTTTTCATTATTTTTATAGAGTCCACTCCTATGGAAGAAGTCCGTCAAGAGGAAATAATTCCTGGACCTTCGACAACTTCGGAGCCAGCCCAGAGAGTTACTCAAATGGGACCTGGAAGAGGCAAAAGACATATAGAGCCCCTCCCTGCTATAAGCTCCGAATCAACTCCGTCTGATTCAACAGACGAGAGCCAATCTTCCGGGGAGGGCCAGTCTCCAGTGGCTCCGAAGACCACAGGCCAAAGCTCCGGTCCTTCGCTGAACGAAGATGACTAACAGGAAATAATCATGCTCCCCTTGCTGGCTCCTTTCTTAGGGCAAACAACTGGTCTTCGGACTTTGCTCGAACCTTTGGATCGAGCTAGCCGTGACATAGGGGAGACCAATTTAGTGGCCATCCTGAGCAAGGCTGACAGGACGGAGCTTAATGCCGCTATTGAACGTGCAGCCTACCAGGTATGAAGCAACTACGAAATATTATAGAATTCATCTTCGAATAAATATTTACCTTAGTTTTTTATTTTTACAGCAAACTGTCTTGGCCCGAGCTGCAAATATATGCAATGACGAAGAAATCGCTCGGCTTCGGGAAGAAAATAGTGTCGTTCAAAGGAATTTTAACATCTCTGAAAGTCGAGTGGCTCAAATGGATAATATAATATCAACAGAGCGAAGGGCCAGGCAAAGCTTGGAGGCTGCGAAGAAAGAGCTCGAAGCAGAGAGGATTGTGCTTCGAGCAGAAGTTGAAAAACTGCGGGCGGAGCACGCTACTGCGGGGTCCGAGCTCGTCCGACTCCAAGAGGAAGCTAGCCAACTGTTAAACCAGAAGAACATATTGACCACTGAGAATGCTAGGCTTTCTGGGGTTTTGGGCGAAGTCACTTCGACGAAGGATGCGCTGAACGAAGACAAGTTAAAGTCTGAGAAGGTGGCTGCGGAGGTTATGAGTCAGTTGTTAGATGTCCTGGAGTACTTCGGTACTACTGGGACACTTCCTTCTGACGATAACATCACTCTTCTGCGCCGGTTAAAAATGATCCAAGGAGTGGCGAAGCAGATGAAGACGGCGGGTATTAGATACGGAGAACTCTCCGGACAAGTGTCTGCTGTTGGTCTACTTCGTTACTACGAAGATCTGGGCCGATCGATAACTCCGGACGCAGGAGGGGGCCCAATCACCTTCGACGACGAGCGACTTCTCAAACCTTCCGAAGGTGTGGCTGCTGCTTGGCGAGCCTTCCAAACCTCCTGGGGAGCCGAAGGTCGTTTCGCGATCAAGGCTTGGATCGACGAAGGCCAACGCCAGAAGCACGCTCGGACTCAAGCTTCGAGCAGTCAACCTCCTTCGAACCCGCAGGTTTAGGAATACTTTAGTATTTTTAACCATGTAAAGCTTTATGCTTGTAAACATTTATCAATGAAAATCTTGTTTGTCATATTTCTAGGCTTTGCCTCTTACGGAAGACATCGAAGTGTTAGACCTTAACGACGAAGTTCGCTCATTATGGGCTACCTTCGATCTTCTTAAAGCTTATAAACGTCCTCGATTTCTAATTCCTCGAGATGACTCCGGCGTAATTGCGCCCGAAGTAATCAAAGACATATTGTCTTATATTAAAGAGGAAGAAAAAGAGGTTAACGTAAACACTTCGTCTTCTGAAGACGTTATTTGGTCTGAAGACGAAGATGAAGCTCGAAATAAAAGGCCTGAAGATTATCCATGCAACCATGAAGTGACCATGAAAGCTCTAAAAAGAGCAAAAATAAAGAAACATGTCACTTGAAAAGGATGGATGATAGAGCAAAAACTACCTCAAAAACTCAATGAGCAACAAAATCAATAAAAGTTCATGAACTCTCCCCATTTGGCAATGCAGACATCAAGATAGCTCCATGAGTTGTGAGAGTAAAGTGTACATACAATGCTTCCAGAATATGATTAAGTCCAAATACAGTACACACAACCTTGTGCCTCACAAACTGTCCTAACCAACTTTATGACAAGCTCGAATGTATACAATCTAAATATCAATATGAGCAAGAATTTTGATGTTTAAGCAAATAAAAGCATCACTACTCAAACTAGCATACTAGACATGGCAAGGTAAGAGATACAAAATCTTGTCAAAAGCAAACTCGAAAAGCACATCCCACTACAAGGAGCTGCGGCAAACTTGATATGCGAGAAAATTAAAAACAATTTAAGTGTCAAGGGTTATTTGCAAGTCAACCTTATGCTAACCGACCAAGCCAAGCCTAGGATAAACCATGGGAAGCTTAAGGCATTGATCATGGTATACACTTCAATGTCCCAGTTCAAACCAAAGCGCAATGGTCAGCAGTCTAGAACAAAGTAGTGCGACTACACAAACCCACCTGGATCTTTTCAATTTTATCACAACATCAATTTTTTTGTTTCATTTTCATTTTTCATTTTTCAATTTTTTGTTTTGTTTTTTTAATTTTGAGCATATAAGATCAAGTTGCGTATTAGCATCCAAGTGACATGGACAAAGCTATCAAGTATGAAATGAATAGTAGAAGCACCCTAACGTATTCATGCTAGTTTCCAGACTTAGTAGTGATCATTTTCAAATTTTCACAAATAAAAGCCATGCTCAAGACATATAGTCAGATGTATTCAAGCTAAGCATAATCAATAGGAGTATTAGACAGAAATGTAAAGGACACACTAAAGCATGTACATGTGAAAGAAATTAATCATATTTCAGAAGCATATGCAAAAGTACACAACTACCCCTCACATGATGCCATAAGGATGACAAATACCAAGCTCTCCCCTCAAAAATGCAAATCGAGAAGCATCGAGAGGATTGGTGAAAATATCTGCAAGCTGATTCTGGGTATCGACAAAACACAATTCAATATCTCCTTTTTCATTGTGATCTCTTAAAAATTGATAACACACGTCAATGTGTTTAGTCCTAGAATGTTGTACTAGGTTGTTTGCTAAACTAATTGCACTTGTGTTGTCACAAAACAATGGAAATTTTGTAAAATCCAACCCAAAATCTCGCAAAGTAGAAACCATCCACAAAATATGTGCGCAATAGCTAGTGGCAGCTACATATTCAGCCTCGGCTGTAAACTGTGCAATGCTAGACTATTTGCATGAAGACCAACACACAAGAGACGAACCTAGAAAATGACATGTCCCAGAAGTACTCTTGCAATCAATATAGCATCTAGCAAAGTCAGCGTCGGAAAAACCTCTTAAGCATAATGAAGATGATGCAGAATACCAAATGCTAAATTTAAGAGTGTGCTTGAGATACCTTAGAATGCGCTTGACAGCTTGACGATGTAAAGACATGGGAGAAGCCTGATAATGAGCGCACAGACACACAACAAAGTGTATATCCGGCCTCGTAGCCATCAAATAAAGAAGGGAGCTGATCATGCTGCGATACTCCTTCTGGTACACTTCTTCTTCATCTTCATCTGGATCAAGTGCAACATAAGTACCCATTGGGGTAGCAAGTGGTTTTGCATCTGACATATCAAAGCATTTTAGTAGGTCTTCAGTGTATTTCGTCTGATGGACAAATGTTCCTTGTTTGCTTTGCTTGATTTGCAAACCAAGGAAGAAAGTCAGCTCGCCCATCATTGACATCTCGAATTCCCTGCTCATGGATTCAGCAAACTTGGCGACAAGAGTATGAGATGAACCACCAAATATTATGTCATCAACATAAATCTGAACGAGTAAAAATCTTTGCCATGCATGAGAGTGAACAAAGTATTGTCAACTGAGCCCATTTTGTACCTGTGCTCAATCAAGAAGGTTCTAAGGCGGTCATACCAAGCCCTCGGAGCTTGCTTTAGCCATATAGAGCTTTGTGAAGTTTAAAGACTCTATGGGGGTACTTGGGATTTTCAAAGCCAGGAGGTTGCTTGACATACACGTCCTCTCCTATGAAACCATTTAGGAAAGCACTTTTTACATCCATTTGAAAGAGTTTAAAGCCACGACTTGAGTATACCCTTGAGCCACAAGTCTAGCCTTGTTTCTCACTATAGCCCCATCCTCCCCCTGTTTGTTTTTGAAAATCCATTTTGTTCTAATGATATGAATGTTAGGGGTGGATCAATGAGAATCCAAACCTGATGTCTATCAAAATTTTCAAGTTCCTCATGCATGGCGTTGATCCAACTCGCATCCGACAAGGCATGACTAACATCCAATGGTTCAAAATTTGCAACAAAAGTAGAATCAATGAAATGAGCATGAGATCGGGTTACTCATTCATTTAGCTCGCCGATGATCTGATAAGGAGGATGCATTCTTTGAATACGAAGCGGTGCTTCTCTCTGCGATAGAATCTCCCCCTCATTTCTTGCCGAAGTTTGATCCAAGCTTTCAGAAGTAGACTATTCAGGTCCTCTTGTTGAAGTAGATGATGCTTCTAGAGAAGTCGTAGAGGGAGGTAGTGGTATAGCATCAAGATCTTCACCATCTGATGGTTCTTCTTCCTCAAAAAGTGTTTCACTCATATCGTGCTCACTTGCAAGTTCAAAATCAGTACTAACACATGGAGAAGTCTCATCAAAAGGCACATCACAAGATTCAACTATAGTGTTAGATTCAAGATGTAAAATACGATAAGAGTGACCATGTAAAGAGTAGCCCAAAAAGATCCCATCATATGTGTGTGATTCAAATTTGTCCAAATTACCTCGCTTTAGGATGAAGCAACAGCATCCAAACACTCTGAAGTGAGTGACCTTGGGCTTCCTCCCAAAACAAAGTTCATAAGAAGTCACATTCAGCAAAGAGCGCAAAATGATCATGTTGGAGATGTAGCATGATGTACTCATGGCTTCAGCCCAAAAGTTTCTAGGAGTCTTATGCTCGTTGAGCATCGTCCTAGCCATCTCCACAAGTGTGCGATTTTTCCTCTCAACCACACCATTTTGTGGAGGGACTCTAGGTGCAGAAAACTAATGTTCAATTCCATGTTCAAGGCAAAATTTTGTAAAATAGCTATTCTTAAACTCGGTGTCGTTATCGCTTTGAATAGCTTTCTGTACTCGTGGCTTCAGCCCAAAATTTTCTAGGAGTCTTATGCTTGTTGAGCATCATCCTAGCCATCTCCACAAGTGTGCAATTTTTCCTCTCAACAATACCATTTTGTTGAGGGACTCTAGGTGCAGAAAACTGGTGTTCAATTCCATGTTCAAGGCAAAATTCTGTAAAATAGCTATTCTTGAACTCGGTGTCGTTATCGCTTTGAATAGCTTTCACTTCACCGGGGAGTTCATTGAATAGCCTCAATGCTAAGCTCCGAAAGTGTATGAACACTTCATCATTGCTTACAAGAAAGAAAACCCAAGAGTAATGATAGTAGTCGTCAACAACAACAACAAGAATGTATCACTTTCCGCCTAACGAGCTAACCCGGGATGGACCAACAGTATCCATGTGAAGAAGCTCACTGGGTTGCTTAGTCATTACCATGTTTATGGGGGAATGTGAGGCGGCATCCATTTTTCCAAGATGACATGGAGCACAAATCAGGTTCTTCTCAAATTTGAGCTTGGGCAATCCTCGGATGAGTCCTAGGGCACTCAATCTCACAAGAAGATCAAAGCTCATGTGCCCTAGTCTCCTATGCCACATCCAAAGCTCAGAAGAAGGCTCAGCTAAAAGGCAATGAGAAGATCCAAATGATTTAGAGAAATCAGCACCAAAAACTCTCCCTACTCTCAAGATTTTGCAAATGAAAATACCAGAAGAATCAAGCACATGAGAGGCATCACGACCAAAGTGAACCTCAAAACCCTCATCAAGTAATTGAGAGACAGAAAGTAAGTTATAGCCTAAGTTCTCAACCAATGCAACATTAGTGAGAAAGAAATTTTCATTAATTTTGATCATACCTTGGCCTTTCACTCTACTTTTGCGATTGTTTCCAAAAGTGATGTGTTCTCTTTGCTTGGCTGAGGTGAAGCTGGAGAACCATGATGACTTTCTCGTCATGTGGCACGAACAACCGAAATCAATGATCCACTTGTCCTTCAGCCTTCCATGCCTCTCCTAAGTAGAGACGAAAGATCTCGAGTACTTAGTGCTGGATTTTGAAATAAAGTGCCTAGGTATCTAGCACTGAACTACTCGAGGGTTAGGTAAAGCAAGAGACTGTGTAGGATGAGAGTCATACTGAACACGAGGTCTTCTTGCAAAGTGTTGAGGTCTCCTAAAATGGTTTGGACCAAAATGCCTACGTGGTCTATCATCATACGAAGCATGGTATAAACCACGATGGACATAACCACTCATATAACTATGTGGAACCACATAATCAGAATAAGTATGATAACCATAATCATGCAAATCAAGTGAAGAATGATCATGAAAGTTTAAATCATGAGCACGATGTTGATCTTTCATACGTCGATAGCAAAAACCAATCAAGTGACCTACACGATGACAATAAGAGCAATGAAAAACTTTCTTGTGTGTAGGTTCATAGGTTTTTGGTGCAAACCTCACAATTTTTCTAGGTTTTTGCTAGGAGTTTGTCTTTGGTGGTGGAATGATTATCCTTTTAGGTTGGGTAGGATTTTTGGCTTTCTGAGGTGTGTCTAACTGGGCTCTCTCTTTCTCAAGGGTAGTAGTTAGAGTGAACATTGTTTGGCTTGGGGTATTTGATGAAGTTCTCTCATAACCTAACCCAAGAGCTAACCCTGCCCTGTCAGCACACATTTTTGTTTTATCCAAAAGCAAATCCATTTTACCCTTTCCTTCAGTGCAATTGTCTACCATAGAAAGAAGGTAATCATTCTCACACTTGAGTTTTTCTACTTGCTCTCTAGCGAAGTTGAGTTGGTCCTTCAGGATGATGCATGTTGTTGGGGGAATATATTTCCCCTGAAAAGGGGCCAAATGACGTCAGCCTCCGATAGCCTTCGGCCCAGAGCCCAACGCTGTCGAGGCCCATTTCCTCCCCCAGGTCTGTTCCCATGTCTCGAGGTTCGTCCCAGAGCCTGCTGGGGCGAAGCCCCCGGGCCCCATCGAAGCCCTCCAGAGCGAGGTACTTCAGAGCCCTTCGGTGCGAAGCCCGCGGGATCCCCTGGAGGCCGCAAGGAGATCCCCTGGAGGCTGCAAGGAGCCAAGTCTCGGGCTGGCCCCGAAGCCAGCCTCCGGGCCCGGTTCGAGGTTAACCTTCGGACCATATCCGGAGTTAGCCCTCGAGCCCTGTCTGGAGTTAGCCTTCGGGCTCCCTTCGGAGCTCCTCAGAGCTAGTCTTTGGACCCTCTCCGGTCGGTTCGGAGGCCCCGGTTCGGAGGGTCCAGCTCGGAAGCCCCTGTTCGGAGGGTCCAGCTCGGAGCCCCGGCCCGAAGGTCCCGGGCCAGAGGCCACCCTCTGGGAGAAGGACGCCAGAGGCCAGTTCGAGGTCAAGGCTCCGAGACCCCAGCTCGGAAGCCCCTGTTCGGAGGGTCCAGCTCGGAGCCCCAGCCCGGAGGTCCCGGGCCGGAGGCCACCCTCCGGGAGAAGGACGCTGGAGGCCGCCCTCCGGGAGCCCAGTTCGGAGGCCAGTTCGAGGTCAAGGCTCCGAGACCCCAGTTCGGAGCCTTGCTCGGAGCATGCTTCGATGCCGCCCTTCGGGGTGCACTTCGAAGCCTTCTTCCCAGCCTCCGACCCTGGTGTGTCGTTTAGCTGGTCAAAGCCTAGCGCAGCCTGACACGCCTGTAAAGCTGTAAAGTTGTAGGGTACTTTTGTACAGTAGCTTGCTCCCTCTCCCTGTCTACCCCTATGAGCCTAAGGGCTTGTTGAGGGCATTTTGGTCTTTTCCTTAAGGCCTGCGTGCCTATAAAAGCAGGGCCAAGCCCTTGTAGCAGGATACCTTCTCCAGGGGGCAGAGAGACCCTGGAATTATTGCTCCATACTAGGGCATACCATGCCAAATCCACCATAACTAGACGTAGGGCTATTATCTCCTAGGAGAGGCCCGAACCAGTATAAACCTTTTTCTCCCTCTGTTAGAACCCTTCGAGGTTCATTCTCCACATCACACTCCACCACAGAAAAACCTACTGGAACTAACGCAATTGTTCCAACACATGTGGAACATGATGGCTGCCCATCCTTAGAACACTCAGCACTCTCCAATCTAGCCTTAAGGTCATCAACATGCTTATCTCTCAGATTAATGCTTTAAACAAGTAAAGAACAATTCAAATATTCATTGATGACACAAGGACTAGAATCCACCTCCAAAAGTTGCTTCTGAACATTTTCAAGTTTTTCAATGTTTTGTGCATGAATCAGACGCAACTGAGCAAGTTCATCCATAACAACAAGACATGACTCACATTCAGTAATTTCAGACTTAGACTTCAACAAAGCAAGTTCAGTTGAAAGAGATTCAATTTTGAGTTTTAGTTCCTTTCGTTGTTTAGCAGCAAGTTTGAGCAATCTATCTTGTGAAATAATTGCATCATGTAATTCATCGTTTTGAACAAGTAACTGGTCATGTGATAGACTAACCTCAGATGAGTCAAGCTCATTGCTGCTATGCTTGTCATTTGCCAGGAAGCAGAAGCCGTTGAAGTCATTCGTTTTTTCCTTCTTTTCTTCACTCTTGCATGGTTCTTCTTCATCAGAGCTTGGTTCTTCACTCGAGGAGTTGTCGATGTCACTAAATGCAGCCATGAAAGCTCTAGCCACTCTTTTTGCCACTTTTCCTCTCTTGCCTTTGAAGAAGGGTTTTTTGTCTCTTTTCTGGGGTTTGTGTTCATGTTCACTCTTTGCTTTTAGTTTTAGGCAATTTTCTTTAATATGATTAAGATCACCGCACTCCAAACACCCTCGAGAGCCTCCTTTTCTTTGATCTCTTCTATCATTATAGAATCTAGTGAACTTTTTGACTATAAGAGCAAGCTCTTCATCGTCCAATGTGTACACTTGTTCTTTTATGATAGAGACCAAAGAAGACAAGGCAAAACCTCCAGACAAAGCACAAACTCCAGAAAAGTTACCTCTAGATGAGGTGCCATTGCTAGAACTAGAAACTAGTGCCATGGATTGTGGCAAAGAGTTCCCAATTCCAGAACGAGATGCCTTGGCGATCTCGGTGGACTTAAGCTTACTAAAAAGTTCATCGCAAGTCAAAGTGTCAAAGCTCATGGACTCTTCAATGCTTGAGATCTTTACTTCCCATATGCTATGATCAAGAGCATAGAGAAGTTTGATCACCCTGTCATGATCTGAGTAAGCTAACGTCCCAATGGAGCGCAAGTTACTAACAATTCTATCAAACCATGCAAACATGGCATCTACAAATTCGTTGGGGCCTTGCACAAACATTTGGTATTCTTGGTTATAAGTGCTTTGCCTCCTGGCATTAATGTGAGAAGTGCCCTCATGAAATGTTTTCAAGGTAGTCCAGATCTCACGTGCAGTTCTAAGGTGCTGGACCCTATCGAACTCATTGTGACTCAGACTGATGAACAATATATTTCTAGCTTTGCTATTACAATCGTACTGTGACTTCTCAGTTTCTGAAGTGCGAGTTTCAGGGATCACATATTGGGAATCAATGATGTTCCAAATACACTTCCTTGGTTTAGTAGATAAGCCTCCATGCGCACCTTCCAATAAGCGTAGTGTCGACCATCGAACATCAGAATCTTAGAATTCTTGTCCATGTCGCCACAAGGATCACAAACCGGTTAAGGTCAACTAGTGATCTAACCAGCTCTGATACCAATTGTGGGATCGGAATGCTGACTAGAGGGGGTGAATAGATGCCTCTACAATTTTTCTTGATCAAGCTTAATGGTCAATTTCAGGAAATCAAATGCTTCTCCAAGAATCAAGAAAACAATTAGATGTTCAATGAAATACATGTTTTAGTTCTACTTGACAATCACTGTTGCAATTCAGAAAAAGTTCAATTAATTCAATTCAGTATTCAAGCAGATTTCAGAAGTGACTTTGAGTTAATTTCTCAAATTAGTTACCTATCTCAAGCAATTAAAACCTGAAACAATTTTATCTGTTCATGCAAGATCAAACAATATAAATCTGATTTAGAATGACATAAACTTGATGTTGCATGGTTCTGAAAACAGAAGATTGAAGGTCCAACACTCAATCAGATACATCACATTAAGTTTAGATCAGTAGAAATCAGTACTGAATTTGATGCACCCAGGCACAAAACTGATTACAAGAATAAACTTGAGCAGTAATTTATCAGATGATGAAGCAGGAAGAATTCTACACTACAATGCTGGTTGAATTTAAAATATCTAAGAGTAGTATGTGCTCAACTCAGATATCAAAACAGAACAGTAATAGAGAAACACTTTCTACTGAAAAGAAGTATCCTGCAGAGAATTTCAACTACAGAAAAATACACAACTAGAATTTAGACCAACAAGTTACTCAATACATATGTTGAAAATTTCTGTATCAGGATTTCAATAGTCAGAAAATTAAGAGCAGAACGATCTATTCAATAAACTGGCAATAATAGACTACCCAATTCAGAGGTTAAGATAACTTGTCAAGCAAATACACAAGACACTGTGTTGATGTTCAATACAGTACTCACATAAAAAACATTCTGAACTAATCAACTTAGTGAACTGAAATTGAGTACACACTTCATGAACAACGGGGGTACAAACTCAACTGAAACTCTCCCAAATACAGCTGAAAGTGATTACACACTCATATGACACTAGAATTATCAACTATGAAAGTATTCACATCAGGATTTCACATAAAACTGATACTGAACAGTAAGTAACAAGCAGTAGTGACAAACTTGATGAATACAAAGTGTATAATTAGAAGTTGATGAAGTCAAACATGAACAATCATCTCAAATTAATCTTATACATAAAAACTTTCAAAAGATTCAGATAAAACTTCTACTGAGTTTTTAGACAAATATTTTCAGACTAGAACTGAACCAATCACTAGTTAAAAACTGACAGGTTTACCAAAAGCTTTAGGAAAGACCAACAACACTGTACAGAATCAATCTACCAAAATCAAACCAGTAAACTCACAATATAGATGTTCACTGCACATGACAAAGAATAGTGACAAATACAGCACTTCACAAACTCATACAATCCAGCAGTAACACATAGCTTAGCTAATAGAAAACCAGCACAGAAAACAAAGATCTGAGAGTGTTCAGCAGAATACTAGTGGATCTGATATTTTTTTCAGAACTAAATAGTACTATACTCAGAGAGCAAAAGGTTCAAACACTAATATTGCTGGCTGACATCAAGTAGTAAAGATAAATCAAAGAAAGAACTTGTCAACAAATAATAGCAAAACAGTTCTATATCAGATAAAAACAATTGTAGCAGTATATGATAAACAAAAAGATAGTCACACATATTCCATACCAGAATGATTAATCACTCAGAAAAGGTTTTCAAATCAAAATATAATCCAATCTTGCAGCAAATTTAGTAGAGAGCAGTAATCACACAAGGACGCAGATTATCCAGAAAACAGAAATCAAATAGTCTTTTCATAGGAGGAACTATGGCTCAATCAGCAAAGGTCTGAAGAAATCTGCAACACGACACTCAGGTTGTTCCAGATCTGTGGGAGCACAACTTCAAATGGATGTCAAGAGTGCTTTTCTAAATGGGTACATAGAGGAGGAGGTCTATGTTAGGCAGCCTGTAACGCCCTGATTTTCGTCAGGCGTTAAAAGTAAAATAAAGTAATTAATAAATGAATTTCAAGAAAATAATTCAATGTAAATCGATGAATAGGAAAGATAAAATACGAGCTTAAAATTTTCATTTAAAAATAAATCATAGATAGAGTATTTTTTCCAAAATTCTCCTAGCCTTAAATTGTGTTCCAAAAAATTTCCGAAATTTTTGGTGCCAAGGAATTCAATAACAATATCATTTCATCATAAACCTCTAACAGTAATTAATAAAATATATTTTAACATGAATGTTATGTGAATAAAATATATAATAAATCATTTATATTAAAATAATATAAAACCAAATAGAATTCAGCTAGAGAAATTTTTAATAAATTTATCCTGCCTTAAATCAATTTAGGTTTTTATCAAGGATTTTACAACTAGAATAGAAACCCATAATATTTCGCTAAATAACATTAAATCGAAAAGAAATTAAATTCCTATTTCTTTCTCGGGTGAGATTGAAATCTCTATCCTCGATCATAACTCCTTTCCTGTCAAAAATCTAGAGGAACAATATTCCCTTTTCGTTCGGAAAAATAAAAAAATACCTTTTTCATTCGTCTAGTTTAAACTCCATGGAAAATATCTTTTTAAATCCTTATTATATTTTAAAATACCAAAATTAATTTAAATCTTTTATTTTACGTTCAAGTTTAGAATATTTAATCCCGACGTGAATACTGTTGGGGGAATATATTTCCCTTAAACAGGGGCTAAATGACGTCAGCCTCTGACAGCCTTCGGCCCGGAGCCCAGCACCGTCAGGGCTTGTACCTTTCCAAAGAAGATGTTTCCAGGTTCCAAGGTACCCTCCGGAGCCTGCCGGGGCGGAGCCCCCAGGCCCCGGTTCGGAGGCCCTCAGTTCGGAGGCCCCCGGTTCGGAGGCCCCCTGTTTGGAGGCCCCGGTTCGGAGGCCCCCAGTTCGGAGCCCTGGTTCGGAGCCCTAGTTCGGAGCTCCGGCCCTGCTCCGAACCCAGAAGATATTTACGCCCCGCTACAGTGTAGAAGTGTAGGACCGAAAGTAGCGACCAGAGGGGGGTGAATGGGCGCCTAAAAAGTTCTTTCGAAACAATGGCCTGCTTCCAACACCCAACGCACCTCAAAAGACTTAGCAACAAGACGTAAACAGATCGATCAAAACTTCACAGAAATAAATCACAGCAATCGATTGAGAGATTACTGTTCAAAGTTGTCTCCAGTAAGTTACTTGGCAAAGCTTTCAGATTCGAAGCCCGCAGATTCTAAGTTTGCTAATTCGAAGTCTGCTGCAGATTCTAAGTCTGCAGATTCAAAGTCTGCAGATTCGAAATCTGCTGATTCGAAGTCTGCTGATTCGAAGTCTGCAGATTCGAAGCTTGCAGATTTGAAGTCTGCTGATTCGAAGTCTGCTGATTCGAAGCTTGCAGATTCGAAGCTTGCAGATTCGAAGCTTGCAGATTCGAAGTCTGCTGATTCGAAGTCTGCAGATTCGAAGTCTGCAGATTCAAAGTCTGTAGATTCGAAGTCTACTGATTCAAAGTCTGCAGATTCGAAGCCTGCAGATTCAAAGTCTGCAGATTCGAAGTCTGCTAATTCGAAGTCTGCAGATTCGAAGCCTGCAGATTCGAAGTCTGCAGATTCGAAGTCTGCTGATTCGAAGTCTGCTGATTCGAAGCCTGCTTCACAGAGTTGGACTTCACACAAGAAAAGGGACTTTGGCCCTGTCAACTCGATCAAAAAGCAACACAGGAAAAGCAAGGCTAAAGTACTAGCACACTGTAGCTACAGGAAAGTAGTACTACTTGCTACTAGCCACTAGAACTAGTACTCTTGTGAAGAACAAACAGAAGCCACAGAGAAGCTTCTGCTCAGGAATAAATTAGTTGTGTGCAAACCGAACCAACAGAACCTTAAATGAAGTGTTGCGCATGAGAATCGATAGGAATAAAAGCTCCCAAACAGTAAAGAGCCAAATGAATCTCAGGAAGAACATGGGGTTGCCTGGCGGCGCACACAGGGAGAGAGAGAGAGCAGGAAACACAAAATGACCCAATAGAATAAAAAGTGATTTCAGCAAAAGGGTAGTCCAACCCTAGGGATTGGGGCCCTATTTATAGGCTGCCCAATGACCTAGAATATTCCACCAGCCCCTTAGGGTTTTTACAGACGCTAAAATAAAGGAAATGACTCAACTGCCCTTAGGAATTTTTACAGACACGACTGACTGACTGTGGGCATAGAGATACAGATGACTTATCCGGAAGCTAAGCTTTCGTAGCGACTACGGCTTCTCTTCTAGACAGTCCAATACAGAATCAACGGTTGTCAGTTTTGCACCGAAACTGACAAAGCCTCCACCGGCTTTGCACCAGGTACCCGGATTGGGCCGGCCCGATTCCGCAGCTCTCTCAGCCCGGCAATCACTCACCACCCATGTACCTGAGTCAATCCTGGTCAACAGCTAGTGGGTCTTCTGCTACTCCTGGCTCATGTACCCGGATTGGGCCAGCCCGACTTCGCAGCATCCTCTGCCCGACAGTCGCTTGCTGCCCGTGTACCTGAGTCACACGCGGCCCATGAACACAGCAGATCTCCTCTCTTCTTCTGTCCTCTTTGACTATCGTTGACAATGACTCATCACATCTGGAGCCATGAGGCCCACGCTATTCAGCATGGCTCCTCAATCTCCCCCTTGATGAGTGCATTGTCAACACTTCACTTCTTTAGCTCTTCAGTACCTGCAAGCAACCGTGGAAACACGAAAACAAAAACACGAGAAAACAAAGAAGAAGAAAAATAAGTTAAAAGTTTAACCCTAATGACCAAAAGCCGAACAAAAGCAAGAAGCGGTCATTATGGTTAACCAAAGGTAAAAGCTCAGAATGAGTGCGATCTCAGAAACATCAACAAGGATATCAAAAGAGTAAGTGAGACAAAAACTCCCCCTCGAACTCTTATCCCAAAATTTATCCCCCTTGTTGACAAGTGAACTCATCAAGCACTCAAAAGAGACACAGACTCCCCCTGAAACGCAACTCCCCCTCAAAATATGCAATGAATGCAACTGGGGTGCATGAGGAGTGAATAAAGCATGCTTCTCAGATACGATTGACTGCAATTACAACATCTAACAAGTAGAGCAAAAGACATATTGTCTAAGACACATGGCATGATCAGTGCAACAGATGATATCTAAAGAAAGTCATTAGCACGCATGTTCCAGTTTTTGCAAACAAAAGCATCACCACATTTTCCAGTAAACAAGCAAGGTAAAGCATGATATGCAAAAGCTATCTGATATCTACCAAGATAAGCATTACCCAAAACAAAGTGCTTCAGCAAACTTGTTATCATTTCATTTTTCAGGCTTTTTCTCTTTCCTTTTTCATTTTTGCCAGGGGTTATTTGCATGTCAAACCTTATGCTGACCGACCAAGTCAAGCCTAGGCCAGAACTGGACCATCAGAAGCTTAAGACATTTGATCTTGGCAGACACTACACTGTCCTAGTTCATACCAAAGTGCTATGGTACGCAGTCCAGAACAATGTAATGCGACAAAGCAAACCCACCTGGATCTTTTCAAGTTATGCATAAAAAAGGCATGGAATTTACATTTTTCTTGATTTTATCATTTTAACGCACATTTCCATGTTTTAAAGCAGAAAGATGTCCAAGTTGCATGTTTGCATCTAAGTCAGGAACTAGCTACCATGCATGTTAACAGATAGCAAGAACATTCAGCCTACGCATGCTAGTTACCAGAAGCAATGGTGATCATGTTTTCAAGTTTAAAGCATAAAAGCCATGTATATGACAGATATCAGACATATCAAGTGAACTGGACCAAAGCATGATCATTGACAAGTATTCAAGAGCATGTACCAGCTAGAATAAGTAAAGCAGTTCAATCATATAACAAAAGCAGCTCTAAGGTGTGATATGTGAATATGCAAGATATGAACACACACAAAAAGACTCAAGAAAAGAGTAAAGAAGAAAGAAAACTGATGCAAAATATCCTAGAAAGGATACACAACACCCAAATCCCCTCGTAAACGTTCAAAAGTAGACTGATCTAGGGGTTTGGTGAAAATGTCAGCCAACTGATGATGGGTATCAACATGAACAAGGTCAATGACACCTTTCTCATATTGATCTCACAGAAAGTGAAAGCGCACATCAATATGTTTGGTTTTTGAATGGAGACAAGGGTTTTTCCCTACACTAATAGCACTGGTGCTGTCGCAAAACAATGGAACCCTGGTAGGAAAGAACAACCCAAAATCTCGCAAGGTGGAAATCATCCAAACTAACTGTGAGCAGCAGCTAGCAGCAGCTACATACTCAGCCTCAGTGGTCGAAAGAGCAACTCCAGATTGCTTTCGAGAAGACCAAGAGACAAGAGAAGAACCAAGAAACTGGCAAGTACCGAAAGTCGACTTGCGATCCAACTGGCACCCACCAAAGTCAGCGTCCGAAAATCAGGATAAATCAAGAGATGATGATGCTGAATAGTAAAGACCAAGATCGGGTGCATAAGTGAGATACCTAAAGATGCGCTTGACAGCCTGCCGATGAGACGCGCGTGGTGAAGACTGGAAACGTGCGCAAAGTCCCACGACGAACTGTATGTCTGGTCTTGTTGCCGTCAAGTACAACAGCGAATCAATCATCCCTCGAAACTCTTTCTCATTGACCTTGACACCGCTCTCGTCCTTGTCCAGGCCCCCAGATGTGCCCATCGGGGTCATCTGCGGCTTCAATTCTCCACCAAAGTCAAATTTCTTAAGCATATCGCGAGTGTACTTACCTTGGTGGATGAAAGTGCCGTCCTTGGTCTGCTTGATCTGGAGCCCTCAGAAATACTTGAGCTCACCCATGAGGCTCATCTCAAACTCACTGTGCATCTGCTCAGAAAACTTAGACACAAGATCATTAGTAGAACCACCAAAAATAATATCGTCCACGTAAATCTGAGCGACTAAAAAATCTGAAGCATCTCCGAGCAAGAAAAGAGTTTTATCCACCGAACCCATCACAAAGCCCTTCCCCAACAAAAATTGCTTCAACCGGTCATACCAAGCCCTCGGGGCTTGCTTCAACCCGTATAAAGCCTTTTGCAGCTTAAAAATATGTCGAGGAAACTTAGGGTTCTCAAAACCGGGGGGCTGCCTAACATAAACTTCCTCCTCTATGAACCCGTTCAGAAAAGCACTCTTAACGTCCATTTGAAAAAGCTTAAAACCCTTCGAAGCGGCAAAAGCTAAGAGAATGCGAATGGACTCAAGACGGGCAACAGGGGCGAAAGTTTCTTCAAAATCAATACCCTCTTTCTGGCAAAAACCCTGGGCAACTAGTCGAGCTTTGTTGCGCACCACAACCCCATCTTCACCTTGTTTGTTCTTGAACACCCACTTGGTGCCTATAGGGTTGCATCCTGGTGGCGGCTCAACTAGTGTCCAAACCCGATTACGGACAAAGTTCTCAAGCTCTTCTTGCATAGCATTAATCCAATTAGAATCAGAAAGAGCATGAGAAACATCTCTCGGCTCAAAAGATGCAACAAAAGTAGATTCAGCAAACACAGCAAGAGAGGTAGACGAACGCAAGGTTCTTTCAGTCAAATCACCGATGATGAGCTCTGAGGGGTGATCACGCTAAATTGCTCGGGTTCCCTGGTGATCTGAACTCACCTCACCAGAGTCAGCAGCTGGCACCTCTGGACTCGACTGAGGGGGCTCGATTGAAGTGGAAGAAGTGATCAGAGGTCCACCCTCATCCTTAGTCGAAGTCTCAGAATGTGTGGGCTCTGCCGGGGTGCAGAAGGCCCACCCTCATCAGCAGCTGGAGTATCCTCATCTTCCTCGAAGATAGACTCTCCGAGCTCATCATCCCCAAAAAGCTCAAAAGAAGGAGTTAAAGAAGGCAAGGACTCGTCAAATGAAACTTCGCAAGTCTCGACAAGCTGCTGGGAGTCGAGGTTCCAAACACGGAAGCCTCAAGAATGCAAAGCGTAACCAAGAAAAACACTGTCCCAGCAACGAGACTCAAACTTGTCCAAATGCCCTCCCTTCTTGAGCACAAAGCACTTGTAGCCAAACGCTCGCAAGTGGCTCACCTTGGTTTGTCTGCCAAACCGCAACTCATATGAGGTCTTACCTAGGTAAGCTCTAAGAAAAATGCGATTGGCCAGATAGCAAGCCGTGTTCATGGCTTCAGCCCAAAAACGCCTAGGAGTCCTGTGCTCATCGAGCATCGTCTTGGCCATCTCGACTAGCGTGCGGTTCTTTCGTTGCACAACGCCGTTCTGTGGGGGAGTGTAAGGAGAAGAAAACTGATGGTCCAGACCCTGATCACTACAGAAGCTGACGAACTGAGAGTTCTTGAACTCAGAGCCGTTGTCGAAGCGAATTGCTCGCATCCGACCATTGTTCTCATTCTTCAGCTTCAAAATCAGGTCATGAACAAACTAAAATGTTTCATCCTTAGACTCCAAAAAGAAAACCCACGAGAATCGAGAAAAGTCGTCAACAATGACAAGTGCGTACCACTTTCCACCGACTGAACGTACCCGAGCTGGACCAACAGTGTCCAAGTGTAAAAGCTCGCCCGGATATGAAGTCATCACCTGAGTCACAGGTGAGTGAGAAGCGGAAACCATTTTCCCATGACGACAGGGATGACAAACTAGATCCTTCTCCATCTTAAGCTTGGGCAATCCTCGAATGAGGTCCATAGAGCTCAACCTGACTAGTAGATCAAAACTCAAATGACCTAACCTCCTATGCCACTTCCAGAGCTCAGAGGAGGATCCAGCAATCAAACAGCGAGAAGGGCCAAAAGAACTAGAGAAGTCAATTCGAAAAACTTTACCAAATGGTAAGATCTGGCAAATCAAAGACCCTCTAGAATCAAACACAGAAGAATTGCCCTTCTTAAAACGCACTTCCAAACCATCCTCAAGAAGTTGCGAAACAGAAATCAAGTTAAAGTTCAAATTTTTAACCAAAGCAACATTCTTCAATGAGAAATGATCTGAAATGCGAATTGAGCCAATGCCACTTACTTTCCCTTGACCACTGTTCCCGAATGTGATGTACTCTTTGGAGCTCGGGGGAGTGAGACTAGAGAACCATCTGTGATGTCCCGTCATGTGACGAGAGCATCCTGAGTCCATGATCCATACGTCCTCCAGTCCCCGATCATGCGCAATTAGTGGCTGTAAGTGGGAGCAAATGGTCCGACACCAGGTTTAGCAAAAGAGCTAAACCAATGTCGAGCCATCTGCTCAAAAGACAGAAAGCAGAAATCATAATGAGAGTCCGGACCAAAACGCGGCTCAAAGCGCGGTCCTTGGTTCTGCCTAAAGCCTCGGTCACGAGGTCCAGGACCGTAGCCAAAATGGCCTGGAGCTCTGCCGGAACGACCACCACCAACTGGAGTACGGGCAAGAAAGCCGTCTCCTCTACCACCACCTACACGACGCGGCCTGACCTCCAGCCTCTCCCCGTGTCGAGGAACATGCAGTCTACCACCCTACTGGTAGAACTGCTCCTGACCACCATAAGCTCTCTCTACTCTCTCAACCCGCTTCCTCCTGAAGCAAAACTCCACAAGATGCCCGTCTCTCTGACAATACTCACAATGATAGGTGGGCTTCTTGAGTTGTGGTTGAGGCTTGGGGTTCTTGGGCTTAGTGGTGTTAGGTGCTGTCTTCTTGGGCTGAGAGGGTCCAGGAAGAGAGTCTAGAGGAGTGTGGAGGTGTTTGGGCTTTGGAACCCAGATAGGTTTCTTGGGTGGAGCTTTGGATGCTTCATGGATCACTCCATCCTTGGGCTGACAAGCCTGGGAGGACTCAGTGGAGTGAGTCTTGGGATATCTCTGCTCAGGAGTCATTTTACTCAACTCCACTGCCCGGCTAATGGCACTCTCAAAGTCAGCCTTGGTGTAGGTGTAACCTACCCCAAACCCATCCTGCCTCTTGAACTGCTGGATCATCATGCCTAGCTGTGGCTCTCTGGCACTGATCCAACTCAGGATAGAACGGAGGTAAAGTTCTCATTCTGAGAATCAGCTAGCTCCTCTCTCAAGGAAGCTAGAACCTCCACCTGAGACAAGCAGGTCTCACACTCACTCTCTACTTGGACAGACTTTTCGGCTTTCAGCTTGATCAATTCCATTCTAAGAGACAAACAGTTCTCACAGACAGTGGGTGGAACTGATAGTGTCTCAAGCTCTAGCCTAATCTGCGCAAGCTCAACTCTCAACCTCTCCAAATTACCCAAATGCTCATTGCCCTTGGATTTCAGCTCAGCTAAGGCAGCCAGATGAGATGGGCAATCAACACAAGGGTGCGACGACAGTGGCTTGAGCATCTTTTAGCTTCAGCTGAGCGCTTTCAAGCTCAGTGGCCAAAGCATCCCTCTCATCAACCCTTTCTATGTACTTGGACTTCAGAGTCGACAAGTCACACAGAAGCACCTCACACTTGGGGCACTCACTGCTATCACCCAAGCAAGGGGAAGAAGATAGACTCTCAATTCTGCCATTGGCTATGGCAAGCTCACTCTCTAACTCATCTATCCTCTTCTTGGCCCCCCTAAGCAGTTTTTCTCGATATTTTAACTCCTAACGATTGCTTTCAAGTAAATCAACGATTTCGCGTTCATAGGATGATACCTTTTCGTTGTCGTCGTCGGAGTCGTCGGAGGAGCTCTTTTCTTCCTTATCCCCAAGAGCCATTGAGCAGAAGCTCTTGTGGGATCTTCGGCGCTGGTGTGAGTGGCTCTTCGGTCTGTCCCCAAAAGCCATGAAGCAGAGCCCTGCCGGATCATCCTTGTCCTTTCCTTTCTTGATGACGATCTCCTCATCGCTTGAGCTTGATGAAGAGGAAGAAGACATGGACTGCTTGGAGTAGCTCTTCTCCATCTCGGCGAAGAAGGCCTTGTCGCGCTTCTTGTTCTCTCGCCGGTAGTCCTTCAGGGCCTTTTTGAAAAATCTGGTCTTTGGCTTGCCCTTGTTGAAGGAGGAGCTCTCGTGCTTGCTGGAGTCGTGGAAGCCACCACCGGTGCCCTTCTTGTGACCATTTCGCTTGGGGCAGTCGGCGATGAAGTGTCCTGGATCACCACACTCAAAGCACCCAGATTTTGTGCCGTGTCTTTTGAACATCCTTTTGTCATAAACACGACGCACCCGGTTGTTAAACAGACACAACTCATCATCTCCCAAGGACTCAAGCTGGTCCTCAGTGATAGACATCAAAGAGAACCCAGCACAGCTCACAGCAGAGGGATCAACAGAAGGTGTAGCAAGGGCCAGGGATTTTGATCTAGAACCAGTGAGATTTGATCTCAGCTGGATATCTACCTCAGTGGCCTTCAGCTTGCTAAACAACTCAGAAATGGTCAAGGTATCGTAAGAAGTGCTCTCAACGATAGAGGATACCTTGATCTCCCAGATCTTTGGGTCCAAGGTATGGAGAACCTTGAGCGCCTGCTCGTGATCTGAGACTAACTGAGCACCCTCAACCTTGTTGTCCCAAAGCTTGTTAATGATCGATTGAAAATGACCAAACAAGGCTTCAACAGATTTACCCGGTTTCTGTGTGAAGTTCTCGTACTCACGCCGGTAGGTCTGATAGAGCCGAGCCTTGACCTAGGCTGTTCCCTCATGGTGTGCCTTGAGGGTAGCCCAGATCTCTCTCGCAGTGGAGAGATGGCTCACACGCTCAAACTCAGTGGGACCTAAACCAGAAAAGAGAATGTTCACGACTTTACTATTGCTCAGATGCTGGGCAATGATACCAGGAGTACCATGCTCAGCAACTGGCAAAATGACAAACGTGTCGTGAACGCAAATATCCTAGATGTCCGTGCCCTGGCTCATGAGATAGGCTCGCATGCGAGTCTTCCAATAGTTATAGCCATAAGCTTCCAAGGACGGGACCTTGCCAGGAGACGTCATGATCACTACTGGGGTTTAGAACTGGTTAAGGTATGGAAAAAAACCCTAACCAGGCTCTGATACCACTTGTAGGACCGAAAGTAGCGACCAGAGGGGGGTGAATGGGCGCCTAAAAAGTTCTTTCGAAACAATGGCCTGCTTCCAACACCCAACACACCTCAAAAGACTTAGCAGCAAGACGTAAACAGATCGATCAAAACTTCACAGAAATAAATCACAGCAATCGATTGAGAGATTACTGTTCAAAGTTGTCTCCAGTAAGTTACTTGGCAAAGCCTTCAGATTCGAAGCCTGCAGATTCTAAGTCTGCTGATTCGAAGTCTGCTGCAGATTCTAAGTCTGCAGATTCGAAGTCTGCAGATTCGAAGCTTGCAGATTCGAAGTCTGCTGATTTGAAGTCTGCAGATTCAAAGTCTGCAGATTCGAAGTCTGCTGATTCGAAGTCTGCTGATTCGAAGTCTGCAGATTCGAAGCTTGCAGATTCGAAGTCTGCTGATTCGAAGTCTGCTGATTCGAAGTCTGCTGATTCGAAGCTTGCAGATTCGAAGTCTGCTGATTTGAAGTCTGCTGATTCGAAGCTTGCAGATTCGAAGTATGCAGATTCGAAGTCTGCTGATTCGAAGTCTGCAGATTCAAAGTCTGCTGATTTGAAGTCTACTAATTCGAAGTCTGTAGATTCGAAGCCTGCAGATTCGAAGTCTGCAGATTCGATGTCTGCTGATTCGAAGTCTGTAGATTCGAAGCCTGCAGATTCGAAGTCTGCAGATTCGAAGTCTGCTGATTCGAAGTCTGCTGATTCGAGGCCTGCTTCACAGAGTTGGACTTCACACAAGAAAAGGGACTTTGGCCCTGTCAACTCGATCAAAAAGCAACACAGGAAAAGCAAGGCTAAAGTACTAGCACACTGTAGCTACAGGAAAGTAGTACTACTTGCTACCAGCCACAAGAACTAGTACTCTTGTGAAGAACAAATAGAAGCCACAGAGAAGCTTCTGCTCAGGAATAAATTAGTTGTGTGCAAACCGAACCAACAGAACCTTAAATAAAGTGCTGCGCATCAGAATCGATAGGAATAAAAGCTCCCAAACAGTAAAGAGCCAAATGAATCTCAGGAAGAACAGGGGGTTGCCTGGCGGCGCACACAGGGAGAGAGAGAGAGCAGGAAACACAAAATGACCCAATAGAATAAAAAGTGATTTCAGCAAAAGGGTAGTCCAATCCTAGGGATTGGGGCCCTATTTATAGGCTGCCCAATGACCTAGAATATTCCACCAGCCCCTTAGGGTTTTTACAGACGCTAAAATAAAGGAAATGACTCAACTGCCCTTAGGAATTTTTACAGACACGACTGACTGACTGTGGGCCTAGAGATACAGATGACTTATCCGGAAGCTAAGCTTTCGTAGCGACTACGGCTTCTCTTCTGGACAGTCTGATACAGAATCAACGGTTGTCAGTTTTGCGCCAAAACTGACAAAGCCTCCACCGGCTTTGCACCAGGTACCCGGATTGGGCCGGCCCGATTCCGCATCTCTCTCAGCCCGGCAATCACTCACCGCCCGTGTACCTGAGTCAATCCTGGTCAACAGCCAGTGGGTCTTCTGCTGCTCCTGGCCCATGTACCCGGATTGGGCCAGCCCGACTTCGCAGCCTCCTCTGCCCGACAGTCGCTTGCTGCCCGTGTACCTGAGTCACACGCGGCCCATGAAACAGCAGATCTCCTCTCTTCTTCTGTCCTCTTTGACTATCGTTGACAATGACTCATCACATCTGGAGCCATGAGGCCCACGCTATTCAGCATGGCTCCTCAAGAAGCCGTACCAGGGGCCCCTCTGACCATAGTTTGTTGTCTAGCTGGTCAAGATGTGACGTTGCCCGACACGTCTGTAAAGCTGTAAAGTACTTTTGTACCATAGCTAGCTCCTTTTCCCCTTTCTGCCCCTATTAGCCTAGGGCTCATAGGGGGCATCCCAGTCTTTTCCTTCGGCCTACGTGCCTATAAAAGCAGGGCCAAGCCCTTGTAGCAGGGACTACGTACTTCGACTACAAAACTACGTATAGTCTGTATCTAAGCCTATGAAGAATCGAGTGTGAGGTCCCAACCCTCGCTTGCCTTTCTTTTGGCCAGGGCCCCCTCGGCTGGACGAAGCCTCGTCGGAGCCTGCTCTCCCACGTCCGGCTCGTCCAGGCTCCGAAGCCCGCAGACCTCGTCTTCCATTTTGCAAGTCGCTCCGAGATAGCAAAGCAGGCGGTGCCGTGTCGAAGGCAGAGAAGTCTAAGGCTTCATCGCCTGCTAAGGCCGTTTGTGAAGGCAAAAACAAAGAACTCTGAAGGTACTCGGCCTTCACAGCGGCTAGCAAATCCTGAGCTACTTTGGAGATGGCTTCGCCGCAAGGCCCCCTCGGAAGCTTAAACCGAGGGGGGCCTTCGGACCTAGCTACTTTGAGGACTGCCCACAACTATCGAAGTTCTTCAGAGTCCTCAAGCACTTCGAAGTCAACATTCGGAGGCTGAGCCTGGGCAGGTATAAAAAAACCCCGTATTCATATTAATAAGCTGATAAAGTTTGTACAAGCATGCAGCTAAGTGTTACAAAGAAGCCTAAGGAGATCTACACCTTCGGAGGCGGAGGTGTCGATGTCGAAGGCATGTCCAGTGGGGCAGGTGCTTTGTATCGGCGAAGTCGTAGGGCCTTCTGGAGGTCGAGGACTGCTTCGCAGCCTTGTTCCTTCCAAGGCTCCTGCAGCCGCCACCAGGCTCCGCGGACGTCCGGCGGAGGCGTCACCAAGTGCTGGCCCCCGAAGGCCACCGGGGTCACGGAGGTTGCTACTTGGAGGTGGTTGCACCCCGCTTCATGAAGCATGTGCAACACCCCTTGGCCCGCGAATCGGCCGGCCATGAGGGCGAAGCCCTTCAGTTATTGCTCTGCCGTCGAAGCCACCGTGTTCAAGAAATCAACGCGGTCCCCAATTGGGTCCTGGTCACCGAAGTCCGGAGCCCGGCATTCGGTCCCTATATTCTCAAGGACGTCGGTCAAGCTCTGGGTGGCTTCGCCAAGGTTGTCTACGACGAAGTCTTCGAGCTTCTGAGCCCGTCCTCGGAGTGAAGCGTTCTCCTTCGCCTGCCGAGCCTCGGCGTCCTTCGAAGCCTTGAGCTCCGCGCAGAGCCGAACCATCTCCGAGGCCAAGGCTTCCTTAGCCTTGTCGGCCTCAGCCTTTGCCACCTCTGCCTCAGCAGCCGAAGCCTCAGCCCGCCTTCGCCTCTCGGTTTTCACCAAGACCTGGCGTCGAAGGGCCTCCTTCTCCTCTAACAGTCGCTCTATCTGCCTGTCTGCAGAAGTCGAAGCTGTTGCGTTCAGTGCGAAGGCCTGCAAGAATTCAATAAATCATAAGTATTGATTGAAGGCTAAAATATAGTTCGAAGGATGCAAAGGGCTCCGCTCACCTGCACGAGGGCTTCGTTCGCGCTGATGAAGAGCTCCGTGGGGTTCAAGTGGCTAAGTTGAGCCACCAAGTCCCCTGCCTCCGCAGCTGCGCAGCTCTCGCGGAAGCTGTTGATTGCCACCTCCGTCACGGCACCCTTCGGCCGGAAGGGATGGACCATCTCCTCTACCGCGGCCACCTGTGCAGGCTTCGGCGAAGCAGGGTTTAGGCCCACCACGTTGACCTCCTCGTCACTTCGAAGGTTCCCTTCGCCGCCGCCGCTGCCTCCATCTTCTTCAGACGAAGAGCCTTCGGACTCCGAGTCGCTGCCGCTGCCGCTGCTGCCCGAAGCCTCTGTTGGCTCTGCCACGACGGGCTTCAGTCCGGCTTCGTCTACCGGCTTCGCCACGATGGGCCCTCGCATCGGCATCCTCTGCAGAAAGACCAAGTCAAGATATGCGTACTGAAGAGAAGCATGTTAATAGAGTTTACCTTCGTCAGAAATGTCCTCAAAGAAAGGAGGGGCGATGTGTGCCCCCTAATCCCTTCGCTGCGAGGGTGGCGTGTCGGCCCTCGCACCCGAAGTTGTCGCTGTCGAGGCTTCTGTGGTCTTGATGGCTGGGGTGAGCTCGTCGGCCTCCACCGCCGAAGTCATTATCGTCGAAGGCCTCACTGCCTTCTTGGTAGCCGGAGCACTTGTGGCTCCACCGCTCCCTCCTCCGGGGTAGAGGCTTCGATCGCAGGGACCTCTGACCGCACCCTCGAAGTCCCAAGCTCGTCGTCATCCCCCCTCTTTCTCTTGGCTCCGGCCGGCGAAGTTGTGAGGTGGGAGAAGTCCGGCAGAGCAGGGAACGCCTCGAGGCCAAGCGCGGTCCAGACCCTGTTCCAATGCTCCCAGGACCCCACCAGAGCAAGGCGCTGGGCCTGCTCCTCAGGTGTCGGAGTCCCAACAACGTGCTCCGCCGCCGCAATGGCCTCCTCTGGAGACCTCATTTCGAGGTGGGCTTCATAAAAGTTCAAGTCAGAGTGAAGTTTTGCGAAGTATGAAAGTGAAAAGAGTTGAAGCCTTACAGAAGCTGTCGAAGGCCAACTCGCGAAGTTCCCCTTGGCCCGAAGCATGGAAGAGCCCCTCCAGCCAAGAGCACACGAGGGGCTGAGTCGGAGGGTGATGAACTCCTCTGCGAGGTCCCTCATGCTCATCTTCGCCGCCACCCTCCGAAGAAGCAAGATCCTCGAGCGAAGGGTGTCCTCGCTGGTCTTCACCACCCCTTCGCGTCGGTATAAGATGTGGGTGTTGGTACTCCGAAGGTGAGAGTTCACGCCAACGGAGGCATAGAACCATTCCTGGTCCCACTTCGAGTACCACTTGTTGTTCACAGCCCTCGCCGCGAAGGCATCCTGGAACTCCCTCCGGAGCTGGAAGTTTGCGCTGCCGAAGGCCAGCGCCCTCTTGACGCGGTCTGTCCCCTCCCTCGGCTTCGGCTGACAGTTGGCGTCGTGAAGGGCGACGAAGACGTCCGCGCAGCCCTCGCAGCCTTCGGCCCTCATGGCCCATTCGAAGACAGCAAGCCTCGCCACGGCATTGGGCGAGAGTTGAGGAAGCTCGAGGTTGTAAGCCCTCAAGACTTCGCTCAGCATCCCGACTGCTGGAAGCCCGAGGCCGGCTTCGAAGAAGGCCTCGAACACAACCACTTCATCAGCCCGGGGCTTCGGCACGGCCTCTGACTTCTCCGGAACCCTAAGTTAGATCTTCGCTGCGATCCTCCCTTCGGTGGCCCTCCGGACTGAGTCCTTCGTGGATATCGAGGCCCTCATCTCCAGCGTCTGCTCAAATTTATTGGAAGGCGTCCGAAGGTCCCTCGGCCCCAGTCGGCTAGGTGCAGGCTTCGCTGCCGCTGCCGCCGCTGCCTGCATTTGGCGGAGCCCGAGCTCGAGCCCAAGACCAAAGGCTTCGCCACTGCCTTCTTCGGCATTTTGGCGGGGGTTCGGCGCGAGGGGCTAAAGCTAGCGAAGGGCACTCCGCGCGAAGCCAAGGAGGAGAAGAGAGCGAAGGTTGTAAGGCAATGAGAAGGAAGCGAATGAGAGCATGCCGAAGCCGCATGCGGTAAACCCCTATTTATAGGCAGTAAGAATTCCGACGGTCGTGGGCCGAACCCACTGCCAAGTGGGCCTCCGTCAAAGGAGAAGCGGCCCAGCGCAGGGTAACGGTAAGTTTTCTAGCCGTTGCGGAGCCGTTTGGGCTCCCAGAGGTCAATCTGACAGCTGGCGCAGGCATTTATTAACTGCGGTTTTCGAAGTCACCTTCGGTCCAAGCTCCGAAGGCATGTTTTATCCGAAGTTGTAATTTTCAGGTCATTTGTCCCAAGGGCGCGTGCACCCCTTCGTTTCGAAGGCCTGCACGCGAGGGGCTACTGTTGGGGGAATATATTTCCCTTAAACAGGGGCCAAATGACGTCAGCCTCTAACAGCCTTCGGCCCGGAGCCCAACACCGTCAGGGCTCGTACCTTCCCAAAGAAGCTGTTTCCAGGTTCCAAGGTACCCTCCGGAGCCTGCCGGGGCGGAGCCCCCAGGCCCTGGTTCGGAGGCCCCCAGTTCGGAGGCCCCGGTGTAGGACCGAAAGTAGCGACCAGAGGGGGGGGTGAATGGGCGCCTTAAAAAATTCTTTCGAATCAATGGCCTGTTCCCAAATACCCACGCACCTCAAAAGAGTACGCAGCAGAAAATAAACAAAAAGGCCTAAGTCTAAAGGTATCTAACCTAGAAGCAAATGATTATAACTGAGACTTATTAAATAAGTGCAACTAGGCAGATGAACATGGTGTAACAGGCCTAAACTTCTCAATGAAATGATCTAAGTATGTGTAAGATGAAAAGAGAAGTTACTATCCAAATTTGTCTCCTGTTCGGAACTTGGCGAAGCCCCCTTCGCACGTCGAGGCCTGCTTCGGAGGTTGGTGACGGAGCCTGCTTCAGAGATCAGTTGCGAAGCATGTCGAAGAGACCGAAGGTATTTGGTTCTAGCCTAGTTCGAAAGAGCAGGGAGCGAAGTATGCTTCGGATCAAAGTAACAGAGTCGGAGCTTGCTTCGAAGTGTGTGTTCCGAAGACAAGACTTCGAACACAACTCCGAACCGAATGCTTCGAAGCAAACCTTCGAACCGAAAGCTTCGAACACAACACACAAACACGGGCAACCTTCGAACAAAGAAGCGAAGCCTGTCACACGACAGAAAACCAAGTCCGAAGCCTAGACTCTACCTCCGAAAAGAGCAAGCTTCGAAAAGAGAAACGAAGGGTGACACGCCACACAAAAGTCAGTGCGAGGCCTAGCAGAACTACAAGCTTCGAACCCAACTTCGAAATCTATCGAGGTATAGACTTCGAACGGCTAGAGCCGAAGCCCCTTCGCACTGTCGTTCGAAGTAAGCGATGCTGTCCGCTCTGAAAAATACTTCGAAGCTAAGCAACACAGAACGCACACCGAAGATCGAACGAAGCCTTCGAACAAGTTAGATCGAAGCCTGCCTCACGAAGCTGAGGGGCTTCGAACAGAAAAAGACTTCGCCAGAAACACAGCCAGAAAAGGTAATAGACCCTGTCAGCTTCGATCAAAAAGCTGTGCAGTAGAAGGTGAAAAGCTGCACAGAACACTATGGCTACAGGGAAGTAGTACTACTTGCAACAGCAAGAACTAGTACTACTAGAGTGAAGAACACACCCAGCCGAAGCCTCCAAAGCCTCAAAAATCACGGGAAAACTTGCTATGCTAATGAAACGAAGCCATATAAAACCTTTGCAGATGCAGCACACAAAGAAATAGGGCATTTACTGCAACATTAAATGCAAGGCAATAAACACAGAAGCAAGAACTTCCTGGCGGCGCAAACAGGGAACAGGAGAGGAGAGAGAGAAGGAGAGACAAAATGACCCAATAGAGTGGATGTGATTTCAGCCAAAAGGGTAGTCCAAACCCTAGGGATTGGGGTCCTATTTATAGGCTCCCAACACTAGGAATATTCTACCAGCCCCTTAGGGTTTTTACAGACTCAAAATAAAGGAAAAGACTCTACTGCCCTTAGGAATTTTTACAGACACGACTGACTGACTGTGGGCCTAGAGTTACAAATGACTAATCCGGAAGCTAAGTTTTCGTAGCGACTACGGCTTCTCTTCTGTACAGTCGGATACAGAATCAACGGTTGTCAGTTTTGCGCCGAAACTGACAAAGCCTCCACCAGCTTTGCACCAGGTACCCGGATTGGGCCGGCCCGACTCCGCATCTCTCTCAGCCCGACAATCGCTCACCGCCCGTGTACCTGAGTCAATCCTGGTCAACAGCCCAGTGGGTCTTCTACTGCTTCTGGCCCATGCACCCGGATTGGTCCAGCCCGACTTCGCAGCCTCCTCTGCTCGACAGTCGCTCACTGCCCGTGTACCTGAGTCACACGCGGCCCAAGAAACAACAGATCTCCTCTCTTCTTCAGTCCTCATTGACTATTGTTGACAATGACTCATCACTTCTGGAGCCATGAGGCCCACGCTATTCAGCATGGCTCCTCAATCTCCCCCTTGATGAGTGCATTGTCAACACTCCTCTTTTCTCGGCTCTTCAGCACCTGCGAACAAATGTGGAAACACGAAAACAAAATACAAGAAAACAAAAAAGAAGAAAAATAAGGTAAAAGTTTAACCCTAATGACCAAAAGCCAAACAAAAGCAAGAAGCGGTCATTATGGTTAACCAAAACGTAAATGAGTGCGATTTCAGAATAACAAGGATATCAACAGAGTAAGAACTCCCCCTTAAACTCTAATCCCAAATTTTCTCCCCCTTGTTGACAAGTGAACTCATCAAGCACTCAAAAGAGACACAGACTCCCCCTGAAATGCAACTCCCCCTCAAAATATGCAGGAATTCAACTGGAGTGCATAAGGAGTGTAAGGAGCATGCTTCTCAAATATGATTGACTGCAATTATAGCATCTAACAAGTATAGCACAAGAGACACTGTCTAAGTCACATGGCATGATCAGTGCAACAGATGATATATAAAGAAAGTCATTAGCACGCATTTTTCAGTTTTGGCAAACAAAGGCATCACCACATTTTCCAGTTAACAAGCAAGGTAAAGCATGAGATGCAGAAGCTAACTGATATCTATCAAGATAAGCATTGTCCAAAACAAAGTGCTTCAGCAAACTTGTTATCTTTTAAATGTTCAGGCTTTTTCAATTTTCCTTTTTCATTTCTGCCAAGGGTTATTTGCATGTCAAACCTTATGCTAACTGACCAAGTCAAGCCTAGGCCAGAACTGGACCATCAGAAGCTTAAGACATTGGTCTTGGCATACACTACACTGTCCTAGTTCATACCAACGTGCTATGGTAAGCAATCCAGAACAATGCAATGCGACAAAGCAAACCCACTTGGATCTTTTCAACTCAAGCATAAAAAGGCATGGAATTTTTATTCATTTTTGATTTTTATCATTTTTATGGCTCATTTTCCATGTTAAAGCATAAAGATGTCCAAGTTGCATATCTGCATCTATGTGATGAACTAGCTACAAGGCATGTAACAGATAGCAAAAGCACTCAGCCTACACATGCTAGTTACCAGAAGCAATGGTGATTAAGTTTTCAAGTTTAAAGCATAAAAGCCATGCATATGACAGATATCAGACATATCAAGTGAACTGAACTAAAGCATGATCATTGACAAGTAATCAAAAGCATGTACCAGCTAGAATAAGTAAAGCAGTTCAATCATATAACAGAAGCATCTCTAAAGTGTGATATGTGAATATGCAAGGTATGAACACACACAAAAAGACTCAAGAAAAGAGAAAAGAAGAAGGAAAACTGACGCAAAATATCCTAGAAAGGATACACAACACCCAAATCCCCTCTTAAACGCTCAAAAGTAGACTGATCTAGGGGTTTGGTGAAAATGTCAGCCAACTGATGATGGGTATCAACATGAACAAGATCAATGACACCTTTCTCATATTGATCCCGCAAGAAGTGAAAGTGCACATCAATGTGTTTGGTTTTTGAATGGAGACATGGGTTTTCCCTACACTAATTGCACTGGTGCTGTCGCAAAACAAAGGAACTCTGGTAGGAAGAACAACCCAAATCGTCGTAGTGGAAATCATCCAAACCAATTGTGAGCAGCAGCTAGCAGCAGCTACGTACTCAGCCTCTGTGGTCGAGAGAGCAACTCTAGATTGCTTTCGTGAAGACCAAGACACAAGAGAAGAACCAAGAAACTGGCAAGTACCGGAGGTTGACTTGCGATCCAACCGGCACCCACCAAAGTCGGCATCCGAAAAGCCAGATAGATCAAGAGATGATGATGCTGAATAGTAAAGACCAAGATCAGGCGCATAGGTGAGATACCTGAAAATGTGCTTGACAGCCTGCCGGTGAGACGCGCGTGGTGAAGACTGAAACGCGCGCAAAGTCCCACGGCGAACTGTATGTCCG
>JAAALK010000285.1:77048903-77061970 GCA_019279435.1 Zizania palustris
ATTGATGGTGAAAAAGTGATTTTCTTAACTGCTTGCTTTGGCAGTCGTGATGCTTCTGGATGAAGAACCGTCGGGAGAAAGTTATAAGTAACTTTCCCCGGCACCTTTGAAGTAGTACTCCGTCTTTTGCTTCATCTTCTATCCTCCTGGCGCCTCGCAAAAGTTTTCGGCACTGCACTGCGCGGTTTGCTATCGCAAAGTTTGGCGGGCGTTTTAGTTTGAAACCTTTGGCAGGGCATCCAGGATTCCAATGGCGGCGATGTAACATCCCAGTAATTAAAAAAATAAAATAAAGAAATGAATTTTCAGCGATTTAAAGGAATTGTTTAATTAAAGAAAAACTAAAAGAACCCTATTTAAGCCAAACAAGGGGGAATACTTCAAGTTTTAACTTGGAAAATTTATGGTAGAATCTAGAGGCCAAGAAATATTTTTAGGAATTTTACAAAATTTTATCAACATGATTCAAGCACTAAGAAAAAAATTGATTATCTGCAATTATTTTAAATCAAAATACAATTTAAATGAACTTGGGCCACAACCCTCATTCACCTCCAGCCCGTCCCAAACCAGCGCCATGCCACTGACATGTGGGACCGATGTGTCGGTGCCACCCTCCTCCCCTCTCTCCCGCTAACGCTCGCCTTGGCCCCGCGTGGCAGCCGCACCAGCCCGTGCCCTCAGCCTCTGACCGTTGGGACCCGACTGTCGGCGCTATTGCCTTCGCACTCAGCTGCTGACAGGTGGGGGCCACCTGTCGGGTCGTCTCCTCGATGGAAAGGGATCCCCTTTCCATCGCCGGCGACCTCCACCTTCCAATTACCACCGCTGGCCACCGCGTAGCACCAAATCAAGCCCGGATCGGATTGCCCTCTCACCGGCGATCGCCTTCCCCCTTTTTCCCACACGTTTCCCTTCCGGATGGCAAGTAACCGAATTAAAGGAAACCTCACCGGAGTAAATTAGGAACCCTCTCGGGTTTCCTCTGTTTCCCTTGCCATAACAACACCGGCGACCCCCCTATAAGTACCCCGCCGTTCGCCGCACTCCGCCCTCCCCATTTCAGCCCTAGCCCCTCTCACCCGCCTTGCGATGCCAAACACCCGTCCCCTCTGTTTCGGCTCCGGCAGGCCCTCGCTGGCGCCTCGAGCCACTGCCACCCTCGCCGCATGCACCTCTAGGACCGTCGTCGCTCACCCGACCCCGCCCTCACCTTCGTTGGCCGTGAGGACCGCCGGAGACCGCCGCCGTCGTCGAACCCGAGGAGTTGTTTTGCCCCTCCTCATCGCCAGACGTCGATAGCTCACCACCGCCGCCACCACTAGTACCCTCGTGTTCCCTGTGGTCCCCTCTCTCTATTCTAGCCCTTAGATTGGCCAGATAACCGCCGCCGTCACCGGAATTGGTCACCATTGCGCCACCGGAGTCGGGAACAAAGGGGGTAAATACCCCTTCTGTGTGTGTCGTGCCAGACGGCACCCTGGCCGCGCGATCGTGATCGGAGGGCTAATTAAATCCCTTCGGGATTTAATCCTGGCCCTTGATCTAGTCAAAGGGGTAAGGTGCAATCTGGGCCGTCCAGATCCACTTAACCTCTCCCGCCTCGCGCCTGACCGCTCGATCTAGATCGGATGGTCCAAATTGATCTGGTTCAAGCGCACAGTGCGTGGGTCCATGGTGGGCTGGCTCACCGTGGACCGGAACCCATTTCCTGTTTTAAATAAAATTCAGAAATTGATTTAAACTTTGAAAATTCATAGCTTGCTCATTTTAACTGCAAATTTCACCATTCAAATTTTTTTAAATCCATTGTTTTATTCTCTACACATTTGGCATAAAAACAGTATGTCACATTGGAATAGAATATTCTTATTAAATAAATGGATAAAAACCCCTTAGGAATAAATTGATAATTCATGAAATAAATCAGGAAAATCCCTAAAAATTAACCCTTAATACATTCACCATAACTTTAGAATATTTAGGGGTTTATTCCCTTGTTTAAGGCCATACACTTGTATGTATATGTTATGTAATGTTTTTATTGTTTATTGAATGTTGTGTTTAATTTTTCCGTATCGAGAAGACTACGATACCGTCGCGGATCCAGAGTATTACCCCGAGGTTCCACCGTCACCATTTGCTAAGCAAGGCAAGTCACAACCCCCATTTTGATCATAGTTGAGCCCATGTTTTATTTAAATATCGCTATAACACATAGGATATATTTGCATTAGTCTAATATCAAGCCCTAAATTATATTTATTAGATCCCGTCCTTGTGTGTAAACCCAAGCCATGCTTATTGAGCCTACACTCCTTGTCACTCTACAATATTATATTAGCTAGTGTCCAATGTATCGACAACTGCTATAGGATAAAAGAATGAGTCATAGATAGTTGGATTCTACTATATGAATTTCCCCGTTATTCTCCTCTCTGGATTCTGTTGGAGTTGGCTATATTATAAGTATGGTGGGTTCCGGGTGCAAGCTAGGGCATTGGTTGGTCGTACTCGGGCACTATAAGGACCGGTCTACGGGATCTGTTGCAAAGAACTTCTGTACTAACCACAAGTATAATGGGTAAGTCCTAACTGGAAGTATGGAACAAACCGACTCGATGCACCATAGTGGAGGGGGCAAGGGCAACCTGCGGGTGACTTGTACCGACGTGGCTCAAGGGGGGTATGGTGTTGGCTCAACGCGATGGGGCACCATATGAAACCCATAAGAGGTGTTGTCGGATTGGAGCGTTCCATACGGAAGGTTTTGGAACGAGTTCCCGTTATGGGTCATCTCGTTACACTTGGTGTATGGGATGAGTGTGCCTTGTGGGTACAGTGGTACACCACTGATCAGAGTTTTAAATCTTTTCGAAAAGCCGAGCCCATGGTCAAGGGCGGGTTGTGTGACTTCTCGCATTTAGTTTACTATTATTTGAGTGAAAGTGTTATTCATGGCATGTAAGGACTGTTGAGTGAGGGTGGGCTGACTGTACCCCTCGAGTTAGAAGATGATGCATATACATGTTTATGTTTCTATATTAATAACTTGATCACATTAACGGCTTTACAAATTATGCTTTTCCGGAAAATTAGCCACTACCTCCCTTGTTATTACTCTGCATTAATTTGCATTCGGTGTCTTGCTGAGTACGATTATACTCACCCCTGTTGACTTACACCACCAGAGCCCGTCTAATAAGGAGGATGAAGGTCTGGAGTAGCGACCCAGTCAAGGCGAGACTGGAAGGAGGCGTTCATCTAGGACCCTTATTTTATTAGTTTCTCTTCACTTTATCACTTTTGTACTAATATGGTCTACGAAACATGTTGCTTGTCGTATTGTATGCGGTCGTGTGATGAACGTCTTGTTTTATTGATTTTCTATGGAATTTCAATAAAGGTCTGGATTTATTAAATCGGCGCGTTACAGGCGAACACTCCTCAGAAGCCAGTGGATCAACTAGAAGAGTTTTGTGTCTCCTCCATGGGAGAAGAATCATGTAGGCGCTGGAGGATTGGGTCGATATCCCACCGAAGGCTATCTCATCGTGGCGAGCGGCCCGGCGGAGACATTTCCATCCCCCGATACCCACGAGATCATGGTCTTCGACTCCTTCTTTCTTCGTGGCTTCGGGTTGCCGGCGCATCCTTTCCTTTGTGGTGTTCTTCATCATTATGACATTTCTCTCTACAATCTGAATCCCAACTCCATTCTTCATCTTACTATTTTTGTCGAGTTGTGTGAGTCTTTTCTAGGGATCAATCCTCATTTCAATCTTTTCTGTAACTTCTTCTGCTTCCAATCTCTTCGAAGCAAAGTGGTTGGCGAATGAGGGCTTCAACTTTATGATGGAATGTGACAGAGTACATCTCTGTTCCGCTTCCTTCTTCAAACAAGGGGTGGCACTCGGGTTGGTTTTATGTGGGCAACCACGAGCCATCCCTTTCTCTAGAGACTGACCAAGTGCCACTAGTGTCTGCCACCTGGACCGACTGGTGCCTGATCGAGGAGCAGGGCAAGATGACGAGTTGGTGTTCTTGGTCCATCACCTTCGATAGAGGAATCTCTCGGGCTTCCAGCTCATGCTCAACTTCTTGCTTCGTCGGGTAGCGCAACTGAAGCAGCGGCTCCACCCCTGGAACAAGTTCTCGGGGCTTGATGATCCGACGAGGGAGTCGGCTGAGGGGTTGCTGTTGGAGGAGGCGGTGGTGAGGGAACAGAGTTTATACAATAGCACGGTCAAAGCCCAAAGCACCGCCCACTGCCGCCCCTTCCGCATCAATTATCCCCAACTGGAGGTAATGTTGTTTCCTCCTGTTTCTTCATTGGCAGAAGTCGTGATCAATATCCAGGTCTATAATGTGAACTTGCAGGGTCGGGCCACTTCATCTCTTTTCTCCACTGCTAGAGCACCCCTGCTCTATCGGGAAGAAGCACGCTGGTCAGATGGCAGTGCACCTAGTAGGAAGAGGCAAGGAGTCTTGCTCCCCCTCAGCGAAGAAGGTGATGAAGCGAGAGGCGACTCTATCGAGCTGTCATATGACTCGGAGCGCTGCATAGTAGGAGGCGAGGTGGAGCCAGGCCGAGGGGCCTCCAAAGATCCCTTCATCTCTAGGAGCCGACTCGGACACCTCCGAGAGAGCGCCTGGGGCGCTGAGGCCGTGGCATCATCATCTCGGCGTCCACTCCGCCTCCATCACCACATCGCTCAGCTCCACGACCGGCTTTGCTTCCGGTGCAGGACCCAGCTAATGGATGAGGAAGGCGGTGTTCTGATGATCGGAGTGGTGAGGACATTTTGTCGATGTAGTCGATCCTCCTGGACATTTCTTCGTGATCACCACCGTATCATTTTCTTGACAGGGCCGAGGATCACCTTTGCATGACACGAGCCCAGTCGAGGGGACCGGTTCCATTGTGCCGACCACCGCCATAGTGGTATATATAGCACCGCTGAGGTCACCTGAGGGCGGCCACCTTTGCTGGGCGACGCGGCGGGGTCCCAACCTTCTTTGCCGAGAAGGTCCGGGACCCACCGAGAACCGTGGGGGTGGCCGTAGCAGACACCACCGTGTCGAGGGAGGCGCCCTCCACTCCTCCCGTTTGGTTTGGTCAGGGCCACCGCTTTATGGGCATGCTCCCGCTTATCAATTGTCATGGCCATGGCCGAGCGCTTGAAGTCGATTGAGTACCACAGCTAGAAGATGATGGTATGTTTTCCTGCAAAAAAGGCTTGCATACCTTAGCGCTAGATTATCCGGGTATCCACGTAGGATGCTGCTCTTGAAATAAGAGAGCGGCTGAATGCCATGGACGCTGAGCTATCCCAGAAGGATAATGAGCCACAACAGTTGGAGACGGAGAATGATGGTATCCGAGGGGAGCTTGCGTCCTTCGCGAGCTATTGGCCTCTAAGCCCTTGGTATGTATCAATTTTTTCAATACTTTCATCTACGGAGCCAGAGCATAATTCTTCTTTGTTTTCACAAAGTTTCGTGTTGAGTGAGCGTCTGCAGACGGTTGTCGGCTAGGCCCAATGTTTAGTGGACGATGCGGTAGCCAAGAGGGATGTTGTCTCTGCTGAGTTCGAGAAGCTGAAGAAGCAGCTCACCAAGTCTGAGGCTTCCGCCTAGAAATGGCACGGTGAGTATAAAAGAATGGACTTCTTCTGAGCACTTTTTCTTCCAGGGTGAATTCCATCAAATTTTGTCTTAATAATTCTGCTTTGCTCTACAGGATCCATTATCGGATCACCGCCCAGTTTTAAGATCTAGAGCGGCGACTAGCGAGCACCCAGAAGCAGTTGGATGCCTATCGAACATGCATGGAGGAGATGATCTGGATGGTTGATGACGAGCCCCCGAGCACTCAGTGGTCAGTGGACGAGTCATTTGCTCGCTAGATAGCGTTGAAGGATTGCTGAAGAAGTCGGCTCGAGACTTGGTGAAGATGGCGACTACTCCTGTGCGTGGTCATTCGGCGTTGTACCCGACCATCCAACTCTATCTCGTCTAGGTGGGGGGCCAACGCATTATTACAAAGTCGACGCCCATGTGCTTAAACTGAGTGAAGGGCGACGCCTTAACTACTGACATCGAGTATTATCCTCCTGCCCTCCTGCACCTACCGAGTGACAAAATATGTGTGACATATTTGCAATACATGTAATATGATGTTGCTTGGTCACTTTTAATATTTTTGTATGCAATCCACTGGTTGTGATCATTTGGCCATGGTGCCAGCTCGCTAGCGTAGGGATAACGCATGTCACATACACGCTTTTTTGAACCGCACTTTTATAGGCCGCATGAACACAGGAACCAGCCAGCAGAGGCAACTCTTTCAAAATCTGATTGACCCGACTCAGCTAGAGCTGATTATGGAAACAGAGTGAGCGATCGCAAAATCCCGTAGAGGAGATTGCCAAAAGAGGGCAGTCGTTGCATTTCTGGGGACATCTTCACTGACTCAGCTAGAGCTGATCGTGGATACAGATGTCACCGACAGGGGTTTCCACATAATTGGTAGTTACTAATCGTCTCATACTATATTTAAAATATGTAGATGGTCGAGCCTAGACCCCTTCGCCGTGGCGGCACCATTGCGGCGACGCGGTGAAGAGGCAGGGATAAAAGAAGTCAATATCTAACTGAACTACTCGACGGCCTAAACCCTCGGTTAGGCTCTGTTTATATAGTACAGAGTCCTCGGATCTAACACCTAACAAACAAATCCAACTCTAATTTAATTACAATACTTCTAACAACTAACAAACCAATCCTAATTTGATTACAATACTTAGCCATTAAGACTCCTAACCAAAATCTGATATTTAACTATTTATCTTCTACCTGTGACACTTCTCCCCCACTAAAAACGCAGCTCATCCTCGAGCTGCCGCGCCATCGTCCTCGTCGGCATCCACCACTTGGATTGTGAATATATGCTTGCACTGCAACTTATGGCTGCTTGTAAACCGCTCATTGCAATGGAAACACTTCCCTACTTCCGGCGTTGTTCAATTTCATCCGACGAGAGACGCATGGTGCTGGCTGGCGTATTGTTGACCAAAGCTGACGAGGATGTAGCAAGCCCTGGTGAAACTGGCTCTGGTGACGGAGGAGTTGGTTGCTTGGAGGAGCAGCTTTGAGCTCGTGATTGCATCGCTTGGCCGTTGTCCTGTGATGTGTTGCGCTTCTCATAGGCACTCGTAAACATGATGGTGTCGTCCAATGGTGAAGTCTATTGGAGAGTGACATCGTTACGAAGAGGATCGCCCATCCCGGTGATGAATAGTTGAATCTGTTGATCCTTTGTTACTGATTGTTGTGACAGGAGAGGGTGATGAAGCGCTCGCATAAGTCATCGATGGTCCGGTTCGCCGGAGCATAGCCAACTTGCTAATCGGGTTGTCCGTGAGGGGCGGCCCAAAGCGTGCATTGACCAATTAAGTGAATTGTGACCACGTTGGACACCCACCTTTGAGTTCCATCCGATGAAACCACAGTTGGGTGTTGTCGAGGAGGCAGAACGCCGCGAATGCCACCCTATGGTGATTCGGTGTACGGCGGACGTGGAAGTACTGCTCACACTAGTTGAGCCAAGGTAGTGGGTCGTTTTGCCGTCAAACTTGGGAAATTCAAGTTTGTGAGCAGTCAGCACAACATCACAGATATGGTCTTCTCCATCCTTATCTCTGAACCAGTGAGGGTGCTAGAGCCTCCCTCCCTAGTGGCACGGCAGTGGGTCCTCCTGGTCATCGTCATCGTCGGTGGTGGCTCGACAAAGGTGTTGTCGGCCTCCTCCATGGTGGTGCGGTGGCGGCTCTCCCAAGTCACCGTCCTCATCACTACCGGCTCGATGATGTCTCTGTCGTCCTCCTCCCTGTCGGGCGACGGCGGCTCTGTCGACCTCTCCCTAGCGGCGTGGTGGTGGGTCTGGGCTCTACCTCCCTCCTCCCTGGTGGTGCAGCGACGAATCTGGGATCTGCTGCCCTCCTCCCTGGCGGCACGGCGATGGATCTAGTCTCAAGTCGTTGCCATCATCACGGTGGTGGCGAGGCAACGAGTCTCCTTGGCCGCCATCATCACCGTCGGCTCTGCTGGGGTTCTACTGCTCCCCTCCTTGATGGCACGGCAACGTGCTCCCCTGGCTGCCATCGTTGTCGATTCTGGCTTGTTGGGGCACTCCATGCTCCGGCTGCGTGTTGCCAGGATGGTTTTTGTGCTGCCTCAACTCGACGAACCGCAGTGCGTAACTCCTATTGTTGCTGATCATGGGCGCGGACTGTTTCCTCAAGCATGGTCACCTTCTCCTAAAGCGGTAGGAGTTTCTGAACTTTCTCGTCGACACTGTCCAAGCGCTTCATGATGACCTGCAGCGCGATCTCGATCGGGTTGCCGGTGTTGAGATCAAATTGCGTACTCATGGTGGCGGAACTAGAACCTAAGTCTCCTGATACCAAGTTGTCACTGACAGGGTTTCCACAGAATTGGTAGGTACTATTTCTCAAACTATTTAAAATATGTAGATGGTCGAGGGCCTAGACCCCTTCATTGCAGTGGTGCCATTGCGGCGACGCAACAAAGAGGCAGGGATACAAGAAGGCAATAGCCAACTGAACTACTCGACAACCTAAACCCTCGGTGAGGCTTTGTTTATATAGTACAAAGTCCTAGTCTAACAACTAACAAACCAATCCAACTCTAATTTTATTACAATACTTCTAACAACTAACAAACCAATCCTAATCTGATTACAATACTTAGCCATTAAGACTCCTAACAAAAATCTGATATTTAACTATTTATCTTCTACCTATGACAATAGAGTAGGAAGACGTGGCAGGTCTCAAGGGGAATTCTTAAGAGCCACAAATTTGTTAAGCATCACAAGCAAAGGGGCCCTCCAATAACTCAGCCAAAGCGATAATGGGTACTAAGTAGGAGAAAGCCGCTACTGCTCGATAGTCGTTCTTACAAGTAAACAATTCCCAAATTTGAATGATGTATCAAATTGAAATTTGAAGTATAGAGAATTGGAGTCTTATCTTGGTGGCCCCGGGCCGCGGTGGTGGTGGGATTGTTAAATCCCACGAATTCCTCTTGGCGGAGTCTGGTGGAGAAAATCATGGCGAAGCCAAAAATGGCGCTGAGGTGACGGGCGCATCAAGCGGCGAATCCTTCCTGCATGGCAGGGGATATTGATCATCGCGATACGGCGACAGGCGGAGCGATCTTCAATGCGTCATCAGCGGGGTTCCGCTTTAAATAACGCTTGGGCCTATAAATAGGGCCTTTTGGCTTTAGTTCTCCAACACCATGGCACATATCATTCTCTACTACCTTGACTCTTTTCTTCATCATAAGGTGCAACCCTTTTGATGGATTGGTGCAACGGTTTCTTGAAGTGTTATCAATCCTCTAGACTTCGGGTAAGTGAATATTCACTTGTTGATGTCTTCATCAACCTTCATTGCTGGAGTCTTGATCATTCTTTCCTTCTTGAAGATCACTGGTGTCTTGAAGATGGGGACTGCAAGCCCCATGCGGTGACCTATGGAGGACTCCCAGTGGATAATGGGCGTGGCGACCATGCGGCAACTTACGCCCTCTTCTGGTGAGCAAGGCCTCGGATCGGTCCTCACCTCCTTCGACGCTCTAGGGGGACGTCCGGTGGTCAAGGTCAGCGGGGAGGGGCTCTTTCCCTGGGGAGTGCCCCAACAAAGGTAGGCCCCGAGGCGGCGAGCATCGTTCTATCATTGTCGAGGTTGATCTTGCCCGACATTGTAAGCATTGAAGGCTTTCATCAAGGCCTGCCTGTTGACGTATCAAGCCCTTCCGGACTACTAAGTAGATAAAAATAGGGTAGAAGAAATCATTGTACATGTAAATTTCATTAGGATGTAATAAATATTTCTTCATTCTCAGCCTTTGCTTTCTTGTCCGACTGCGTTGAAAACTTGGCCCAGCTTAATAGATGTAGCTAAGGTCTATGTAACGTAGAGAACTCATGCCACATGCACGCTGTTTAGAAAAATAGCATCATGTTTGACCAAGGGCGAGCATCAGCAGTCGGCCAAAGATAGCGCTCGTTAGAGCCCCTAAGCAAATGAGTGACCTCAAATGACTACGCCAAAGAAGATCGTGGTTGATTTAGTCAGAGTGATTGACTCGCAAATGCTCGAGTGCTGAGCAAGCTTCGAACTTCGAGAGTTCAAGCAAAGAGAAATGCGACATCTCTTCGATCAACAATAACTCTTCGACTAGAGTGGTGGCGAATGTTCATCTCGGTAAAGGCTGAGTCAGAGCGGATCATGACCTTGAAGCCATAGTGGAGGAAATTAGTAAATCACGTCATAGCCGAGCTAGAGCGGATCGTGGTGTCAAGACTAGAACGGATACATCTCGCAAAGGCCGGGTCAAAGTGGATCGTGACTGTGGGCCCAGAGCATAGGAAGTTAGTAAATCACATTGTAGCTAAGCTAGAGCAGATCATGGCATTGAGACTAGAATGATTTAGAGGTTGAAATCTGTGAAACACAATATGTATGAACACAAATGTCTTATTATGAAATAATATCAAAGACTTATCTCGCTTAGGGATAAAATCTCATGAGGTGTTCGATATTCCAGGAGTTCGCCAGCTTTTGGCCATCTTCTCACATCAAGCATTAGGGTCCACGGCACGTATCTCGGCAATAATGAAGGATGGAGACGAGAGTTTGTGGGTCCCGACTGCCGATTGGACTCAGCGTAGGACCAAGTCACCCACTCGGAAAGAGCATTGGTGAACAATCCGTCATGATACCTTCGGAGTCCTTGCTGGTACTGGATGGTCTGCAATGAAGCAGCCAGTCAGGCTTCTTCAAGACTGTAGATGTCTTCTTCCCGAGTACGTTCGATGGCGCCTTCAACATTTTGAAGTACATTTGGGATTCTGTGCAACATGTCCACTGGGAGGATGGCCTCACACCGTACACTAAGAAGAACGGGTATGACCGGTGGCCCTGCTAGGCTGTGTGCGGAGCACCTAGAGAATAGAGGGCAACGCCTTCATCCAGCGGCCACCGTATTTGTGTAGAGGATCGAATACTCTTGCTTTAAGACATTGTAGAATCATTCCATTGGCCCGAGGGTGCGCAACTGAGGCATACTTGACTTTGATGCATTGATCTTCGCAGAAGTCCCCAAAATCATTAGCCATGAACTGAGTCCCAAGATCTATAATGATCTGATTAGGGACTCCGAACCGATAGATTATGCTTTCAATGAATTCCACTGCCTTTTTGGCTATTCTGACCTTCAATGGCATGACTTCAATCCATTTGGGGAACTCATCAATGGCCACAAAATATGATCATATCCCTATGGTGCCTTCGAAAAGCATCCTACCATGTCCAGCCCCCAGCAAGCGAATGGTCAGGATAATGGTATGGTTGGAGAGCTTGTGCAGGGAGGTGGTGTTGATTGGCGAAGAACTGACACCCTTTGCAACTACGTACTAGTCGACAAGCCTCAGAGGTGGCAGTCGGCCAATAAAATTAGGCCTGGAATGCCTTGCTGACAAGAGTGCGGGCCCCAGCGTGGTTCTTGCAGGTGCCGGCATGGATTCCTCCAGGATCTTCTGCCCTTCAGCCTTGTTGACGCACTTCAGCAAGACCCGGGTGGATGCGGCTCTTCTAAATAGCTCTTACCGATCAGGATGAATTGCCTTCTCCTTCTGTAAAGCCGAATAGCTGCATCTTATCTTGGGGAAGCTGCTCGGTAAGGATGAAATGGATCAGTGGTCGGCTCTAATCTTCTTCTTCTTCGCTAGCGGTAATTATGGCGATTGATGTAGCTTCAGCTTCGGGAGGCTACAAGCTTTCTTCTTTGATGGATGGCTTCAACAGCTCTTGAAGGAATATCCCTTTGGGAACCGCTTCTCTTGATGATCTAAGCTTCGCTAGAGTGTCAACGGACGATTTATTTCCCGAGGGACTGATGGATCTCCTGGCAGTAGGCATCCATCTTCTCATTGACACGAGTCCAGTCTTTGTTCACTGGCTGATCACTAGCTCGGAGTCTCCAAACACCAACAGCCATCGAATATCGAGGGAGAGAGCAATGCAGAGTTGAATGAGCAGAGCCTCGTACTCCGCCATGTTGTTGGACGCGGTGAAGCACAGGCGGAGGACATACTTTAAATCTTCACTTTGGGGAGATGTTAAGAGCACTTCGGCGCCCTCCCCCTCTAGGCTGAGGGATCCATCAAAATGGAGAGTCTAGAAGCTCTCGACGATGATCTTCGCTATTAGCTGGTACTCAGTCGACTCAGTGATGAAGTCAGTGAGCGCTTGAGACTTGATGGCAGTCCTCAGCTTGAAGTTAATGTCGATTCTCCGAGTTCCATGGCCCATTTGGCGATCCGTCCAATGGCATCCCGATTTCTCAGGATGTCACCGAGTGGGAAGTAGTGCTTGAGCTTCTGGATTGTGATGAAGACGGCGTATAGAAGCTTCTACACCTGGGGCTATCGAACCTTCGATGGCCCCATGACTTCTGATATGAAGTAGATTGACCATTGAACCGGGTGAGTGAGCCCCTGCCCTGGTCACGCGACGACCAGGCAGTGCTGACCACATGCATGGTGGCGGTGATGTAGAGGAGGAGGGACTCCTCCTGTGTCGGCGGAGACGTCAGGAACTTCTTTAGGTCAGCGAATGCTCGATCCGCTTCCTCAGTCTAGGTGAAATCTTCTTTCTTAAACAGCTTGAAAAATGGCATCCCCCACTCCCCGATCCGCAAAATAAACCGGCCCAGGAAAGTCATGCTACCGGCTAGTCGCTGGACGTGCTTGACGTTGGTAGGCCTACACATGTTCAGGATCACCGAAATATTCTCTGGGTTGGCTTCAATTCCTCGATGGCTGACGATGAAGCCGAGTAATTTTCTCATTGAGACTCCAAATATGCACTTCTTTGGATTGAGTTTCTACCGAAAATTGCGGAGGTTATTCACCGTCTCTTGGAGATCTCCGATGAGTCTTTAGGTTGCTTGGTCTTGCTCACCACATCATC
>JAAALK010000285.1:77062970-77202709 GCA_019279435.1 Zizania palustris
GTAGAAGCGAGCTGGGTCCTATTGCCCCGTGGGGGTGGCAATCACCATGGGAATGGTAGAGGGAGCACGTCCAGATTGTTTGTTTTTGCAAAATCTTCCGAGACGAAGGAGTGGGTTGCTCCAGAGTCAAATAATATGACGGCCGGTACGGAATTCATAGTAACGTACCGAGTACGACTTCAGGAGCCTCCTGAGCTTCCTCCGCGCTGATGTGGTTGACGCGGGCGCGAACGGCCTGGTGGGGTGCTGCGCCTTGGTTCTGCTTGGGGTGAGGACACTGGTGCGAATAGTGCCCTTCCTTGCGGTAGTTGAAGCAGACGACCGGCCTTCCTTGGCGATCCCTCAAGATCGGGGCCTTGGCGGCCGGTGCCGGCTGAGCGGCCGGAGCTGGTGGAGCGGGGCGAGGATGCCCGGCGTTGGATCCACCGGCTGCGTGAGGTGGCCTGTAGGCGGGCCGAGGATGGTAGGCGGGCGCTGGTGGCGAAGGGACGAAGCGGGGCCTCTGAGTGTTCGCCTGCTGATGCTTGAAGGCGATCATCTTCCTCTTCTTGAGGTCCAGCTTGTTCTACTCAGTCTCTTGGATGAGCGCTTTGTTGATTAGCCGCTGGAAGTCGGCGAAGTCGGCGGCGATGAGCTGGATGGACAGCTCATCCTTAAGTCCCCTGAGGAACTTGGCTTGGCGGAGGGCGTCGGTGCGCACTTCCTCCGGTGCGTAGCGGGCGAGGCGGTTGAACTCATGGAGGTACTCCATGACAGTCCGGTTGCCTTGTTGCAGGTCGCGGAACTCCTGCTGCTTCACCGCGATGACACCGGCGGGGACGTGAGCGGCACGAAAGGCGATGGTGAACTCCGCCCAAGTCACCATGTGGCCCTCTGGCTGGGATGCACGGTAGTTGTCCCACCATTCAGCGGCAGGACCCTGGAGCTGGTGAGTGGCGAAGGCCACCCGCTCCCGGTCTGTGCAGGGGAGGAGGTCGAGCTTCTTCTCGATGGTGCGAAGCCAATCTTCGGCCTCCATCGGGTTGGTTGTGCTCGAGAAGATGGGCGGGCGCACGCGCAAGAACTCGGAGAGTTGCGGAGCGGCCGCGGGTGCTGGTGCGTGAGGGGCGGGCTCCCCGTTCTGCAGACGGTCCAACTGAGCCTGTTGGTGCTGCATTTGGGTGAGGAGGGCGGTGATCAAATGGTTCTGATTCGCCATCATCTCCGCCAAGGTGGGGTGGTTGGCGGAAGGCGATCCGGATTGGCGCGGGCCCGTTGCACCCCAGTTGGGCACAACGCCCTCAGGTGCATCTCGGCTTCCTCCTGCCCCGTTGTTGGAGCCAGTGTTCTGGTGGTCGGCCATCTTCTGAATATCCAAAGTGATAAAGCAAAAGATGACGAAACAATAATACAACCAAAATACCATATAAGATTCAAGCACATAAGTATATAGAGTGGTATAAATGTTCATTACAATCAAGTTCTTATTCTACCCACAACACACTCGTCGTGGGTAGCACCACATACAAAATAATGCTTTTTATTTATTTTCGCGTCTCCTAACGCCTACTCGCCACCGGAGGCGGTCTCCGTGCTCTCGGAACCACGAGTGCGCGGCTCCAGAGAGATGGTGGGCTCGAGAAAATTCTCGATGATGGAGTCGGAGACGAGGCCGGGGCGTGGTGTAGGGGCACTGGTGGAGGGCCTGGCGGGGGAGGGTCGTGGCGGGATCCTCTTGGGGCGAGGGAGGGGCTCACGGATGGGCTTCTTCTTCCTTGGAAGAAGAGGAACCATCTCAGCGATGTCCTTCTGCAGCTGTATGATCTTGCGCTGCAGCTCGCCGTTCTGCTGGATCAGGTTCTTCGTTTCTTCACGAAGGAACGCAACCGCCTCATGGTGCTCGTCGGCGTCGAGCACCGCCTCGGTGTGGAGATCATCCATGGCCTGCAGAAGACGCGACTGCCGGGCCATGACCGGATCACGCACGGAGTGAACTCCGAGGTAGATGCTACGGTGGGCTCCGGGAGTACGCTTCGGCACAAGCCGGAAGGATGAGTTCTGAAGACGATCGTCGTAGATCATCCTCAGCTCCATGAGGGCCTGGAGGGCGACTCGTTGGCACGCGACGTCGAAAGTCGGGCCTCCAAGTGCGGTGGTGTAGGGCGGCAGATGTTCTCCGGAGCCATGGACGGTGAGGGAGACGTCACAAGGCCCGGCGAACTCGTCGGGGTAGACTCCTTGAAATTCGGGTTCGAAGAGGAACCCGAGGAAGGTGAGCATCATGCGAAGCTCCCGGACGAAGCCCTCATAGTGGCGGCAGTAGCTGTGGACTTGGTAAACAGGCATCTACAAAACAGCAAGTTGAATAAAAGTGAGGAGAGGAACAAAGTTTATGAAGTAGATTTTCGAGAAATAATTTCCTATGGCTAATGGCTAGGCGGGTCTGTTTGGCTTCCTACAGTCGAGTCGGCTCTGATACCATCTTGTAGCGCCCCGATTTAACAAAATCGAGACATTATTGAATTTCCATAGAAAAACAATAATACAAGAGGTTCATCATGCGACAACGTACATACGATAAGATCCATGGTACGCAGACCATATTTATTACAACATTGTTTTAATAAAAACGGTAATAAGATAAATAAACAGCGGCATGACGAACGTCTTCTTCAGGATCTTTCTTCTCGACTGGGTCACTACTCCAGACCGTCTTCAAGATAAGCATCCTCTGTGGGGTCCAACGGGTATGAGTACAAAAAGTACTCAAGAAGCCACCGCAAATGCAAATAATAATGCAGGATAATAAACAAGGAAGGGTAAAGGCTAACAATGCGGAAATAAAGCAGTTGCAGTTATGGCATTTAGTGTAATCATATTTTAATCATGCGGAAAGTAAACATGAACCTCATCAACATCAACTAACTCGAGGAGTACGTTTTACCTCCTCGCACAACAGTCCTTACATGTCAATCCATCATGCACATACATATTCAAAGTAAACTAACTGGGGGATGTCACGCAACCCGCCCTTGACCGTGGGCTCGGCTTTTCGAAAAGATTTAAGACTCTGATCAGAGATGTACTACTGTACCCACAAGGCACGCACTCATCTCAACGAGATGACCCATTTCACGGGAACTCGTGCCAAAACCTCAATATGAGATGTTCCAAGCGATAACCACCCGCTCTAGGTTTCGCCGGCGCGCCGGGCCGCATCCCGGCTAACGTCGCACCCCCTTTTGCGGCACATTGGTACAAGTCACCCGCAGGTGCAACTTGACCCATCTCCAAATGGTGGCCTCGGTTTGGAACAACCCATACCTTAGTTAGGACTTACCCACTAGACTTGTGGTTAGTACGTAAGTGTATTGCAACGGATCCCTCAGACCGGTCCTTATAGTGCCCCGGGTGCGACTGACCAATGCCCTAGCTTGCACCCGGAACCCACCATGCATACACTCACAACCATGACTCATCACCAACAGAATTTCCAAGGATAAGAAGCAACGGGGATCATATAATAGAACCATTTTGCTACGACTCATTTTTATCCTATAGCGGCCGTGCCAATACATTGGACACTAGCTAATATCATTGATCATATGGTGACAAGGAGGTTAGGCGAGATAGCATGGCTTGGGTTGCACATCAAGGTCGGGGGATCCTAAATAAATATAGTGTAAGGGTTCATTTGACTAATGCATATACATAACCTATGTGTTTTAGCGATAGTCAATTCAGACATGGGTTCAATATGTTCAAAAGAATTTTTTTGGTGACTTGCCTTGTTCAGCGAAAGGCGAGGGAGGGACTTCCGGGAAGTATTCCGGCTCCTCGACGGCGTCGTAGTCTTTCCAATAATAATAAAGTAAAATAAATACAACATTCGATATAAACAACGTAAAATCACACAACAAGCATGTGGGTTTTAGTTGGTTTGATTTTAAAGAAAATCAGTTGTTAAGGTTCTGAAATTTATTTCACAATTAATTTAAAATGAATCAAAATGAATTATGGTTTTTCATAAAGGGTTTTTAAGTGTGAATAATACTACATTAAGTTTTCTAATCAATTTAATATGAATGATTCAGAGAAAACTCTGTGGTTCTAGTGTTTAAACAGAAAGGAACAAATATATAAATTTCCTGGAGTTTAAATATTTAAATTTGCATTTTAATCCTAAGGGTATTTGAATACTTATTTAAATAAACATGAAAATGTCAAAGTAAACCTACTGTTTTATTGCATAAACATGTAGAGAATAATTTTATGAATTTTCTGAAATTAGAATGGTAATTTTTAGAGTTCAAATGCATTAGATATGAATTTTACAAGTTTAAAAGTATTTCTGGAATTTATTTTCAAATTTTAAACCCCTCGGGTCCACGGTGAGCCAGGTCCACGGTGAACCCGCGCACTGTGCGCGTGCGCCGGCTCGATCTGGACCGTCGGATCTGGATCCGGTGGCCAGGCGCGAGGCGGGAGGGTTAAGTGACAACGGACGGTCAGGATTAAAACGCGCGAAGGGGTACCACGTGGACGCACGAGATCGCGCGTCGAGTTAAATGGAAATCAACGCGCGAGATTAAAACGTAACGCTTTGACCAGATCCGACGGTGCGGATTAGATCGCGTACGTGGACTCACGCGCGTCGTCCGATTGCGATCGTGCGGCCAGGATTGAATCCGGCACGACACGCGCTAAGGGGGTTGTACCCCCCTTCATCTCCGGCGACGGCGGGGCTCGGGTGCGGTGGCGATGGCGCCTACGAGGGGGCTAGGCCCTAGCTCTATGCGAAAACGGAAAGAGGAGGCCAAGGCGGTCACGATGGTACCTTAGGCGGGGCGAGGGGTCGACGGAGCGAGGCCGGCGACGAGGGTAGACGGCGGAGTGGTTCGGGCTCCTCGTCGGCGATGGTGTTCCGGCGGGGTTCGACGTCGGCGGAGGGGTGGCCAAGGTCGGGGTCGTTCTCGCGGTCACGCTGGTGGCGGAGGCACGGGCGGAGGTGGTCCGGTGCGACGGCGAGCGGTGGCCGGAGGTGAATCAGAGGGTGTGCGCTAAAAGGCGAATTGCGAGTGCCCTGTTCGTTCTCGAGGCGATTAAGCGTGGGGGTCGGACGCGGCTCAGGCTGGGGGCTTAAATAGGACACCGGAGAGGGCTCGCATGCAAGGAAACCGGGAGAGGGCCTTTACTCACCGGCGATGGCTCGGCCATGCACGCGTAGCGGCGATCCCGTGGCGTAAACGCGAGGGTTAAGCGGGGAAACGGTCGGCGAGCGCGGGGGGGCTGTTAATGGCGCCAATTTAATGCGGGAGGGGCCAGCGAGGCGGATCCGAGGCGGGGTCGTCGGCCGGCGGGATTTGGGGGCGATGGCGGGAGGTAGACGACGAGTCTGACAGGCGGGGTCCACGGGCCAGTGGGCGCGAGCGAGCGAACGGGAAGGCTGACGGGTGGGGCCGTGGTGTCGGGTGCGCGCGCGAGGGGAAGGTTTCGGCGCCGACAGGTGGGGTCCGTTTGTTAGCCAGAGGCGAGCGCGGTAACGGGCTGGGCCGGCCGGGAGAGAGAGAAGGGAGGGGAGGAGCCCATTACTGTTCTAATACTTTTCTGAATAAAAATAATTCCAGAAAATAGATTAAAATATTAGGGCTACTTCCAAGGCTGGTAAAAATTTATAAAAATTCTCAAAATTATATTTTGGTCTTAGGATCACATACAAAAAGTTTCACCTCCTAATTTGGTCATCTACTCTATGTTGTAGTTCAAAAGGGTATAAAAGGGATTTAAAAGTATTTTCTGAAATAAAAATTCCCAGAAATTGAATTTAATAATATTTTTATTGGTTTGAAAATTTGGGGTGTCACAGTTTGTTATGAACATATTTACTTCTTAACAGATTCTGCCAAATACCATCCTCCTTTTCCAAATTTCACAACCACTTCCCTAATAAAGCAACATTCATGACCTCTAAATCCAAAACACCAAAACCTCTGAAGTCCTTTGGCATGCAGATCACAGGCCAAGATTCTAAATGATATTTTTTGACTCCTTGATCCTCCTGCCAAAGCAGTCTAGACCTATAAAAATCAATCCTTTTCTTTACCCCTTTAGGAATTTTATAAAAGGAAAGCATATATAAGGGTACACTACTCAAACAGAAGTTGAGCAGAAGGAGTTGACTGCCAATATCTAATAGTTTACCTTTCCAGCAACCCAATTTGCTCTCAATTTTGTTCTCACATCTTTTCCAATCTAGATTCTTAATCTTAGTTTGTTTTATAGGCAGACCCAAATATCTAATGGGCAAATCACCCATTTTGCAAGTCAAGATCTGACAAAATTTTTCATGTCTTTCCTTATTTATCCCCATACAAAACACCTCACTCTTGTGAAAATTAATCTTCAAGCTAGACATTTGTTCAAATAGACAAAGTATGAATTTCAGATACTTAACATTATCAAAATCATCTTTCAACAGGAAAATAGTATCATCAGCATATTGGAGAACAGAAACACCCCTAGGAATAATATCATCACCCAAACCAGACACCACCCCATTGTCTACAGCTTTAGCCATCATAAAGCACAGGGCATCAGCAGCAATATCAAAGAGCAGGGGTGACAGGGGATCCCCCTGTCTCAAACCTCTATGGGTAGCAAAAAAGGAACCAATATGATTATTTAGTTTAACATTAACCTTGCCGCCCATAACAACCCTTATAACCCAGTCATTTCACTTATTTGGGAAAGCTTTAGATTCCAGCATTTGGAAAAGAAAACGCCATTTAACTTTATCATAGGCTTTTTCAAAATCAACTTTAAAAAGAATGCCATAAATTTTTTTCTTATGCAGTGAATTCAAAATTTCATATAGAATTACTACATCATCAAGAATATATCTATTTTTGATAAAAGCAGTTTGAGTTTCTGAAATCAAGTAACTAGCACATTTCTCAAAACGATGCATCAACAATTTAGTAAAGATTTTAAAGCTAACATTAAGCAAACAAATAGGTCTGAAATCTTTGACATCATCAGCATTTTCACACTTAGGAACCAGAGTCACAACACCATAGTTCAGTCTAGAAATATCATCACCTCCCTTGTGAAAATCATCAAAAATGGCAAGCAAATCCCCCTTAATCATAAACCAGAAATTTTTATAAAATTCAATTGGGAACCCATCAGGACCAGGAGATTTATTATTCTCCATGCTAAACATCACATGTTTCACCTCTTTTTCAGAAGCTCCATTTTATCATCTTCCCTCACTTGAATCATACCATCCTTCAGAATTTTCATGCAGGTTCTATCATCCTCCCAAAAAGGTTTTTGTAAAAATCAGTAACATGCTCTAAGAGGATGTGTTGATCAGAAATAGCCACATCACCAATTTTAAGAGAGGAAATCAAGTTTTTCCTCCGTCTACCATTTGCTTTAGCATGAAAGTATTTGGTATTACCTTGACCTTCCAGCAATTCTCTCTCTTTACTTCTTCGTAACCATTTCAAATACTCCTCACTCATCAACTTTGCCAAATCCAGTTTAAGATCTTTCTTTTCCTTCCTCAAATCCCAACTTAACCCCATAATCTCACATTTTTTGTCCAGAACATCTATTTTTTTGAGAATGTCCTCTTTAGATCTCTTGTAAAAACCTTCCCAATTAAGATTCCACCCTTTCAGAACCCTCTTCAGGACAGACATCTTATTCTGCCATTTATCCGAAGGGGATCCAGAACATTTAGTGCCACACCAAACCTTTAACACCACCTCTCTAAAATCAGGCCTAATAAGCCAACTGTTTTCAAATCTGAAAAGGGGAGGAGCATCAGGCCTCCCACCCAAATCAATCAATAGAGGAGTATGGTCAGAAAACACCCTTTCTAAAGGAATAGCTTTAGCTAAAGGGAATAATTGTTCCCAGTCCACAGACATCAGAAATCTGTCCAATTTTTCATAAGTTGGATCTGTGTGACCATTACTCCAAGTGAACAATCTCCCACAGAGGGGCAATTCTCTGAGATTATGCAACTCAATAATGGCATTGAGTAAAAAACTCCATTTGTTATAATCCCTAGGTCTATTTTTTTCTTTTTCCTTCTCAAAATATTAAAATCCCCCCAAACAAAGTAGGCTCCTAACACTTAGAACACATTTGGAAAAATTCAACCAGGAATTTTTTCTTGTAACTATATTGAGCAGCACCATATATCACCACTAGATTCCACAATTTATTATCCATCAAAATCTATAACATTCAGGCTATCCAAATTCACACCCACCAGAATACCTACAGATTTCCCAATAGCATTAACCCATTTCAACCAAAAAATTTTCCCACCGCTTATGTAATTAAGTAACCCAGGAGAGAAATCACATTTCATAGTTTCCTGAATTCCCACAAAATCAAGTCTTTTGTTCTTACAAACATCTAACAGATGCTTGATTTTCTCATGGCCACCCATTCCTCTAATGGCCGTGCATTTTCTCTCTCTCCTATCCGGTGAGCCAGCGCAGCATGCGCACGTGCCGCTTGCATGCACCTGCAATCGCCCGCTGCGTGCACTTATAATCTCAGAAATTAATGAAATTATAAATAAATTAAAATTCATTAATTAATTCCTTAATTGATTCCTTAATTAATTCATTAACGTATTCCATCCAGCCGCTTCCTTTGCCCCACCTCTTTCTCTCTCTGCCATTTGGGCCTAACCATAGCGTTGTGTGTGCAGTGCGTTGCATGCCGCATTGAAACACATGTGGGCCTGTCGTGCAGGCCTGGAGCCATCATGTCGTGGGCCCCGCTCCTGTCCAGCCGCATGGAACGCGCCTGCAGCTGCAGCATGCCGTGGGACCTGCCTACTCCTTGGCCCCACTAGTCAGCCGGCGCTCCCGCCTGCTTGCGCCCGTGCGTCCCGCATGAGCCCCGCGTCCGCACCATGGATCCCGCGCCCAGCCGCCTGCCGTTTTCCTGCCGATTCATGCATCCGCGACTGACGTACCGCATTGACCCCACCTGCTCCTTTTATTGCGCTAGCCTTTCCCTCCTGAATGCACGTAAGGCTATTTATAGTGGTGGGTTTCATAAAACTATTTCCTAGAATGCTACATCAGTTTTACAACTGAATGAAATACCCTCTCTCAGTGGAGATTTTTATTTCACTATTTTCTAAGCTAACCAGTGTAATTAAATGCAACTAGCTCTCATGAAATACCCTCTCTCTGATGAAACAATTTAGCTCTTAATGGGTGTTTCATTTCGTTTCATCCGTCTTGGAAATGGTAATTAATACCATGAAAGATCCCATAAAACCCTCATTGTGAATAGCCTAATAAAAATCCTGCCCGAAGTTTCTGGAGCCGCATCCCTACTTCCCGTTCACCAGACTCCTCCCTCCCTATATAAAAGCGCAGTGCCCCTCTTATTTTCCCCTGCACCACGTCGCCCGATGCATTGAGAGCAGCAGTGTCGCCACCCCTGCCGCACTTGGCCCATGCCTCAGTCCCGTCGCCTCGCCCTGTCGCTGTGCGCACCAACCCCGCCGCCCCTTCTCCTCCAACGACACTATCGCCTCTCGATGAAGCTACAGTCCATCTCTTTCCCCTCTTCTCCGTTCGGTTGGGTGAGAATCCCTCTCATTCCCTCTACATTTTTCTGAAATTATATAGCATCAATTTATTTCGATTTTAATCTTTTATCATATTAAGAGGTTATTTCATATTCTTTATTATCTCGTCTAGTGTATCCATTATGTCATCCTTTGATGTCGATATAGATAATAGGTTATTATCATATCGTCCCTTAGTCCTTGACATATCTATTTAATCCAATTTACTCATTATTTTCATTGGATCATTTATCATCGATTTAATAATATCTATCTCGATTTGTGAGGTCAAAATCTCATTTTAACCACGTGTTTAAATTCCATTAAAAATCCCTTTTAAATTATTTTTATATTGTGAATTTTTGAAAATGAATTAAAAAGAGATAAATAAATAAATACCATGATAAATGATTCAAGATTCGAGTGGAGGAATTTATGCAAAATAATATTTTAGGAATTTTTATAAACCAGCATAGAAAATACAAATGAAATTCATAAATTATTTTAAGTTAGATAAATAAAATTTTTAAAAAATAAACTGAGTTTAACAATACTGTGGTTGGATTAATGGATAATTAAAAATATCAAGAAAGAATTTAAATTTAGTTTGAATTTTTTTATAATATTCTCTAAGTCAAGAATATGCCTTAGAAACATTCTTTGAATTTTTAGGATTTTTATAACTAATATAGTAATTATAAACATCAATTCAGATATTAGTGAAATAAAAAGAATTTAACTTCATTTATTTTCTCCTGTATGCCGCACTTCCGTTTCTCTCTCCTGGTCAACGTTTTTCCCGTCGCTCACCCGTGCGAGATGCATGGCCAGCGTGTCTGCTCCCACGTGGACCCCGCCATGCGGTGCATGAAGCCGCACCAGCCGCATGTGTTGCGTCCAGCCTGCACTCTGGTCTGTGGTAGACCTGGTCCACAGTGGACCATATCATTTTTCAGTTTAAAAATAATTCTAGAATTCATTTTAAATATCAAAAATTCATATCGCCTTCATTTTAACTCCAAATTTCACCATTCAAATTCCAGAAAATCCCTATTTTTATTCTCTACAACTTTAACCAATTTAATTGAAATGTTTGTACTGTTTATTTTATTTATTTTAATTGTTTATTATTCTCATTATGCGTGTCGGGAAGATTTCGACGTCGTCGAAGAGTCAGAATATTTCCCCGAGGTTTCCTTTTCACCATTTGCAGATCAAGGCAAGTCACCACTCCATTTTTGAGCATATTGAACCCAGTTTTTAATTAAATATCGCTAAAACTCATAGGTTATATTTGCATCAGTCAAATAAAAAGCCTTACATTATATTTATCAGATCCCCGATCTTGATATGCAAACCCAAGCCATGCTATCGAGCTTGAATTCCTTGTCACTAGTATACTTATTAATATTAGAAGTGTCCAATGTATCGACACAACTGCTATAAGATTAAAAATGAGTTGTAGATACCTAGAATTTTGATATATGATCCCCGTATTTCTCTTCCCCTGGTATTCCATTGACTTTGTAAGTGGCTAAGTGTGTTAGCATGGTGGGTTCCGGGTACAAGCAAGAGCATTAGTTAGTCGCACCCGGGGCACTATAAGGACCGGTGTGTGGGATCCGTCGCAAAGCACTTTCATACCAACCACAAGTCTAGTGCGTAAGTCTTAACTAGAGGTATGGGTCGTTCCAACCAAAGGGACTATGTGGAGATGGGCAAGCAGCACTTGCGGGTGGCTTGGGCCATGTGGCACAAAAGGGGGCACGTCGTTGGTCTAGTGCGCTGGCATGCCGGCGAAACCTATGGTGTGTATCATTGAGTTGGAGCGATTCATGCTAACGGTTTTGGCACGAGTTCTCGTGGTATGGGTCATCTTGACACACTATGGTGTGTAGGGATGAGTGCGTGCCTTGTGGGTACAGTGGTACACATATGATCAGGGTTTAAATCTTTTGAAAAGCCGAGCCCACGGTTAAGGGCGAGTTGCGTGACATCCCATAGTTAGTTTACATTTATGATTGTTGCATGATGAGATGACATGTAAGGACTGTTGAGCAAGTAGGGTTGACTGTACTCCTAGAGTTAGAAAGATGTTGCATTATTCATGTTTGTTGGGGGAAAATATTTCATCCTCAGAACCATTATGGTGACAAGGCAAAGGCTGATGATTGAATCAAAGATTTCCAGCATATAACTTTGGAATATTTGTGGATCAAGTTCGAAGTATGGAGGCGAACCCTAGTTCGGAGTATATCTTCGAACTAGGACTCTTCCGAGGGCTTCCTTGCCAGCTAGGATGGAAGACTTATCTTCTTTCTCATTTGTTGGGGAAAATATCTCATCTTCGGGGTTATTGCCGAAGATGCATGAAGGCAGTCAACCAGTTCGAAGATTCTCCGAAGATCATCTGCGAAGATACCCGGAACCCCGTTCAAAGCCCGAAGACAGGCATTGGTTCGAAGTATGTCTTCGAACTAAAGCCCTTCAAGATCTTTTCTGCCAGCTAAGATGGAAGACTTATCTTCTTTCTTATTAGATTAGTCTTTTACCATTTTAGCCCTATTAAGGAAACCGAATAGTTTCCTTAATGTCGGTTGTAAATGAGGGGTAAATAGGTCTTTTCCTTAATGTTTGGGCCTATAAATACCCCCCATTTCATCCTGTAATAGGGACCGAATACAAGTTATTCAATACACATTTACGAACTATTCTAAGCTATTATCCTTTCGGAGGCTTAGAACAGTTTGCTTCACAAACACTTCGTTTGTTAGTTTCTTTTCTACAGAAACCTGTTAGCGTAATCTTTTACGCCAACAGTTGGCGCCGTCCGTGGGGAACCTAGTCCGAAAAACTTCGTTCTCTACCAACTTCTTACATCATGCCTCCTAAGCGGAGCGCACCTCGCAATCCCACTCGGAGGTCCTCTCGGATCTCCGGAGAGATACCCTTCGACACAGTCGAAGTCGGAGGGTCTTCGACTATCCCTCCACCTCAAACTCCGCAAGGGGCTTCTATCCCTCGAGGATACGAAACCTCTCCGCCAACCCCTTCCATACTCCGACCGCCCGGAGTCACTCCGCCACCCTCCATCCCGATTCGAACTGATCATACCAGTTCTCAAGACCCGGAAGGCCCTTCCGGAGGAGATGAAGATAGCCTTGGAGACATGGCCACTCAAATGGCCAACCTTCAAGCCGAGGTAGCGAGGTGGCGACAAGAAGCTGCGAACAGGCTTCGCTCTCAAGCCACCCCAGCTATCCCCGAAGTGCCCGAAGACGACGATATTGGTTATCCCGAAGCCCCGGAGAACGCCTCTTATGACAATGAATCTCCGTTGCATCCTGAGCTGCAGAAGGTTCGCTTTGATCCAAAGTTTAAAACCTCGAAGCTCTGCAAGTATGCCGGAGATGAAGATCCCAGCGAGTTCGCGCGTTCTTATGCCCTAGCAATTGAGGCTAGTGGCGGAGACAGAGACACTATGGCGAAGTGCTTCCCGTTAGCTCTTCAAGGAGTGGCGTTGAGATGGTTCTGGTCTTTAAAGCCAGGATCAATCAATTCGTGGTCACAGTTGAAGAGGAAGTTTATAAGTAACTTTCAGGGCACCTTCGTGCCCCCCATGTCAACAGGAAGCCTTTTCCAAGTGAAACAGCTCCCCGGAGAAACATTGAGACAGTACTTCAAACGCTTCGCTCATACGAAGTCGCAAATTCGGGGGCTGTCCACATCCTCAGTGGTTGATGCGGCTCGGGAAGGCGTCAGTCATCAAGGCCTTCTGGATAAACTGCATCGGAAGAGCATCACCACAGTATCACAGCTGATGTCATACTTCGAGGAGTATGCGAGGTCAGAAGAGGGTTGGCTTCGGAGGACTGCTGCTACTTCGACAGTATTGCAAGAAGTTAAAGCAGAGGTGAAGACTTCGGCACAGCCGCAGGAACCAGTCTTCGAAGTGCAACATGATCGAAGAAGAGGGCAAAAGCACCCTCGTTCTGAAGTTTTAAACATTGCACCCCCACAAAAGTTTGCACCGAGAGCTCCACAGTCTGCGGGGAACAAGTCCAGCGGCTGGAGGCCGCCAGGGAAAACGGCTGGCAAAGGCCAGACCCTTTTTTGCTGTATTCATGGAGAAAATCGAAGCCATGCAACTGACACTTGCAAGGCTATCCTTACTTTAAGGGGAGAATACTTGGAAAGAACTTCGGGTCGAGGTAGTACCGACCGAAGCCCAGCAGCAGCAGCGCGTCCGGAGCCGGTCCAGGCTGTGGCGCGGATAGAAAATTTTGATGCTGCAAGACACCCTTCGGTGGCCAATGTTATGCCACCTTCGAAGCAAGAAGAAGGGCAAGATAGAGGAAAGAGAGTAGTTCTCCCTATCTCCGGAAGAGGTACCCTCGGAAGCATGTCCAAGAGACAGCGAAGAGAGTATGTTCGGGAAGTAGGTCATATTGGGACTTCGTCATCTGCAGCTGCAATGCCGGAGTGGTCTCATGTTCCAATATCTTTCTCTGCGGAGGATGCAGCTGGTATTAAGTTCCCGCATGCAGATCCATTGGTTATCACTGCTGATATTGCAGGGACTGAAGTCCGAAGGGTGCTAATTGACGGAGGTAGTTCGGCAGATATTATTTTTGTGCAAGCCTTCGATCAGTTATGCATTTCCCGGAAGCATCTCCTCCCAGCGGCTCGTCCTCTGCAAGGCTTCGCAGGACCTCCGCTTGATGCACTCGGTCAGATAGGCTTGGAAGTAACCTTCGGAGAAGGTTTACTAGCCCGAACTGAAGAAGTTATCTTTGATGTGGTAGATGCCCCGTATGCTTATAATGTCATCTTCGGACGGGGCATGTTGAATCAGTTCGGAGCTGTAGCGTATCACAACTACTTATGCATGAAGATGCCCACACAAGCAGGAGTCCTGACAATCTTCGGAGATCAAGCCATGGCTCGGAGGGCAGAATATGGTCACGGTCCTCCTCTTGATCCGAGGCAAGTAAATAGTGTCCAGGATAATGAAGAAATTTTTTCAGCCTCCTCCGAAGCTTCGAAGAAGTCGTTTCCGAGACCAAGTCCCGAAGGAGAGATTGCAACGAAAATCATTGTTAAAGATGGTAAAGAATACACTTTTCAATTTGGTAAAGATTTACCTCCTGAAGTTGCAACCTCCTTAGAAAAAGTCGTGGAAGAAAATTTGGATGTCTTCGCTTGGTCTGACGAAGATATCACCGGAGTCGATAGGGATATTATTGAGCACAGTTTACTTGTAAACCCGAAGGCCCGGCCTGTTCGACAAGGACTCCGGAAGATGTCCGCAGAGAGAGCTGCTCTAGCTAAGGACGAAGTTGAAAAACTGTTGAAGGCTGGGATTATCAGAGAAGTGGCCCACACAGAATGGTTAGCCAACCCAGTCTTCGTCAGGAAGAAGTCTTCCGGGAAGTGGCGCATGTGCATTGATTTCACATCTCTGAATAAAGCGTGCCCACGTGACCCCTACCCCATGCCTCGAATTGATCAACTAGTTGACTCCACTGCAGGTTCAGAGTTACTAAGCTTCCTTGACGCGTATTCTGGTTATCATCAAATATGGTTGAAGCGCGAAGATGAAATCAAGACGAGCTTTGTAACTCCTTCGGGAGTCTTCTGCTATGTAAGAATGCCCTTCGGCCTAAGAAATGCCGGGGCTACTTTTTCAAGATTAGTTGCTAAGGCTCTAGGTCATCAACTAGGTCGTAATGTGGAGGCCTATATGGATGATATTGTAATAAAGAGTGCTTTAAAGCACCAACATAGCCTAGACTTAGCAGAAACGTTCAATAGCCTTCGGGCATGTGGGATCCGTCTTAACCCCGAAAAATGTATATTCGGAGCTAAGGCTGGAAAGTTGTTAGGGTACTTAGTTTCAAGTAGGGGAATTGAAGCTAGCCCTACTCAAATAACTGCGCTGCAGAAGATGGCTCCTCCGGAGAATTTAAAGCAAGTGCAAAAGCTGACTGGACGTCTGGCCGCACTTAGCAGGTTTTTATCAAGGTCTGCGGAGAGGAGTTTGCCAATATTTAAAGCTTTGAAAGGGTCCGAAGATTTTGCATGGACACCGGAGTGTCAGAAAAGCTTCGAAGATATTAAAGATTATCTCAGCAATCTTGCTACACTTACGGTGCCTATTACGGACGAAACCCTACTCCTGTATCTTGCAGCTACAGGTTCAGCTGTCAGCGCAGTCCTTGTCAGAGAAGTGGATTTCAATGGGAAGTTGGTCCAAAATCCTGTCTATTTGTATCCGAAGCATTGTCAGGAGCGAAGACAAGATACTCCGAACTTGAGAAGTTTGTTTATGCTCTGATAATGGCTTCGAGAAAGCTAAGACATTATTTTTTGGCTCATAATGTAATTGTACCAACTTCGTATCCCTTAGGAGATATGCTCCGAAGCAAAGATTCCACTGGAAGGATTGGAAAGTGGGCAGTAGAGCTAGCACCCTTCGGCATATCTTTCTTGGCAAGGACAACTATCAAATCCCAAGTCCTAGCAGACTTCGTAGCAGAGTGGACTCCACCTGCGAAGATGACTCCGGAGAAATCAGATGACGGAGTTTGGACTGTTTACTCCGATGGGGCTTTCCAAGCATCCGGAGCAGGCATTGGGGCAGTGTTGATTTCACCGTCAGGGCAAAGAGCAATGTACTCCGCAAGACTCAACTTTAAGTCTACCAATAATATAGCGGAGTATGAAGGAATTTTATTGGGACTCCGGAAAGCACGTGCTCTAGGGGCTACAAGGATAATCATAAAAACAGATTCTCAGATAGTAGCAGGGCACGTAGACAAAAGTTTTCAAGTCCGACATCCACAGCTTGCAAAGTACTTAGAAGAAATCTGCAAGATCGAAGCACACTTCAAGGGTATTTCCATTCGGAGTATACCAAGAGCTGAAAACGTGCAAGCGGACATTTTAGCAAAGGCTGCAGCCGGAGCTGTGGATGTGCCTGAAGAAGCTTTCTATGAGGAGCTCAATATACCTTCGGTGCCACAAATTGCCTCTGCAGAGATTCTTTGCATTCCCAATGCAGATTGGAAAGATTCGATCATAGAACTCTTGCAAGGAGGAACAAATTTGCCCGAAGAACCCCAGTTGTCAAGATTAAAGCTCAGAGCAAGAAACTATCAGTTAATCAACGGTATATTATACAAGGCCGGAGTATGTTCCCCTCTACTCCGATGTATATCTCAAGCCGAAGGCCAAGAAATTCTTCGAGAAATTCACGAAGGCCTTTGTGGAAGCCATTTAGCCCCTAGAGCTCTGGCAGGAAAAACACTTCGCCAGGGGCTTTATTGGCCCACAATAACAGCTGATGCGGAGAGCTTGGTCCGCACTTGTCAAGGATGCCAGTGGATGGGTCGACGGAGTCATCGCCCACCAACAGCTCTTCAAGTCATTGCTCCGGTATGGCCTATGGCCAGATGGGGTATGGATCTAATTGGTCCCTTTCCGTTAGCAAAGGGAAATCTGAAGTTCGCAGTGGTAGCTATTGAATATTTTTCTAAGTGGGTAGAAGCAGAGCCCTTAACAGCTATCACTTCGAACAATGTACATAAATTCTTCTGGAAGAACATTATTTGCCGGTTCGGAGTGCCTAGATATCTCACAGTTGATAATGGAACACAGTTCGATGCAGAACCCTTCAGGAAGTTTTGCGAAGACCTAGGCTTTCAACTATGTTTTGCTGCAGTGAGACATCCTCAGTCGAATGGAGCCGTAGAGCGAGCCAATGGAAATATTTTATCAGGGCTAAATCGAAGAATAGTAGGATTGTCAAAGGGACTGTGGACCGAAGAGCTTCCGAAGATTCTGTGGTCCATTCGGACTACGCAAACAAGGTCCACAGGTTTTACTCCGTTCAGACTACTATTCGGAGATGAAGCTATGACTCCAACGGAGCTAAAGGGGGGATCATTTCGCAGCACCGAACCGGACATTGAAGAAGAAAGACAAGCTTCGTTAGATTTGTCAGAAGAAACAAGACTTCGGGCTGTAGCTAATTTATCAAAGTATCATCAGCAGACGAAGACTTGGTATGACCCGAAGGTTAAGCTCAGCGAGTTAAGGCCGGGTCATCTTGTTCTACGAAGCATTATAGCACCAGGGAAGTTAGGCAATAAATGGGAAGGTCCATATCTAATTGTCCGCTCAGGGCGCCCTGGTTCATTTAAATTAGCTAATTTAGAAGGTGAAGAGTTAGCACATACTTGGCATGCGGAGCACCTAAAGCGATACTTCGCATAAGGGCTCCTTGTAATTCGCTTGTAATCACCTCTAAATTAATAAAGCATACACCCTGATAGTTGCCTTCCCCTCATAGACTCCCAGCTTCCCGAGCGGACGCGCTGGAACCGTGGGGTCGACCGAGAGGGAAGTGTCATTAAGCTGGGCTGTATTTCCGGACTTCGTACCCATAAAGTCGAAGCCTCCGGTGTGGTGGCTGAAATACATCCGGAGCCCAGGCCACGGCTTGTAGGCATCCGTAAAAGAGCCCAAAACCACATTCTACGGAGTCCAAGCCATTGGCTGGTAGACTTCCGTAAAAAGAGCCGAAGGTGGCCAAAATCTACGGAGTCCAAGCTGCAGCTTGCAGACTTCCGTAAAAAAGAGCCGAAGGTGGCCAAATTCTGCGAAGTCCAAGCCATTGGCTGGTAGACGTCTGCAAAAATAGCCGAAGGTGGCTACAATTATACGGAGTCCAAGCCATTGGCTGGTAGACATCCGTAAAAAGAGCCAAAGGTGGCCAAATTCTGCGAAGTCCAAGCCATTGGCTGGTAGACTTCTGCAAAAATAGCCGAAGGTGGCTAAAGCAAAACAGCATTTGAGCCATGAGCTTCGAATGTCTGTTAACATAGTCCAAAGTGACAAATTTCTTAAGACACTAAAGTGTCCTAGAAGTTATCTCAATTGATTTCTTTCGTTAAACAAAGGTACCAAGTTACCATTCTTCTGACTACAAAAAGTCGAAGACATTTCATAAGATTTCAAAAGATCTTTAAATGACAGAGGGGCTCCGAACCCCCAAAAAATTGTACTCCGAAGTTTTTTCTTTGCGCATAACCATCTTTGAATACATTTCGAAGTTGCTTATCCCCAAAGAGGGGCTAGTAAATATGGAGACAATTTTAAATCGGCATTCATTATTGAAATAAATGTGTTTACAGATTACACTATGAAAAATTGGTATCTATACCAAGAAGGAATCGGAGACCTCTTCGGTCCCGAGAGCTAGGGGTGGAACGACTAGTTCCAACATCGGAAGTTCTAAGAACTTTACGTTTAACTCTCTTCCTCCCCTTCGAAGCTCTAAAATCCTTCTGTTCTTGTTGAAGCTCGGCCCAAGTTCCAAGCCGCTCGGGGCTCCTTTCCCAGCTTCTAAGATCTTCAGATCTTTTATTTTGGGCTTCACCTTCGTCTTCAGACCAATTAGTGTCTTCAGAAGACGAGGTGTTTGCATCAATCCCTTTATCTTCCTCTTTAATATAAGATAATATGTCTTTGATTACTTCGGGCGCAATTACGCCGGAGTCATCTCGAGGAATAAGAAATCGAGGACGCTTATAATTCTTTAGAAGTTCGAAGGTGTTCCATAATGAGCGAACTTCGCTGTTAAGCTCTAACACTTCGATATCTTCCATAAGAGGCAAAGCCTAAAAATATGACAAACAAGACTTTCATTGATAAATGTTTACAAACATGAGCTTTACATAATCAAAAAATCCTAAGTAATTCCTAAACCTGCGGGTTCGGAGGAGGCTGACTGCTCGAAGCTTGGCTCCGAACTTGCTTCTGACGTTGGCCTTCGTCAATCCAAGCCTTGATCGCAGAACGACCTTCGGCTCTCCATGAAGTTTGAAAGGCTCGCCAGGCGGCAGTCACGCCTTCGGAAGGATTCAAAAGTCTTGCGTCGTCGAAGGTGATGGAGCCCTCTGCGCTCGGAGTGATTGTTCGGCCCAAATCCTCGTAGTAACGAAGTAATCCAAGGGCAGACACTTGTCTGGAGAGTTCTCCATAACGCATGCCTGCCGTCTTCATTTGCTTCGCTGCTCCTTGGATCCTCTTTAACCGGTGCAGCAGAGTCACATTTTCATCCGAAGGTAGTGATCCAGTAGTACCGAAGTACTCCAAGACACCTAGCATCTGCTCGATGACCTCCGAAGCCACCTTCTCAGACTTAAGCCTTTCCTCAATAAGCGCATCCTTGACCGAAGTCGTTTCTGCTAGATCTCCGGAAATTCTAGCATTCTCCGTAGTCAAAGTATTCTTTTGAGTCAGGAGTTGGCTAGCCTCTTCTTGGACCCTCACAAGTTCGGACCCCTTAGCAGCATCCTCCTTCCGCAGTCTTTCAATTTCTGCTCGAAGCACAATTCTTTCTGCTTCGAGCTCTTTCTTCGCAGCCTCCAAGCTTTGCCTGGCCCTTCGCTCTGCTAATATTATATTATCCATCTGAGCTACTCGACCTTCGGAGAAGTTAAAATTTCTTTGAAGAGCTTCGTTTTCTTCCCGAAGTTGAGCAATTTCATTTTCGCCCGATAAAGCTGCAGCGCGGGCCAAGACTGCTTGCTAAGAAAAAAAGAAAAACTGAAATAAGAAATTATTCATATATAATTTGCTATTTGGTTCGAAGATGCTTTATACCTGATAAGCTGCTCTTTCTACAGCAATGTTAAGCTCCGAACTTTTCGCTCTGCTTAAAAGGGCTACCAGTTCTGTTTCCCCGACTTTGCGACTGGCTTGACCCAAAGGTTTAACCAAAGTCCCAAGTCCGGTTTTCTCCTCCAAAAAAGGAGTTATGAGAGGAAGCATTACTGAAGCCTTCTGATCAGCTCTGCTTAGCGAAGGTCCGGAGAGTTCTTCCGAGACCCTTGGAACTTCTGAAGATGCCCCCCCCTCAGTTGATTCACTTTCATCTGTTGACTCAGATGAAGTCGATCCTTGAGTAGGGAGAGGCTCTATGTGTCTTTTACCTCTTCCAGGCCCCTGTTGAGTAACCTCCGGGTGTGGCTCCGAAGTTGTCGAAGGCCTTTGAATTGTATCTTCGTGAGTTACTTCGACAACAGGAGGCTCTGAAAAAACAAAAATATTATACATTGTATAATTTTGCATAAATTGATATGAATTATGCGAAATCTACCTTCGACATTCTCCGGGAGATCGAGCACTGGACTGATCGGAGGATCAAAAATGAAGTCATCATCCGAATCAGCCGTTAAATCTTGGACTACAGGAGCATCGTCCTGGGCAGTCCTCGTTGCTTCTTCGGGAATCGAAGCCATAGTGACTTCGACCCCACTTTCATTCACAGGAACTTCGTCCTGAGTTGCATCTTCTTGAACTACCGAAGTCCTTGGTTGATCAACATTATCTCCGGACTCCGGTACGTTCGCAGGTACTTCGGCTTGTGCGGCCCTTTGAGTTTCATTTTCTTCCATCAGGTGCACAAGCAATCTCCCCATTTCTTCTTGGGAGTCGGAAACCGAAGCTCTTGAGCTCGAAGGTGCAGGATCTGAAGGTGCGAGGTTCTTCGGCTTCCGAGCCACCTTCTTCACCGGAGTTTTTGCTGAACTTGAAGTTCCAGCTTCGGCTTTCCTTTTCTGAGGCCCTTTCTCCAAAGGCGCCCAATCCATCAGAGGGGGAGGAGTGAGTTTCAGCATTCCCCATACTCTGTTAAATCTCTCCCAACTCCCAACCAGTTTAATTCGCCACTCTTTCTCAGTCGGAGTTGGAGCACCCAAGATCTTTTCCGAAGCCCTTATAATCTGTTCTGAAGTAACAGGGGCTGAAGAAACTGCAAAATAAATAATTCAAGTTAGTTTTTTCTTCGAAGTAAATATGTTTAATGCATGTTGGTTTCGAAGTTACCTGTAGGACTTGAAGTCAAGTTAATTTTGCGAAGACCGCCTTCGGAGTCATCTTCGAAGATGATAGGCCAGTTGGCCATCAGTGGAGGAATTTGAAGACCAATGAATTCTTCAGCCAAGTCTCGCATACTGAGCCTTCGGCTAACTTTTTCAAGCAGGTTCAGACGGGCTTCGAATTGGCCTTCGTCGGGTCGCACCAAATCTTCCTTTCAGAATTGGATTTCTTTAAGCGGTCCAGCCAGAGGATTGCTTGCCCCAACTTCGGCATAGAACCATTTCAGAATCCAATCGGTGTACCATCTGGCGTTGATAGCTTTAGCAGGAAAGCGAAGGGCATACTCATCCCGAAGTCTAAAGTTGATACTGCCAAAAGATATTACTACTTTTTCACCTCCGGGAGTTACGAAGGTTTTCGGCTGGCAGGTTGCTCTATGTAATGCAGCGAAGATTTCAGCCCTTCCTTCACATCCTTCGGCTCTCAAGGCCCACTCAAAGATAGCTAATCTAGCTACCGCATTCGGAGATAGTTGGGGGAGGGTTACATGGAATAGGTCGAGTACCTCCGCCAAGAAGTCCACTGCAGGGAGACCCAAGCCTGCTTCGAAGAAGGCTTCAAACACTACCACTTCTCCGGGTCTTGGCATTGGAATTACTTCTTTCCCCGGCTTCCGAATCATAACTCCCGCACCAATATTCCCTCCTACTGCGATTGTCAAGGACTCTCTTTTGCAGGTCGAAGGCCCTAACTGGAAGGACTGATCTAAATACTTGGTTGACGGGGGGCACAAACCTTGGTCAGCAGAGATTTGGGGATTTCCCCCTCCAGCCGCCATAGATGTTGCTGCGGCCACCGAAGGTATTGCCGCCAACGTTGCTGCTGCCGCTGCTGCCGCCTGTTGCAGAGCCACAATCGACGGAGGCGCTGATCCCTTGGTCTTCGCCATTGCAATCTCTAGATCGCTTTGGAGGAACTGGAGGCTAGGGTTTAAGAACTCAAGGGGCTCAGAAATCTTTTGATTGTGAGAAAGCGGTGAAAAGGTAACCGGGTACTTCTAAGCCCTTAATTTATAGCCTAAACTTCACTTTCTTACCGTTAATCCATGTCGTTTCGCATTCCTGCCGTTACTTCTTTCGCGAAATTAACGCCTGCTACAATTTCCGTTGTAAACAGAAACTAACGGCTATATCTTCTAAGTCTAAAAAGACTTTCGAACTTCCTGAGTCAATTCTAAGATAGTTCGAAAAGTAACTACCTTAAGACTAATTCGAAGTTCGTATCTTCATGCATTTCGGAGATAAAATAAAAACCAATAACCCCTATGATTGGTTATCTTTTCTTTCCGTATACTGCTCTCCTAACGTTACAGGTCGAACGGAGAAGCGTATTCGAGGGGCTACTGTTGGGGGAAAATATCTCATCTTCGGGGTTATTGCCGAAGATGCATGAAGGCAGTCAACCAGTTCGAAGATTCTCCAAAGATCATCTGCGAAGATACCCGGAACCCCGTTCAAAGCCCGAAGACAGGCATTGGTTCGAAGTATGTCTTCGAACTAAAGCCCTTCAAGATCTTTTCTGCCATCTAAGATGGAAGACTTATCTTCTTTCTTATTAGATTAGTCTTTTACCATTTTAGCCCAATTAAGGAAACCGAATAGTTTCCTTAATGTCGGTTGTAATGAGGGGTAAATAGGTCTTTTCCTTAATGTTTGGGCCTATAAATACCCCCCATTTCATCCTGTAATAGGGACCGAATACAAGTTATTCAATACACATTTACGAACTATTCTAAGCTATTATCCTTTCGGAGGCTTAGAACAGTTTGCTTCACAAACACTTCGTTTGTTAGTTTCTTTTCTACAGAAACCTGTTAGCGTAATCTTTTACGCCAACATCATTAGATTAGTATTTTACCATTTTAGCCCTATTAAGGGCACCGAATAGTTTCCACTATGTTGGTTGTAATAGAGGGGTAAAAGGGTCTTTTCCTTAATGTTTGGGCCTATAAATACCCCCCGTTTTACCCTGTAATAAGGACCGAATACAAGTTATTCAATATACATTTTCGAACTGTTTTAAGCTATTATCCTTTTGGAGGCTTGAAATAGTTTACTTCGCAAACACTTCGTTTGTTAGTTTATAACCTTCAGAAACACTAGAATAGCAGGAGTTGACCGGGAGGGAAGTGTCATTAATTTGAATCATATTTTTCGGACTTCGGACCACTGGTCCAAAGCTTCCGACGAGGTGGGAAGTCACTGAAAAAACGGATTCCAAGCCACCGGCTTGAAAGCATCCGTAAAAAGAGTCCAAGGAGACCAAATAATGCGGAGTCCAAGCCACCGACTTGAAGGCATCCGTAAAAAGAGTCCAAGGAGACCACTACGAATTCCAAACCACCGGTTTGATAGAATTCGCAAAAAGAGCCGAAGGAGGCCAAAACAAACAGAGTTTGAGCTCATGAGCTTCGAATATCTATGAAAAAAGTCCAAAGTGACCAGTCGTTTGGGACACTAAAGTGTCCGGAAAGTTGTCCAAAGTGATTTCTTTCAAAACACAAGGTACTAAGTTACCAATCTTCAAACTCCAAGTAGTCAAAGACATTTTATAAGATTTTAATCAATCTTTAAATTGCTGATGGGCTCCGAGCCCCCAAAATTGTACTCCTAAGTTTTTCTTTGCGCCTAACCATCTTTGAATATAGTTCGAAGTTGCTTACGCCCAAAGAGGGGCTGGGAAATAAGGAGACAATTTTAAATCGATATTTATTATTCGAACAAATTATGATTACATCATGAAAAATCGGTATCTATGCCGAGAAGGAATCGAAGACCCCTTCGATCTCTGGAGCTAAGGTTGGAACGACTAGTTCCAGAGCCAGGAGTTCTAACAACTTTACGTTTAACTCTCCTACCTCCCTTCGAAGCTCTAAAGTCTTTCTGTTCTTGTTGTAGCTCGGCCCAAGTTCGGAGTCATTCGGGGCTCCTTTCCCAGCTTCCAAGTTCTTCAGGGTTTTTACCCTGAGCTTCATCTTCGTCTTCGGACCATGCGATGTCTTCGGAAGATGAAGTTTCCAAGCTAACTTCTTTTTCTTCCTCTTTAATATAAGATAGTATATCTTTGCTTACTTCGGGCGTAATTGCACCAGAGCTATCTCGAGGAACTAAAAATTGAGGTCGCTTGTGAAGTTTTAAAAGATCGAAGGTAGCCCATAGTAGGCGGAGTTCTTTGTTAACATTTAACACTTCGACATCATCCATATGAGGTGAAGCCTAAAAACATGACAAGCAAATTTTCATTCATAATATATGAAAAACATGATGCTTTACATAGTCTGGATCCTAAGGTAAATCTAGACCTGTGGGTTTGGCGGAGGCTGGCTGCTCGAAGCTTGCAACCGAGCTTGCTTTTGGCGTTGCCCTTCATCAATCCAAGCCTTGATCGCAGTGCGACCTTCGGCTCTCCATGAAGCTTGGTAGGCTTGCCAAGCAGCGGCCACGTCTTCGGAAGGATTGAGAAGCTGGTTTTCATCGAAGGTAATGGGAGCCGCCTCTGCGTTCGGAGTTATCGTTATTCCCAGATCTTCGTAGTAGCGAAGTATGCCGATAGCAGCCACTTGTCCGGAGAGTTCTCCGTATCGAATGCCTACCGTCTTCATCGTCTTCGCAGCTCCTTGGATCATTTTTAGCCATCGAAGCAAGGAGACATTGTCATTTTAGGGAAGTGTCCCAATAGTACCGAAGTACTCTAGGACACTTACGAGTTGGTTCATGACCTCCACAGCTACCTTCTCCGATTTCAGCTTGTCTTCAAGTAAAGCGTCCTTCGCCGAAGTCAACTCCTCTACCACAGCGGAGAGCCTAGATGCCTCCGTAGCTAGAGAGTTTTTCTGGTTAAGTAGGTGGCTAGCCTCTTCTGCAGTTTTGGCCTTTTCCTCTCGGAGCTTGACAAGTTCAGCCCCCGCCGTAGCATGCTCCGCCCGCATCTTTTCTATTTCCGCCCGAAGCACAATTTGTTATGCTTCGAGCTCCTTATTCGCAGTTTCCAAGCTTTGCCTGGCCCTCCGTTCTGCTGAGACCATGTTGTCGAAATGGGAAACTCGACCTTCGGAAATGTTAAGATTTCTCTGAAGAGTGGTGATTTCCTCTCGAAGGCGAAGGCTTCCACGTTCATTTGAAACGTTCATGGCTCGGGCCAAGACTATTTGCTGCAAAGAGAAAAAACCAAGGTGAGAAATTATTTGTATATAAGATTAATTTTGTTTTGCAGATACTTCATACCTGGTACGCTGCACGCTCCATAGCAGCGTTGAGCTCCGAACCCTCAGCCTCGCTCAAGATGGCTACCAAGTCTGTCTCCCCGACTTCGCGGCTAGCTCGATCCAAAGGCTCGAGCAAAGTCCGAAGTCCGGTTCTTCGCTCCAAGAAAGGAGCTAGAAGAGAGAGCATAGACAAGGCCCTCTGGTTGTCTTCATTCGGCGAGGGGCCGGAGCGCTGGGCCGTATCTTTTGGAACTTCGGCAGACTGGCCCCCTCTGTAGATTGGCTTTCGTCCGTCGATTCAGACGGAGTTGATCCTGAGCTCGGAGTAGGGAGAGGGTCCACCTTGCCTTACCTTTTCTAGGTCCCATTTGAGCGACTTCTGGAATTGGCTCCGGAGTAGCCGAAGTCCTAGGATTGGTATCTTCGGGAAGGCTCTCTTCCATAGGAGCAGATCCTGTTAAAGCAAAGGTATTATACATTGTATAATTTCACAGGAAAAAAGAACAAAAAAATTATGAGAAGTTTACCTCCGATGTCTTGTCGACGGGTGAGCATCGGACTGCTTGGCGGGTCGAAGGCTACCCCAAAGTCCTCGTCGGAGTCAGAATTCACAGTTAAATCTTCGACTGTTGGAGCATCTTCAGGAGCTACTGTCGTTGCTTCACCCAGAATCGAAGTTGATTCTACAGCAACTTCGACTCCACCTTCGTCCATAGGGGCTTCATCTCGCGATAAGTCTTCTTGAGCAACCGAAGTCCCAACTTGCTCAAGGTTGCCTTGAAGCTCTGGCACACTCGCAACGTTGCCAATTCTTGCATCTGTTTGGGCTACATCCTTGTCAATCAGGTCAACAAGCATTCTACCTTCATCCTCCGAGGAATCGGAGACCGAAGCTATTGGGCTTGGAGGCGCCGCAGTTTTTGGCTTTCGAGCTACTTTCTTCGACGGAGTCTTGGCAGAGGATGAGGCTCCAACTTCGGCCTTCCTTTTCTTAGGCCCTTGTTCCGAAGGCACCCAATCCAAAAGAGGAGGAGGAACAACTTCGAGTAGCCCCCATACTCGGTTGGACTGCTCCCAAGTACCTACCAACTTAATCCTCCATTCTTTCTTGGCCGGAGTCGGGACTCCCAGAATTTTCTCCGAAGCCCGCACGATTTGCTCCGAAGTCATAGGAGCTAGAGAGGCTGAAAGATAAGTTGATGTTGGTTATTTCTTCAAATAAATATATATGAAATATGTTGTTTTCGAAGTTACCTGCAGGGCTCGAGCTTGAAGAAATCTTTCGAAGGCCACCTTCCGTATCTTCTTCGAAGGTAATTGGCCAGTTGGCCATTAGAGGATGGATCTGAAGTCCGATGAACTCCTCAACTAGATCCCGCATGCTCAAACGATGGCTGATGCATTGAAGTAGGCTAAGGCGAGCTTCAAGCTGACCTGGATCCGGATGGACAAGAGCTTCCCTCCGGAAGTTTATGTCCTGAAGAGGTCCAGCTAGGCAACTCCCTGCCCCAACTTCGACATAAAACCATCGGAGGATCCAATCAGTGTACCACCTGGCATTGATGGCCTTGGCTGGAAACCGAAGAGCGTACTCGTCTCGAAGTCAGAAGTTAATACTCCCGAAGGCCACCACCATCTTCTCACCTCTAGGGCCTACGAAGGTCTTGGGTTTGCACAAATCTCGATGTAAAGCTGCGAAGATTTCTGCTCTGCCTTCACATCCTTCGGCTCGCAACGCCCACTCAAAGATGGAAAGGCGTGCTATCACTGTTCGGAGAGAGTTATGGGAGAGTAACATGGAATAAATCCAGTACCTCGGCCAGGAAGTCGACAGCCGGAAGTCCTAATCCAGCTTCGAAAAAGGCTTCGAAGACGACCACTTCTCCGGGCCTTGGCGAAGGAATAGCCTCTTTTCCAGGTTTGCGGATCACTATCTCTGAACTAATCTTGCCTTCTATCGCAGCCGCAAGCGATTCCCTTTTGCAGGTTGAAGGTCCCAACTGATAAGACTGATCTGCATACTTCGTCGACGCTGCGAGGAGATCATGAGGATCATCGCGTTGGGGATTTCTCCCTGACGCCACCATTGCTGCTACTGTTGCTGTCAGAGTCACCATCACCGATGTCGCTGCCACCGCTGCAGCCGCAGCCTGCTGCTGAGCCAAGGCTGAAGCTGCCCCAGGAACTTTGAAACTCGTCTTCGCCATGAATCGCGTGGATTGCTTGAGGGAAGAATGGAGGCTAGGGTTGTCTGCTCGGTTGTTTGCACGAGAGCGGTGAGAAGGTATTCGGGAAGGATCTGGGCCCCTTATTTATAGCCCAGGCCACAATTTTTTACCGTTTGGTGTTCTGCCGTTTCGCATTCCTAACCGTTATCTCTTTGCGAACTTAACGCATTTCCTTAACTTCCGTTGAGGAAAAAGCCAACGGCTATTTCTTCTAAGCCTAAAAAAGCTTTCAGACTTTTTAAATTAATTTTTAAAAAATAGTTCGAACATAATTTTCTTATAAGTTGATTCGAAGTTTCGAATCTCCACATATTTCGAAGGCTGATTAAAATTGTTAGTCTCTGCATATGATTATTTCTCTTGCGTATACTGCTCTCCTAACATCACAGGTCTAGTGGAGAAGCGTATTCGAGGGGCTACTGTTAGGGGAAATATTTCATCCTCAGAGCCATTATGGTGACAAGGAAAAGGCAGATGATTGAATCAAAGGTTTCCAGCATATAACTCCGGAATCACCGTGGATCAAGTTCGAAGTATGGAGGCGAACTCTAGTTCGGAGTATATCTGCGAACTAGGACTCTTCTGAGAGCTTCTTTGCCAGCTAGGATGGAAGACTTATCTTCTTTCTCATTAGATTAGTCTTTTACCATTTTAGCCCTATTAAGGGTACCGAATAGTTTCCACTATGTCGGTTGTAATAGAGGGGTAAAATGGTCTTTTCCTTAATGTTTGGGCTTATAAATACCCCCCGTTTTACCCTGTAATAAGGACCGAATACAAGTTATTCAATATACATTTTCGAACTGTTTTAAGCTATTATCCTTTCGGAGGCTTGAAATAGTTTACTTCGCAAACACTTCGTTTGTTAGTTTCTAACCTTTAGAAACCTGTTAGCGTAATCTTTTACGCCAACAGTACTGCAGACTCTTCCGAAGGTCCGGATTTCCGAAGGCTGCAGGCAAGGGCTAGAAATTATAAACTTGTCAGTGGAATGTTGTACAAAGTCAGAGTGTGTTCTCCTCTACTCCGATGCATCTCTCAATCAGAAGGCCAAGACTTACTTCGGGACATTCACGAAGGCTTATGTGGAAGCCACTTAGCCCCTCGCGCCCTAGCAGGCAAAACACTTTGGCAGGGGCTTTACTGGCCGACAATTGTGAGAGATGCGGAGGAATTGGTCCGAACCTGCCAAGGATGCCAGTGGATGGGGAAACGAAGCCACCGTCCGCCAGTACCACTTCAAGTTATTGCCCCAGTGTGGCCAATGGCTCGATGGGGCATGGACCTCATAGGCCCTTTCCTAATGGCCAAAGGCAGCTTGAAGTTTGCAGTGGTAGCAATCGAGTATTTCTCAAAATGGGTCGAAGCAGAACCATTGACTGCTATCACTTCAAGGAATGTGCAAAAGTTTTTCTGGCAGAATGTTATATGCAGGTTCGGAGTGCCAAGGGAGCTAACCGTGGATAATGGAACCCAGTTCGAAGCTGACACATTCAAAGAATTTTGTGAAGAACTGGGCATTAAGTTGTGCTTCGCAGTAGTGCGCCATCCACAGTCCAACGGAGCTATCGAGCGAGCCAATGGGAACATCCTCTCCGGTTTAAATCGAAGGATTGTTGGGCTGGTCAAGGGGCTGTGGGTCGAAGAGCTTCCCAAGATCTTGTGGTCCATTCGAACCACTCAAACCAGATCCACAGGCTTCACCCCATTTAGACTACTCTTCGGAGATGAGGCCATGACTCCTATGGAGCTCAAGGGTGGATCCCTTCGTGTAGTGTAGCCCGGAGATGAAGATGAAAGAAACACTTCGCTGGACTTATCAGAAGAAACAAGGTTTCGAGCTGTCGCCAATCTGATGAAGTACCAGGGCCAAACAAAAACATGGTATGACCCGAAGATAAAGCCGAACGAGCTTAGACTAGGTCATCTAGTTTTGCGAAGTGTAATAGCACCGGGGAAGCTAGGAAATAAATGGGAAGGACCATATATTATCCTATGCTCAGGACGACCCGAATCGTTTAAATTAGCTAATTTAGAAGGGGAAGAATTGAAACATACATGGCATGCGGAGCACCTTAAGCGTTATTACGTTTAGGGGCTCCTTGTAATCACTTGTAAAACTTCCTTTTCTAAATAAAAGCGGGGGGTCGAATTTTGTTTACTCTTCGAGTATCCCTTACTCTGGGTGGACGCATCAGGAGGACAGAGATGCTTGCAGAGTCAAGCATCTTTCCCAAGACCCGGACAACAGCCTGCGAACCATGGGTTCGAGGGCTCCGCTGCCAGCCTACGGATTCCAGGCTCCGGCTTGTTAGGATCTGTAGAAGAGTCTAAGGACTTAAAAAAACTGATTTCCGGCCTCCGGGTACGAAGTATCTATAAAAGAGCCGAAGGTGGCCAGCCTACGGATTCCAGGCTCCAGCTTGTTAGGATCTGTAGAAGAGTCTAAGGACTTTAAAAAAACAGATTTCCAGCCTCCGGGTACGAAGTATCTGTAAAAGAGCCGAAGGTGTCCAGCCTACGGATTCCAGGCTCCGGCTTGTTAGGATCTGTAGAAGAGTCTAAGGACTTTAAAAAAAACAGATTTCCGGCCTCCGGGTACGAAGTATCTGTAAAAGAGCCGAAGGTGGCCAGCCTACGGATTCCAGGCTTCGACTTGTTAGGATCCGTAGAAGAGTCCAAGGACTTTCAAAGTTAAACAGATCTCCGGCCTACGGGTTCGAGCAATCTGTAAAAGAGTCGAAGGTGACCAAGTAATAAAGTTTCGAGGCCTAGGCTAACGAGACACTTTAAAAAAACAAAACAAAGGAATCAAAGGTCCTAAGCGACAAAACTAACTTTGAAACTGACGAGGTAAAAATATGGAAGCATGTTAGAAGAACCCTATGAAAAGGTAAAGTACGAATATTAAGTGTGATACGAAGCATCAAGTGTCCGGCGCATTATTGTGTCCGGGGAACCCATTTGCACAACAAAGGATCCCCCACCCACAAGGAGGGGTAGGAGGGTAAAAAGCAAACAAGATACTTTCAGAACAATTCACATTAATTCATCGTACTTATACATCAGGAGAAGTTTTGGTCCAAGCCTAGGAAAAATCGAAGACCCTGTCGGCCTTTGGAGCTACCCCTCCGACTACTCTGTCCTTCGGAGCTCGAAGCTGCCGGTTTAGTCCTTTTCGTCCGCGCACTCCTCTTCTTCTTCGAGGCTCGCAGTTTCTTTTGCTCCTCTTGAAGCTCGGCCCAGGTCAGAAGCCTTTCAGAGTTAACATCCGCAGGGTCTTCGGCCTGATACTCCGAGTCAGACGAATTCATGTGTTCAGAACACGAGGATGCCTTCTCTTTCTCCTCTTCCTTGATATACGCTGAGACCTCTTGAAAAACTTCGGGGGGTATCTCCCCTTTGTCTCCACGAGGAACATAGAAGCGAGATCGGTGGTAGGGCCTTAAGCTCTCGAGGCTTGCCCATTCCTTCTGGAGCCCATCGGTAAAATCCAGTATTTCGAGGTCAGGGTTCGAAGGGCGTGACAAAACATAAAAATGAACAAAACACCCAAACAAGCTTTTCGTTTATAACTTTTCATTAATGAAAGGGGCTTTACAAGATTTTGTATACATGATTTCCCTAAGAGCTAGACCTGCAGGTCGGTTGGTGGAGCAGGAGGTGTCGGGGCTGGCGAGGCAGGAAGAGGTGGCCTTGTCTGTGCCTGCTTCTGCCGACGGGCCTCGTTAATCCAAGCTTTGGCCGCAGACTTGTGGTCCATCTTCCAAGTTGACCGGAAGGCTTCCCAGGCCGAGGCTACATCCGAGGATGGGTGTAGCAGGTCTTCGGAGGTGAAGCTCCCAGGGGTCGAACTCCCGACTGAAGCGAGGGGGATCTGAAGGGCTTCGAGGTGACGAAGAACTCCAATGTCGGCGCACTTGTAGGACCGAAAGTAGCGACCAGAGGGGGGTGAATGGGCGCCTTAAAAATTCTTTCGAATCAATGGCCTGTTCCCAATACCCAACGCACCTCAAAAAGACTAAGCAGCAGAAAATAAACAGTAGGCCTAAGTCTAAAGGTATCTAACCTAGAAGCAACTGATGACAAACAGAGAACTATTAAAGACGTGCAACTAGGCAGATGAATACTGTATATCAGGCCTAAACTTCCCAATGAAATGATCTAAGTATATGTAAAGTGAAATGAGAAGTTACTGTCCAAATTTGTCTCCTGTTCGGAACTTGGCGAAGCCTGCCTCGCCCGTCGAGGTCTGCTTCAGAGATGATTGACGAAGACTGCTTCGCTGGTCGAAGCCTGCTCCGGAGATTGGTGACGAAGCCTGCTTCGGAGGTCAGTTGCGAAGCATGTCGAAGATGCCGAAGATGTTTTGGTCTAGCCTAGTACGAAGTGACAAGATGCGAAATATGTTTCGAAGCGAAGTATCACAGAGCCGGAGCCTGCTTCGAAGTATGTACTTCGAAGGCAAGGCTTCGGACACAGCTTCGAACCGAGCACTTCGAACCTAAACCCTCGAACAGGAAACTTCGAATGCAACACACAGACGGACTACCTTCGAACAAAGAAGCGAAGCCTGTCACACGACAGAAAACCAAATTCGAAGCCTAAGCTCTACCTTCGAAAGGAGTAAGCTTTGAACCGAGAAGCGAAGGCTGACACGACACAAAGAAAACAAAAGCGAAGTCTAGCAGAAAGACAAACTTTGAAGCCAACTTCGAAACCTAGTATGCGATGCTATCCGTTCAGAAAATACTTCGAAGCTAGCAACTCGGACACAAAAACCGAAGTTCAAAGTTTGAACGAAGCCTTTGAAGATAATAGATCGAAGCCTGCCTCACGGAGCTGAGGGGCTTCGAACAGAGAAGGGCTTCGCCAGAAACACAGCCAGAAAAGGTGATAGAGCCTGTCAGCTTCGATCAAAAAGTTGTGCAGTAGAAGGTAAAAAGCTGCACAGAATACTGTAGCTGCAGTAAAGCAGTACTACTTGCAACAGCAAGAACTAGTACTACTAGCATGAAGAACACACCCACCCGAAGCTTCCGAAGCCTCAAAAATCATGGGAAAACTTGCTGTGCAGAAGAAATTAAGCCATTAAAAACCTCAGATGTTGTTGCACACGTGGAAGAGAAACTCCACTTCAATAATAAATGCAAAACAACAACAAACAGGGGCAAGAACTCCTGGCGGCGCAAGCAAGAGTAAAAGAGGAGAGAGACAAGGCAAGAGACAAAAAGTGACCCAATAGAGTGGAATAGATTTCAGCCAAAATGGTAGTCCAAACCCTAGGGATTGGGGTCCTATTTATAGGCTCCCAACACTAGGAATATTCTACCAGCCCCTTAGGGTTTTTACAGACTCAAGAATAAAGGAAAAGACTCTACTGCCCTTAGGTATTTTTACAGACACGACTGACTGACTGTGGGCCTAGAGTTACAGATGACTTATCCGGAAGCTCAGCTTTCGTAGCGACTACGGCTTCTCTTCTGGACAGTCGGATACAAGATCAACGGTTGTCAGTTTTGCGCCGAAACTGACAAAGCCTCCACCGGCTTTGCACCAGGTACCCGCAGCTCTCTCAGCCTGACAATCGCTCACCGCCCGTGTACCTGAGTCAATCCTGGTCAACAGCCCAGTGGGTCTTCTACTGCTTCTGGCCCATGCACCCGGATTAGGCCAGCCCGACTTCGCAGCCTCCTCTGCCCGACAGTCGCTCGCTGGCCGTGTACCTGAGTCACACGCGGCCCATGAAACAGCAGATCTCTTCTTCTTTTGTCCCCTTTGACTATCGTTGACAATGACTCATCACATCTGGAGCCATGAGGCCCATGCTATTCAGCATGGCTCCTCAATCTCCTCCTTGATGAGTGCATTGTCAACACTCCTCTTCTTCAGCTCTTCAGCACCTGCGAACAAATGTGGAAACACGAAAACAAAACACAAGAAAACAAAGAAGAAGAAAAATAAGGTAAAAAGTTTAACCCTAATGACCAAAAGCCGAACAAAAGCAAGAAGCGGTCATTATGGTTAACCAAAACGTAAAAGCTCAAAATGAGTGCGATTTCAGAACAACAAGGATATCAAACAAAGTAAGAACAAGCGAGACAGAAACTCCCCCTTAAACTCTGATCCCAAATTTTCTCCCCCTTGTTGACAAGTGAACTCATCAAGCACTCAATAGAGACACAGACTCCCCCTGAAATGCAACTCCCCCTCAAAATATGCAGTGAATTCAACTGGAGTGCATAAGGAGTGTAGAAAGCATGCTTCTCAAATATGATTGACTGCAATTACAACATCTAACAAGTATAGCAAAGGAGATACTGTCTAAGACACATGACATGATCAGTGCAACAGATGATATCTAAAGAAAGTCATTAGCACGCATTTTTCAGTGTTTGCAAACAAAAAGCATCACCACATGTTCCAATAAACAAGCAAGGTAAAGCATGAGATGCAAAAGCTAACTGATATCTACCAAGATAAGCATTGTCCAAAAAAAAAAGTGCTTCAGCAAACTTGTTATCATTTCAATTTTCAAGCTTTTTCTTTTCCCTTTTTTTTCATTTTTGCCAGGGGTTATTTGCATGTCAAACCTTATGCTGATCGACCAAGTCAAGCCTAGGCCAGAACTGGACCATCAGAAGCTTAAGACATTTGGTCTTGGCAGACACTACATTGTCCTAGTTCATACCAAAGTGCTATGGTACGCAGTCCAGAACAATGTAATGCGACAAAGCAAACCCACCTGGATCTTTTCAAGTTATGCATAAACAGGCATGGAATTTACATTTTTCTTGATTTCTATCATTTTTAACGCACATTTTGCATGTTTTAAAGCAGAAAGATGTCCAAGTTGCATGTTTGCATCTAAGTCAGGAACTAGCTACCAGGCATGTTACAGATAGCAAGAGCATTCAGCCTACGCATGCTAGTTACCAGAAGCAATGGTGATCATTTTTCAATTGTAAAGCATAAAAGCCATGCATATGACAGATATCAGACTTATCAAGCGAACTGAGACACGACATGATCATTGACAAGTAATCAAAAGCATGTACCAGCTAGAATGAGTAAAGCAGTTCAATCATATAACAGAAGCAAGCTCAAACGTGTGATATGTGAATATGCAAGATATGAACACACACACAAAGACTCAAGAAAAAGTAAAGAAGAAAGAAAACTGACGCAAAATATCCTAGAAAGGATATACAACACCCAAATCCCCTCGTAAACGCTCAAATGTAGACTGATCTAGGGGTTTGGTGAAAATATCAGCCAACTGATGATGGGTATCAACATGAACAAGGTCAATGACACCTTTCTCATATTGATCCCGTAAGAAGTGAAAGCGCACATCAATATGTTTGGTTTTTGAATGGAGACACGAATTTTTCCCTACACTAATAGCACTGGTGCTGTCGCAAAACAATGGAACCCTGGTAGGAAAGAACAACCCAAAATCTTGTAGAGTGGAAATCATCCAAACCAATAGTGAGCAGCAGCTACGTACTCAGCCTCTGTGGTCGAAAGAGCAACTCCAGATTGCTTTCGAGAAGACCAAGACACAAGAGAAGAACCAAGAAACTGGCAAGTACCAGAAGTCGACTTGCGATCCAACCGGCACCCACCAAAGTCAGCGTCCGAAAAACCAGATAAATCAAGAGATGATGATGCTGAATAGTAGAGACCAAGATCAGGTGCATATGTAAGATACCTGAAGATACGCTTGACAGCTTGCCGGTGAGACGCGCGTGGTGAAGACTGGAAACGCGCGCAAAGTCCCACGGCGAACTGTATATCTGGCCTCGTTGCTGTGAAGTACAGCAATGAACCAATCATCCCTCGAAACTCTCTCTCATTGACCTTGACGCCGCTCTCGTCCTTGTCCAAACCCCCAGAAGTGCCCATCGGGGTCATCTGCGGCTTCAACTCACCACCAAAGTCAAATTTCTTAAGCATGTCACGAGTATACTTACCTTGGTGGATGAAGGTGCCGTCCTTGGTCTGCTTGATCTGGAGCCCTAAGAAGTACTTGAGCTCACCCATGAGGCTCATCTCAAACTCACTGTGCATCTGCTCAGAAAACTTGGACACAAGATCATTAGTAGTACCGCCAAAAATAATATCGTCCACGTAAATCTGAGCAACTAAGAAGTCTGAAGCAACTCTGAGCAAAAAGAGAGTTTTGTCCACATAACCCATCACAAAGCCCTTCCCCAACAAAAATTGCTTCAACCGGACATACCAAGCCCTGGGGGCTTGCTTCAACCCGTATAAAGCTTTGTGCAACTTAAAAACATGTCGAGGAAACTTAGGGTTCTCAAAACCGGGGGGTTGCCTAACATAGACCTCTTCTTCTATGTACCCATTCAGAAAAGCACTCTTAACATCCATTTGAAAAAGCTTAAAACCCTTCGAAACGGCAAAAGCTAGAAGAATACGAATGGACTCAAGACGGGCAACAGGAGCGAAGGTTTCTTCAAAGTCAATACCTTCCTTCTGGCAATAACCCTGGGCAACTAATCGAGCCTTGTTGCGCACCACAACCCCATCTTCACCTTGTTTGTTCTTGAATACCCACTTGGTGCCTATGGGGTTGCATCCTGGTGGCGACTCAACTAGTGTCCAAACCCGATTGCGGACAAAATTCTCAAGCTCTTCTTGCATAGCATTAATCCAATTAGAATCAGAAAGAGCATGAGAAATATCTCTGGGCTCAAAATATGCAACAAACACAGATTCAGCAAACACAACGAGAGAGGCAGAAGAACGCAAAGTCCTCTCAGTCAAACCACCTATGATGAGCTCTGAGGGATGGTCACGCTGAACTGCTCGGGTTCCCTGGTGATCTGAGGTCACCTCACCGGAGTCAGCAGCTGGCACCTCTGGACTCGACTGGGGTGAGGAGCCATGCTGAATAGCGTGGGCCTCATGGCTCCAGAAGTGATGAGTCATTGTCAACAATAGTCAAAGAGGACTGAAGAAGAGAAGAGATATGCTGTTTCATGGGCCGCATGTGACTCAGGTACACGGGCAGCGAGCGACTGTCGGGCAGAGGAGGCTGCGAAGTCGGGCTGGCCCAATCCGGGTGCATGGGCCAGAAGCAGTAGAAGACCCACTGGGCTGTTGACCAGGACTGACTCATGTACACGGGCGCTGAGCGATTGCCGGGCTGAGAGAGCTGCGGAGTCGGGCCGGCCCAATCCGGGTACCTGGTGCAAAGCTGGTGGAGGCTTTGTCAGTTTCGGCGTAAAACTGACAACCGTTGATTCTGTATCTGACTGTCCAGAAGAGAAGCCGTAGTCGCTACGAAAGCTGAGCTTCCGGATAAGTCATCTGTAACTCTAGGCCCACAGTCAGTCAGTCGTGTCTGTAAAAATTCCTAAGGGCAGTAGAGTCTTTTCCTTTATTTTTGAGTATGTAAAAACCCTAAGGGGCTGGTAGAATATTCTTAGTGTTGGGAGCCTATAAATAGGACCCCAATCCCAAGGGTTTGGACTACCCTTTTGGCTGAAATCAAATCCTCTCTATTGGGTCACTTTTTGTCTCTTGCCTTGCCTCTCTCTCTTCTCTTGGTTCCCTGCTTGCGCCGCCAGGAAGCATTTGCTCCTGTGTTTAATGCTTTGCTTTTAATGTTGCAGTAAATGCCCTATTTCATTGTGTGCTGCATCTGCAAAGGTTTTAAATGGCTGCATTTCATTAGCATAGCAAGTTTTCCCGTGATTTTTGAGGCTTTGGAGGTTTCGGCTGGGTGTGTTCTTCATTCTAGTAGTACTAGTTCTTGCTGTTGCAAGTAGTACTACTTCCCTGCAGCTACAGTGTTCTGTGCAGCTTTTCACCTTCTACTGCACAGCTTTTGATCGAAGCTGACAGGGTCTATTACCTTTTTTGGCTGTGTCTCTGGCGAAGTCTTTCTCTGTTCGAAGCCCCTCAGCTCCGTGAGACAGGCTTCGACTTAGCATCTTCGAAGGCTTCGCTCAATCTTCGATTTTCGGTGTGTGGTCTGTGTTGATAAGCTTCGAAGTATTTTTGTGAACGGACATCATCACATACTTCGAACAACATACTCCGAATCTAGCTGTTCGAAGTCCACACCTCGGTAGGCTTCGAAGTTGGGTTCGAAGCTTGTCATTTATGATAGACTTCGATTTGACTTCCTTGTGGCGTGTCAACCTTCGATTCTCCTTCCGAAGCTTTCCCTGTTCGAAGATAGAGTGTAGGCTTCGGACTTGTTTTTCTGTCGTGTGACATACTTCACTTCTTTGTTCGAAGGTTGTCCTTCTGTGTGTTGTGTTCGAAGCTTTCTGTTCGAAGGTTTTGCTTCGAAGCTTTCGGTTCAAAGTTGTGTTCGAAGTTTTGTCTTCGAAGTGCACACTTCGAAGCAGACTCCGACTCTGTCACTTTACTCCGAAGCTCTCGGTTCGAAGCTGTGTTCGAAACCTTGTCTTCGAAGTACATACTTCGAACCAGGCTCCGGCATTGTCATACTGCGCTCCGAAGTACACTTCGCAACTTGCCACTTCAAACTAGGCTAGACCGTGACACCTTCGGCATCTCGGACAGGCTCCGTCACCAACCTCTGAAGCAGACCTCGACGTGCGAAGGGGGCTTCGCCAAGTTCCGAACAGGAGACAAATTTGGACAGTAACTTCTCTTTTCATCTTACACATACTTAGATCATTTCATTGAGAAGTTTAGGCCTGATTCACCAATTTTATCTGCCTAGTTGCACTACCTTAGTTTTACACTATTTATCATCAGTTGCTTCTAGGATAGAAACCTTTAGACTTAGGCCTTCTGTTTATTTTCTGCTGCGTAGTCTGTTGAGGTGCATTGGGTATTGGGAGCAGGCCATTGATTCGAAAGAATTTTTTTAAGGCGCCCATTCACCCCCCCTCTGGTCGCTACTTTCGGTCCTACAAGTGGTATCAGAGCGAGGTTAGGGTTTTTTCCATACCTTAACCGGTTCTAAACCCCAGTAGTGACTATGACGTCTCCTGGCAAGGTCCCGTCCTTGGAAGCCTATGGCTATAATTATTGGAAGACTCGCATGCGAGCCTATCTCATGAGCCAGGGTTCGAACATATGGGACATTTGCGTTCACACCACGTTTGTCATTTTGCCAGTTACTGAGCAAGGTACTGCTGGTATCATTGCTCAGCATCTGAGTAACAGTAAGGCTGTGAACATTTTGTTTTCTGGTTTAGGTCCCACTGAGTTTGAGCGTGTGAGTCATCTCTCCACTGCGAGAGAGATCTGGGCTACCCTCAAGGCACACCATGAGGGAACAGCATAGGTCAAGGCTCGGCTCTATCAGACCTACCGGCGTGAATATGAGAACTTCACACAGAAGCCGGGTGAATCTGTTGAGGCTTTGTTTGGTCGTTTTCAGTCGATCATAAACAAGCTTCGAGACAACAAGGCTGAGGGTGCTCAGTTAGTCTCAGATCACGAGCAGGCGCTCAAGGTTCTCCATACCTTGGACCCAAAGATCTGGGAGATCAAGGTATTCTCTATCATTGAGAGCACTTCTTACGATACCTTGACCATTTCTGAGTTGTTTAGCAAGCTGAAGGCCACTGAGGTAGATATCCAGCTGAGATCAAATCTCACTGGTTCTGGATCAAAATCTCTGGCCCTTGCTACACCTTCTGTTGATCCCTCTTCTGTGAGCTGTGCTGGGTTCTCTTTGATGTCTATCACTGAGGACCAGCTTGAGTTGTTGGGAGATGATGATTTGTGTCTCTTTAACAACCGGGTGCGTCGTGTCTATGATAAGAGAATGTTCAAAAGACACGGCACAAAATCCGGATGCTTTGAATGTGGTGATCCAGGACACTTCATCGCCGACTGCCCCAAGCGCAGTGGATACAAGAAGGGCACCGGCAGCAGCTTCCACGACTCCGGCAAGCATGAGAGCCCTCCTTCAACAAGGGCAAGCCGAAGACTCGTTTCTTCAAGAAGGCCCTGAAGGACTACCGGCGAGAGAACAAGAAGCGCGACAAGGCCTTCTTCGCCGAGATGGAGAAGAACTACTCCAAGAGATCCACGTCTTCTTCCTCTTCATCGAGCTCAAGCGATGAGGAGATCTCCGTCAAGAAGGGGAAGGACAAGGATGATCCGGCGGGCCTTTGCTTCATGGCCTTCGGAGACAAGCCGAAGAGCCACTCACATCAGCGCCGAAGATCCCGCAAGAGCATCTGTTCTATGGCTCTTGGAGATAGAGAAGAAAAGACTTCCTCCGACGACTCCGACGATGACGACAGCAAGGTATCATCTTATGAGCGTGAAATTGTTGATTTACTTGAGAGCAATCGTCAGGAGTTAAAATATCGGGAAAAATTGCTTAGGGGGGCGAAGAAGAGGATAGATGAGTTAGAAAGTGAGCTTGCCGTGGCCAACGGCGGAATCGAGAGTCTATCTTCTTCCCCTTGCTTGGGTGATAGCAGTGAGTGCCCGAAGTGTGAGGTGCTTCTGTGTGACCTGTCGACTCTAAAGTCCAGGTACACAGAAAGGGTTGATGAGAGGGACGCTTTGGCCACTGAGCTTGAAAGCGCTCAGCTGGAGCTGAAAGATGCTCAAGCCATTGTCATCGCACCCTGTGTTGATTGCCCATCTCATATAGCTGCCTTAGCTAAGCTGAAATCCAAGGGTAATGAACATTTGGGTGATTTGGAGAGGTTGAGAGCTGAGCTTGCCCAGACTAGGCTAGAGCTTGAGACACTGTCAGTTCCACCCACTTTTGTGAGAACTGCCTGTCTCTTAGAATGGAATTAATTAAGCTGAAAGCCGAGAAGTCTGTCCAAGTAGAGAGTGAGTGTGAGACCTGCTTGTCTCAGGTGGAGGTTCTAGCTTCCTTGAGAGAGGAACTAGCAGATTCTCAGAATGAGAATTTTTACCTCCGTTCTATCCTGAGTTGGATCAGTGCTAGAGAGCCTCAGCTTGGCATGATGATCCAGCAGTTCAAGAGGCAGGATGGGTTTGGGGTAGGTTACACCTACACCAAGGCTGACTTTGAGAGTGCCATTAGCCGGGCAGTGGAGTGGAGTAAAATGACTCCGGAGCAGAGGTATCCCAAGACTCACTCCACTGAGTCTTCCCAGGCTTGTCAGCCCAAGGATGGAGTGATCCATGAACCACCTAAAGCTCCACCCAAGAAACCTATCTGGGTTCCTAAGCCCAAAAATCTCCACACTTCTCTTGACTCTCTTCCTGGACCCTCTCAGCCCAAGAAGACCACACCAAACACTACCAAGCCCAAGAATCCTAAACCTCAACCACATCCCAAGAAGCCTACCTATCATTGTGAGTACTATCAGAGAGACGGGCATCTTGCGGAGTTCTGCTTCAGGAGGAAGCGGGTTGAGAGAGCAGAGAGGGCTCGTAGTGATCAGGAGCAGTTCTACCAGAAGGGTGGTAGACTGCGTGTTCCTCGACGCGGGGAGAGGCTGGAGGCCAGGCCGCGTCGTGTAGGTGGTGGTAGAGGAGACGGCTTTCTTGCCCATGCTCCAGTTGATGGAGTTCGTTCCGGCAGAGTTCCAGACCGTGTTGGCTACGGTCCTGGACCTCGTGGCCGCAGGTTTAGGCAGAACAGAGGACCACGCTTTGAGCCGCGTTTTGGTCCAAACTCTTTTGATGGTTTTCGCTTTCCATCTTTTGAGCAGATGGCTCGACACTGGTTTAGCTCTTTTGCTAAACTGGGTGCCGGACCATTTGCTCCCACTTACAGACACTGATTGTGCAGGACCGGGGACTGGAGGATGTTTGGATCATGGACTCAGGATGCTCTCGCCACATGACGAGACATCGTAGATGGTTCTCCAGTCTCACTCCCCCGAGCTCCAAAGAGTACATCACATTCGGGAACAGCGGTCAAGGGAAAGTAAGTGGCATAGGATCAATTCGCATTTCAGATCATTTCTCTTTAAAGAATGTTGCTTTGGTTAAAAATTTGAACTTTAATTTGATTTCTGTTTCGCAACTTCTTGAGGATGGTTTGGAAGTGCGTTTTAAGAAGGGCAATTCATCTGTGGTTGATTCTAGAGGGTCTTTGGTTTGTCAGATCTTACCATTCGGTAAAGTTTTTCGAATTGACTTCTCTAGTTCTTTTGGCCCTTCTCGTTGTTTGATTGCTGGATCTTCTTCTGAGCTCTGGAAGTGGCATAGGAGGTTAGGTCACTTGAGTTTTGATCTGTTAGTCAGGTTAAGCTCTATGGACCTCATCCGAGGATTGCCCAAGCTTAAGATGGAGAAGGATCTAGTTTGTCATCCCTGTCGTCATGGGAAAATGGTTGCCGCTTCTCACTCACCTGTGACTCAGGTGATGACATCGTATCCGGGCGAGCTTTTACATTTGGACACTGTAGGTCCAGCTCGAGTACGCTCAGTCGGTGGGAAGTGGTATGCACTTGTAATTGTTGACGACTTTTCTCGATTTTCGTGGGTTTTCTTTCTGGAGTCCAAGGATGAAACATTTCAGTTTGTCCATGACCTGATCTTGAAGTTGAAGAATGAGAACAATGGTCGAATGCGAGCAATTCGCTCCGACAATGGCTCTGAGTTCAAGAACTCTCAGTTCGTCAGCTTCTGTAGTGATCAGGGTCTGGACCATCAGTTTTCTTCTCCTTACACTCCCCCACAGAACGGCGTTGTGGAACGAAAGAACCGCACGCTAGTCGAGATGGCCAGGACGATGCTCGATGAGCACAGGACTCCTAGGCGTTTTTGGGCTGAAGCCATGAACACGGCTTGCTATCTGGCCAACCGCATTTTTCTTAGAGCTTACCTCGGTAAGACATCATATGAATTGCGGTTTGGCAGACAGCCCAAGGTGAGCCACTTGCGAGCGTTTGGCTGCAAGTGCTTTGTGCTCAAGAAGGGAGGGCATTTGGACAAGTTTGAGTCTCGTTGCTGGGATGGTGTTTTTCTTGGTTATGCATTGCATTCCCGAGGCTTCCGTGTTTGGAACCTCGAATCCCAGTTGCTTGTCGAGACTTGTGAGGTTTCATTTGATGAGTCCTTGCCTTCTTTGACTCCTTCTTTTGAGATTTCTGGTGATGATGAGCTCGGAGAGTCCATCTTTGAGGAAGATGAGGATACTCCAGATGCTGTTGAGGGTGGGCCTTCGCATCCCCCGCAGAGCCCACACCTTCTGAGACTTCGACTGATGATGAGGGCGGACCTCTGATCACTTCTTCCACTTCGATCGAGCCCCCTCAGTCGAGTCCAGAGGTGCCAGCTGCTGACTCCGATGAGGTGACTTCAGATCACCAGGGAACCCGAGCAGTCAGCGTGACCATCCCCAGAGCTCATCATAGGTGATTTGACTGAGAGAACTTTGCGTTCTTCTGCCTCTCTTGCTGTGTTTGCTGAATCTGCGTTTGTTGCATCTTTTGAGCCCAGAGATGTTTCTCATGCTCTTTCTGATTCTAATTGGATTAATGCTATGCAAGAAGAGCTTGAGAACTTTGTCCGCAATCGGGTTTGGACATTAGTTGAGCCGCCACCAGGATGCAACCCCATAGGCACCAAGTGGGTATTCAAGAACAAACAAGGTGAAGATGGGGTTGTGGTGCGCAACAAGGCTCGACTAGTTGCCCAGGGTTATTGCCAGAAGGAAGGTATTGACTTTGAAGAAACCTTCGCTCCTGTTGCCTGTCTTGAGTCCATTCGTATTCTACTAGCTTTTGCCGTTTCGAAGGGTTTTAAGCTTTTTCAATGGATGTTAAGAGTGCTTTTCTGAACGGGTACATAGAAGAGGAGGTTTATGTTAGGCAACCCCCCGGCTTTGAGAACCCTAAGTTTCCTCGACATGTTTTTAAGTTGCACAAAGCTTTATACGGGTTGAAGCAAGCCCCCAGGGCTTGGTATGACCGGTTAAAGCAATTTTTGTTGGGGAAGGGCTTTGTGATCAGAGGTCCGCCCTCATCCTCAGTCGAAGTCTCAGAAGGTGTGGGCTCTACGGGGGATGCAGAAGGTCCACCCTCATCAGCAGCTGGAGTATCCTCATCTTCCTCGAAGATGGATTCTCCGAGCTTATCATCACCAGAAAGCTCAAAAGAAGGAGTCAAAGAAAGCAAGGACTCATCAAATGAAACCTCACAAGTCTCGACAAGCAGCTGGGATTTGAGGTTCCAAACACGAAAACCTCTAGAATGCAGAGCGCAGCCAAGAAAAACACCATCCCAACAACGAGACTCAAACTTGTCCAAGTGCCCTTCCTTCTTGAGCACAAAGCACTTGCAGCCAAACGCTCGCAAGTGGCTCACCTTGGGCTGTCTGCCAAACCGCAACTCGTATGAGGTCTTACCTAGGTAAGCTCTAAGAAAAATGCGGTTGGCCAGATAGCAAGCCGTGTTCATGGCTTCAGCCCAGAAATGCCTAGGAGTCCTGTGCTCATCGAGCATCGTCTTGGCCATCTCGACTAGCGTGCGGTTTTTTCGTTCCACAATGCCGTTCTGTGGGGGAGTGTAAGGAGAAGAAAACTGATGGTCCAGACCCTGATCACTACAGAAGCTGACGAACTGAGAGTTCTTGAACTCAGAGCCGTTGTCGGAGCGAATTGCTCGCATCCGACCATTGTTCTCATTCTTCAGCTTCAAAATCAGGTCATGGACAAATTGAAAAGTTTCATCCTTAGACTCCAAAAGAAAACCCACGAGAATCGAGAAAAGTCGTCAACAATCACAAGTGCATACCACTTCCCACCGACTGAGCGTACCCGAGCTGGACCTACAGTGTCCAAATGTAAAAGCTCACCCGGATACGAAGTCATCACCTGAGTCACAGGTGAGTGAGAAGCAGCAACCATTTTCCCATGACGACAGGGATGACAAACTAGATCCTTCTCCATCTTAAGCTTGGGCAATCCTCGGATGAGGTCCATAGAGCTTAACCTGACTAGCAGATCAAAACTCAAGTGACCTAACCTCCTATGCCACTTCTAGAGCTCAGAAGAAGATCCAACAATCAAACAGCGGGAAGGGCCAAATGAACTAGAGAAGTCAATTCGAAAGACTTTACCGAAAGGTAAAATCTGACAAACCAAAGACCCTCTAGAATAACCACAGAAGAATTACCCTTCTTAAAACGCACTTCCAAACCATCCTCAAGAAGTTGCGAAACAGAAATCAAGTTGAAGTTCAAATTTTTAACCAAAGCAACATTCTTTAAAGAGAAATGATCTGAAATGCGAATTGAGCCTATGCCACTTACTTTCCCTTGACTGCTGTTCCCAAACGTGATGTACTCTTTGGAGCTCGGGGGAGTGAGACTGGAGAACCATTTGCGATGTCCCGTCATGTGGCGAGAGCATCCTGAGTCCATGATCCAAACATCCTCCAGTCTCCGGTCCTGCACAATCAGTGTCTGTAAGTGGGAGCAAATGGTCCGGCACCAGGTTTAGCAAAAGAGCTAAACCAGTGTCGAGCCATCTGCTCAAAAGATGGAAAGAGAAAACCATCAAAAGAGTTTGGACCAAAACGCGGCTCAAAGCGCGGTCCTCAGTTCTGCCTAACTCTGCGGCCACGAGGTCCAGAACCGTAGCCAACACGGTCTGGAATTCTGCCGGAAAGGACACCACCAACTGGAGCATGGGCAAGAAAGTCGTCTCCTCTACCACCACCTACATGACGCGGCCTGGCCTCCAGCCTCTCCCCGCGTCGAGGAACACGCAGTCTACCACCCTGCTGGTAGAAGTGCTCCTGATCACTACGAGCCCTCTCTGCTCTCTCAACCCGCTTCCTCCTGAAGCAGAACTCCGCAAGATGCCCGTCTCTCTGACAGTACTCACAATGATAGGTGGGCTTCTTGGGATGTGGTTGAGGCTTGGGATGTTTGGGCTTGGTAGTGTTTGGTGTGGTCTTCTTGGGTTGAGAAGGTCCAGGAAGAGAGTCTAGAGAAGAGTGGAGGTGTTTAGGCTTAGGAACCCAGATAGGCTTCTTGGGTGGAGCTTTGGATGGTTCATGAATCACTCCATCCTTTGGCTGACAGGCCTGGGAGGACTCAGTGGAGTGAGTCTTGGGATACCTCTGCTCTGGAGTCATTTTACTCCACTCCACTGCCCGGCTAATGGCACTCTCAAAGTCAGCCTTGGTGTAGGTATAACCTACTCCAAACCCATCCTGCCTCTTGAACTGCTGGATCATCATGCCAAGCTGAGGCTCTCTAGCACTGATCCAACTTAGGATGGAACGGAGGTAAAAGTTCTCATTCTGAGAATCTGCTAGCTCCTCTCTCAAGGAAGCTAGAACCTCCACCTGAGTCAAGCAGGTCTCACACTCACTTTCTACTTGGACAGACTTTTCGGCTTTTAGCTTGATCAACTCCATTCTAAGAGACAAACAATTCTCACAGACAGTGGGTGGAACTGACAGTGTCTCAAGCTCTAGCCTAGTCTGGGCAAGCTCAGCTCTCAACCTCTCCAAATCACCCAACTGTTCATCGCCCTTGGATTTCAGCTCAGCTAAGATAGCTAGATGAGATGGGCAATCAACACAGGGTGCGACGACAGTGGCTTGAGCATCTTTCAGCTCCAGCTGAGCGCTTTCAAGCTCAGTGGCCAAAGCGTCCCTCTCATCAACCCTTTCTGTGTACCTGGACTTTAGAGTCGACAAGTCACACAGAAGCACCTCACACTTCGGGCACTCACTGCTATCACCCAAGCAAGGGGAAGAAGATAGACTCTCGATTCTGCCGTTGGCCACGGCAAGCTCACTTTCTAACTCATCTATCCTCTTCTTCGCCCCCCTAAGCAATTTTTCCCGATATTTTAACTCCTGACGATTGCTCTCAAGTAAATCAACAATTTCACGCTCATAAGATGATACCTTGCTGTCGTCATCGTCGGAGTCGTCGGAGGAAGTCTTTTCTTCTCTATCTCCAAGAGCCATAGAACAGATGCTCTTGCGGGATCTTCGGCGCTGATGTGAGTGGCTCTTCGGCTTGTCTCCGAAGGCCATGAAGCAAAGGCCCGCCGGATCATCCTTGTCCTTCCCCTTCTTGACGGAGATCTCCTCATCGCTTGAGCTCGATGAAGAGGAAGAAGACGTGGATCTCTTGGAGTAGTTCTTCTCCATCTCGGCGAAGAAGGCCTTGTCGCGCTTCTTGTTCTCTCGCCGGTAGTCCTTCAGGGCCTTCTTGAAGAAACGAGTCTTCGGCTTGCCCTTGTTGAAGGAGGGGCTCTCATGCTTGCCGGAGTCGTGGAAGCTGCTGCCGGTGCCCTTCTTGTATCCACTGCGCTTGGGGCAGTCGTCGATGAAGTGTCCTGGATCACCACATTCAAAGCATCCGGATTTTGTGCCGTGTCTTTTGAACATTCTCTTATCATAGACACGACGCACCCGGTTGTTAAAGAGACACAAATCATCATCTCCCAACAACTCAAGCTGGTCCTCAGTGATAGACATCAAAGAGAACCCAGCACAGCTCACAGAAGAGGGATCAACAGAAGGTGTAGCAAGGGCCAGAGATTTTGATCCAGAACAAGTGAGATTTGATCTCAGCTGGATATCTACCTCAGTGGCCTTCAGCTTGCTAAACAACTCAGAAATGGTCAAGGTATCGTAAGAAGTGCTCTCAACGATAGAGGATACCTTGATCTCCCAGATCTTTGGGTCCAAGGTATGGAGAACCTTGAGTGCCTGCTCGTGATCTGAGACTAACTGAGCACCCTCAGCCTTGTTGTCTCGAAGCTTGTTTATGATCGACTGAAAATGACCAAACAAAGCCTCAACAGATTCACCCGGGTTCTATGTGAAATTTTCATATTCACGCCGGTAGGTCTGATAGAGCCGAGCCTTGACCTGAGCTGTTCCCTCATGATGTGCCTTGAGGGTAGCCCAAATCTCTCTCGCCGTGGAGAGATGGCTCACACGCTCAAACTCAGTGGGACCTAAACCAGAGAAAAGAATGTTCACAGCCTTACTGTTGCTCAGATGCTGAGCAATGATACCAGCAGTACCCTGCTCAGTGACTGGCAATATGACAAACGTGGTGTGAATGGGTGCCTTAAAAATTCTTTCGAATCAATGGCCTGTTCCCAATACCCAACGCACCTCAAAAAGACTAAGCAGCAGAAAATAAACAGTAGGCCTAAGTCTAAAGGTATCTAACCTAGAAGCAACTGATGACAAACAGAGAACTATTAAAGACGTGCAACTAGGCAGATGAATACTGTATATCAGGCCTAAACTTCCCAATGAAATGATCTAAGTATATGTAAAGTGAAATGAGAAGTTACTGTCCAAATTTGTCTCCTATTCGGAACTTGGCGAAGCCTGCCTCGCCCGTCGAGGTCTACTTCGGAGATGATTGACGAAGACTGCTTCGCTGGTCGAAGCCTGCTCCGGAGATTGGTGACGAAGCCTGCTTCGGAGGTCAGTTGCGAAGCATGTCGAAGATGCCGAAGATGTTTGGTCTAGCCTAGTTCGAAGTGACAAGATGCGAAATATGTTTCGAAGCGAAGTATGACAGAGTCGGAGCCTGCTTCGAAGTATGTACTTCGAAGGCAAGGCTTCGGACACAGCTTCGAACCGAGCACTTCGAACCTAAACCCTCGAACAGGAAACTTCGAATGCAACACACAGACGGACTACCTTCGAACAAAGAAGCGAAGCCTGTCACACGACAGAAAACCAAATTCGAAGCCTAAGCTCTACCTTCGAAAGGAGTAAGCTTTGAACCGAGAAGCGAAGGCTGACACGACACAAAGAAAACAAAAGCGAAGTCTAGCAGAAAGACAAACTTTGAAGCCAACTTCGAAACCTAACGAAGTGTGCACTTCGAACAGATAGGGACGGAGTACCTTCGCAACGTCGTTCGAAGTATGCGATGCTATCCGTTCAGAAAATACTTCGAAGCTAGCAACTCGGACACAAAAACCGAAGTTCAAAGTTTGAACGAAGCCTTTGAAGATAATAGATCGAAGCCTGCCTCACGGAGCTGAGGGGCTTCGAACAGAGAAGGGCTTCGCCAGAAACACAGCCAGAAAAGGTGATAGAGTCTGTCAGGTTCGATCAAAAAGCTGTGCAGTAGAAGGTAAAAAGCTGCACAGAACACTGTAGCTGCAGTAAAGCAGTACTACTTGCAACAGCAAGAACTAGTACTACTAGCGTGAAGAACACACCCACCTGAAGCTTCCGAAGCCTCAAAAATCATGGGAAAACTTGCTGTGCAGAAGAAATTAAGCCATTAAAAACCTCTGATGTTGTTGCACACGTGGAAGAGAAACTCCACTTCAATAATAAATGCAAAACAGCAACAAACAGGGGCAAGAACTCCTGGCGGCGCAAGCAAGAGTAAAAGAGGAGAGAGACAAGGCAAGAGACAAAAAGTGACCCAATAGAGTGGAATAGATTTCAGCCAAAAGGGTAGTCCAAACCCTAGGGATTGGGGTCCTATTTATAGGCTCCCAACACTAGGAATATTCTACCAGCCCCTTAGGGTTTTTACAGACTCAAGAATAAAGGAAAAGACTCTACTGCCCTTAGGTATTTTTACAGACACGACTGACTGACTGTGGGCCTAGAGTTACAGATGACTTATCCGGAAGCTCAGCTTTCGTAGCGACTACGGCTTCTCTTCTGGACAGTCGGATACAAGATCAACGGTTGTCAGTTTTGCGCCGAAACTGACAAAGCCTCCACCGTCTTTGCACCAGGTACCCGGATTGGGCCGGCCCGATTCCGCAGCTCTCTCAGCCCGGCAATCGCTCACCGCCCGTGTACCTGAGTCAATCCTGGTCAACAGCCTAGTGGGTCTTCTACTGCTTTTGGCCCATGCACCCGGATTGGGCCAGCCCGACTTCGCAGCCTCCTCTGCCCGACAGTCGCTCGCTGCCCGTGTACCTGAGTCACACGCGGCCCATGAAACAGCAGATCTCTTCTTCTTTTGTCCCCTTTGACTATCGTTGACAATGACTCATCACATCTGGAGCCATGAGGCCCATGCTATTCAGCATGGCTCCTCAGCACTGACCAGAGATCTCTCCGTTCTGGACGCCGGAGTTCATCATCAATGACGCCGCCACTTGGATCATCTTCAGCTTCCGGTCGAGGGGTTCGCTGGCAGCCGCAGAAGACGAAGGGCACATAGTGCCAAAATATTCCAAGGTACCCTAGAGGGCGTCCAAGGTACGATCTGCCGCGCTAGCGTTCTTCTTCTCCGCTGCTTCTAGCCCCGCAGCAGTAGCAGACACTTCGGCCAATTGGAGCATAAAGGAGCTTTTCTGGGCCATCGCTTGATTAAGGGCCCCTTGGAGCTCCACCAGCTGAGCACTCGAAGTGGTCGCCGATTGCCGAAGCTTTTCGACCTCCGCTCGAAGAACTACGTGCTCAGCTTCAGCCTCTTGGGCCAAAGAACGGAGCGCGTCATTGTCTTGCCTAACTATTCGAAGGGCTTCGTCGGCCGCAGCCCTAGCCCTCCATTCCTCCAAGGCTTCCTCCTCCAACCGAAGGGATCTTTCGTCGGAGCCTTTGAGGGTGGTTTGGAGGGTGATAACCTTCCTTTTGAGTCGATTGGTTTTGACTTCATTGGAAGTCGCTGCCGCTCTAGCAAGAATGAATTGCTGCAAAGAAAAAGAACAAGTAAGTACCAAATATTTACAATTACTAATTAGAAGTGGTTGTGGTGCTTTTCATACCTGAAGGGCAGCCCTTTCGAGGGCCATGTTGAGCGCCAGAGCCCTCGCTTGTCTCAGAGCAGAGACCAGGTCTGACTTCGCAATATCCTGGCTCTTCTCCGCCAAAGGCTCCAGGAGCGCTCGGAGACCCGTCTGGTGCTCCAAGAACGGAGCCAGCAAAGGGAGCCAAGACGAAGCTTGGCGATCATCTCTGGTGGCCTCCTCCTCCAAGTTGCTGGCCGAGGCCGTCGTTGGGCCTGGGGGGAGGCCGAGGCTAGACATACTTTTGCCCCTCCCCGGCACGAAGGCAGGCGCGTCGGCTAAGGTGGAGGTGGCCCTTTCTTCGGCGGCTACCCCTTTGTCTAGAGCCGCATCAGCGGAGGCAACCTCGGCCACCGGAGCCGCATCATAGGGCACGACCTCCGGCACTGAGGCTGGAGCGTCCAAGAGAGTCGAGGTGTCCATCGGAACCCCGACCTCTAAAGAAATTGGGACTTCAGGCGCCGCCGGAGCTCCGTCACCCTTCGAGGTACCTACAGTATCGGGATATTAGATAAGAATGTGCAAGCAAAGATTGTTGCAGGTGTCGACCAAGGTAAAAGCTTCGTAGCATACCTTCGGAGGACCCATGGGGCAAGATTGACGGATCCTCCAGGACTTCGTACATCCGGAGGATATCGTCGATGTCATCTCCCAAGTCCTCTCCGGTGCGTTTTCCGCTGGAGGCTCGACTTCCGCTGTGATCACCCCGGTTACGGGTGAGTTGGGGGTGGTGGAGTCCGACTCCAATTTTACAACAGCGGGCACGGGGGTGCGTGATGGGTCTACCTCCGCAACCTCCCTAGTGGAAGCTTCAGCTGGGACTCCCGCCGCATCTTCATCGCCCTCCAAGAGATAATTCTCGAAGGTCGCCACCAGTTGGGCATTGGAGTCCTCGGACTCCTTTGAGGCCGAGCTCTGAACGTCCAGGGACGAAGCGGACGAAGCAGGAGTCAGCTGCGGAGGGATCTTCGCCACCTTCTTCTTCTTAGGCGGCGTCTTGCTGGCTTTCTTGGGGGGCTCGGCGACAGCCTTCTGCTTCCGAGGGGCTGCTCCGGTCGAGGTAAAGTCTGGTAGAGGAGGGGGCTCCATTCCGAGAGCTCCCCACACTCTGTTGGAACGCTCCCAGCTCCCTACCAGCTCCAGCCTCTTCTGTCTTTAGGCCACCGTAGGGGCTCCGAGGACCCGTTCGGTGGCCCGAGCTATGTCTTCCGGAGCTAGCGCCAATGGAGCCGCTGGAAAAAAAGGGTAACATGTTATAAGTATGTTATTATCATCATCTAACACATTACTGCAGGAGTTGAAGTCTTACCTAGGGTTTGGAGGTCACCCTCCGAGGCCTGCTGAAACACTATCGGCTAGTTGGCCCCGAGGGGTGGAATCCGGAGGGCAACGAACTCTTCCATGAGGTCGCGCATGCTCATGCGGCGCGCCACCGAGGTCAACAGCCCTAGCCGCGTGGAGAGTAGGCTAGGGTTCGGAGCAACCTCCGCCTCCTTCCGGAACCATATCTCCTGGAGGGGCCTTGCGAGGGGGAGTCCTCTCCAACTTCGGCATAAAACCACCGAATGATCCAGTTGGTGTACCACCGATCGTTGATGGCCTTTGCGGGAAAGTGTTGGGCGTGCTCCCTTTGCAACTGAAAGTTGACACTGTCGAAGGCTGTTATCACCTTGGAGTCCCCGGGCCCATCTTGTGGCTTCAGCTGGCAAATAGCTTCGTGTGTGGCTGCAAAGATCTCCGAACGTCCTTCGCACCCTTCGACCCGAAGCGCCCACTCGAAGACAGCTAGGCGGGCGACGGCATTGGGAGATAATTGAGGAAGAGTGATGTGAAACAGGTCCAGCACCTCTGTCAAGAAGTCAATGGCCGGATGTCCCAAGCCCGCTTCGAAGAATGCCTCGAAAACCACCACTTCTCCACTTCGTGGCCTCGGGGTTGATTCCGACCCGGGGACTCGAGTTCTCAGTCCGGCCCCCAGCTTCCCCCTTCCACGGCCTCCTGAATAGACTCGGCGGTGCTCGTAGACTGGCCGATGAGGAAGCTTTGAGAAATCTTCTCCTTGGATGGTGGGCGGAGCTCTCGAGGGTTTTTGGTCCAGGCGTAGCCCGGAGCCCCCGCCATTGCTACCGCAGCCGAGGTGGCCCATGCTTGCCTCTGCGCCAGAGTGCTCGCCACCACCTGAACGATGTGGCTGGTCCTCGCCATTGCTCGGTGGATTGGGAGATTGTGAGAAGTGGGGGTTAAAGAAAGTGAATTGCCGTGTTGAGTACGGTAAAAAGTTTCGGGTAACATCTAATCCTCCTTTTATAACCGTCCATTGGTTGCTACGCTTCAATCGCATTCACACTGCAGGTTCGACTTTAGCCACTAGTAGGTGGGTCCAGAAAGTGGAACAGCGAGAAACCACCGTAAATTTCGACCGTTACCTTTTACAGGGCGTAACGACTACTTACGCCGTAACGACTATAACCAAACGGCTCCTCACGACGTTTGCGCTTCGAAGCGGTTCTCTTCTCACGATGTGTTCACACTGCGTTGAGAGCTCGGAGAAGGGGCCCGAATGCTTTGGGTGCAAAATTCTCCGAAGGAATGTAATGTGTTCAAATTTTCTCTAAGTCTCAGAATATGAAAATATTCCTTGCGTATACTGCCTCCCTTCTGTACAGGTTAAATCCGGAGAGGCGTATTCGAGGGGCTAATGTTGGGGGAAATTGCTTCACTTTCAGGACTTAGAGATTAACAACTCAAAAGATCCATTAAGCTTCGGAGCTGGTGGGCTCTTACTCGAAGGAGAAGGCATCAAGCCGAAGGGTGCCTCGATTCGAAGTCCAGAGAAGCCCCTCGCAAGATACGAAGGCTCCGAAGCAGAACGACAAGATTGATAAGATGTTTGGCTTATCCGTCTACCCCGGATAACTTTACCCTTTTAACCCTGCTCCGGGTACCGAATAGTTTCCACTATGTCGATTGTAATTTAAGGGTAACTAGGTCTTTTCCTTAGACATTTTTGCCTATAAATACCCCCTCTCTACCCTGTAAGGAGGAGGGAAGACTCAGCTATTCAATACACCTATTCGAACTACTCAAGCTATTATCCAATATGGAGGCTTGAGACAGTTCTTAAACATGAACTCACTGTTTGTCCATTCTTGATCTCAGAGAACCTGTTAGCGTAAATGAGAAACCAAGGGTGGTTTCGGTGTTTGTGATGAGTGATTGACAGGCTTTTACCCTCTGTTCGAAGGGTACCTCCGGAGGGGCTTCGGAGGTGGTACCTCCGAAGGGTGTTCGGAGGTGTGTCACCGAAGTGTGTTCGGTGTTTGCTTGCTGCAGCTGTTGCAGCGGAGTGTACCTGTCGGAGGGGTCCGGCAGTACGCGATGACTGGGTTCGTACCGATGGCTTCGGTACTTTGGGCGGTACACCGGAGTGTGTGCCGGAGGTTGCTAACCCGGAGAGGTCTCCGGAGTACTGGATACACTTGTCTGTTTGTCTGTGGTGCGCAGGGACTTCGGAGGCGACGGACAGGGTTCGAGCCAGGTGAACTTGGGTCAAGCGGGTGGTTTGATGCCAAGGGAGCGGGGAGCTCCGTCACGGTGGCTGCGAAGGTGGTCCGGGTCGGTCCTCGGGTCGAGGCGTGCCAGGTGAAGGCAGAGAGTGCGGAGCGTGGCTCCGGCTGAAGGTACTCCGAGACAAGTCCTCGGAGGTGAGGCACTTCGAAGGTACTCCGAATGGAGTGACTTCGGAGTTGGTGGACCAAGTCCTCTGCGGAGGCAAGGAGTTCGAAGTGTGCTCCGGAGGGAGACACTCGAAGGTGGCCCAACGAAGGTCTCAGAAGTCGAGGTGCATCGAAGGCATGGTCCGGGTGAGGCTCGTCGTGGAGTGTGCTCGGGGAGAGGCACTGCGACGGAGTGCTCATGGAATGCTTCATGCGAAGGCCTTGGACGGAGGAGGGACTTCGAAGGGTGGTACTCCGAAGGTGGGCTTCGGAGTGAGGTTGACTTGAGGTGCTTCGGCCATGCATGGCTTCGGTACACGGACGGACGGTGTTCGAGCTCGGAGTAGCTGCGAAGCCGTGGTGATCCACTCCGGAGGTGGTGGTGCGAAGGCCCAAGGGCTTTGACGGCTTCGGCTCAAAACCGTCACTGTATCGAAGGTCTTCTTCGGCGGAGCGAAGGCCAACAGGCTGCAGGCTTCTCGCCGAAGCTTCCGCACCCCTCGCGTGCGAAGAGAGGTTCCAGAAGTCAACACTGTAAAGGCTGACACTGTCTGTTCTGAAAAAGGCTGACACTGTCCCCTCTGCAGCTGACAGAGAAGCCTCCAAAATAAAGGTGGACTACCTTTTGTACCCCTTAGTTCTGTAGAGACAAATCTGTTGTAAACCCTAGGGGTAAAGTAGTCACTTCCTTAGGATGAAGCCGTGGGCTATAAATATGGGGGCTCGGTAGGTAACATTTAACACTTTGAGCATTTACTGTTGAGCTCCTGTAGCCACACTTCGATTGAATACATCCTGAGTTCATTTTCAGTGTTCCTTGTTCAAGCGGCGAAGCCCTGTTTGTCTTGTGCTTTTTGCTTGAGCTCGTTCTACATACTTCGCCAGTTTAGTGCACCGAAGCCTGTTGAGGCGAAGGTTGTTTTTCGTGCGAGGTGTGTTTTGTCAGTGTGCTGTCGCTCTGTGTAACACGAGGCAAGACCTCGCTGCTTACTAGCGAAGCCCTGATCTTTTCCCGTTGTGCTTCTTGTGTCGAAGCCCTTAGCGTGGTCCGTTTTGTGTGCGTATAGACCTTCGCGTACGAAGCCCAGCACCAGTTGCTGCCGCCAAGTACTTGGTCGTAGTCCACAGAGGGCTGTCCACTCCTGCGAAGGGTGAAGTGCGAAGTCTGCTCAAAGCACCCTGTGTGCGGAGCCTGCACTGACTTAGCAGAGTAGATTTTCGAGGGTTGTAAGTGGAGCGAAGTCTTCTTGGCTTCGAACTTTTGCCACTCCGAAGCCTGTGTTCGAAGGTGTCGAAGTACCTCCGAACCAGACCTTCGAAGGTTGTGTTCGAAGCCTGTTCCGCAGAAGACTGAACAGAACCGAAGGCTAAGTTTTTAGCCCGAAATTTTAAAAGCTCCCATTCACCCCCCCTCTGGTCGCCGTTTCCGGTCCAACAATTGGTATCAGAGCAGGTTAAGATCACCAGTTGACCTTAACCGGTTTTGTGATCTGTTGGCGACATGGATAGAGGCAGTAAAATTCCTCTGTTTGATGGGACAGATTTTGCATACTGGAAGGTGCGCATGGAGGCTTACTTGTTAAGCCAAGGAAATGCAATTTGGGAGATTGTGGACTCACAATACTCCATCCCTGATACCCGCACCACTCAAACCGAAAAAGATCAGTATATTGCCAACTCGAAGGCAAGGAACATTCTGTTCATTGGTTTGAGTCGGAGTGAGTTTGATAGGGTGCAGCACCTTAGGACTGCTAGGGAAATTTGGACAACGCTCACTATTTATCATGAGGGCTCTACTCAGATTAAGGCCAGGCGCCAAAGCACCTACAACCAACAGTATCAGCTGTTTGTGCAGGCACCTGGTGAATCTATAGATGCCATGTTTTCGCGCTTTGATGCTATAGTGAGTAACTTGCGATCCAACGGGACGCTTGCTTACAGTGATCACGATAGGGCTATCAAGCTTCTCTATGCTCTTGACCGTAGCATATGGGAGGTGAAGATATCCAGCATTGAGGAGTCCACAGGCTATGACACTCTAACCTGTGATGAACTCTTTAGCAAGCTGAAGTCCACAGAGATTGCCAAGGCATCTCTTGCAGTGCACAGAAGCTCTTTGCCACAGCCATTGGCATTGGTTTCTAGCACTAGCCGTGGCACCACTGCAGAACCAAGCACATCAGGCACTTGTGTTCTTGCAGATGGTTTTGCTTTGTCCTCCCTGGTCTCCGTCACAAAGGAGCAGGTGGATACTCTAGCTGATGATGAGCTTGCTCTCATTGCCCGGAGGTTCACCCGCTTTCATCATGAGAGACGGGATCAGAGGAGAAGTGGTTTTAGTGGCTGCTATGAATGTGGCGACACCTCTCACATAAAGGCCAATTGCCCCAAGGTCAAAAAGAGAGATGAGAGTGACCGCCCCTAAATTCCACAAAAGGAGAGGAAGCCCTTTGTGAAGGGCAAGCGCGGCAAGATGGCTAAGAAAGTAGCCAAGGCCGCTTCCAAGCTTTTGTTGCTGCTCTCAGCGACATCGACACATCCTCAACTGAGGAGTCGAGCTCTGAGGAGGAGGAGTCCCCAAGGAAGGAGGACAAGAAGGATAAGAAGGGACGTGACTTCACCGGCCTTTGCTTCATGGCCGACAGCGATCACAGCGGCGATGAGCTTGACTCATCTGAGGTAAACCTATCATCTGACCAGCTTCTAATCAAATTAGATGAGCTGAATGAGGTTGTGCTTGGTCAGGATAGATTACTTGTGCAAGCCGCTAGAGAACGAAAAGACCTTAGACTTAGGCTAGAAACATTTCTACTGAATATGCCATGCTTAAGTCTAATTTGATGATGCTGAATGTGAATCATGTTCTGTTGTCATGAGTGAGCTTGCTCAGTTGCGTTCTGTTCATACTCAAACTCTTTCTGAGCTTGAGACTGCACAGAAGCAGCTTTTGGAGGTGGATTCTAGACCTCATGATGTTATTGATTGCATGAACTGCTGTTTATTACGCGATAGCATTAATTTACGTGATAAGCATGTTCATGATTTAGAGGCTAGATTGGAGAGGGCCGGTAGTTCTAAGGATGTGCAACCTGTGTGTGACACTTGCATTACCCTTAAGGACCAGCTAGGCACTGTCAGAGAGCGAGCTGAAAACCTCATGTCCGAAAATGAATACCTTCTTTCTGTGGTAAATAAATGCACTGAGGGAAAGGGTAGGATGGATTTGCTCTTGGCCAAGACCAAGTTGTGTGCTGACAGAGCCGGGGTAGCTCTAGGTTTGGGTTTTGAGAGGATAGCTTCAGACAGTAAGACCAAAACTGTTTTTACCTCTCCCACCACCCTAGAGAAAGAGAGAGCTCTGTTGGACACCCCATCAGCCAAAAAGCCTACCCATCCACCAAAGAAAACCACTCCTCCTGCCAAGAAAAATCCTCCCAAGAAAACCACTCAGAAGAAACCCAAGGAGCCTGTGAGAGTTGCTCCTGTGACCCATGAGAGTGCCCCCAGGAGAGTGTTTCATTGTTCTTATTGTCAGCGGGCGGGTCATTTGATTGGTTTCTGTTTCCGTCGCATCAAGGATGAGCGACGTGCACAGGCGATGAGCTATCAGGACATGCGTTACCCATCTTTAGGTATGCATGAGTCTGAGTATTACTCTCGTCCTGTTTTTGAGGCTCCTCGTGCTTCTCGGAGAGGTTTTGCTCCTCGAGGTGTTCACCATGTTCCATATGGTGGTAGACCTCGGGCGAGTAGCTTTGTACCTCGTCAGAGTAGGAGACCTCGACATGCTTTGCGTTCTTTGCATGTAGGTAGACCTCGCACTTTGCATCATTCTGATTTTTATGTGCGTAGACCGTCTACTTTTACTGTGCCTACTACTCGTGTCACTCAGTGCTGGATGCCTCGTCATTATTTTACTCACCCCAGCACTGAGAGATCGAGGCGTTCTTATCATGTGTAGGCGACAGGTCGAGGCTTGGAGGGCACGTGGATCATGGACTCCGGTTGTTCGCGCCACATGACCGGAGATGCAAACTGGTTCTCCAGCCTCACAACAACCAAGCAAAGGGAACATATCACCTTCGGAAACAATCGAAGGAGTAGAGTGAAAGGTAAAGGTGTGGTAAGGATTAACACGAACTTCACTCTCAAAGATGTTGCCTTGGTTGAAAACCTGGGATACAATTTGCTGTCTGTATCTCAGTTGCTTGATGAGGGCTTCGAAGTGCGATTTCATCGCGATACTTCGCAAGTACTCAATTCTGATGGCGTTGTTGTGTGTAAGATCTTTAGGGTTGGGAGAGTGTTTGGAGCTGATTTTTCAGAGTCGTCTGGTTCTTCTCATTGTCTTGTTGCACATTCGACTTCTGAGCTTTGGAAGTGGCATAGGAGACTAGGGCATATGAGCTTTGAGTTGCTCGCTCGTCTGAGCGCCCTAGGTTTGATCCGAGGATTGCCCAAGCTCAAGTTTGAGAAGAATTTAGTTTGCGCTCCTTGTCGACATGGTAAAATGATTGCCGCTTCGCATTCGCCAGTCACCACAGTGATGACTGAACAGCCCGGAGAACTTCTCCACATGGACACTGTAGGTCCTTCTCGGGTTAGTTCTTTAGGCGGGAAGTGGTATGTACTTGTTATTGTCGACGATTTCTCTCGCTACTCTTGGGTCTTCTTTCTTGCCAGCAAGGATGAAGTGTTTTCACATTTTCGGAGCTTGGCTTTGAGACTTTTCACTGAACTCCCAGGTGCATTAAAATTCATTCGAAGCGATAATGGCACCGAGTTCAAAAATAGTCTCTTTGTTGATTTTTGCATGGAGCATGGCATAGAACATCAATTCTCTGCTCCGCGGGTTCCTCAACAGAATGGTGTTGTTGAGAGGAAAAACCGCACTTTGGTTGAGATGGCTAGGACGATGCTCGATGAGCATAGGACTCCTAGAAAATTCTGGGCTGAGGCCATGAACACTGCTTGCTACATCTCAAACCGAATTTTCTTGCGCTCAATTTTGAACTTGACATCTTATGAGCTGCGTTTTGGGAGACAGCCCAAGGTTACTCATCTTCGAGTTTTTGGCTGTCGCTGCTTTATCCTAAAACGTGGTAACTTGGATAAATTTGAGTCGCGATCTTCTGACGGGATCTTTTTGGGCTATACTACTCATGGTCATTCTTATCGTGTTTATAACTTGGAAACTAACACTGTCATCGAGTCATGTGATGTGACTTTTGATGAATCAACCCCCTATGTTAGTTCTGCTCTTGAACAGGCAAATGAACACGACATGGAACAGACTTTGTTCGAAGAAGAAGATCCCGGAGAATTCGAGGATGATCCCCTACTACCCTCGACATCAACCCCCGAAGCTGACCCCGCTTCAACTACTTCGGCACGAGGTCCCGAAGCGACTACCTCAACATCGGTCATCTTGGACCACTCGAACGCACAAGTTGAGGGGGAGACTGCATCCCGCCGCGAGGCTCCACATCATGTTCAAAGGATGCACCCTCCCGAGCAGATCATTGGTGAGCTTGATCAAAGGGTAACACGTTCTCACGCTCATTTCACCAATGCTGCTTTTGTTGCTTCTTTCGAGCCCTTAGATGTTAGTCATGCACTTTCTGATTCTAGTTGGATCAATGCCATGCATGAAGAGCTTGAGAATTTTGAAAGAAACCAAGTCTGGACTTTAGTTGATCCTCCACCAAATGTTCATTTCATAGGAACAAAATGGATTTTTAAAAATAAACAAGGGGAGGATGGGACAATTGTTAGAAATAAGGCTAGACTAGTAGCTCAGGGCTTTTCTCAACTAGAAGGGATTGATTTTACTGAAACTTTTGCACCTGTTGCTCGCCTTGAGGCCATTAGGATTTTGCTTGCCTTTGCGACATCCCGGGGATTCAAACTCTATCAAATGGATGTCAAAAGTGCTTTTCTTAATGGCTTCATAGGCGAAGATGTTTATGTAAAACAACCCCCTGGTTTTGAAAACCCCAAGTACCCACATAAAGTCCTTAAACTTCATAAGGCTCTTTATGGACTCAAGCAGGCCCCTCGGGCGTGGTATGATAGACTTAAGTCTTTTCTGCTTGAGCGAGGGTACTTGATGGGCTCTGTTGATAAAACTTTGTTTACTCTCAAGCATGGCAAAGATTTCCTCCTAGTTCAGATTTATGTGGATGATATCATCTTTGGTGGCTCTTCTCATGCTTTGGTTGCCGAGTTTGCAGATACCATGAGCAGGGAATTTGAAATGTCAATGATGGGTGAACTCACCTTTTTTCCTTGGTTTGCAAATCAAGCAAAGCAAACAAGGTACTTTTGTCCACCAGACAAAGTATACCAAGGACCTGCTCAAGAAATTCGACATGTCCGATGCGAAGCCCCTCGCCACTCCAATGGCTACATCTGTAGCATTGGACCCTGACGAAGATGGAGAAGCCGTAGATCAGAAGGAGTTTCGGAGCATGATCGGCTCCCTCCTCTACTTGACTGCCACGAGGCCGGACATACACTTCGCAGTATGTCTGTGCGCTCGTTTTCAGGCTTCACCACGAGCTTCGCACCGCCAAGCGGTTAAGCGCATTCTAAGGTATCTCAAGCACACCCTTGAATTTGGCATATGGTATTCATCGTCTTCATCTTTATGTCTTAGAGGTTATTCAGATGCGGATTTTGCTGGGTGTAGAATTGATAGGAAGAGTACATCTGGTACTTGTCATTTTCTGGGTACGTCTCTGGTTTGCTGGTCTTCCCGCAAACAGTCTAGTGTTGCACAATCGACGGCTGAGGCCGAATATGTTGCTGCAGCTAGCTGTTGCTCTCAGATTTTGTGGATGGTTTCCACTTTGCGGGATTTCGGGTTAGATTATAAGAGTGTTCCACTTTTCTGTGATAACACTAGTGCTATTTGTATTGCCAACAACCCGGTTCAGCACTCCAGAACCAAACACATTGATGTACGGTATCATTTTCTCAGAGATCACAATGAGAAGGGTGATATTGAACTTCAATATGTTGATACCCAACACCAGCTTGCCGACATTTTTACAAAACCCCTCGATGCTTCTAGATTTGCTTACTTGCGTGGGGAACTTGGCATTTGTCACCCTTACGGCATTTTGTGAGGGGGAGCTGATTTTAATTGTCTTGCATATGCTCATTATGTGTGGAATTGCACTTACATCTTTTGCTATTATATGCCTGCTTTTAACTCAAAGAAATCATGACAGCTCAGCTCTATGAAATATGTCTGGAACATTGATTGTGCATGATGTTTTATTTTCTAAAAATCAAAACTTGCTCACCGCATAATCTTGTATCTAGCTTGTTTAGGGTGGACTGCTTTTAGCTATCTTTTATCTACTTGACAGCAAGACAATGTTCCTTGGATGCTAAAATATGCAACTTGAAAATTGTGTTCTTTATTCATGGATACTCATCAAAATTTAATTCTTCAAAATCAAAAATTCATGATTTGTCTGGTTTAAATGAAAAGATCCAGGAGGGTTTGTTTGTCGCACTACTCTATTCTAGACTGCTTACCATTGCACTTTGGTCTGAACTGGAATGGTGTAGTGTTTGCCAAAATCACCGCCTTAAGCTTCAGATGGCTTTCTTGCCTAGGCTTGGCCTGATTGGAAAGTATAAGGTGGACAAACAAATAACCCCTGGCATTAAGAAAAGAACAACAAAATTAATTAATCATCAAGTTTGCTTTCACAGCTCCTTTTGAACAAGACTTGTCTGTCTAGGGTAGAACTTGTTAGCTTTGCGCAGTCCTTGCCTTCACATGTCTAGCTGCTTTGATTCAGTGGTGATGCTTTTACTTCAAAATGACAAAATCACATGCCATCATCGTGTTTCACAGATTGTTAAATTGAGCGGAGCACATGATCATTTGTGTTAATTTTGGCATATTTTTGCATTATATGTCTTTGCAATTCTATTCATTTCAAAGCTTTGCATCTTTTGAATGCTCCTTGATGCTTGCATTGCCAAAGGGGGAGAAATTCCGGACAGGTTTGCTTTGTTCTCTGCTGCAAGAAGGCATTATTTCTAAAGGGGGAGAGATTTTTGACATAAAGGGGGAGAAAAATTTTGCTCATCTCAGGGGGAGTTTTTATCCAAAGGGAGTTTTGCCGAAGGGGCTTTTACTCTTTTACAAAGGGGGAGAAAAATTTCTTTTATCAAGTGACATGCTTTGGCTCTTTTCTGAGTTTTTATGGTCACTTGTGTGCTGAAAATTTTTACATTTTCTTGACTTCGATTTGGTTGTCAATGCACTCATCAAGGGGGAGATTGAGAAACCAAGGGTGGTTTCGGTGTTTGTGATGAGTGATTGACAGGCTTTTACCCTCTGTTCGAAGGGTACCTCCGGAGGGGCTTCGGAGGTGGTACCTCCGAAGGGTGTTCGGAGGTGTGTCACCGAAGTGTGTTCGGTGTTTGCTTGCTGCAGCTGTTGCAGCGGAGTGTACCTGTCGGAGGGGTCCGGCAGTACGCGATGACTGGGTTCGTACCGATGGCTTCGGTACTTTGGGCGGTACACCGGAGTGTGTGCCGGAGGTTGCTAACCCGGAGAGGTCTCCGGAGTACTGGATACACTTGTCTGTTTGTCTGTGGTGCGCAGGGACTTCGGAGGCGACGGACAGGGTTCGAGCCAGGTGAACTTGGGTCAAGCGGGTGGTTTGATGCCAAGGGAGCGGGGAGCTCCGTCACGGTGGCTGCGAAGGTGGTCCGGGTCGGTCCTCGGGTCGAGGCGTGCCAGGTGAAGGCAGAGAGTGCGGAGCGTGGCTCCGGCTGAAGGTACTCCGAGACAAGTCCTCGGAGGTGAGGCACTTCGAAGGTACTCCGAATGGAGTGACTTCGGAGTTGGTGGACCAAGTCCTCTGCGGAGGCAAGGAGTTCGAAGTGTGCTCCGGAGGGAGACACTCGAAGGTGGCCCAACGAAGGTCTCAGAAGTCGAGGTGCATCGAAGGCATGGTCCGGGTGAGGCTCGTCGTGGAGTGTGCTCGGGGAGAGGCACTGCGACGGAGTGCTCATGGAATGCTTCATGCGAAGGCCTTGGACGGAGGAGGGACTTCGAAGGGTGGTACTCCGAAGGTGGGCTTCGGAGTGAGGTTGACTTGAGGTGCTTCGGCCATGCATGGCTTCGGTACACGGACGGACGGTGTTCGAGCTCGGAGTAGCTGCGAAGCCGTGGTGATCCACTCCGGAGGTGGTGGTGCGAAGGCCCAAGGGCTTTGACGGCTTCGGCTCAAAACCGTCACTGTATCGAAGGTCTTCTTCGGCGGAGCGAAGGCCAACAGGCTGCAGGCTTCTCGCCGAAGCTTCCGCACCCCTCGCGTGCGAAGAGAGGTTCCAGAAGTCAACACTGTAAAGGCTGACACTGTCTGTTCTGAAAAAGGCTGACACTGTCCCCTCTGCAGCTGACAGAGAAGCCTCCAAAATAAAGGTGGACTACCTTTTGTACCCCTTAGTTCTGTAGAGACAAATCTGTTGTAAACCCTAGGGGTAAAGTAGTCACTTCCTTAGGATGAAGCCGTGGGCTATAAATATGGGGGCTCGGTAGGTAACATTTAACACTTTGAGCATTTACTGTTGAGCTCCTGTAGCCACACTTCGATTGAATACATCCTGAGTTCATTTTCAGTGTTCCTTGTTCAAGCGGCGAAGCCCTGTTTGTCTTGTGCTTTTTGCTTGAGCTCGTTCTACATACTTCGCCAGTTTAGTGCACCGAAGCCTGTTGAGGCGAAGGTTGTTTTTCGTGCGAGGTGTGTTTTGTCAGTGTGCTGTCGCTCTGTGTAACACGAGGCAAGACCTCGCTGCTTACTAGCGAAGCCCTGATCTTTTCCCGTTGTGCTTCTTGTGTCGAAGCCCTTAGCGTGGTCCGTTTTGTGTGCGTATAGACCTTCGCGTACGAAGCCCAGCACCAGTTGCTGCCGCCAAGTACTTGGTCGTAGTCCACAGAGGGCTGTCCACTCCTGCGAAGGGTGAAGTGCGAAGTCTGCTCAAAGCACCCTGTGTGCGGAGCCTGCACTGACTTAGCAGAGTAGATTTTCGAGGGTTGTAAGTGGAGCGAAGTCTTCTTGGCTTCGAACTTTTGCCACTCCGAAGCCTGTGTTCGAAGGTGTCGAAGTACCTCCGAACCAGACCTTCGAAGGTTGTGTTCGAAGCCTGTTCCGCAGAAGACTGAACAGAACCGAAGGCTAAGTTTTTAGCCCGAAATTTTAAAAGCTCCCATTCACCCCCCCTCTGGTCGCCGTTTCCGGTCCAACAGTAAACTTTTACGCCAACACTCATCGCTGCTATCGTTGCCGTCGACCACAAAGCAAAGGTCGGTGAGGTCCACTGTCTTATTCTCCTTCTTCTCCTTCTTCTCTTTCCTGGGAGGCTCCTCTTCCTCCAAGCTTGGCTCTTCGCTTGACGTGCTGTCGATGTCGTTGAGGGCGGCCACAAAAGCTCTAGCTACTCTTTTAGCCAATTTTCCTCGCTTCCCTCTAAAGTAGGATTTCTTATTCCACTTTTGGTGCTTGTGCTCATTCTCATTTTTCATTTTCAATTTAGGACAATTTGCTTTTATGTGAGACGTATCTCCACATTCAAAACACCCCTGTGACTCTCCTCTCTTTTGTTCTCGTCTATCATTATAAAAGCGAGTGAACTTCTTAACAATGAGAGCTAGCTCCTCATCATCTAGAGAACGCCACTTGTTCTTTTGTGACAGAGATAAGGGAGGACAAGTCAAAAGCACCAGAATAAGCACAAACTCCAGAAACGCCAGAGAAATTACCTCCTGATGAGGTACCACTGCCAAGACTGGAAACCAAAGCAATCAAAGGCAACAAAGCTTTTCTAGCTCCTAGTCGAGACGCCTTGGCAATCTGGTGGATTTAAGCTTACTAAAAAGTTGGTCGCTAGTCAGAGTATCAAAACTAACCGACTCTTCAATACTAGAGATCTTCACCTCCCATATGCTACGATCAAGAGCATAGAGAAGTTTGATCGCCCTATCATGGTCAGAGTAAGCTAAAGTCCCAGTGGAACGCAAATTACTCACAATTCCATCAAAACATGCAAACATGGCATCTACAGATTCGCCAGGGCCTTGCACAAACATTTGATATTCTTGTTTATAAGTGTTTTGCCTCCTAGCCTTAATCTGGGTAGTGCCCTCATAAAAAGTTTTCAAAGTGGTCTAAATTTCACGCGTAGTTTGTAGGTGCTGGACCGTGTCAAACTCTTTGCGACTCAGACTGATGAACAATATGTTTCTCGCTTTGCTATTGCATTCGTACTGTAATTTCTCAGTCTCTGAAGTGCGAGTTTCAGGGATCACATATTGGGAATCAACAATGTTCCAAATGGAACTTCCTTGGCTCAAAAGGTAAGCCCCCATGAGCACCTTCCAATAAGCAAAGTCATGACCATCAAACATCAGAATTTTTATGTTCCTTTCCATGTCGCCAAAACAAGGATCACAAACCGGTTAAGGTCAACTGGTGATCTAACTGTCTCTGATACCAATTGTGGGATCGGAATGGCGACTAGAGCGGAGTGAATAGGTGCCTCGACACTTTCTTGCGAATGTGATGGCATGTTCAGATCACCCAACACACCTCAAATATTGATCAAATCAATTTTGAACAGAGTCGTACAATAACAGTGCAAAACTTGATTCAAAATCACAGTTCAGAGCAAATCAGAGTTTGAACAGTCGATTTGTATTGTCGGTATTTGGAACTCCGAAATACAGCTCCTATTTCTGCAAATGAACAGTCGACAGGAAGGTGTCAATCATTGAACTTTCGACAGGTTTCAGAAAATCAGAAAAACACTCAGAGTTTCAGAATTTCAACTTCAGAGACAAATTTACAAACTCAGATAGAATCACTATTTCTAAAATCAACATTGAAATGAATATTGTCAATATTTTTCAAGGCACACCACAAAATGATTTCTTTCTTTAAACTTCAATTCAGACTTCCTAAATCAACTTTCAATATCAGAGAAGTGAATAAACCAGGAATACAACTGAAGCAATCTCTGAATTCAGCAATTTTCAGAAAACTCACATTCAGAACAGATTACTGATTTAATTTTAAGAAAAACTCCTGTTCTAAAAACCCAAATCAGAAATGAGAACTTAACTTCTGAACTTGATGAAACTCATATACAATTCGAAATCAGACTTACTCCTTTGATCAATCTAAACACAGACTATAATCCAGAATAGATTAAAATTTAGAACAGATTCAGATTCAATTTTCAGAAGGGCTACAATTCTGAACCAAAAAATCAAAAACTGGAAATGAAGCTTAGAGTTTCAGTTCAAAATAATCAGAACTTGATTCAATCAATTATGTCTTTAGATGAGCTCAGCAACAGATTCAGAGCCTAATTAAACAAGCAACAATACTTGAGAGTCACTACAAATCTAATTTGAATTCAAAACAGTGCTTCAAATAACATCTAGACAAACAAAATAAACTGATCTGCACTAGAACAGTATAATCGGAAATTTTCAGCACAATTGAATGATTCTGAAATTGTAAGCAGTATTCTGTAAGGAAAACTCAAATTCAACACTTCAAACACATTTAGAATAGTGATTATTAGCTAAACACTTTAGTAACACATATTCACACTAAATGATGAAGATTCTTGACACAAATTTGATGAGGAATAGTGTAAACTTTCAAAATAGATTCAGTTTGAGTTGAGACAGAATTGCTTCAACTTCAGAGATGTTCAACACTACTTCAAACTTAACCACAACATTTAGCTATTCAGAGCCACATCCAAAAGGCTAAAACTAAACATTAAACAAATTGAGACTATTAAACCATGAGGAAAACAGAAAGTGCAGAAAACTGATGAAACTGAACAGATCAGAGAATTCTGTCTCAAAACAGATCACAATTTCATGTATTCAGTTTCCAATCAATAACCAAACAAAAATCAGTGGAACACTTTGTGACTGCTCAACTACAGAAGCAAACTACTTATAGATGTTGAATAGTAATTTCAGGACATAACAGTAAACACTGAAAATCATCTCTGAATTCCAACAGCAAAAACCTCAAACTAGATTTGCAGAAGTACAAATTTCAGAGAAAAAGTTGAACTACAAATCCTGAAACTCTCTAGATTATGAACAGTGAAATCATATATTCTATATTCAAATTTCTGAGAGTATAAAACTCAACTAGAGGATCAAACTCTGAATTAAAACTACTGATGTGATACTGATTTCAAACTGCACAAAAACTGTACTATTCTGGAGCAATTTTAGAAATCATTCTAAACCTGAAACAATTCAAAATATGTTCACAGTTTTAATCAATCAAATCAACTCTAAACCAGAAACTTGGAATTAGTTTAGACCACTCAAATCTGGAAAAACAACTTGGGTTAGATGATGAAAAGTAGAAACAACATTTCATCAAACATGTAGAGGGCCACACAAAAAACTGAAACAGCTGATTGAGAGTTAAATTCCAGAACTGTGATGTCTTGTTTGATCAGCAAAAGAATTAAGAAGGAATCACAAAAACCAGTTGCAACTTTCGAAAACGGAACATTCAAAACATTCACAACAAAAGTTGTATAGACTACAACATCAAGTTCTGCAGTCAAAACACCAGAATATGCTTGTCAAAATTGATTTCAGCCTAAAAGCATACCCGCACCAGGACTGTTCCTATTCATCGCTGGAATCGTGTAGCACTTGCCGGATTGTGAACCGTGTAGATAGATTGATTCAGATCAACAAGAAACCAGCAGAAATTTGATGGAATTGATATTTTGGTTCAGCAAAAAGAACATCAACCTTCCCATGGATATGGTCCTCTATTTATAGGCCAACCATGGTTGTATTTTCTGAAAAGAAAATACCTCTAGAATTAAAGTATTACAATATATTTTCAGAATTAAGAAATTCTGAAAAATATACCAAAGGAGTACAATTACTCTAGACTCTCAACTTTTTATTACACATTGACTCAAAGTAAAAAGAACTCCAAACTATTGAAATTAACACGACTTGATTTGTGACGGTTTTCAGCAAAAACCGACAAAGCCTCTCAACCCTTCGACTCGTGACACCGTTTTGCGACTCCCAGCGCCAGCAAGCCACTTCGCTCTCGATCCCCTCGAGCCGCCTGAATGCTTGCCCTGACCTCCCTGTCGCAGACCCAGTCGTCACGCTATCTCAATCAACCGTCCGTCCAAGTCTTGCTTGGTCTCTTCGTGCACTCTTGAGATCTTCTCCAACTTCGTCCGGCCTCCCTGATCCTCCGACATCAAGCTCCCCGCTTGACTCTTGATCACTCGCCGTCGACAGTTGGTCAGCATCTCCACCCTGCTCATCCAAGACAAGCCAAACAAGAACATGATGCACCGTCAAAACCCTCGGCACACAATCCTCCATTTTACATCGAACCCCTTGATGCACTCAAACCAACACTCCATCGCTCGATCTCTCAAAGGCTCATCCTTGTCAATTACTCATCATCCAGACTGAAACCACCCTTAGTTTCACATCTTCCTTGAGTTTTCTCTACCACTGCATAAATTTCTCGTGCTTTCAACGCACTGTAGCCACTAGAACTCCTATTGCTAGGGCAGTTTTACTCTGGTATTCCTGTGTGGTTCGCTGGATTTTTCTTCTAGCACTTGGCACAAGGTGTCGGTTTTCTTCCTGCTGGAAGCAAGTGCCCACATGCAGTGGTCTTCTACAGAGCATCGGCATCAGCTGGTTTTCTTTAGGACACGCGTGACGACACCGGTTTTCCTGCGGGTGTACGGTTCCGCTGGACCAGGGTCACTCGTCATTGGAGTGCTCTTGTGGGTCACGTGTGGTGCAGGAGGGCTGAGCAGAGCTGGGCGATGCATGCCCAGTGCTTTCCTGGAAGGTCTTTGACGCAAGGCATGAGAGCTACACAGGAACAGAAGCATGGGAGCAGAATAGTAATCCCTAATTTTTCCTCGATCCTCATGCATCAAGATTATTTCTATTGATTAATCTATGCTTGTTTTCAATTGGTAATATTTTATTCTCATATTGATACATGCATGTTTATTTATATTTCTTTGTGATCCATGTGCATGTGATGTATTTGTTTAAATGCATGTGAACTGATGGTGTCTATCTTGTGCTTTATGAAATGCCTACAATTGATGGATATTTTTAGCACTTTATGATTTGCCTGTCTAGTCTGTGATTATCTCTTTAATCTGCCTTTAAGAACTTGTGTGGTGTCTTTTCAATTAGGACACTGGTTGTTTTTAGGCTAGATTATTTTTGGTGCTTGAGATTTTTTTTGTTTCTGTTGGGGGTCTTTTGAGGAGCGTTGGGTGTTGGGAGAAGGCCATAGATTTGAAAGAATTTTTGAGGCACCCATTCACCCCCCTCTGGTCGCTACTCTCGGTTCTACAGCTTCCTCCTGAAGCAGAACTCCGCAAGATGCCCTTTCTCTCTGACAGAACTCACAATGATAGATAGGTTTCTTGGGATGTGGTTGAGGCTTGGGCTTCTTGGGATTGGTGGTGTTGTGTGTTTGCTCTTTAGTATGAGAGGGTTTAGGTAGAGAGTCAAGAGAAGTGTGGAGATGCTTGGGCTTCGGGATCGAGATAGGCTTCTTGGGTAGAGCTTTAGGTTGTTCTTGGAACACTTCATCCTTGGGCTAATTGGCCTGAAAAGACTTAGTAGAGTGAGTCTTGGAATATCTCTGCTTTGGAGTCATCTTACTCCACTCCATTGCACGGCTCATGGCACTATCAAAGTCAGCCTTGGTGTAGGTGTAACCTACTCCAAACCCATCCTGCCTCTTGAACTACTGGATCATGATGCCGAGCTAAGGCTCTCTGGCACTCACCCAACTCAGGATCTGATGGAGGTAAGAGTTCTCATTCTGAGCATCAGTTAGATCCTCTCTCAAGAAAGCTAGCACCTCCACCTGAGACAAGCAGATCTCACACTCTCCATCAACTTAAACAGACTTTTCAGCTTTCATCTTGATGAGCTCCAACCTCAGAGACAAGTAGTTCTCACAGATAGTGGGTGGATCTGACAATGTATCAATCTCAAGCTTAGTCTGCTCTAACTAAGCACATATTATGTCTAGCTCGCCCAACTGCTCATCACTATTCGCTCTCAGCTCAGCTAGATCATATACGTGGGATGGACAGTCTCTACAGGGCACAACGACTGAGGCATGAGCATCTTTCAGCTCCAACAAAGCACTTTCAAGCTTAGTGGCCAAAGCGTCTCTCTCATCTATCCTCTCAGTGTACCTGGACTTCAGAGTAGTCAGGTCACACAACAATACCTCAAAGTTAGGGCACTCACTGCTCTCACCCAAGAAAGGGAAAGAAGATATAGTCTTAATCTTGCTATTAGCCATAGCAAGCTCACTCTCAAGCTCATCTACCCTCTTCTTAGCCCCTCTAAGCAGTTTCTCCCGATATTTCAACTCCTGATGATTCTCTTCTAGTAATTCAATGACTTCACATTCATAGGAATATACCTTCTCGTCGTCGTCGTCGTTGGAGTTGTTGGAGGAGACCTTGTATTCTTTATCCCTAAGAGCCATTGAGTAAACGCTCTTGCGGGATCTTCGGCTGCGGTGCGAGCGAGTCTTCGGCTTGTCTCTGAAAGCCATGAAGCAGAGGCCCGCCAAATTATCCTTGTCCTTCCCCTTCTTGATCACGATCTCCTCGTCGCTTGAGCATGATGAAGAGGAAGAAGAAGATGACCGACTTGGAGTAGCTTCTCTCCATCTCGGCGAAAAAGGCCTTGTCTCGCTTTTTGTTCTCATGCTGGTATTCCTTCAGGGCCTTTCGATAGAACTTTGTCTTGGGATTTCCCTTTGTGAAGGTGGAGCTGTCGTGTTTGTTGGAGTCGTAGAAGCCGCCGCCGGTACCCTTCTTGTGTGTGTTCCGCTTGGGGCATTTGGCGATGAAATGACCTGGATCACCACACTCAAACCAACCAAGTTTTTTGCCATATCGTTTGAACATTCTCTTATCATAGACACGGCGAACTCGACTGTTAAACAAACACAGATCATCATCTCCTATAAGATCCAACTAGTCCTTAGTGGTAAACATCAAAGAGGACAAAGCACAATTCAGAGAAGCAGGATCAACATAAGGTGTCTCAAGGTATGGAAAAACCCTAACCTCGCTCTAATACCAATTGTAGGACCGAGAGTAGCGACCAGAGAGGGATGAATGAGCGCCTAAAAAATTCATTCGAATCAATGGCCTTCTCCCAAGACCCAATGCTCCTCAAAATTGACAAGAGGAAAAAACAACAAAATCTCAAAGAAAACAAGTGCTTTCACTCTCTGTCAAATATTTGATATGATGTGACAATCTGAGATATCATAAGCACTAAAAAATAATCTAGCCTAAAAGAAACTGATGTCCTAATTGAAACGACACCAACACAGTGCATAAAGGCAGATTAAAATTGCTCACAATTTAATCGACTGATTACCAAACAATTCACATATTCATAGGCATAACATCAGTCACATATAAAGCATCTCAACAAGTATCAGAACATACAACTAGATAAACATCCAAAATATTTAATGCATTTAAATTAACAAAATAAATGTAGAAAATTATATGTGCATACCTTCACTTACCTTTGAAGAGATCAGAAAAATACTTGATGAAGAATCAGCTGGAGCGGTGCACTTGGACAGCAGCCAAACACGTTGCGAATGATATGTTGTGAAGGCTTGATGAAGTGTGGTCTAGAGACGCTGCTTCTGTCAGACCACTGGGTAGCAGGGTGCGGATGTGTAGTACGGGCGTGGAATCCAAAAAGCACAGGCGCAAGCAAAAACTCAGGCTTCTGCTATGCCTCGATACAAGCACCGCTGCATCCCACGCAACGAACTAATGCACCAGGCCCTTCAGTCGGTGTCCTCATACTATTCATTGGCTCCATGAAGTCACGCGTAGAGCACTTCTCCTACGATTCACGCACAGAGCACACCTCCCCTACGTGACAAAGAATCCTTCGCCATGAAGCTTCCTAGAAAGATCAGCGGTGATTTTTCCGAGGAACTAGAAAACTGGCTAGGGTTTAGTAAAAATCAGGGCAGAGGAACCAGAATCCATTTTGGCAAGCACCTAGTGGTTGTGGCTACATTAATTTTTTAGGAGAAAATGAACCGGTGGAAGGAAGTAGAAGGCCTTAAAATGAACTCCGATTTTTTTATTAAAATGAGTTAAAAAATCCTACGGGATTGGGCCCTATTTATAGGCAACCCAGTAAATCAGAAAAAACCAAATATACCTTTAGGGTTTTTTACAGATGCAGAAATAAAGTTGAAAAGACTAAAATGCCCTTAGGTTTTTTTACAAACTCGACTAAGGCTGTGGGTCTAAACGACAAAATAGTAAAATCCTAACTAAATGTAACATGTTTTGATGCGGAGCTTTCGTAGCAGCTATGGCTTCGCTTCAGGACCGTCAACTCTCCGATCGATGGTATGGATTGGTGCATCATTTTTATGTTGAAACCGACAAAGCGTCTGTTGTCTTCGTACCGGGTACTCGGATTGGGCCAGCCCGATTCCGAGGCTCCGTCAGCCCAGCAATCGCTCACCGCCCATTTACCTCAATCAAACCCAGTCAATAGACCAGCGGATCCCCTGCCGTTCCTGGCCCATGTACCCATATTGGGCTGGCCTGACTCCGTGGCCCCTCTGCCCGGCAGTCGCTCGCCGCGCATGTACCTTAGTCACACGCGAACTAAGACACAACATGTCTCGTCTCCTCTTCGTCTCCTCTCTCTTCAACTTTACTTTCGTTGACAATCACTCATCACTTCCTGATGCCATGAGCCCCATGATCTTCAACATGGCTCCTCATGTGGCCACCGAGACAAAGCATTAACAGAAGCTGATGACCCGCCGCATCAACGCCATCAGCACTGAGGCACCGGAGCGCCTTCGGTGGTCCGAGGTTTCAATCACCTTCGACCATCGGGACCAATGGACGGATGTCCCCAAAACCAGGTGCTTCCCTGCTCATCGTCGACCCCGTCATCCTAAAGGTCCGCCTAAAGAGGGTGCTGATCGACGGAGGAAGTGGCCTCAACATCCTATTCAGAGGGACGTTGGGGGCTCTCGGCATCGAAAACCCGGTGCTCCAGAAGACTGACATTCTCCCTCTATGGGATTGTCCCAGGGAAGGCATCCCTTCCTCTCGGCACGGTGACACTGCCGGTGACGTTCGGTGTTCGGGACAACTACCACACCGAGCACGTCAAGTTCTACGTGGCAGGTTTTGAGACTGCATATCACGCCGTCCTCGGAAGGCATTTGTTCGCCAAGTTCATGACGGTGCCCCACTACACCTACTTGGTCGTCTAGATCCTAGGACCAGGTGGGGCCTTCTTTGTGAAGGGGGATGTCGCCACCTCGCACGCCCACGAGCAAGACGGCCTCGCATTGTATGAGGTCGTGGACATGTTTGTCTACATGACGGAGATGCTCCAAGATGCCAAGATCACATCGGCCGATGGACTCGAGCTCCCGAGTTCTGTGTCGTCGCCGACCATGCTGACGCCATCGTCGACCAAGTACAAAAGTATTCGACTATCAGAAGATGACCCCTCCAAGACAGCACTGGTCGGGGTCGCGCTAGATCCTAAATAGGAAAGTGCGCTCATCGGCTTCCTCCGCTCCAACACCAACATCTTTGCTTGGCAACCCTCCGACATGCCAGGCGTACCCTAGGAGCTGATCGAACATGAACTCCATGTCGACGCAGCTGCCCTGCCGTTCATGTAGAAGATGTGTCGTTTCACTGAAGACCGCAAGAAGCTCATCAAGGAAGAATGTCACCCGCCTCCTAGCGGCCGACTTCATCAAGGAGGAAGAGAACATAGACTGGTTGGCTAACCCGGTCCATGTGCATAACAAGAGCGGAAAATGGAGAATGTGTGTCGACTACAACTACCTCAACAAGTGATGGCCAAAGGATCCATTCCCACTGCCGTGCATTAATTAGGTCGTCGATTCGACCACCGACAACATCCTCCTATGCTTCCTGGATTGTTACTTAGGCTACCATCAGATTGGCCTTAAAGAAGAAGACCAAAAGAAGACTGCCTTCATCATGCCGTTCGGCGTATACTACTACACTTCCATGGCCTTTGGGTTGAAGAATGCCGAAGCCACTTACCAATGGGCTATTCAGCGTTGCTTGGCCAATCAGATTGGTCGCAATGTGGAGGCCTATGTTGATGATGTGGTGAGCAAGACCAAGCAACCTAAAGACCTCATCGGAGATCTCCAAGAGATGGTGCATAACCTCCGCAATTTTCGGTAGAAACTCAATCCAAAGAAGTGCATATTTGGAGTCTCAACGAGAAAATTACTCGGCTTCATCGTCAGCCACCGAGGAATTGAAGCCAACCCAGAGAATATTTCGGTGATCCTGAACATGTGTAGGCCTACCAACGTCAAGCACGTCCAGCGACTAGGCCGGTAGCATGACTTTCCTATGCCGGTTTATTTTGCGGATCGGGGAGTGGGGGATGCCATTTTTCAAGCTGTTTAAGAAAGAAGATTTCACCTAGACTGAGGAAGCAGATCGAGCATTCGCTGACCTAAAGAAGTTCCTGACGTCTCCGCCGACACAGGAGGAGTCCCTCCTCCTCTACATCACTGCCACCATGCATGTGGTCAGCACTGCTCTGGTCGTCACGTGACCAGGGCAGGGGCTCACTCACCCGGTTCAATGGTCAATCTACTTCATATCAGAAGTCATGGGGCCATCGAAGGTCCGATAGCCCCAGGTGTAGAAGCTTCTATACGTCGTCTTCATCACAATCCAGAAGCTCAAGCACTACTTCCCACTCGGTGACTGTTGGCGTAAAAGATTACGCTAACAGGTTTCTGTAGAAAAGAAACTAACAAACGAAGTGTTTGCGAAGCAAACTGTTCTAAGCCTCCGAAAGGATAATAGCTTAGAATAGTTCGAAAGTGTGTATTGAATCACTTGTAATCGGTCCCTATTACAGGGTGAAATGGGGGGTATTTATAGGCCTAAACATTAAGGAAAAGACCTATTTACCCCTCTATTACAACCGACATTAAGGAAACTATTCGGTTTCCTTAATAGGGCTAAAATGGTAAAAGACTAATCTAATAGGATAGAAGATAAGTCTTCCATCTTAGCTGGCAGAAAAGATCCTGAAGGGCTTTGGTTCGAAGACATACTTCGAACTAGTGCCTGTCTTCGGGCTTCGAACGAGGTTCTGTGCATCTTCGAAGATGGTCTTCGGACAATCTTCGAACTGGTTTACTGCTTTTATGCTGCTTCGGCAATAACCCCGAAGATGAGATATTTTCCCCCAACAGTGACATCCTGAGAAATCGGGATGCCATTGGACGAATCGCCAAATGGGCCATGGAACTCGGAGAATACGACATTAACTTCAAGCTGAGGACTGCCATCAAGTCTCAAGCGCTCACTGACTTCATCACTGAGTCGACTGAGTACCAGCTAATAGCGAAGATCATCGTCGAGAGCTTCTAGACTCTCCATTTTGATGGATCCCTCAGCCTAGAGGGGGAGGGCGCCGAAGTGCTCTTAACATCTCCCCAAAGTGAAGATTTAAAGTATGTCCTCCGCCTGTGCTTCACCGCGTCCAACAACATGGCGGAGTACGAGGCTCTGCTCATTCAACTCTGCATTGCTCTCTCCCTCGAGATTCGATGGCTGCTTGGTGTTTGGAGACTCCGAGCTAGTGATCAGCCAGGTGAACAAAGACTGGACTCGTGTCAATGAGAAGATGGATGCCTACTGCCAGGAGATCCATCATGTCCCTCGGGAAAATAAATCGTCCGTTGACACTCTAGCGAAGCTTAGATCATCAAGAGAAGCGGTTCCCAAAGGGATATTCCTTCAAGAGCTGTTGAAGCCATCCATCAAAGAAGAAAGCTTGTAGCCTCCCGAAGCTGAAGCTACATCAATCGCCATAATTACCGCTAGCGAAGAAGAAGAAGATTAGAGCCGACCACTGATCCATTTCATCCTTACCGAGAAGCTTCCCCAAGATAAAGATGCAGCTATTCGGCTTTACAGAAGGAGAAGGCAATTCATCCTGATCGGGTAAGAGCTATTTAGAAGAGCCGCATCCACCCGGGTCTTGCTAAAGTGCGTCAACAAGGCTGAAGGGCAGAAGATCCTGGAGGAGATCCATGCCGGCACCTGCAAGAACCACGCTGGGGCCCGCACTCTTGTCGGCAAGGCATTCCAGGCCTAATTTTATTGGCCGACTGCCACCTCTGAGGCTTGTCGACTAGTACGCAGTTGCAAAGGGTGTCAGTTCTTCGCCAATCAACACCACCTCCCTGCACAAGCTCTCCAAACCATACCATTATCCTGGCCATTCGCTTGCTGGGGGCTGGACATGGTAGGATGCTTTTCGAAGGCACCATAGGGATATGATCATATTTTGTGGCCATTGATGAGTTCCCCAAATGGATTGAAGTCATGCCACTGAAGGTCAGAATAGCCAAAAAGGCAGTGGAATTCATTGAAAGCATAATCTATCGGTTCGGAGTCCCTAATCAGATCATTATAGATCTTGGGACTCAGTTCATGGCCAATGATTTTGGGGACTTCTGCGAAGATCAATGCATCAAAGTCAAGTATGCCTCAGTTGCGCACCCTCGGGCCAATGGAATGATTCTACAAGGTCTTAAAGCAAGAGTATTCGATCCTCTACACAAATACGGTGGCCGCTGGATGAAGGCGTTGCCCTCTATTCTCTAGGTGCTCCGCACACAGCCTAGCAGGGCCACCGGTCATACCCCGTTCTTCTTAGTGTACGGGTGTGAGGCCATCCTCCTAGTGGACATGTTGCACAGAATCCCAAATGTACTTCAAATATGTTGAAGGCGCCATCGAACGTACTCGGGAAGAAGACATCTACAGTCTTGAAGAAGCCTGACTGGCTGCTTCATTGCAGACCATCCAGTACCAGCAAGGACTCCGAAGGTATCATGACCGGATTGTTCACCAATGCTCTTTCCGAGTGGGTGACTTGGTCCTACGCTGAGTCCAATCGGCAGTCGGGACCCACAAACTCTCGTCTCCATCCTTCATTATTGCCGAGGCTACGTGCCGTGGACCCTAATGCTTGATGTGAGAAGATGGCCAAAAGCTGGCGAACTCCTGGAATATCGAACACCTCATGAGATTTTATCCCTAAGCGAGATAAGTCTTTGATATTATTTCATAATAAAGACATTTGTGTTCATACATATTGTGTTTCACAGATTTCAACCTCTAAATCATTCTAGTCTCAATGCCATGATCTGCTCTAGCTCAGCTACAATGTGATTTACTAACTTCCTCTGCTCTGGGCCCACAGTCACGATCCACTTTGACCCGGCCTTTGCCGAGATGTATCCGTTCTAGTCTTGACACCACGATCCGCTCTAGCTCGGCTATGACGTGATTTACTAATTTCCTCCACTATGGCTTCAAGGTCACTGATCCGCTCTGACTCAGCCTTTACCGAGATGAACATTCGCCACCACTCTAGTCGAAGAGTTATTGTTGATCGAAGAGATGTCGCATTTCTCTTTGCTTGAACTCTCGAAGTTCGAAGCTTGCTCGGCACTCGAGCATTTGCGAGTCAATCACTCTGACTAAATCAACCACGATCTTCTTTGGCGTAGTCATTTTGAGGGTCACTCATTTGCTTAGGGGCTCTAACGAGCGCTATCTTTGGCCGACTGCTGATGCTCGCCCTTGGTCAAACATGATGCTATTTGTTCTAAACAGCGTGCATGTGGCATGAGTTCTCTACGTTACATAGACCTTAGCTACATCTATTAAGCTGGGCCAAGTTTTCAACGCAGTCGAACAAGAAAGCAAAGGCTGAGAATGAAGAAATATTTATTACATCCTAATGAAATTTACATGTACAATGATTTCTTCTACTCTATTTTTATCTACTTAGTAGTCCGGAAGGGCTTGATACGTCAACAGGCAGGCCTTGATGAAAGCCTTCAATGCTTACAATGCAGGGGCAAGATCAACCTCGACAATGATAGACGAGGATGCTCGCCGCCTCGGGGGCCTACCTTCTGTTGGGGCACTCCCCAGGGAAAGGAGCCCCTCCCCACTGGCTCTTGAACCACCGGACGTCCCCCTAGGAGCGTCCGAAGGAGGTGAGGACCGAGCCAGACCTTGCTCACAAGAAGAGGGCGTAAGGTTGCCGCATGGGTCGCCACGCCCATTATACACTGGGAGGTCCTCCATAAGGTCACCGCATGGGCTTGCAGTCCCCATCTTCAAGACACCAGTGATCTTCAAGAAGGAAAGAATGATCAAGACTCCAGCAATGAAGGTTGATGAAGACATCAACAAGTGAATATTCACTTACCCGAAGTCTAGAGGATATTGATAACACTTCAAGAAACCGTTGCACCAATCCATCAAAAGGGTTGCACCTTATGATGAAGAAAAGAGTCAAGGTAGAGAAGATGATATGTGCCATGGTGTTGGAGAACCTAAAGCCAAAAGGCCCTATTTATAGGCCCAAGCGCGTTATTTAAAGCGGAACCCCGCTGATGACGCATTGAAGATCGCTCCGCCTGTCGCCGTATCGCGATGATCAATATCCCCTGCCATGCAGGAAGGATTCGCCGCTTGATGCGCCCGTCACCTCAGCGCCTATTTTTGGCTTCGCCATGATTTTCTCCACCAGACTCCGCCAAGAGGAATTCGTGGGATTTAACAATCCCACCACCACCGCAGGCCCGGGGCCACCAAGATAAGACTCCAATTCTCTATACTTCAAATTTCAATTTGATACATCATTCAAATTTGGGAATTGTTTACTTGTAAGAACGACTATCGAGCAGTAGCGGCTTTCTCCTACTTAGTACCCATTATCTGCTTTGGCTGAGTTATTGGAGGGCCCCTTTGCTTCCGAGTGCTTAACAAATTTGTGGCTCTTAAGAATTCCCCTTGAGACCTGCCACGGTCTTCCTACTCTATTGTCATAGGTAGAAGATAAATAGTTAAATATCAGATTTTTGTTAGGAGTCTTAATGGCTAAGTATTGTAATCAGATTAGGATTGGTTTGTTAGTTGTTAGAAGTATTGTAATAAAATTAGAGTTGGATTGGTTTGTTAGTTGTTAGAACTAGGACTTTGTACTATATAAACAAAGCCTCACCGAGGGTTTAGGTTGTCGAGTAGTTCAGTTGGCTATTGCCTTCTTGTATCCCTGCCTCTTTGTTGCGTCGCCGCAATGGCACCACTGCAATGAAGGGGTCTAGGCCCTCGACCATCTACATATTTTAAATATAGTTTGAGACAATTAGTACCTACCAATTCTGTGGAAACCTCTGTCAGTGACAACTTGGTATCAGGAGACTTAGGTTCTAGTTCCGCCACCATGAGTACGCAATTTGATCTCAACACCGGCAACCCGATCGAGATCGCGCTGCAGGTCATCATGAAGCGCTTGGACAGTGTCGACGAGAAAGTTCAGAAACTCCTACCGCTTTAGGAGAAGGTGACCATGCTTGAGGAAACAGTCCGCGCCCATGATCAGCAACAATAGGAGTTACGCACTGCGGTTCGTCGAGTTGAGGCAACACAACAAACCATCCTGGCAACACGTCAGCCGGAGCATGGAGTGCCCCAACAAGCCAGAATCGACAACGATGGCAGCCAGGGGAGCACGTTGCCGTGCCATCAAGGAGGGGAGCAGTAGAACCCCAGCAGAGCCGACGGTGATGATGGCGGCCAAGGAGACTCGTTGCCTCGCCACCACCGATGATGATGGCAACGACTTGGGACTAGATCCATCGCCGTGCCGCCAGGGAGGAGGGCAGCAGATCCCAGATTCGTCGCTGCACCACCAGGGAGGAGGGAGGTAGAGCCCAGACCCACCACCACGCCGCTAGGGAGTAGGTCGACAGAGCCGCCGTCGCCCGACAGGGAGGAGGACGACAGAGACATCATCGAGCCGGTAGTGATGAGGACGGTGACTTGGGAGAGCCGCCACCGCACCACCATGGAGGAGGCCGACAACACCTTTGTCGAGCCACCACCGACGATGACGATGACCAGGAGGACCCACTGCCGTGCCACTAGGGAGGGAGGCTCTAGCACCCTCACTGGTTCAGAGATAAGGATGGAGAAGACCATATCTGTGATGTTGTGCTGACTGCTCACAAACTTGAATTTCCCAAGTTTGACGGCAACAGCGACCCGCTACCTTGGCTCAACTAGTGTGAGCAGTACTTCCACGTCCGCCGTACACCGAATCACCATAGGGTGGCGTTCGCGGCGTTCTGCCTCCTCGACAACACCCAACTGTGGTTTCATCGGATGGAACTCAAAGGTGGGTGTCCAACGTGGTCACAATTCACTTAATTGGTCAATGCACGCTTTGGGCCGCCCCTCACGGACAACCCGATTAGCAAGTTGGCTATGCTCCGGCGAACCGAGACCATCGATGACTTATGCGAGCGCTTCATCACCCTCTCCTGTCACAACACATCAGTAACAAAGGATCAACAGATTCAACTATTCATCACCGGGATGGGCGATCCTCTTCGTAACGATGTCGCACTCCAATAGACTTCACCGTTGGACGACACCATCATGTTTACGAGGGCCTATGAGAAGCGCAACACATCACAGGACAACGGCCAAGCGATGCAATCACGAGCTCAAAGCTGCTCCTCCAAGCAACCAACTCCTCCGTCACCAGAGCCAGTTTCACCAGGGCTTGCTACATCCTCGTCAGCTTTGGTCAACAATACGCCAGCCAGCACCATGCGTCTCTCGCCGGATGAAATTGAACAACGCCGGAAGTAGGGGAAGTGTTTCCATTGCAATGAGCGGTTTACAAGCAGCCATAAGTTGCAGTGCAAGCATATATTCACAATCCAAGTGGTGGATGCCGACGAGGACGATGGCGCGGCAGCTCGAGGATGAGCTGCGTTTTTAGTGGGGGAGAAGTGTCACATGTAGAAGATAAATAGTTAAATATCAGATTTTGGTTAGGAGTCTTAATGGCTAAGTATTGTAATCAAATTAGGATTGGTTTGTTAGTTGTTAGAAGTATTGTAATTAAATTAGAGTTGGATTTGTTTGTTAGGTGTTAGATCCGAGGACTCTGTACTATATAAACAGAGCCTAACCGAGGGTTTAGGCCGTCGAGTAGTTCAGTTGGATATTGACTTCTTTTATCCCTGCCTCTTCACCGCGTCGCCGCAATGGTGCCGCCACGGCGAAGGGGTCTAGGCCCTCGACCATCTACATATTTTAAATATAGTATGAGACGATTAGTAACTACCAATTATGTGGAAACCCCTGCCGGTGACACCTGTATCCACGATCAGCTCTAGCTGAGTCAGTGAAGATGTCCCCAGAATGCTTAACGACTGCCCTCTTTTGGCAATCTCCTCTACGGGATTTTGCGATCGCTCACTCTATTTCCATAATCAGCTCTAGCTGAGTCGGGTCAATCAGATTTTGAAAGAGTTGCCTCTGCTGGCTGGTTCCTGTGCTTCATGCGGCCTATAAAAGTGCGGTTCAAAAAAGCGTGTATGTGACATGCGTTATCCCTACGCTAGCGAGCTGGCACCATGGCCAAATGATCACAACCAGTCGGATTGCATACAAAAATATTAAAAGTGACCAAGCAACATCATATTACATGTATTGCAAATATGTCACACATATTTTTGTCACTCGGTAGGTGCAGGAGGAGCAGGAGGATAATACTCGATGTCAGTAGTTAAGGCGTCGCCCCTTCCTTTACCTTAGTTTAAGCACACTGGGCGTCGACTTTGTAATAATGCGTTGGCCACCCCGCCTAGATGAGATAGAGTTGGATGGTCGGGTACAACACCCGAATGACCACAACACAGGAGTAGTCGCCATCTTCACCAAGTCTCGAGCCGACTTCTTCAGCCATCCTTCAACGCTATCTAGCTGAGCAAATGACTCGTCCACTGACCACTGAGTGCTCGGGGGCTCGTCATCAACCATCCAGATCATCTCCTCCATGCATGTTCGATAGGCATCCAACTGCTTCTGGGTGCTCGCTAGTCGCCGCTCTAGATCTTAAAACTGGGCGGTGATCCGATAATGGATCCCTGTAGAGCAAAGCAGAATTATTAAGACAAAATTTGATGGAATTCACCCTGGAAGAAAAAGTGCTCAGAAGAAGTCCATTCTTTTATACTCACCGTGCCATTTCTAGGCGGAAGCCTCAGACTTGGTGAGCTGCTTCTTCAGCTTCTCGAACTCAGCAGAGACAACGTCCCTCTTGGCTACCGCATCGTCCACTAAACATTGGGCCTAGCCGACAACCGTCTGCAGACGCTCACTCAACACCGACAACTTTGTGAAAACAAAGAAGAATTATGCTCTGGCTCCGTAGATGAAAGTATTGAAAAAATTGATACATACCAAGGGCTTAGAGGCCAATAGCTCACGAAGGACGCAAGCTCCCCTCGGATACCATCATTCTCCGTCTCCAACTGTTGTGGCTCATTATCCTTCTGGGATAGCTCAGCGTCCATGGCATTCAGCCGCTCTCTTATTTCAAGAGCAGCATCCTACGTGGATACCCGGATTAATCTATGCGCTAAGGTATGCAAGCCTTTTTTGCAGGAAAACATACCATCGTCTTCTGGCTGTGGTACTCAATCGACTTCAAGCGCTCGGCCATGGCCACTGACAATTGATAAGCGGGAGCATGCCTGTTGGCGTAAAAGATTACGCTAACAGGTTTCTGTAGAAAAGAAACTAACAAACGAAGTGTTTGTGAAGCAAACTGTTCTAAGCCTCCGAAAGGATAATAGCTTTGAATAGTTCGAAAGTGTGTATTGAATCACTTGTATTCGGTCCCTATTACAGGGTGAAATGGGGAGTATTTATAGGCCTAAACATTAAGGAAAAGACCTATTTACCCCTCTATTACAACCGACATTAAGGAAACTATTCGGTTTCCTTAATAGGGCTAAAATGGTAAAAGACTAATCTAATAAGAAAGAAGATAAGTCTTCCATCTTAGTTGGCAGAAAAGATCTTGAAGGGCTTTAGTTCGAAGACATACTTCGAACCTGTGCCTGTCTTCGGGCTTCGAACAGGGTTCTGAGCATCTTCGAAGATGATCTTCGGACAATCTTCGAACTGGTTGGCTGTCTTTATGCTGCTTTGGCAATAACTCCGAAGATGAGATATTTTCCCCCAACAATGCCCATAAAGCGGTGGCCCTGACCAAACCATAACGGGAGGAGTGGAGCGCTCCTCCCTCGACACGGTGGTGTCTGCTACGGCCTCCCCCACGGTTCTCGGTGGGTCCTCGGACCTTCTCGGCAAAGAAGGTTGGGACCCCGTCGCGTCGCCCAGCAAAGGTGGCCTGCCCTCAGGTGACCTCAGCGGTGCTATATATACCACTATGGCGGTGGTCGGCACAATGGAACCGGTCCCCCTCGACTGGGCTCGTGTCATGCAAAGGTGATCCTCTGGCCCTGTCAAGAAAAAGATACGGTGGTGATCACGAAGAAATGTCCAGGAGGATCGACTACATCGACAAAATGTCCTCACCACTCCGATCGTCAGAACACCGCCTTCCTCATCCATTAGCTGGGTCCTGCACCGGAAGCAAAGCCGGTCCGTGGAGCTGAGCGATGTGGTGATGGAGGCGGAGTGGACGCCGAGATGATGATGCCACGGCCTCAGCCGCCCCAGGCGCTCTCTCGGAGGTGTCCGAGTCGGCTCCTAGAGATGAAGGGATCTTTGGAGGCCCCTCGGCCTGGCTCCACCTCGCCTCCTACTAGGCAGCGCTCCGAGTCATATGACAGCTCGATAGAGTCGCCTCTCGCTTCATCACCTTCTTCGCTGAGGGGGAGCAAGACTCCTTGCTCTTCCTCTTCCTACTAGGTGCGCTGCCATCTGACCTAGCGTGCTTCTTCCCGATAGAGCAGGGGTGCTCTAGCAGTGGATCCAAAGAGATGAAGTGGCCCGACCCTGCACAAGTTCACATTATAGACCTAGATATTGATCACGACTTCTGCCAATGAAGAAACAGGAGGAAACAACATTACCTCCAGTTGGGGATAATTGATGCGGAAGGGGCGGCGGTGGGTGGTGCTTTGGGCTTTGACCGTGCTATTGTATAAACTCTGTTCCCTCACCACCTCCTCCTCCAACAGCAACCCCTCAGCCGACTCCCTCGTCGGATCATCAAGCCCCGAGAACTTGTTCCAGGGGTGGAGCCGCTGCTTCAGTTGCGCTACCCGACGAAGCAAGAAGTTGAGCATGAGCTGGAAGCCCGAGAGATTCCTCTATCGAAGGTGATGGACCAAGATCACCAACTCGTCATCTTGCCACTGCTCCTCGATCAGGCACCAGTCGGTCCAGGTGGCAGACACTAGTGGCACTTGGTCAGTCTCTAGAGAAATGGATGGCTCGTGGTTGGCCACATAAAACCAACCCGAGTGCCACCCCTTGTTTGAAGAAGGAAGCGGAACAGAGATGTACTCTGTCACATTCCCATCATAAAGTTGAAGCCCGCATTCGCCAACCACTTTGCTTCGAAGAGATTGGAAGCAGAAGAAGTTACAGAAAAGATTGAAATGAGGATTGATCCCTAGAAAAGACTCACACAACTTGACAAAAATAGTAAGATGAAGAATGGAGTTGGGATTCAGATTGTAGAGAGAAATGTCATAATGATGAAGAACACCACAAAGGAAAGGATGCGCCGGCAACCCGAAGCCACGAAGAAAGAAGGAGTCGAAGACCATGATCTCGTGGGTATCGGGGGATGGAAATGTCTCGCCGCCGGCCGCTCGCCACGATGAGATAGCCTTCGGTGGGATATCGACCCAATCCTCCAGCGCCTACACTGATTCTTCTCCCATGTAGGAGACACAAAACTCTTCTAGTTGATCCACTGGCTTCTGAGGAGTGTTCGCCTGTAACGCGCCGATTTATAAATCCAGACCTTTATTGAAATTCCATAGAAAATCAATAAAACAAGACGTTCATCACACGACCGCATACAATACGACAAGCATACATGTTTCGTAGACCATATTAGTACAAAAGTGATAAAGTGAAGAGAAACTAATAAAATAAGGGTCCTAGATGAACGCCTCCTTCCAGTCTCGCCTTGACTGGGTCGCTACTCCAGACCTTCATCCTCCTTATAGTAGACGGGCTCTGGTGGTGTAAGTCAACAGGGGTGAGTATAATCGTACTCAGCAAGACACCGAATGCAAATATAATGCAGAGTAATAACTAGGGAGGTAGTGGCTAATTTCCCGGAAAAGCATAATTTGTAAAGCCGTTAATGTGATCAAGTTATTAATATAGAAACATAAACATGTATATGCATCATCTTCTAACTCGAGGGGTACAGTCAGTCCACCCTCACTCAACAGTCCTTACATGCCATGAATAACACTTTCACTCAAACAATAGTAAACTAAATGCGAGAAGTCACACAACCCGCCCTTGACCATGGGCTCGGCTTTTTGAAAAGATTTAAAACTCTGATCAGTGGTGTACCACTGTACCCACAAGGCACGCACTCATCCCATACACCAAAGTGTAACGAGATGACCCATACCACGGGAACTCGTTCCAAAACCTTCCGTATGGAACGCTCCAATCCAACAACACCCTCTTATGGGTTTCATATGGTGCCCCATCGCGTTGAGCCAACACCATACCCCCCTTGAGCCACGTCGGTACAAGTCACCCGCAGGTTGCCCCTTGCCCCCTCCACTATGGTGCATCGAGTCGGTTTGTTCCATACTTCCAGTTAGGACTTACCCATTATACTTGTGGTTAGTACAGAAGTTCTTTGCAACAGATCCCGTAGACCGGTCCTTATAGTGCCCCTGAGTACGACCAACCAATGCCCTAGCTTGCACCCGGAACCCACCATACTTATAATATAGCCAACTCCAACAGAATCCAGAGAGGAGAATAACGGGGAAATTCATATAGTAGAATCCAACTATCTATGACTCATTCTTTTATCCTATAGCAGTTGTGTCGATACATTGGACACTAGCTAATATAATATTGTAGAGTGACAAGGAGTGTAGGCTCAATAAGCATGGCTTGGGTTTACACACAAGGACGGGGATCTAATAAATATAATTTAGGGCTTGATATTAGACTAATGCAAATATATCCTATGTGTTATAGCGATATTTAAATAAAACATGGGCTCAACTATGATCAAAATGGGGGTTGTGACTTGCCTTGCTTAGCAAATGGTGACGGTGGAACCTCGGGGTAATACTCTGGATCCGCGACGGTATCGTAGTCTTCTCGATACGGAAAAATTAAACACAACATTCAATAAACAATAAAAACATTACATAACATATACATACAAGTGTATGGCCTTAAACAAGGGAATAAACCCCTAAATATTCTAAAGTTATGGTGAATGTATTAAGGGTTAATTTTTAGGGATTTTCCTGATTTATTTCATGAATTATCAATTTATTCCTAAGGGGTTTTTATCCATTTATTTAATAAGAATATTCTATTCCAATGTGACATACTGTTTTTATGCCATAAATGTGTAGAGAATAAAACAATGGATTTGAAAAAATTTGAATGGTGAAATTTGCAGTTAAAATGAGCAAGCTATGAATTTTCAAAGTTTAAATCAATTTCTGAATTTTATTTAAAACAGGAAATGGGTTCCGGTCCACGGTGAGCCAAGGCCCACCATGGACCCACGCACTGTGCGCTTGAACCAAATCAATTTGGACCATCCGATCTAGATCGAGCGGTCAGGCGCGAGGCGGGAGAGGTTAAGTGGATCTGGACGGCCCACATTGCACCTTACCCCTTTGACTAGATCAAGGGCCAGGATTAAATCCCGAAGGGATTTAATCATAGCCCTCCGATCACGATCGCGTGGCCAGGGTGCCGTCTGGCACGGCACACACAGAAGGGGTATTTACACCCTTTGTTCCCGACTCCGGTGGTGCAATGGTGACCAATTCCGGTGACGGCGGCGGTTATCTGGCCAATCTAAGGGCTAGAATAGAGAGAGGGGACCACAGGGAACACGAGGGTACTGGTGGTGGCGGCGGTGGTGAGCTATCGACGTCTGGCGATGAGGAGGGGCAAAACAACTCCTCGGGTTCGACGACGGCGGCGGTCTCCGGCGGTCCTCACGGCCAACGAAGGTGAGGCCGGGGTCGGGTGAGCGACGACGGTCCTAGAGGTGTCATCGGCGAGGGTGGCAGTGGCTCGAGGCGCCAGCGAGGGCCTGCCGGAGCCGAAACAGAGGGCGGCGGGTGTTTGGCGTCGCAAGGCGTCGGGTGAGAGGGGCTAGGGCTGAAATGGGGAGGGCGGAGTGCGGCGAACGGCGGGGTACTTATAGGGGGGTCGCCGGCGTTGTTATGGCAAGGGAAACAGAGGAAACCCGAGAGGGTTCCTAATTTACTCCGGTGAGGTTTCCTTTAATTCGGTTACTTGCCATCCGGAAGGGAAACATGTGGGAAAAAGGGGGAAGGCGATCGCCGGTGAGAGGGCAATCCGATCCCGGGCTTGATTTGGTGCTACGCGGTGGCCAGCGGTGGTAATTGGAAGGTGGAGGTCGCCGGCGATGGAAAGGGGATCCCTTTCCATCGAGGGAGACGACCCCGACAGGTGGCCCCCACCTGTCAGCAGCTGAGTGTGAAGGCAATAGCGCCGACAGTCGGGTCCCAACGGTCAGAGGCTGAGGGCACGGGCTGGTGCGGCTGCCACGCGGGGCCAAGGCGAGCGTTAGCGGGAGAGAGGGGAGGAGGGTGGCACCGACACATCGGTCCCACATGTAGTGGCACGGCGCTGGTTTGGGACGGGCTGGAGGTGAATTGAGGGTTGTGGCCCAAGTTCATTTAAATTGTATTTTCGATTTAAAATAATTGCAGATAATCAATTTTTTCTTAGTGCTTGAATCAATGTTGATAAAATTTTGTAAAAATTCCTAAAAATATTTCTTGGCCTCTAGATTCTACCATAAATTTTCCAAGTTAAAACTTGAAGTATTCCCCCTTGTTTGGCTTAAATAGGGTTCTTTTAGTCTTTTCTTTAATTAAACAATTCCTTTAAATCGCTGAAAATTCATTTTCTTTATTTTATTTTTTTAATTACTGGGATGTTACATCGCCGCCATTGGAATCCTGGATGCCCTCGCCAAAGGTTTCAAACTAAAACGCCGCCGAACTTTGCGATAGCAAACCGCGCAGTTGCAGTGCCGAAAACTTTTGGAGGCGCCAGGAGGATAGAAGATGAAGCAAAAGACGAAGTACTACTTCAAAGTGTGCCGGGGAAAGTTACTTATAACTTTTCTCCCGACGGTTCTTCATCCCGAAGCATCACGACTGCCAAAGAAAGCAGTTAATAAAATCACTTTTTCACCATCAATCGCGTCGGTACGATTACCAAGGATCTCTCAGAGGGTCCTGATTCATGCTCCAGAAGATGAAGAAAGTAAAAAGCAAGTGATGCGACGGCACCAACTGTTGTCTCCCACGTGGTAACTTTTGCCCGCAGGGAGACCACACGGTTTCAAAATAAACAACTCCAATGCTGAGACCGACATTGAGAGATCGATTCATACCGACACTCCCCATTCATCCATACACACATAGGAGTAGGGTAATTATCCTCTGGGAGGCCCGAAGCTATCTATAAACTCTCTTGTGTTTGTCTCCTAGATTGTTTTACCCGTATCCTGCCCATTCGGTTGGGGTAACCATCGAATCCATTGCCACGACTCCTCCCTCCTACCGACAACAAATCACACTATGGGTAACCCATGTAGTCTTGACGTTCCCATGTAATGACATCCTTCCTCTTCTTGTCATTGAGACAAGGCCAACCGCGATTTTTTCCATCCTTGAAGGCAGGCGATCGGCATGGTACGGGCGATTGGCGACGCTCCTTCTTCTTATTGTCTTTGTCTAGGCCGTGTGATCTTGGGAGCATCTGCTCCCACTTGTCATCTTAGGCGCTAGCGAATAGTTTGGCAATGGTGATCATATGGATAGGGTTGATCGGCTCATTCATCACTAGGTGGTGAACAACTCGAACAGCTTCCTCAAGCAAACTAGGAAGATGGTTATGATGTTAGCATCGGAGATGTTGGCGATGGCATTTCACTTCTCAGATAATCGTCTTATGTACTCCCTCAGGGACTCTCCTTCCTTCTGGCGGACTTGGTGTAGGTCATGCCGGGAGGTGGTCCTTTGCCACATACCTCGGTATTTGGCAATGAAGATCTCACACAAGTCGTCCCAGGAGTTGATGGAGTCCTCGGGGAGTGAAGTCAACCAGTTGATGGTGGAGGTGGACAACGAGACGGGGAGGTGGTTGACCATGATGTCTTGGTTCGCTCCTGCTGCACGGATGGCAGTGTAGTATAGTCGCAACCATTGAGATGGATTAGTTTTACAATTGTATGGGGCAATTCCAGTCAGTTGGAAGTGGCGCGGCCACTCAACACATCATAACCATTCAGAGAAGGCGAGGAAGTTGTCGTGATGAAGGGCGTTGTAGTCTGCACGGTCCTATTCAGGGCCCATGGTCATGATCGTGCCGCTCACGAAGACACATCTCCTCCTGCTCTTGTCCTTGTCACCAACAAATGATGAGGTTGCGGGAGTCCAGACGATCGTTGATGATATGTCGGGCATCTATGACATATGAGATTCCTCCATGCTCTATTTGGTGACTGTGCTCCCTGGCTTGGATAGCGGGGAGCACGAACTCGGCATCGGTGATCATGGTCAGTGAGAGGGTGACAGGTCTACTATCTGTGCAGCAGCGGCCTGGGTCATAGCTCAGGCCCTCTAGAGTTCAGGCCTGTCGGGGAGCACTGCCAACACCCTCTCGATGGCGATGAGGTTGGCCGTGGTTGTTTGGTACATGTCATGGCCTTCAAAGGCCACCGTGTATGCAGCAGGTTCATCTTGTCGGGGAACTTTTGCTCCCCCTTGGGCCTCTACGCGCCAATTGCGCCTAGTGGAGTTATGCCTTCGGCGCTCTCGGCGATGGGTGCTGGACTCGATATCGTCAGAAGGTTCATCCTCTGAGACGACCCTAGCAATCGCCATAACAGCAACCGCGAGAGGATCCTGGCGAGTTGGTGGAGTCAATCGGTGAGGTCGGTTGCTAGAGATCGTGGTGAACTGTCGACGTTGAATGGTGCACCCTCCAAAGTTGGGGAAGATGACGTAGTCAATAGGTGAGTTGACGACCCTCTACTGTTAATCCTTGAAAGATGTCTTTGGCGGGGTAGTCCGCCGCGACACCTGAGTTGTTGGCGGAGCAAGTATCGACGACGACGCGGGTGAAGCCTTTGCCGTTTTTAGTTAAGCAGTGGTGGGAACTAGTTGGTTAATGCAATCACCGATGAAGATCAAACTCCCAAAGGCGATTACATCATTCTTTGGTACCTTGACATTGAACTTGCAGACAATAGCCATTGGTCTAATTTGTGGGTCACAATACTCCGCCCCTACCTAGCGTGCCAGCTATCGTTGTGTGGCAATAACACGAGCCTACGAAGGTTACCCATAGTATGATTTGTTTAGGTAGAGGGGAGTCACGACTATGGACTGATGGTTACCTCTATGTGTGAGGTAGAAAAAAGAGTAGGAGGGTGGACACGATGAGAAACCATGTTGAAGAATATGGTTTTGATATTCCAGATGTGATGAGTGATTGTCAACGGAAGTCAAAAGAAGAGAGAGATGAAGACCTGCCGAGTCTAAGGCGCATGTGACTCAGGTACACGGGCAGTGAGCGACAGCCGGGCAGAGGAGCCGCGGAGTCGGGCTGGCCCAATCCGGGTACATGGCTAGGAGCGGCAGATGATCCACTGGTCTGTTGACTGGGTTTGACTCAGGTACACGGGCGGCGAGCGATTGCCGGGCTGAGGGAGCTGCGGGGTCGGGTCGGCCCAATCCGGGTACCCGGTGCGAAGACGGTGGACGCTTTGTCAGTTTCGGCGTAAAACTGACAATCTATCATTAATTCGTTTTTAGGATATTAATATTTAGTTTTTAAGTTTAGAATATTTTTATTCGAGTCAGTTAATTTTTCTAAGAATATTTAGTAATTTTCGGAATTTATTTTAGAGTCAGTTTATTTTACCCGAGGGTAAAATAGTCTTTTCATGTATTAGGATTGGCCTATAAATAGGCCCCTATTCCATTGGGGATGGTTGACTGTTTTTTATTGTTTCCAAGATCAATCTACAGTCCAATATTTTCTCCAGCCACCGCCGCAATCTTTCTCTGCGCCACCATAGATTTCTCCTGTTCATGTGATTTTTGTTTTTGATTGGATGAGCATCGGCTGGAGACGTCTTTTAGGTGTGGCAATCGGAGCATCTGGCTTCACATCAACGGCGGCGTGCCGTGTAGAGTTGCTGCCAAGAAATGGCTTGAGGGACCCACAACAGTGAGGTATTCCACGGCAGATGCTCCACGGTGACTCGGTGCTTCTGCTGGTTTTCGGTTTTCAACGCAGCGTGGGCCCCGCCGCCTGGCTCCCGCACTGCAGTGCTTCACGAGGACGCCAGTTTTTGTGCGACGCTTCCAGCGAAGAGAAGAAGCGACGAACAGCCGCCGGTGCAGTTTTTCCCTACGGCGGACCCATGAAGCAAGTTAGTTTTTTTAATCCCCTATCTTTTGTAGATCAGTGTTAGAGATAATCATCTATTAATTAATTAGTTGAAAATTTATTTAGAAACTTCGTGAATATTTTAATCTGTCAAATATTTTTAGTACTCGACTATTTTTATTAAAATATTATTTAATTCGCTCGTATAAAAAGAAAAATTTATTATTAGTCGCAGTACTATTTTATTTTAGATTTACATGAAATATTTTAGGTTTATTTCTGAATTAATTTTCGGATGATCCATGTTTTTATTTAGTTGATTAGTATTTTATTTTTAGACCGCAACCTAATATTTTATTAATTTGTTTAGGTATCTTGCTTACGTCATTAAATTTTTCTAGTACCAATTTATTTAGTACAACATTTATATTTAGTTTATCTTTAATATCATTTTAATTAAGACATTGATCATTTTTAGGGTAGACAACTTTAGTTCCTGTAATTTGCCTTGATAATATTGTTTGTCTGGTTAAGTTTGTTTGGGTGTTGGGATTAGGATATAGTTTAGCAAGAAATTTTTAGGCGCCCATTCACCCCCCCTCTGGTCGCTACTTTCGGTCCTACAAGTGGTATCAGAGCGAGGTTAGGTTTTTCTAATATCTTAACCGATTCTAAAACCTAGGTAGTGACCATGACGTCTTCTGGTAAAATCCCATCCCTAGAAGTTTTTGGCTACACTTATTGGAAGACTCGCATGCGAGCATACCTTATGAGCCAGAGCTCGGACATATGGGAGATATGTGTTCATCCTAGTTTCACCATAACGATTATTGCTGCGGATACTGCTGCTGATGTAATTACCCAGCATCAAAATAAAGTAAGGCGGTGAACATTTTATTTTCTGGTATAGGTCCTAGTGAGTTTGAGCGTGTTAGCCATCTCACCACTGCTCGTGAGATTTGGGCTACCCTCTAGGCACATCATGAGGGGACAGCTCAGGTCAAGGCTAGACTATATCAGACCTACCGGCGTGAGTATGAAAATTTCTCACAAAAGCCGGGTGAGACTGTTGAGGCTTTGTTTGGTCGTTTTCAATCAATCATTAACAAGCTTCGTGTTACAAGGCCGAGGGTGATCAGCTGGTCTCAGATCATGAACAGGCGCTTAAGGTACTCCATACCTTGGACCCTAAGATCTGGGAGATCAAGGTCTCTTCTATTGTTGAGAGCACATCATATGATACCTTGACCATCGCAGAGCTTTTTAGTAAGCTCAAGGCCACAGAGGTCGATATCCAGTTGAGATCAAATCTCAGTGGTTCTGGATCAAAGACTCTGGCGCTTGCGACACCATCTGCTGATCCTAATGCCATGAGTTGTACTGCGTTTTCCTTGATGTCTATTTCCGAGGAACAACTTGATACTCTAGGAGATGATGATCTGTGCTTGTTTAACAACCGGGTGCGGCGTGTCTATGATAAGCGAATGATTAAGAAACACGGCACAAAATCCGGATGCTTTGAGTGTGGTGATCCAGGTCATTTTATCGTTGACTGTCCCAAGCAGAAAAATTACAAGAAGGGAACCGGCGGCAACTCCTACAACTCCGGCAAGCACGATAACTCCACAAAGGGAAAGCCCAAGACAAGATTCTTTCGAAAGGCTCTAAAAGATTACAGGCGTGAGAACAAGAAGCGAGATGAGACCTTCTTCGCCGAGATGGAGAAAAGATACTCCAAGAGATCCTCATCTTCCTCATCGTCCTCGAGTTCAGGTGATGAAGATATCATGATCAGGAAGGGGAAGGACAGGGACAATACGGCGGGCCTCTGTTTCATGGGCTTCGGGGACAAGCCGAAGAGTCACTCACGTCATAGCCGAAGACCCCATAAGAGCTTCTGCTCAATGGCTCTTGGGGAGAAGAAAGAGAAGGACTCCTCCGACGACTCCGACGACGACGACGATGAGAATGCATCCTCCTATGAACAAGAAGTTGTCAATTTACTAGAACAGAACAGTCAGGAGTTGAAGTATAGGGAGAAACTGCTTAGAGGGGCAAAGAAGAGGATAGATGAGCTTGAGAGTGAGCTTGCCACGACAAATGGCAAGATTGAGAGTTTGTCTTCTTCCCCTTGCTTGGGTGATAGTGGTGAGTGCCCTAACTGTGAGGTGCTATTGTATGACCTGACGACTCTTAAGTCCAGGTACACAGAGAGAGTAGATGAGAGAGACGCATTGGCCACTGAGCTTGAAAGCGCTCAACAGGAGCTAAAAGATGCTCATGCCACTGTTGTCGCACCTTGTGTAGACTGCCCATCTCATTTAGCTAGTATAGCTGAGCTGAGATCCAAGAGTGATGAGCAGTTGAGCGAGTTAGCTGGAGTGAGAGGTGAGTTGGAGCAGACTAAGCTAGAGCTTGAGACCTTGTCAGTTCCATCCACTGTTTGTGAGAACTGCTTATCCATTAGAATGGAGTTGATCAAGCTAAAAGCTGAGAAGTCTGTGGAAGTTGATAAAGAGTGTGAGATCTGCTTGTCTCAGGTGGAGGTGTTAGCTTCCTTGAGAGAGGAGGTAGCTGATGTTCAGAATGAGAACTTTTACCTCCGTTCAATCCTGAGTTGGATTAGTGCTAGAGAGCCACAGCTCGGCATGATGATCCAGCAGTTCAAGAGACAGGATGGTTTTGGGGTAGGTTACACCTATACCAAGGCTGATTTTGAGAGTGTTATTAGCCGAGCAGTGGAGTGGAGTAAGATGACTCCCGAACAGAGATATCCCAAGACTCACTCTACTGAGTCCTTTAAGGATAGTCAGCCCAAGGATGGAGTGATCCAAGAACAACCGAAAGCTCCACCTAAGAAGCAGATCTGGGTCCCAAAGCCTAAAACTCTCCACACTTCTCTTGATTCTTTACCTGGACCCTCTCACACTAAAGATGCCTCACCCAACACCACCAAGCCTAAGAACCCTAAGCCAAAACCACATTCCAAGAAGCCTACCTATCACTGTGAGTATTGTCAGAGAGACGGGCATCTTAAGGAGTTTTGCTTCAAGAGGAAGCGAGTTGAGCGAGCAGAGAGAGCTCGAGGTGGGCAGGAGCAGTTCTACTAGCAGGGTGGTAGACAGAGAGTTCTTCGACGTAGAGAGAGGCTAGAGGCCAGGCCACATCGTGTAGGTGGTGGTAGAGGAGACGGTTTTCATGACCGTGCTCCAGAGGGTGGTTTTCGTTCCGGCAGAGTTCCAGATCATTATGGATACGGTGCTGGACCTCGTGACCGTGATTTTAGGAATAACAGAGGACCACGCTTTGATCTGCGTTTTGGTCCAGATTCATATGATTCCTTCTGCTTTCCTACTTTTGAGCAGATGACTCGATACTGGTTTAACACCTTTGCCAAACCTGGTGTTGGACCATTTGTTCCTACTCATGATTATTGATCGTGTTTTGGGAGTTGTGTATCCTTTTTAGGATATTTTGAGTCACTTTTTCATTGGTATCAGTTTTTTCTTTCTTCTTTATTTTTATTGAGTTTTTTTGTGTGTGTTCTTGCATAATCATTAGTCACATTTTGAGCTTGCTTCTGCTATATGATTAAACTGCTTTACTTTCTCTAGCTAGTATATGCTTTTGATTATTTGTCGATGATCATGTTCTGGTTCAAGTTCACATGATATATCTGATATTTGTCATATGCATGGTTTTTATGTTTTAAAATTGAAAAATGATCACCATTGCTTCTGGTAACTAGCATGTGTAGGCTAAATGCTTTCGCTATCTTTTACATGCCTTGTAGCTAGATCCTTACTTAGATGCAGATATGCAACTTGGACATTTATATGCTTTAAATATGCAAAATGTGCTATAAAAATGATAAAAATTCAGAAAAATGAAAAATTTATGCATTTTTATGATTATCAGAAAAGATCTAGGTGGGTTTGCTTTGTCGCATTACATTGTTTTGGACTGCTTACCATAGCACTTTGGTATGAACTAGGACGGTGTAATGTATGCCAAGACCAATGTCTTAAGCTTCTGATGGTCCAGTTCTGGCCTAGGCTTGACTTGGTCGGTTAGCATAAGGTTTGACATGCAAATAACCCTTGGCAGAAATGAAAAATATAAAAAGTCTGAAAAATTTAAAAAGATGACAAGTTTGCTGAAGCACTTTGTTTTGGACAATGCTTATCTTGGTAGATATCAGTTAGCTTTTGCATATCATGCTTTACTTTGCTTGTTAACTAGAAAATGTGGTGATGCTTTTGTTTTGCAAAAATCGAAAAATGCGTGCTAATGACTTTCTTAAGATATCATCTATTGCACTGATCATGTCATGTATCTTAGACATTATATCTTTTGCTATACCTGTTAGACGTTGTAATAGCAGTCAATCATATCTAAGAAGCATGCTTTTCACACTCCACCTGCACCCCATCTGCATTCATGGCATATTTTGAGGGGGAGCTGCATTTCAGGGGGAGTTTGTGTTTATGTCTCTTTAAAGTGCATTTAGTCTCACTTGATGAGTCCAATTGTCAACAAGGGGGAGAAATTTTTGATTTATTTTAGGGGGAGTTTTCCTGTTGATAATTCTGAGATTTGCACTTGTTTTTGAGGCTTTATTTTTTGGTTAACCATAATGACCATTTTTCGTGCTTCTGTTTGGCTTTTGGTCATTAGGGTTAAACTGTTATTTTCCTTCTTCTATTTTCTTTTGTTTTTGTTTTCTTGTTTCCACATGTTTTGCAGGTTCTGGAGATGAGCTGAAAATGGTGTTGACAATGCACTCATCAAGGGGGAGATTGAGAAACCATGTTGAAGAATATGGTTTTGATATTCCAGATGTGATGAGTGATTGTCAACGGAAGTCAAAAGAAGAGAGAGATGAAGACCTGCCGAGTCTAAGGCGCATGTGACTCAGGTACACGGGCAGTGAGCGACGGCCGGGCAGAGGAGCCGCGGAGTCGGGCTGGCCCAATCCGGGTACATGGCTAGGAGCGGCAGATGATCCAATGGTCTGTTGACTGGGTTTGACTTAGGTACACGGGCGGCGAGCGATTGCCGGGCTGAGGGAGCTGCGGGGTCGGGTCGGCCCAATCCGGGTACCCGGTGCGAAGACGGTGGACGCTTTGTCAGTTTCGGCGTAAAACTGACAATCTATCATTAATTCGTTTTTAGGATATTAATATTTAGTTTTTAAGTTTAGAATATTTTTATTCGAGTCAGTTAATTTTTCTAAGAATATTTTAGTAATTTTCGGAATTTATTTTAGAGTCAGTTTATTTTACCCGAGGGTAAAATAGTCTTTTCATGTATTAGGATTGGCCTATAAATAGGCCCCTATTCCATTGGGGATGGTTGACTGTTTTTTATTGTTTCCAAGATCAATCTACAGTCCAATATTTTCTCCAGCCACCGCCGCAATCTTTCTCTGCGCCACCATAGATTTCTCCTATTCATGTGATTTTTGTTTTTGATTGGATGAGCATCGGCTGGAGACGTCTTTTAGGTGTGGCAATCGGAGCATCTGGCTTCACATCAACGGCGGCGTGCCGTGTAGAGTTGCTGCCAAGAAATGGCTTGAGGGACCCACAACAGTGAGGTATTCCATGGCAGATGCTCCACGGTGACTCGGTGCTTCTGCTGGTTTTCGGTTTTCAACGCAGCGTGGGCCCCGCCGCCTGGCTCCCGCACTGCAGTGCTTCACGAGGACGCAAGTTTTTGTGCGACGCTTCCAGCGAAGAGAAGAAGCGACGAACAGCCGCCGGTGCAGTTTTTCCCTACGGCGGACCCATGAAGCAAGTTAGTTTTTTTAATCCCCTATCTTTTTGTAGATCAGTGTTAGAGATAATCATCTATTAATTAATTAGTTGAAAATTTATTTAGAAACTTCGTGAATATTTTAATCTGTCAAAATATTTTTAGTACTCGACTATTTTTATTAAAATATTATTTAATTCACTCGTATAAAAAGAAAAATTTATTATTAGTCGCAGTACTATTTTATTTTAGATTTACATGAAATATTTTAGGTTTATTTCTGAATTAATTTTCGGATGATCCATGTTTTTAGTTAGTTGATTAGTATTTTATTTTTAGACCGCAACCTAATATTTTATTAATTTGTTTAGGTATCTTGCTTACGTCATTAAATTTTTCTAGTACCAATTTATTTAGTACAACATTTATATTTAGTTTATCTTTAATATCATTTTAATTAAGACATTGATCATTTTTAGGGTAGACAACTTTAGTTCCTGTAATTTGCCTTGATAATATTGTTTGTCTGGTTAAGTTTGTTTGGGTGTTGGGATTAGGATATAGTTTAGCAAGAAATTTTTAGGCGCCCATTCACCCCCCCTCTGGTCGCTACTTTCGGTCCTACACACGAGAGGATTTTAGATAGGTTGAAGCCTACCTAAGGATAATAGCCCTACTCTTGTGTTTATGATTGCTCTATGTGTGTGTGAGTCTTCTTGTTGCTTGTCGTGTCCCTGTTCTAGGGACTACCCTTGGTCCTTTATATGAGAAGGACAAAGGGGGGTTACAGGAGTTTAACCGTCGTGATTATTGCTGGGAAAATAGCCGCATAACAGCCTTTTATAGGCGGGAATAATTACAGTGATTAAGATAGTCTTGATGAGGTAACCATCGGCTTGATGATTTAGAGCTGACCGTTGGAGTCCTGACACTCGGGTGAATCTTTCCCCGAGTCCCTAATCGGGCGGGAGGGTGGTCCTTCATGGGCTGGACTTCATGGCAGTTGGAGACCCCACAGTCAGAACGAAACCACTCGGCAGGGTTCCCAAGGTTATATCCCTGATAAAGTCTGACCACAAAACGACTAATCCCAGAGTATTTTCATCTCTAACTAATTTGTAATCACTTGTACTCGTACCTAAATCAATTTAGAGTAGAAATTAAGCCCGAGAACGACAAGACCACCCCTATAAATATAGGGGCAATGCCGATTCAAGGGGACATCAAAAATCCAATTCAATCTAATCTACTACCCCATAGAATTGTTCTTTTATTAATCTACTATCTTTTGCCCTAGGTTTAGCCATAACACATCCATCTTTGTAGGTTTGCACTGAAAACCTTCCATCCATCATGTCATAATCACAACAATCCTTGTCGATTCGCTCGTGAATCATCCGTTTAACTCCCGTAATGGGTTTTTATCGGTTTTTATCGGTAATTTGGTCTCTAGGCCGAATTGGTACTGATACTAAGTGTTTTGTAGAGGCAAGAGCGTCTACCTTCTTCACCAAGAAGCCCTGCATTGAGACATCACCGACAAAACGGTCGCCGGAGGCCCGGGGTCAACTCTACCCTAGCGGTCGGTCTGACCTTCGGCGTATTGCCGGTCTGACCGGTCCATGCCGGCACATGGCCAATCTGACCTCCAGTGCGTAGTCGACCCGGCTATGACCCCCTTCGCCCGAATGGTCTGACTGCCAGTCTATACCCGGTCTAACTGACATGTTTTGGTCGGTTTGACCACCCTCTTTCACTCTTAGCCAATTGGAGCGCTCCCTCATGGTGTGATTTGATTGTCTGGTAACTCCACCCTAAATTCCCTCATCACGGTCGAGGGTCGTTGGAACGTGGTGTCGGCATTGTGTGATGTTTGAAAGTCTACTTCAAGCGTCTGCACGCTTTTGGATCATCGGATCGATGTTAGTGACGTTTGGCGCTTTGCCGGACAATTTTAGCATCAACAGACGTGACAACTAAGGCCTAAGCATTGGATAACTCCTATTGAGCACTTTCAACCTCAATAGCCAAAGTGTCTCTCTCATCCACCTTCTCTGTATACCTTGACTTCAGAGAAGTCAGGTCACCTAGAAACACCTCACAAGTGGGGCTCTCACTGCTCTCACCCAAGCAAGGATAAGAGGATAGACTCTCAATTTTACTATTGGCAATAGCAAGCTCACTAGTAAGCTAATCTAACCTCTTATTGGCCTTTCTAACCAGCTTCTCCCTATACTTCAACTCATGACTGTTCTCCTCAAGCAATTCACAAACTTCAAGCTCATAAGGAGTTACCTTCTCATCATCGTCGTTAGAGTTGTTGGAGCAGCTCTTGTCATTTTTGTCCTCAAGAGCCATTGCGTAGAAGCTCTTGCAGGATCTTCGATTGTGGTGGGAGCGAGTCTTCGCCTTGTCCTCAAAGGCCATGAAGCAGAGGCCAACAGGATCATCCTTGTCCTTCTTCTTACCTTTATTGACCACGATCTACTCATCGCTTGAGCTCGGTGAAGAGGAAGAAGAGTATGATCGTATGGAAAAATTTTCTTCCATCTCACCGAAGAAGTCCTTGTCTCGCCTTCGGTTCTCACACTGGTAGTCCTTCAGGGCCTTTCAGAAGAACTGTCTTAGGCTTACCCTTGGTGAAGGTGTTCTGGTTGGAGTTGTTGTGCTTATTGGAGTCGTAGGAGCCACCACCGGTGCCCTTCTTGTAATCATTCCTCTTGGGATAGTTGGCGATGAAGTGACCTAGATCACCATGCTCAAAGCAGCCAGGTTTTATGCCATGTCGTTTGATCATTCTCCTATCATAAATAGGGTGAACCTGAGTATTTAACAAGCATAGGCCATCATCTCCTAACAGATCAAGCTGATCCTTAATGATAACATCAAGGAGAACAAAGCACAACTCAAAGATGTAGCATCAACAGTAGGAGTCGTAATGGCCAGGCTCTTGGAGCCAGATCCAGTGAAATTTGGTCTCAACTAGACATCAATCTCTAAGGCCTTGAGCTTACTAAAAAGCTCTACGACTTTCAAGATATCATAAGAAGCACTCTCAATATTGATGATACTTGATCTCCAAGACCTTAGGATCTATGGTATGAAGAACCATTAGAGCCTGTTCGTGATCTGAGACCAGCCTATCATTAGCAGCTTTATTTGCCCGAAGCTTGTTAAAGATCGATTGAGAACGAACAAACAAAGACTTGATAGTCTCACCCGGCTTCTTTGAGAAATTTTCATATTCTCGACAGTAGGTCTGGTAGGGCCTAGCCTTGACCTGAGTTGTCCCCTCATGGTGTGCCTAGAGGGTAGCACAAATCTCTCGAGTAGTGTCGAGGTGGCTAACACACTCAAACTCATTGGGACTTAAACTAGAAAACAATATATTCACTGCTTTGTTGTTTGTTGTCATGCTTAGAGATCCTTTTAGGAGTATTTTGCTTAGTAGACGATAGTATAGTGTGAGAAGTATGAACACACATGTCCTAGATATCTGAGCTTTGGCTCAATAGATAGGCTCGCATGCGAGTCTTCCAATAATTATAGCCAAAAGTCTTAAGCGATGGGACCTTCCTTGACGAACCCATAGTCGCTAACTTGGGTTAGAACCGGTTAAGGTATGGAAAAACCCTAACCAGACTCTGATACAATTTGTAGGACCGAGAGTAGCAACTGGAGAGGGGTGAATGGGTGCCTCAAAAAATATTTCGAATAGATTGCCTTCCCTTAACACCAACGCTCCTCCAAAAACAACTTAGGAAAAGCAAACGAATTTTCATAGTGAAATCCTAAATAAACCTAGTGCTATCGCTATCCTATTAGATATGATGTGATGCAACACTAAGAAATCACAAGCATTAAAAATAATCTAGCCTCCAAAAAGCAACCAGTGTCCTAGTTGAAAAGACACCAACACATTAATCAGAGGCAAATTAAGACTAATCAATGGTTCATTGGTATTTCATCAAGAACATGATACCCATTCATATCTCACAGACATTTCATCACACATGTAATGCACAAGATCTTGTAGACAATCAATCAAACATTTAGTATGCAGAAATTTCCTCACATATCAAACTAGCGTATCAACAAACATTCGAAGTGCATAATGAACTAGAAGCATACTTTTCTTACCCGTGAATCAAAAAGTTACTTGACGAAGAACTCATGGTGGCGAGTGCTCACAATTTTGTTGGCGAGGAAAAACCATAGACGTAGACGTGCGACTGTTGGTCGTCTTGAGCGATAGGTCCTAAGAGCATCTCCATTGTAATTGCTATTTTTGACTTGTTACTCATAGCAATAGCAAGTCTCTTTATTCCAATTGGCTTATTGTTTTGCTATTCACTCCAATGTACTTGCTAAATATGAATTGCTATTCAAATGAAGCTATATTTAATCAATTTATATATATGCAAAAAAAGTGAAAACAATTAAACAATCTCAATATTCAATGGAATAGCAGGTTTGATTGGCTTGTTAGAGCATCTCCATTATACTTATTATTTTTCACTTGCTATTCATAGCAATAGCAAATATTCTTATTCAAATTGACTTGCTATTTTGCTATTTACTCCAATATACTTGCTAAATATGATTCTCTATTTAAATGTAATTATATTTTATCAATTTATATACATGTAAAGAAAATAAAAATAATTAAACAAGTTCAACATTCAATGGAATAGTAAGTTTGGTTGGCTTGCTAGATGTAGCAAGTGTGGAGAGAGGAATAGCAAGCACCCTAAAATAACAAGTCAAGTAACAAGTACAATGGATTGACTTTTTAATCATACTTGCTATTTTAGATGATAACAAGTGTGATAGAAAATACAATGAAAATGCTCTAAGGCCACATACGTGGGCGGAGAGACCCTATGGAAAAAACCAGGCGGCTAGACGCATAGACTGGAGGTAAAAACCATAGAGGTGGTGCTGGCCCCTTGACACGCTTTGTGCATAGACGCTGCGGGCGTGATTCGCTTCAAGCGAAGACCAGCCGATCGCAGTGTACTCAGGAGAAGACCAGTCAGGCCAATGCAAACTAGGAGCACTAGTTTTTCGCGCAAAATGAGCGGAGAAAATCGGCTGGAACTCCCAGGCGGAGAGAAAACCGAATGGCAGACCCCTAGTGCCCTTAGTCCGTCAGTGTGAGAAACTAGTGTTGTGAATTGAAGAACTCAATTGTTTTGAAGTATAGTAGTATATATAGAGTATGTAGGGGTGTGACCAGCAGATGCGCTGTTTGGCCAACGGGTGCGACAGCAGCGAGGAGGCGCGTCGCTTGGCCAGCCATCGCAACACAATGCGAACAGCCGCGTTTCTTTGGCAAGAGGAGATTAATTCTGACACTCCCCCTTAATCGAGTCCATCATAAAGATTAATGTATGTATTATTCCTCCAAAAACCCTATGGGAAAAATATGAGGAATAATATGTAGAATTATTGCCCAATCATATACTCTGAAGAGTTTAAAGGGCAATTATATGTCTTTGATATTTCTCTAAAAACCCCAATGAGGAAAACTAGAAATATGACATATATTTGTGTTTAATATTTTTTCATTTAAAACTTTATATGAGAAACCTTGAAGAGGAAAAACTCATAAAAAGAAAAGAGAACAATATGATGCTTTAATAAGGCACAGTGTGAGAGAATTCTCGCCCTAAATCTTATGTGAATATTCCTCCAAAAACCACGTGGGAAAATAGGAAGAAATATGATATGATATGTTGTTAAAACTCCTTTTAAAACCATGTAGGAAAAATAAGGAGAAAATGATACAACATATGATTTATACTTATAGTAAAAACTTTATATGGAAAAGTTTATATACCTTTTGTATATTCCTTATAAAAACCTTTTAAGGAAAAAATAGGAATATGGTATATAAGATCTTGTGTAGATATTACCTCATTAAAAACTTTTATGAGAAAGTATATAAAACTCATAAAAGAAAAGAGTATAATACAATATATGTACAGTTTAAACCTTTAAGGAGATTCTCCCCCTAAGGCTTGCAAAATATGAAACTGTCTACATCTGTGCTATGCAAGCACTATTATCTTGAAAGATAATAATAGATGATTCAATGGAATCAATAACACAAGACTTGTATGTGATTTATCATTCTACGATGTCATACATGTTTGCATTATGCTTCATATAATGAAATTATTTCAGAATGATTAGTGGATGTAGCCTCTAAAGTTTACTATGTAAACTTCTATGGGATGGTTGTTCCATCATATAAGAATATAAAACCTTATTTGATATCTGACTTATGTGGATCTAATAAGTAGTCAGTATCTATATATCTAATTATGTTTAGATCTTGATTTCTTTATTATTGAAAGAAAATATAAAGATCTTTGGTGCTTTGGAGATATTTTTAACTCCAGTCCAATGATATTTAGTTGGATTAACACTATGTCTAGCTAGTAATTTCTTTGCAAATTCTATATGAGGCCTAGTGTAATTTGCAAATTACAAGAGTGTTCCAACAATGTTGAGATATGGAACCTCCAATCCTTGTATCTCTTCATAAGGTCTCAATTGATCTTTCTCTAAATGTAGAGATCGAATGACCATATGTATTTTCTAGATATATATGGTTTAGTGTATTAAAATACTCGAGTAAAGGTGTTTAAGTTGTAGACCTAAACAAAATCTGGTTTTGACCAAATCCTTTGTCTCGATTTCCGTCATTTGAATGATTGCGTGCTTCGTCGATATCATTAGTGTCGTTGATGATGTCAACATACACAGATATAATGCAATATCCTAGTGAGGATTTCTTGATGAATATATATATGCAATCATCGTTATTTGAGTAGTCATTTTATAATGAACTCATTGAGTCGGTTGTACTAAATTTTATCCGACTATTTCAAGTCATGTAATGACTTATTGAGTTTTACAAAACATATGCTGCATTAGAATTTGGATTCAGAATTTTAGATTCCAATGAGAACCTTTATGTCTGAATCAAGTGACTCATAGGGATTAGTCACTACGTCCATCAACTATTTAGATAGACGATTGTACTACCAAAGATATAATTTATCAGAAAATGATTTCACTTCTTTTTGGAGAGAATGCTTGATTGAAAATCAATTCGGGTCTCTGCGTGAACCCTTGTGCTACGAGCCTCGCCTTATGTCTCACCACATTATGGTTTTCATACCGTTTTATAGATGAAAATATATTTGAAAACCCACGGGGAAGGTTTTGGAGGTGTATGTATTACTGATGATAATACTTTTCATTTGTGAGGGAGGGAAACTCTGCTTGAATTACCTCTTTTATGTGTTCCAGTCTGAGCACATTTTTGCACTTGACCATGGATTTTGGATCTGGACCATTTAGAGGTTTTTAGTAATTGATGCAGAGAATTATGTGTCGACAATCGTAGTCTTTTAATTATATGTTTCTCCAGACTCGAGATAGTTGATGAAATCTCTTACACCTTAGTTAGTTGACGTTTTTGTATTTCCCAATATGAGGACGTCATGGTGTTCCGATGTTCCAGTATCAGATATTGAGTGCATTGTTGATACGGAAAGTGGATGTGGTTAATCCATAGGGTATTTCTCAATGCTAGGCTGAGTTACATTTACTAGTTTAGAAGTTTATCCTTCTATTTTCTCATACATCTACGAGAATTATTACCCTTAGAATTTGTCTCAATATATAGTTGGACCTTTGATTCAATGGGTTCATTTATGCTTTGCAAGAAGCTTCACACTTGTAGGGAGCCATACTTCTCCCTTTATCAGTTTGATTAGAGAGTTGAATAGTTTTATTTGGTACCTCTATTCTTTTGGTATATTCCTAACAAGGTGATAGGATTTTGTGACATTTCTGTCATTAGTAAATGTATTTGGTAGGTTATTTGCAATATGTTGCAAATTGATGATTTTCTGAATTTGAATTTCAGATTTATGAGTACGTGGATTTGAGGTGTCAATGTAATAATGTCTTTGAACATTATAATTGATTTCCTAGCATTTTTATTGGTACTTGAATTCTCCCCCTAATGCCTGGAAAGGTACGTCATTAAATGTAGGCATACTGGGTAATAAATAGATCCTCTTGAGAGAGGTTTGAGAGACATTGTGATTGACGGATATTGGTATCTCAATATAGATCCCAAATTCCCGTGTATACCCATTAATGTATGCTATGGTGGTGAGAATGGTGCATTTGTAGTGCAACCAAAACTTACGTGGATGGGAAATAGTTAGTGAATTTCCACGTATTATTTGTAGAGGGAAGTTCGATATTCAATTAGTTGTAACTGAATCATTTATGCACCGTGTAAAACTATATGATCCAACATTGAGTTGGTAAATTGCATTTCTATAATGGTGGTCTAATAATATGCTTAATCCTCTTTATTAAATATTCTACTTAGCCATTTTGAGTGTGAACATATAGGACAAAATTATTTGAATTCCTAGGGCCTTACAATAATGATTGAAGGCACGCAAGGAAGATTTTGTAATGTTGTCCATTCGAATTGATTGAATTTGATGTTCTGAGTAATGAGTTCACAACCAATAAATTTGGTATAATTTTGGTAAATACAAGTTTTATGTGTATAATAGACACATATAAGATCATATAATAGATGAATCTATTAAAACCATAAAATATCAGAATAAACTGATAAATGGTTGTATAATACCATGTATGTCTTCTTGAATGTGTTCAAGAAATTTAAATAGTTTTAGATGAACTTTTAATTTGATGGCTTTATAATTATTTTCCCTATGACACATGTGGTGCACATAAAATTTAATAATTGAGGAAATGCAATATTATTTAAATTATGACCAATAGAATTGCTAGTAATTTTCCGTATCATCCAATGTTAGGATGATCGAGGCGAAAAAGTCTAATCTAGAATGCTTTGACATTCTAAAAAAAATTATTTGGTATGCAACATGTGGTACGAGTTTGATGAATATGTAGTATAATTATGTAGAAGAGTTGATACTTATTGAACTATCAGTTTATTATATATGTTCTTTTAGATAAAGAGAAGTGTCTCTCTTTTTTTGTATAGGTTTCAATATGGAAACCATTTTAACAGATATTTTTATGACTTAGTGAAGTACGAGTTGAATCTAGATAAATTGTTATCCAAAATTATAACTTGAGTACTCGTAGATAGAATAATTTATGGCATTTATTTGAGCCAACAATTATTACATCGCGTCATGAGATTTTTAAATATTTCCTTGGCTTTTGATGAGACCTTAGGAACAATTTGTTTCACTAAGTATATAGTTTGTGGTACCATTGTCCACAAAATGCATCTCTTCCTTCATTTTACTAATTCCCGTAGAGTCTATATATAAGAATTTTTGTTTGAAAATTCTAGCAAATATATAGAATCTTTGCATATCTATTATGTAACGATGATGTTTATTTGAACCAATTTATGATAATTTATTGTCTTTAATACTAATTATCCCTTATAAATAGATAGATAGTGAAGTATCTAAATAAATATTTGTATGGATCCTTATTAAATTCTCCGTATAGATCATTGGTGGTGTGTTCCACGATCATGTTATTATGATGAGAGATTCTCTCCCTGATGTATAGTTTAAGTGGTATTTATATCTTCCTTGTGAGAGTTTGAACCCCTTACATCATGTATATCGGAGATGAAGTGTGCTTCATATTTTCTCTCCTTAGTAGTGTGTCCATGTTCCACGGATAAGATACAAATTCACCAATTATTTAGGGTCTTATATTTCTTAGAAATATGATTATGACTACAATGTTGTCATATTCGGACTAAGAAATTATCTTCATTTGAAGTATCCACATAGCTTGTGGTATCTCTTTTACGCTTGTATTTTCTTAACTCTAATACTGAGGTTTCGAGTCACAAAACAAAGTTTTAAGCAAATTTTATGAACATGGTGGAACTCATCTAAAATTTGAAAGATGGTTATAACCATAGATAGTCATATAGAAGACTATTGATCTATGTGTTCATAGTATTGTTTAAGGGCAAGCCATATTTTGTATGGATACTGACGCCTATTCAGACTTGAGGTATAGGTGATTATATATGGTTCCTTATAATGTATAAGGCTACAAGTATGTATGTATCTAGAATAAGCTCATTGTCTGGATTAAATTCAGTGAGAGTGTTTTAAAAAAAAATCCGTGAGTTGATAGACTCATTGTTCTCGGTCCCCCTATATAGGGTATATAGGGGGGTATTTATAGGCAAAAATGTATAGGGAAAAGACCTAACTACCCTCATATTACAACCGACATAGTGGAAACTATTCGGCACCGGGAGCAAGGTTATAAAAGGTAAAGAATTACAAGGTAGATGGATAAGCCAAACATCTTATCAATCTTGTCGCTCAGCTTCGGAGCCTTTAACTGTCGTTCGGAGGGTTCATCAGGGCTTCGCATAGATGCACCCTTCGGCCTGACGCTTCTGCCTCCGAACAAACGCCCACCAGCTTCGGAGCTCTTTGGAGCCTTCGAATCATTAATCTCTAAGTCCTGAAAATGAAGTAATTTCCCCCAATAGTAGCCCCTCGAATATGCCTCTCTGTAGTTAACCTGTTTAGAAAGAAGGCAGTATACGGAAGGAATATTTCACATTCTGAGACTTAGAGGGAATTCAGACGTATTACGGTTTTGCAGAGGACTTTTAGATCTACATCGTTCGGACCCCTCCTCTGGGATCTTTACGCGATGGGAACGCGTTGTAGGAAGGAGAACCGCTTCAGAGAGCAAACGTCGTGAAGAACCGTCTGATTATAGCCGTTACGGCGTAAGTAACCGTTACACTGTAAAAGGTAACGGTCGGTTTTTACAGCGGTTGCTCGCCGTTCCAGGTACTGGACCCACTAGTCAGTGACAGAAGCCGAACCTGTAGAGTGAACGCAATCAAAGAGTAGTGATCGACAAATGATTATAAAAGGAAGGACAGGGATTACCCGAGATTTTTTACCGCTTCCAGCACTCGCGACTCACTTTCCCCAATCTTTCAATCTCTTGAGCATCTGAGCGGATGGCAAGAACTAGCCACACCACTCCAGCAGCAGCAAGCACTCTTGCGCAGAGGCAGGCGTGGGCCGCTTCGGGAGCAACGACAATGGCAGGGGCTTCGGGTGGCGCCTGGCCCAAAAATCCTCGGGGGCTCCGTCCGCCTTCCAAGAAGAAGATCCCCCAAAGCTTCCTTATTGGCCAATCTGTGAGTACTGCCGAATCCATTGAAGAAAAGGTGGAGGGGAAGTTGGGCGCTGGATTGAGGACTCGGGTCCCTAGATCGGAATCAACTCCAAGGCCATGGAGCGGAGAGGTGGTAGTCTTCAAAGCATTCTTCGAAGCAGGCTTGGGGCTTCTGGCCATAGACTTCTTGACAGAGGTACTGGACTTGTTCCACATTACACTGCCTCAATTGTCTCCCAATGTCGTAGCCCGCCTGGCTGTCTTTGAATGGGCACTCCGGGCTGAAGGGTGCGAAGGGCGCTCCGAGGTCTTCGCCGCGACCCACGAAGCCATCTGCCAGCCAAAGCCACAGGACGGCCCAGGGGACTCTAAGGTGACAATAGCCTTCGACAGCGTCAACTTCCAGCTGCGAAGGGAGCACGCTCTTCACTTCCCTGCGAAGGCCATCAACGACAGATGGTACACCAATTGGATTCTTCGGTGGTTTTACGCCGAAGTCGGAGAGGACTCCCCCCTCGCAGGTCCTCTCCAGGAGATTTGGTTTCGGAAGGAGGCGGATATCTCCCTGAACCCTAGCCTGCTCTCCACGAGGCTAGGGTTGTTGACTTCGGTGGCTCGCCGCATGAGCATGCGCGACCTGGCCGAAGAGTTTATCGCCCTTCGGATCCCTCCTCTCGGAGCTAATTGGCTGATCGTGTTCCAAGAGGCCTCAGAGGGAGATCTTCGAACCCTGGGTAAGGCTTCGTTTCCTGCAACATTGTAGTAGATGAAGGAAATAATTATACTTATGATACCATACTCTTTTCTTTCAGCGGCTCCTTTGGCGCTGGCTCCGGAGGACATAGCTCGAGCCACCGAACGAGTGCTCGGAGCCCCTTCGGTGGCTGAAAAACAAAAAATGCTGGAGCTAGTAGGAAGCTGGGAGCGCTCCAACAGAGTGTGGGGAGCTCTCGGGATGGAGCCCCCTCCTCTTCCTGACTTCACCTCGGCGGGAGCAGCCGCTCGAAAACGGAAGGTCGCTGCTGAGCCACCCAAGAAAGCCAGCAAGCAGCCGTCCAAGAAGAAGAAAACAGTGAAGCCCCCTCGGCAGCTGGCTCCGACTTGGTCAGCTTCGTCACTGGACGCCCGGAGCTCAGCCTCCGAAGAGCTGGAGGACTCCGACGCTCAGACAGTGGCGGCCTTCGAGAGCTACCACCTGGCCAATGATGAAGACCTAGGGGATGTCCCCCCTGGAACTTCTTCTAGGGAGGAAACAGAAGTCCCGCCGGTTCCTCCTGCGCCCGTCGTTGTACACGTGGAGTCGGGCTCCGAGACTCCCAACTCACCCGCACCCGGGGTGGTTACGGCGGAAGTCATGATTCCGGCATGAAATGCGGAGGAGAGTGCTTCAGGAGATGACTTCGCTGACATCCTCCAGGGGTACGAGGTTCTGGAGGATCCGGCGATCCTGCCCCACGAGGCCCCCGAAGGTACTCCTCGAAGCTCCTGCCTTGGCTAACCTGCACTTTTCCTTGTAATACGCTTATTAATTTTGTTGATAAAATCGATACCTCTACGGGTGTTGATGCCCCGGCGGCGCCCGAAGCTCCTTCGCCTTCGGAGGTCGTGGCCCGGGTGGACTCCCTTGCTCCTTCGGATGCTCCATTCTTGGCAGCAGAGAATGTGCCCATCGGAGCGGATCTGGCGATGGAGGTTGTTCCTGCGGTGTCGGCTCCGACAGTGGAGGTTGCCTCTGTTGCCACGCCTCTAGTCGAAGGGGTAGCTGCCGGCGACCGGGGTACTCCTGCTTCGTCCGCCGCACCTGTCTTCGTGCCGGGGAGAGGCAAGAGCTGTGGCGCCCCGATTTAACAAATCGAGACTTTATTGAATTTCATAAGAAAAACAATAATACAAGAGGTTCATCATGCGACAATTGTACATACGACAATGTTCATGGTACGCAGACCATATTTATTACAACATTGTTTTAATAAAAACAGCAAAGTGAAATATTTAGAAAACGGCATGACGAACATCTTCTTCAGGATCTTTCTTCTCGACTGGGTCGCTACTCCAGACCGTCCTCAAAGTAAGCATCCTCTGTGGGGTCCAACGGGTATGAGTACAAAAAGTACTCAACAAGCCACCGCAAATGCAAATAATAATGCCAGGTAATAAACAAGGAAGGATAATGGCTAACATTGCAGAATAATGCAGTTGCAGTTATTGCATTTAGTGTAATCATATTTTAATCATGCGGAAAGTAAACATGAGCATCATCAACATCAACTAACTCGAGGGGTACAGTCAGCCCCACCTCGCTCAACGGTCCTTACATGTCAACCCATCATGCACATGCATATTCAAAATAAACTAACTGGGGGATGTCACACAACCCGCCCTTGACCGTGGGCTCGGCTTTTCGAAAAGGTTTAAGACTCTGATCAGAGATGTACTACTGTACCCACAAGGCACGCACTCATCCCAAACGAGATGACCCATTTCACGGGAACTCATGCCAAAACCTCAATATGAGATGTTCCAAGCGATAACCACCCGCTCTAGGTTTCGCCGGCGCGCCGGGCCGCATCCCGGCTAACGTCGCACCCCCTTTTGCGCCACATTGGTACAAGTCACCCGCAGGTGCAACTTGACCCATCTCCAAATGGTGGCCTCGGTTTGGAACAACCCATACCTTAGTTAGGACTTACCCACTAGACTTGTGGTTAGTACGTAAGTGTATTGCAACGGATCCCTCAGACCGGTCCTTATAGTGCCCCGGGTGCTACCGACCAATGCCCTAGCTTGCACCCGGAACCCACCATGCATACACTCACAACCATGACTCATCACCAACAGAATTTCCAAGGATAAGAAGTAACGGGGATCATATAATAGAACCATTTTGCTACGACTCATTTTTATCCTATAGCGGCCGTGTCAATACATTGGACACTAGCTAATATCATTGATCATATGGTGACAAGGAGGTTAGGCGAGATAGCATGGCTTGGGTTGCACATCAAGGTCGGGGGATCCTAAATAAATATAATGTAAGGGTTCATTTGACTAATGCATATATATAACCTATGTGTTTTAGCGATAGTCAATTCAAACATGGGTTCAATATGTTCAAAAGAATGGTTTGGTGACTTGCCTTGTTCAGCAAAGGGAGAGGGAGGGACTTCGGGGAAGTACTCCGGCTCCTCGGCGATGTCGTAGTCTTTTTAATATAAAGTAAAATAAAAAGAACACGTCATTCAATCAAACAATATAACATTACATTATAAGCACATAAGTTAAAGTTGGTTTGATTATAAATAAAATAAATTCAATGGTTAAGGTTCTGTGGTTTATTTTATAAATAAATTTTAAAGGAATTTAAAAAGTAGTCCTTTTTAGAAAGGGGTTTTAAAAGGGGTTATTCTCATTTTTAAGTTCTCTAAAAATGAAAGCTTCATAGAAAACTTAGTGATCTGTTCATATCATCAAGAAATAAATAAATATAAATTTTACTGGAATTTAAATAATTAAATTTTACATTTTTAACCTAAGGGTATTTAAACATTCATTTAAAAAATCATGAAATGTCCAATGTAAACCTACTGTTTTTATTGCATAAACATGTAGAGAATAATTTTATGAATTTTCTGAAATTGGAATGGTAATTTTTAGAGTTCAAATGCATTAGATATGAATTTTACAAGTTTAAAAGTATTTCTGAAATTCATTTTCAATTTTTAAACTCCTCGGGTCCACAGTGAGCTAGGCCCACGGTGAACCCGCGCACTGTGCGCGTGCGCCGGGTCGATCTGGACCGTCGGATCCAGATCCGACGCGCGAGGGCGAGGCAGGGCGCGTAAGTCACGATGGACGGTCAGGATTAGAACGTTTGAACCGGTATGCGATGGACGCTCCAGATTAAACGCGGGTTTTAAATAGAAATGGACGCACGAGATTAAAACGTACCCCTTCGCCGAGATCTAACGGATCAGATTAAACCGCACGCGGGGATTAATCATCACCGTCGGATCCAGATCGCACGGTCGTGCGTGAATCCGACACGGCACGGGTACTCGACCCGTGCCGGTCGTCTTCTCCGACGACGGCGAGCGGGCCATGGGCCACGGCGAGCGACGGCGATCGAACCTAAGGCCTAAAACGGAACGAGGGTGGCATGGGGATCATGGGGGTACCTCGGCGGTGAGAAAAGGTCGACGGGGTGAGGCCGGCGACGAGGGTAGACGGCGGAGTGGTTCGGGCTCTTGGCGGCGACGGCGATCCGGCGAGGTTCGTCGTCGACGGAGTGGTGGCCGAGCTTGGTGAGGTCCTGGCGGTCACGATGGTGGCGACTACGTGGTCGGAGGCGGTCCGGTGCGACGGCGAGCGGTGGCCGGAGGGGAAAAAGAGGGAGTGCGCTAACAGGCGAAGTGCGGGCGCTCTGCTTGGTCTGAGTGCGAGAGGATGCGTGAACCGAACGCGGTGGAGGGCAAGGGTTTAAATAGAGGTGCCGGCGGGGGCAGGGAGGGCGCAATTGACGGTGGCCGAGGTTAATGGCGTTATGACGCCGGTGAGCTCGGGTTGACGCGGTTCATCGAACCTGGACGCGAATCGGCCGAATTAATAGGGGGAAAACGGTCGGCGCGTTGAGGGGAATTCATTGCCGGCGAGTGATTAGGGTGAGGGGGCCGGCGGGGGCGGATCCGAGGGAGTAAAGGTGGCCGGCGCAGTTTGGGGGCGACGGCGCGAGGTTGAAGGCGAAGCTGACAGGCGGGGGCCACTGGCCAGCGGGCGCGAGAGGGCGAGGGTGGCGACTGACGGGTGGGGCCGGGGTGTTGGGTTCGCGCGCGAGGGGAGGGATTCGGCGCCGACAGGTGGGACCGGGTTGTCAGTCTAAGGCGCGCGATAGAACGGGCTGGGCCGGCTGGGAGAGAGAGAAGGGAGGGAGAAGGCCCAACACTGTGCTAAAAACATTTCTGAATAAAAATAATTCCAGGAAATAGATTAAAATATTAGGGCTACTTCCAAGGTTGGTAAAAATTTATAAAAATTCTCAAAATTATACTTTGGTCTTAGGAGCATATACAAAAGTTTCACCTCTTAATTTGGCCATCTACTATATGTTGTAGTTCAAAAGGGTATAAAGGAGTATTAAAAGTGTTTTTCTGAAATAATAATTCCAAGAAATTGAATTTAATAATATTTTTATTTTGTTGAAAATTTGGGGTGTTACAAACCTATCCCCCTTACAAGAATCTCGTCCTCGAGATTGGAACGCTACTCGAATAACTCGGGGTATTGGGCTTTTAGTTCGTCTTCCTTTTCCCAAGTGGCTTCTTCGGCGGGATGGTTGTTCCATTGGACTTTGCAGAAGCGAACAACGCGACTTCTGGTTACTCTCTCCTTGGTTTCCAAGATCTTGATGGGTCTTTCTATGTAGGTCAAGTCTTCTTGGACATTGAGCTGCTGAAGGTTGGCTTGCTCGGTGGGTACACGGAGGCACTTCTTCAGCTGCGAGACATGGAACACATCGTGAACTCCTGCCAAGGATGGAGGCAGCTCAAGTTGATATGCCACTTCTCCTTGTCGACGGAGGATTTGGAAAGGTCCGACGTAGCGGGGTGCCAGTTTGCCTTTCATGTTGAACCTTTGAGTGCCACGGAGGGGAGTGACCCGGAGGTAGACATAATCGCCCTCCTCAAAGGCTAGGTCTCTTCGACGGTTGTCGGCATAGCTCTTTTGCCTGGATTGGGCTGCCTTCAATCGGTCTCTTATGATCTTAACCCTCTCTTCAGCTTCTCTTAATAAATCAGTCCCAAACAGTTGTGACTCTCCGGTCTGATCCCAGAGCAACGGTGTTCTGCACTTACGTCCATAGAGTGCTTCGAACGGGGACATTTGCAGGATGGCTTGATAGCTGTTGTTGTAGGAGAACTCTGCATATGGTAAGTTCTTGTCCCACATTCCGCCAAAGTCTAGAGCACAAGCTCTAAGCATATCCTCCAATATCTGGTTGACCCTTTCGGTTTGACCGTCGGTCTGTGGATGATAGGCGGTGCTAAAGTTCAGCCGGGTGTCGAGTTCCTCTTGAAGGTTCTTCCAAAACATGGAGGTAAACTGACTCCCACGGTCAGATACAATCTTCTTAGGAACTCCGTGAAGGCACACGATCCGGGTCATATACAACTCAGCCAATTTGGCGACGGTGTATGTTGTCTTGACCGGGACGAAGTGAGCTACCTTGGTGAGTCGGTCGATGATCACCCAGATAGAATCATGACCAGCTTGGGTCCTGGGTAGTCCCGTGATGAAGTCCATTCCTATCTCTTCCCACTTCCATTCAGGGACCTTGAGAGGTTGAAGAAGTCCAGCAGGTCTCTGATACTCCGCCTTGACTCGTCGGTATGTGTCGCACTTGGCCACATACTCAGCTATTTCTCTCTTCATGCTGACCCACCAATATTTTTCCTTTAGGTCTTGATACATCTTTGTACTCCCGGGATGGATGGAGTATAATGTATCATGGGCTTCTTGAAGGATGAGGGTCTTCAACTCAGGTAGGTTGGGTACGCATACTCGGTTTCCGAACCAGATGGTACCATGCTCGTCCTCGGAGAATCCGGGGGCTTTACCCTTCCTCATGTTCTGCTGGATTTCCAGGATGTCCGGATCTTCCTTCTGCTTTTCTCGGATCTGGTCTATTAAGACAGGCCGAGATTCCAAGGCAGCGAGGTACGCTCGAGTGGTGATCCCTAGGTTTAGCCTTTCCATCTCCTTATAAAGTAAAGGAGCTTGGTCTTGAATCATGATGGCATTGCAGTACCCTTTTCGACTAAGGGCGTCTGCCACCACGTTCGCTTTGCCCGGATGATAATGGATGCCCAAGTCGTAATCCTTGATCAGTTCCAACCATCTCCTTTGCCTGAGGTTCAGATCTGGTTGGGTGAATATGTACTTGAGGCTCTTGTGGTCGGTGAAGACCTCACACTGATTCCCCACAAGGTAATGTCTCCATATCTTCAAGGCATGAACCACGGCTGCTAGTTCCAGGTCGTGGGTTGGGTAGTTCAGCTCATGCGGTCTCAATTGCCGTAGGCGTAGGATATCACTTTCCCTTCTTGCATTAAGACGCATCCCAATCCTTGACGAGAGGCATCACAGTAGACGTGGAAGTCTTTCCGGATGTCTGGCAGAGTCAGAATGGGAGCTGACACTAGCTTCTTCTTGAGGGTCTGGAAGCTCTCTTCGCAGTCGGGGTCCATTCAAACTTTACTTCCTTCTACAGAAGTCTGGTCATAGGCTTGGCGATCTTGGAAAAATTCTCGATGAACCGGCGGTAGTATCCGGCCAATCCGAGAAAACTCCGGATCTCGGTCACCGTTGTGGGCTGCAGCCAGTTGGTTACCGCTTCAACGGTGGTTGGGTCCACTGCTATTCCTCCGGCGGATATAACATGGCCGAGGAACTTCACCTCAGACGACCAAAATTCGCATTTGCTGTATTTGGCATACAGTTGCTGCTCCCTTAGCTTTCCGAGGGTCAGACGGAGGTGAGTCTCATGTTCTTCCTTGGTCTTGGAGTAAACGAGGATATCGTCGATGAATACCACGATGAACTTGTCCAAGAACTCCATGAATACATTGTTCATCATGTTCATGAAAAAGGCCGGGGCATTCGTGAGTCCGAACGACATCACGGTGTACTCGTAGAGTCCATAGCGGGAGGTGAAGGCAGTCTTGGGTATATCTTCTTCCCTAATCCTCAACTGGTGATAACCTGACCTGAGGTCAATCTTGGAAAACACCGAGGATCCTTTCAGCTGATCGAACAGGTCGTCGATCCGAGGCAATGGGTATTTGTTCTTGATGGTCACGTCGTTCAGGGCTCTATAGTCCACGCACATCCTCTTGGTTTTGTCCTTTTTCATGGCAAATATAACCGGTGCACCCCAGGGTGAGGTACTCGGTCGGATGTAACCTTTCTGCTCCAGGTCTTCGATGTTGCTCTTGACCTCAGCTAGTTCATTGGCGGCCATTCGGTACGGGCGCTTGGAGATTGGAGTGGTCCCGGGGACAAGTTCGATTCTGAATTCGATGTCCCGCTTGGGAGGCATTCCGGGTAGATCTTCAGGGAAGACATCCGCAAACTCCTTGACTATAGGCACCTCTTCAAGAGCTATCGAGCGAAGGGATGCTCCGAGTGGTTTGCGACTGGTCATCCGAAAGGTGACGGTTACGCCTTCAGGATTGGTCACCATGACGGACTTGTTGGCACAGTCGATCACTCCCTTGTGCTTCATCAACCAATCCATCCGTAGGATGAGGTCAAGTCCGGTGCATTGGATGAGGACAGGCTCGGCCCGAAACAGTACTCCTTGGATGTCAATTTGAACCTTAGGGCTGTATAAGCGGGCTGAGGTCCTATTGCCGGGGGTGGCAATCACCATGGGAATGGGTAGAGGGAGCACGTCCAGTTTGTTTGTTTTCACAAAATTTTCCGAGATGAAGGTGTGGGTTGCTCCAGAGTCAAATAATATGACGGCCAGTACGGAATTCACAGTAAACGTACCGAGCACGACTTCAGGAGCCTCCTGAGCTTCCTCCGCGCTGATGTGGTTGACGCGGGCACGAACCGCCTGGTTGGGTGCCGCGCCCTGAGCTGGCTTGGGGTGAGGACACTGGTGTGCATAGTGCCCTTCCTTGCGGCAGTTGAAGCAGACGACCGGCCTTCCTTGGCGATCCCTCAAGATCGGGGCCTTGGCGGCTGGTGTCGGCTGAGCGGCCGGAGCTGGTAGAGCGGGGCGAGGATGCCCGGCGTTGGATCCACCGGCGGCGTGGGGTGGCCTGTAGGCGGGCCGAGGATGGTAGGCAGGTGCTGGTGGCAGAGGGACGAAGCGGGGCCTCTGAGAGTTCGCCTGCTGATGCTTGAAGGCGATCATCTTCCTCTTCTTGAGGTCCAGCCTGTTCTGCTCAGTCTCTTGGATGAGTGCTTTGTTGACCAGCCGTTGGAAGTCGGCGAAGTCGGCGGCGACGAGCTGGATGGACAGCTCATCCTTAAGTCCCCTGAGGAACTTGGCTTGGCGGAGGGCGTCGGTGCGCACTTCCTCCGGCGCGTAGCGGGCGAGGCGGTTGAACTCATGGAGGTACTCCATGACGGTCCTGTTGCCTTGTTGCAGGTCGCGGAACTCCTGCTGTTTCACCGCGATGACACCGGCGGGGACGTGGGCGGCGCGAAAAGCGATGGTGAACTCCGCCCAAGTCACCACGTGGCCCTTTGGCTGGGACTCACGGTAGTTGTCCCACCATTCCGCGGCGGGACTCTGGAGCTGGTGAGTGGCGAAGGCCACCCGCTCCCGGTCGGTGCAGGGGAGGAGGTCGAGCTTCTTTCCGATGGTGCGAAGCCAATCTCCGGCCTCCATCGGGTTGGTGGTGCTCGAAAAGATGGGCGGGCGCACGCGCAGGAACTCAGAGAGTTGCGGAGCGGGCGCGGGTGCTGGTGCGCGAGGGGCGGGTTCCCCGTTCTGCAGACGGTCCAACTGAGCCTGTTGGTTCTGCATTTGGCTGAGAAGGGCGGTGATCAGTTGGTTCTGATTCGCCATCATCTCCGCCAAGGTGGGGTGGTTGGCGGAAGGTGACCCAGACTGACGTGGGCCCATTGCACCCCAGTTGGGTACAACACCCTCGGGCGCATCACGGCTTCCTCCTGCTCCGTTGTTGGAACCGGTGTTCTGGTGATCGGCCATCTTCTAAATATACAAAGTGATAAAGCAAAAGATGACGAAACAAAAATACAACCAAAAATATCATATAAGATTCAAGCACATAAATATATCAAGTGGTATAAATTGTTCATTACATCAAGCTCTTATTCCATCTACAACCCAACTCGTTGCAGACGGCACCACATACAAAATTATGATTTTTATTTAAATTCGCGTCTCCTAACGCCTACTCGCCACCGGAGGCGGTCTCCGTGCTCTCGGAACCACGAGTGTGCGGCTCCAGAGAGATGGTGGGCTCGAGAAAATTCTCGATGATGGAGTCGGAGACGAGGCCGGGGCGTGGAGGGGCGCTGGTAGAGGGCCTGGCGGGGGAGGGTCGTGGCGGGATCCTCTTGGGGCGATGGAGGGGCTCACGGATGGGCTTCTTCTTCCTTGGAAGAAGAGGAACCATCTCCGCGATATCCTTCTGCAGCTGCATAATCTTGCGCTGCAACTCGCCGTTCTGCTGGATCAAGTTCTTCGTTTCTTCACGAAGGAACTCAACCGCCTCATGGTGCTCGTCGGCGTCGAGCACCGCCTCGGTGTGGAGATCGTCCATGGCCTGTAGAAGACGCGACTGCCGGGCCATGACCGGATCACGCAAGGAATGAACTCCGAGGTAGATGCTACGGTGGGCTCCGGGAGTGCGCTTCGGCACGAGCCGGAAGGACGAGTTCTGAAGACGATCATCGTAGATCATCCTCAGCTCCATGAGGGCCTGGAGGGCGACTCGTTGGCACGTGACGTCGAAAGTCGGGCCTCCAAGTGCGGTGGTGTAGGGCGGCAGGTGTTCTCCGGAGCCGTGGACGGTGAGGGAGACGTCGCAAGGCCCGGCGAACTCGTCGGGGTACACTCCTTGAAATTCGGGCTCGAAGAGGAACCCGAGGAAAGTGAGCATCATACGGAGCTCCCGGACAAAGCCCTCGTAGTGGCGGCAGTAGCTGTGAACTTGGTAGACAGGCATCTACAAAACAGCAAGTTGAATAAAAGTGAGGAGAGGAACAAAGTTTATGAAGTAGATTTTCGAGAAATAATTTCCTGTGGCTAATGGCTAGGCGGGTCTGTTTGGCTTCCTACAGTCGAGTCGGCTCTGATACCATCTTGTAGCGCCCCGATTTAACAAATCGAGACTTTATTGAATTTCATAAGAAAAACAATAATACAAGAGGTTCATCATGCGACAATCGTACATACGACAATGTTCATGGTACGCAGACCATATTTATTACAACATTGTTTTAATAAAAACAGCAAAGTGAAATATTTAGAAAACGGCATGACGAACATCTTCTTCAGGATCTTTCTTCTCGACTGGGTCGCTACTCCAGACCGTCCTCAAAGTAAGCATCCTCTGTGGGGTCCAACGGGTATGAGTACAAAAAGTACTCAACAAGCCACCGCAAATGCAAATAATAATGCCAGGTAATAAACAAGGAAGGATAATGGCTAACATTGCAGAATAATGCAGTTGCAGTTATTGCATTTAGTGTAATCATATTTTAATCATGCGGAAAGTAAACATGAGCATCATCAACATCAACTAACTCGAGGGGTACAGTCAGCCCCACCTCGCTCAATGGTCCTTACATGTCAACCCATCATGCACATGCATATTCAAAATAAACTAACTGGGGGATGTCACGCAACCCGCCCTTGACCGTGGGCTCGGCTTTTCGAAAAGGTTTAAGACTCTGATCAGAGATGTACTACTGTACCCACAAGGCACGCACTCATCCCAAACGAGATGACCCATTTCACGGGAACTCGTGCCAAAACCTCAATATGAGATGTTCCAAGCGATAACCACCCGCTCTAGGTTTCGCTGGCGCGCCGGGCCGCATCCCGGCTAACGTCGCACCCCCTTTTGCGCCACATTGGTACAAGTCACCCGCAGGTGCAACTTGACCCATCTCCAAATGGTGGCCTCGGTTTGGAACAACCCATACCTTAGTTAGGACTTACCCACTAGACTTGTGGTTAGTACGTAAGTGTATTGCAACGGATCCCTCAGACCGGTCCTTATAGTGCCCCGGGTGCTACCGACCAATGCCCTAGCTTGCACCCGGAACCCACCATGCATACACTCACAACCATGACTCATCACCAACAGAATTTCCAAGGATAAGAAGTAACGGGGATCATATAATAGAACCATTTTGCTACGACTCATTTTTATCCTATAGCGGCCGTGTCAATACATTGGACACTAGCTAATATCATTGATCATATGGTGACAAGGAGGTTAGGCGAGATAGCATGGCTTGGGTTGCACATCATGGTCGGGGGATCCTAAATAAATATAATGTAAGGGTTCATTTGACTAATGCATATATATAACCTATGTGTTTTAGCGATAGTCAATTCAAACATGGGTTCAATATGTTCAAAAGAATGGTTTGGTGACTTGCCTTGTTCAGCAAAGGGAGAGGGAGGGACTTCGGGGAAGTACTCCGGCTCCTCGGCGACGTCGTAGTCTTTTTAATATAAAGTAAAATAAAAAGAACACATCATTCAATCAAACAATATAACATTACATTATAAGCACATAAGTTAAAGTTGGTTTGATTATAAATAAAATAAATTCAATGGTTAAGGTTCTGTGGTTTATTTTATAAATAAATTTTAAAGGAATTTAAAAAGTAGTCCTTTTTAGAAAGGGGTTTTAAAAGGGGTTATTCTCATTTTTAAGTTCTCTAAAAATGAAAGCTTCATAGAAAACTTAGTGATCTGTTCATATCATCAAGAAATAAATAAATATAAATTTTACTGGAATTTAAATAATTAAATTTTACATTTTTAACCTAAGGGTATTTAAACATTCATTTAAAAAATCATGAAATGTCCAATGTAAACCTACTTTTTTATTGCATAAACATGTAGAGAATAATTTTATGAATTTTCTGAAATTGGTATGGTAATTTTTAGAGTTCAAATGCATTAGATATGAATTTTACAAGTTTAAAAGTATTTCTGAAATTCATTTTCAATTTTTAAACTCCTCGGGTCCACGGTGAGCCAGGCCCACGGTGAACCCACGCACTGTGCGCGTGCGCCGGGTCGATCTGGACCGTCGGATCCAGATCCGACGCGCGAGGGCGAGGCGGGTCGCGTAAGTCACGATGGACGGTCAGGATTAGAACGTTTGAACCGGTATGCGATGGACGCTCCAGATTAAACGCGTGTTTTTAATAGAAATGGATGCACGAGATTAAAACGTACCCCTTCGCCGAGATCTAACGGATCAGATTAAACCGCACGCGGGGATTAATCATCACCGTCGGATCCAGATCGCACGGTCGTGCGTGAATCCGACACGGCACGGGTACTCGACCCGTGCCGGTCGTCTTCTCCGACGACGGCGAGCGGGCCAGCGGCCACGGCGAGCGACGGCGATCGAACCTAAGGCCTAAAACGGAACGAGGGTGGCATGGGGATCATGGGGGTACCTCGGCGGTGAGAAAAGGTCGACGGGGTGAGGCCGGCGACGAGGGTAGACGGCGGAGTGGTTTGGGCTCTTGGCGGCGATGGCGATCCGGCGAGGTTCGTCGTCGACGGAGTGGTGGCCGAGCTTGGTGAGGTCCTGGCGGTCACGATGGTGGCGACTACGTGGTCGGAGGCGGTCCGGTGCGACGGCGAGCGGTGGCCGGAGGGGAAAAAGAGGGAGTGCGCTAACAGGCGAAGTGCGGGCGCTCTGCTTGTTCTGAGTGCGAGAGGATGCGTGAACCGAACACGGTGGAGGGCAAGGGCTTAAATAGAGGTGCCGACGGGGGCAGGGAGGGCGCAATTGACGGTGGCCGAGGTTAATGACGTTATGACGCCGGTGAGCTCGGGTTGACGCGGTTCATCGAACCTGGACGCGAATCGGCCGAATTAATAGGGGGAAAACGGTCGGCGCGTTGAGGGGAATTCATTGCCGGCGAGTGATTAGGGTGAGGGGGCCGGCGGGGGCGGATCCGAGGGAGTAAAGGTGGTCGGCGCAGTTTGGGGGTGATGGCGCGAGGTTGAAGGCGAAGCTGACAGGCGGGGGCCACTGGCCAGCGGGCGCGAGAGGGCGAGGGTGGCGACTGACGGGTGGGGCCGGGGTGTCGGGTTCGCGCGCGAGGGGAGGGATTCGGCGCCGACAGGTCGGACCGGGTTGTCAGTCTAAGGCGCGCGATAGAACGGGCTGGGCCAGCTGGGAGAGAGAGAAGGGAGGGAGAAGGCCCAACACTGTGCTAAAAACATTTCTGAATAAAAATAATTCCAGGAAATAGATTAAAATATTAGGGCTACTTCCAAGGTTGGTAAAAATTTATAAAAATTCTCAAAATTATACTTTGGTCTTAGGAGCATATACAAAAAGTTTCACCTCTTAATTTGGCCATCTACTATATGTTGTAGTTCAAAGGGTATAAAGGAGTATTAAAAGTGTTTTTCTGAAATAATAATTCCAAGAAATTGAATTTAATAATATTTTTATTGTGTTGAAAATTTGGGGTGTTACAAGAGCCTATCTAGCCTCGGCCTTCTTCCTGGCCTCGCTGCAACCTCCGTCGGCAATTCGGAGGATGAGGCCGCGGCAGACGGCCGCCAAGCCTTATCTTGGCTTCCTCTACTGGCTCCGTTCTTGGAGCAGCGGGAAGGCCTCCGAAGGCTCATGGAGCCCCTGGCACAGAAGAGCCAGGATATCGCCAATTCGGACTTGGTCTCCGTTTTGAGCGAGGCTGTGGCTCCAACTCTCAACACAGCCCTCAAAAGGGTTGCCCTTCAGGTATGAAAAAACACCATAGCCACTTCGAATTAGTGATCATAAATACTTCAGTACTTGTTCTTTTTGCAGCAATTTGTCCTTGCTAGAGCGGCAGCGACTTCCAATGAGGTCGAGATTAACCGACTCAAAAGGAAGATTACTAGCCTCCAGACCATCTTAACAACTCCAATGAGAGATCCATCAGGTTGGAGGAGGAAACCCTGGTGGAACGGAGGGCTAGGGCAGCGGCCGACGAAGCTCTTCGGACGGCGAGACAAGACAACGACGCGCTCCGCTCCTCAGCCCAAGAGGTCGAAGCTGAGCGCGTTGTCCTTCGGGCGGAGGTCGAAAGGCTCTGTCAAGAAGCGGCTCCTTCGAGTGCTCAGTTGGTGGAGCTCCAAGGAGCTCTTAACCAAGCCATGGCCTAGAAAAGCTCTTTAATAATCCAAGTGGCCGAGGTATCTGCAACCGTTGCAGGGCTGGAAGCAGCGGAGAAGAGGAACGCTAGTATGACGGACCATAACTTGGAAGCCCTTCAGGGTACCTTGGAGTACTTCGGTACTATATGCCCCACATCTTCTGCTGCGATCCACGAACCCCTCGATCGGAAGCTGAGAAGGATCCAGGTGGCTTCGTCGTTGATGATGAACTCCGGTGTCCGGTACGGAGAAATCTCTGGGCAGTGCGCTGGCATCGGGGTTATTAGCCACCTTGAGTCTCTTCAGATCCCCCTCGGCTCAGTCGGGGGTTCGAGCCCTGGAAGCTTCGCCTCCAACGACTTGCTGCACCCATCTTTGGATGTGGCCTTGGCCTGGGAAGCCTTCCGACCAACTTGGAAGACGGAACACAAGGCTGCGGCCAAGGCTTGGATTGACGAGGCCCGCCGGCAGAAGTAGGCGCAGACAAGGCCACCACTTCCTGCCTCGCCAGCTCCGGTCATTCCTGCTCCACCCTCCGACCCGCAGGTCTAGCTTTGTAGGGTTATTATGTACACGAAATCTTGTAAAGCCTTCTTTATTAATGGAAAAGCTATAAACAAGAAGCCTGTTTTGGGTGTTCTGCTCTTTTTAGGTTTTGTCGTGCCCTTCGAGTCCTGGCCTCGAAACAATGGAAATTACCGACGAGCTTCGAAAAGAGTGGGCAAGCCTCAAGAGTTTAAGGCCCTACCGCCGCTCTCGCTTCTCTGTTCCTCGCGGAGACAGAGGGGAGATAACCCTTGAAATTTCTCAAGAGGTCTTAGCTTATATTAAAGAAGAAGAGAAGGAAAAGGCATCTTCGTCTTCTGAACATATGAACTGGTCCGACTCAGAGTACCAGGCTGAAGACCCTGCGGAGGCTAGCTCCGAAAGGCTCCTGACGTGGGCCGAGCTTCAAGAAGAGCGAAAGAAACTACGAGCCTCTAAGAAGAAGAGAAGCGTTCGAACGAAAAGGACCAAGGTGGCGGCTTCGAGCTTCGAAGGATCGAGTAGCCGAAGGGGTCTTCGATTTTTCCTGGGCTTAGACCAAAACTTTTCTTAATGTGAAAGTATGATGACTTAATGTAAAATGCTTCGAAAGTATCTTGCGTGGTTCCTATCCTCCTACCCCTCCTTGTGGGTGGTGGATCCTTTATTTGTGAAAAAGGGTTCGCCAAGCACAATGATATGCCGAACAACCAGATGATTTGTATTGCACTGATCACCCGTACTTTGGTATCACCACGCCGCGACTCTTCGAAACAATTTTTATTATTTTTAATTTTTATTATTACTATTATTTTTTGAAGTGCTTAGACTCTTGTATGGATCTTACGAAGCCGAAGCCTGAAATCCGTAGGGTGGCCACCTTCGGCTCTTTTACAAATGCTTCGTACCCGGAGGCCGAAAATCTGTTTCTCTTTTTTTAAAGTCCTTAGACTCTTCTATGGATCCTAACAAGCCGGAGCCTGGAATCCGTAGGGTGGCCACCTTCGGCTCTTTTACAGATACTTCGTACCCGGAGGCCGGAAATTTGTTTCTTTTTAAAGTCCTTAGACTCTTCTACGGATCCTAACAAGCCGGAGCCTGGAATCCATAGGATGGCCACCTTCGGCTCTTTTACAGATACTTCGTACCCGGAGGCCGGAAATTTGTTTCTTTTTAAAGTCCTTAGACTCTTCTACGGATCCTAACAAGCTGGAGCCTGGAATCCGTAGGATGGCCACCTTCGGCTCTTTTACAGATACTTCGTACCCGGAGGGTGGAAATCTGTTTCTTTTTAAAGTCCTTAGACTCTTCTACGGATCCTAACAAGCCGGAGCCTGGAATCCATAGGATGGCCACCTTCAGCTCTTTTACAGATACTTCTTACCCGGAGGCCGGAAATCTGTTTCTTTTTAAAGTCCTTAGACTCTTCTACGGATCCTAACAAGCCGGAGCCTGGAATCCGTAGGATGGCCACCTTCAGCTCTTTTACAGATACTTCGTACCCAGAGGCCGGAAATCTGTTTTTTTAAAGTCCTTAGACTCTTCTACAGATCCTAACAAGCCGAAGCCTGGAATTCGTAGGATGGCAGCTGAGCCCCTGAACCGATGGTTCGCAGGCAGCTGCCTGGGTCTTGGGAAAAATGCTTGACTCTGCAAGCATCTCTGTCCTCCCGATGCGTCCATCAGGAGTAAGGGATATTCGAAGAGCAAACAAAATTTGACCCTTCTCTTTATTTCATAGAAAGGAAATTTTTACAAGTGATTACAAGGAGCCCCTAAGCGTAGTAACGCTTAAGGTGCTCCGCATGCCATGCATGCTTCAAACTCTTCCCCTTCTAAATTAGCTAATTTAAACGATCCGGGGCGGCCTGAGCGTAAGATAACATATGGTCCTTCCCATTTGTTTCCTAGCTTCCCCGGAACTATTACACTTCGCAACACTAGATGACCAGGTTTAAGCTCATTTAGCTTTACCTTCGGGTCATACCACGTCTTTGTTTGGCCTTGGTACTTGGTCAGGTTGGCGATAGCTCGAAGCCTTGTCTCTTCTGATAAGTCTAGCGAAGCGTTCCTTTCGTCTTCATCTCCGGGTTGAACTACACGAAGGGATCCTCCTATGAGCTCCGTGGGAGTCATGGCCTCTTCTCCGAATAGCAGTCTAAATGGGGTAAAACCTGTGGACCTGGATTGAGTGGTTCGAATGGACCACAAGATTTTAGGGAGCTCTTCGACTCACAACCCCTTGGCTAGGCCAACGATCCGCCGATTTAGCCCAGAGAGAATGTTCCCGTTGGCTCGCTCAACAGCTCCGTTGGACTGTGGATGGCATACCGCAGCGAAGCACAACTTAATGCCCAGATCTTCGCAAAATGTTTGGAAAGTGTCAGCTTCGAACTGTGTTCTGTTATCCACCGTCACTTCCCTTGGCACTCCGAACCTGCATATAATGTTCTGCCAGAAAAATTTTTGGACATTCCTCGAGGTAATAGCGGTCAATGGCTCTGCTTCAACCCACTTTGAAAAATACTCGATTGCTACTACCGCAAACTTCAAGCCACCTTTTGCCATTGGAAAAGGGCCTATCAGGTCCATGCCCCATCGAGCCATTGGCCATACTGGGGCGATGACTTGAAGCTGGACTGGCGGACGGTGGCTTCGTCTGCCCATCCACTAGCATCCTTGGCATGTTCGAACCAGCTCCTCCGCATCTCTCACTATTGTTGGCCAGTAAAGTCCTTGCCGAAGTGTTTTGCCAGCTAGCGCACAAGGGGCTAGGTGACCTCCACACAACCCTTCGTGAATGTCTCGAAGTATGTCTTGACCCTCGGGCTAGGAGATACATCGAAGCAGAGGTGAGCACACGCTAGCTTTGTATAATACTCCGCTGACAAGCTTGTAATTTCGGGCTCTTGCCTGCAACCTTCGGGTTTCTGGACCTTCTGAAGGGTCTATGCTACTTTGCAACGTGTTCATAATCGGAGCCCACCAATCTGCTGCTGGAATGCACAATACTTCCGAAGAGGGTAACTGAACAACTGCGGGGTGCGCTAGCTCTTCGTAGAAAGCCCCCTCCAGGAGGTCCACCGCTCCGGCTGCAGCTTTTGCAAGAATATCTGCGAGTTGATTCTCTACTCGAGGGATACTTCGAACCGTAAATCCTCTGAATGCTGCTTCAGCCTTGCGGATTTCTTCAAGGTATTGTGCTAGCTGTGGATTCTTTGCTTGAAAGCTTTTATCAACATGCTCCACGACGACTTGGGAATCTGTCTTAATCATTATCCTTGCGGCTCCAAGTGCTTTAGCTTTTCGGAGGCCTAGCAGGATTCCTTCGTATTCTGCGATGTTATTTGTGGTTCTAAAATTGAGCCTTGCAGAATACATGGCCTTCTGTCCCGATGGTGATATTATGACGGCCCCTGCTCTGGCACCGGATGCTTGATAAGCTCCATCAGAAAAAATCGTCCATAAACCTTCAGAGGATTCTTCTGGGGCCCAAACGGCAGATGGAGTCCATTCTGCTACAAAGTCAGCTATGATCTGAGATTTGATAGCTGTTCTTGCCGTGAAGGAGATTCTGAATGGGGCTAGCTCAACAACCCACTTTCCAATCCTTCCTGTAGATTCTTTGTTCCGGAGCATATCCCCCAGAGGATACGAGGTAGGGACGATCAGGTTATGCGCCAAGAAATAATGCCTTAGCTTTCGCGAGGCCATTACTAAGGCAGAAGCAAATTTCTCGAGCTCGGAGTATCTGATTTTAGCTCCAGACAAAGCCTCCGACACAAAATAAACTGGGTTTTGCACCAGCTTTCCCTTAAGGACAACTTCTCGAACTAATACTGCACTTACTGCGGAGCCTGTTGCTGCAAGATATAGGAGAAGTGTCTCTTCTGGAAGGGGCACAGTGAGCGTTGATAGTCTTCCGAGGTATGCTTTTATATCATCGAAGCTCTTCTGGCATTCCGGTATCCAACTGAAGCTTTTGGACCCCTTTAGTGCTTTGAAAATTGGGAGGCTTCGTTCTGCTGACCTGGCCAGGAACCTGCTAAGGGCTGTGAGCCTCCCTGCTAGCTTCTGTACTTGTTTCAAATTTTCTGGCGGAGCCATTCTTTGCAATGCACTTATCTGCGTTGGGCTAGCTTCGATTCCTCTGCTTGAAACTAAGTATCCCAGCAGCTTCCCTGCTTGTGCTCCGAATATACATTTTTCCGGGTTGAGGCGTACTCCACATGCTCGGAGGCTCTCAAAAGTTTCAGCTAGGTCTAGGCTATGCTGGTGCTTTTGGGCACTTTTTATTACAATGTCATCCATATAGGCTTCGACATTTCGGCCTATTTGATGACCTAGAGCCTTAGCTATTAAACGTGAAAAGGTGGCTCCGGCATTCCGCAAGCCAAAAGGCATTCTTACATAACAAAATACTCCAGAAGGAGTTATAAAGCTTGTCTTGGCTTCGTCTTCGCGTTTCAACCAGAGTTGATGATACCCGGAATAAGCGTCGAGGAAGCTTAGCAATTCGGAGCCTGCAGTGGAATCCACCAATTGATCTATTCGGGGCATCGGGTAGGGGTCACGTGGGCATGCTTTATTTAATGAAGTAAAGTCAATACACATGCGCCATTTGTTCGAGTCCTTCTTCCTTACAAAAACAGGGTTAGCCAACCACTCGGTATGGGCTACCTCCCTGATGATGCCAGCTTTTAATAATTTTTCTACTTCAGCTTTGGCGAGGCTTGCTCTTTCCGCTGACAGCTTGCGAAGCCCCTGGCGTACTGGCCTGGCCTTCGGGTTGACGAGCAGGCTATGCTCGATGATGTTTCGATCGACCCCGGTGATGTCTTCATCGGTCCAAGCAAAGACATCCAGATTTTGCTTGACGACTTCTTCCAACGAGGTGGCTATCTCCGGGGATAGCCCCTTGCCGAACATCACTGGATACTCTTTACCATCTTTTGAAATTATCCTTGACTCAACATCACCTTCTGGGCTTGGCTTGAGAGAGGGCCCCTTCGAAGGGTTCGAGGCCTCTGGCACCTCTTCGCCGCTTTTCGCCACGTTGTGCACTTGCCGAGGATCCAACGGCTGCCCATGGCCATACTCCATCCTCCGGGCTACAGCTTGGTCTCCTGAAATAGTAAGCACCCCACCTTGCGTGGGAATTTTGAGACAAAGGTAATTGTGGTGCGCTATGGCTCCGAATTGGTTCAGCATCCCTCGGCCGAAGATTGCGTTGTAAGCATATGGGGCGTCGACAATGTCGAAGATCACCTCTTCTATCCTGGCCAGAGGCCCCTCTCCGAAGGGAACCTCGAGGCCTATCTGGCCGAGGGCATCGAGAGCGCGGTCCTGAGAACCCTTGAAGTGGCCGGGCCGCTGGAAGCAGATGCTTCTGGGGTATGCAGATCTGATCGAAGGCCTGGACAAAGAGTATGTCCGCAGAACTCCCGCCATCTACCAGGATCCTTCGGACCTCCACCCCTGCTATGTCCACGGAAATGACCAAGGGGTAGGCATGGGGGAACTTTACCCCTGCGGCATCACTAGCAGTAAACGAGATGGGCACATGGGACCACTCTGGCATTCCCTCGGCGGAACTCGAAGTCCCGATGTGCCCAACCTCTCGGACGTACTCACGCCACTGCCTTTTTGACATGCTTCCGAGGGTCCCCCCTCCGGAGATGGGCAGGACCTCCCTTTTGTCGCGGTCTTGTGGGTCTTCCTGCTTCGATGGTGGCATAATATTGGCCACCGAAAGTCGCATGGGGGTTTTTGGGACACCGGCTCACCCCACGATCTGCACAGGCTCCGACCGTGCCGCCGGTGGGGCTCGATCTGAAGTGCCCCTCCTGGTACTTCGGCCTAGGTATTTGCCCCGAAGGGTTAATACCAACTTGCAGTCTTTCGTGTCATGGCTTCTGTTGTCACCATGCACACAACAAAAAAAACTCTGGCGCCTGCCTGGCGCTCTCTCTTGAGGTCTTGGGGTCACAGCCTTGAAGTTCTGTCCCTGCTGGAAATTGGCAGGTGCCTTCGGGGCAGAGGGCGTAATGTTTAGCACGTCTGAACGGAAATGCTTCTTCCCTCTCCTGTGCTCGTTGAAGCGGTTATCTTGAGGAGGTTGCGGAGGAGCTGAGGCTTCGGGCTCCGTCTTGACTTCTCGGAGAGCAGGTGAGGGGGCTCCGGTCCGCCGGAGACAGCCTTCCTCCGCCTTGGCATACTGTTCGAAGTATGCCATGAGTTGTGCCACAGATGTCACCGGCTTCCGGTGGAGTTTGCTGAGGAGGTCGGGGTTTAGCACCCCTTCGCGAGCGGCGTCAACTATCGAAGAGGTAGATAGGCATTTAATTTGTGACTTGGTGTGGGCGAAGCGTGTGAAGTATTCACGAAGTGTTTCTCCCGCTCGCTGCTTTGCTTGGAACAAACTTCCTGTGGACATCGGGGCCACAAAGGTACCCTGGAAGTTGCTTACGAACTTCTTCTTTAGCTGCTCCCAGGACCTGATCGATCCTGGCTTTAAGGACCAGAACCATCGAAGCGCCACACCCTCGAGAGCGAGGGGGAAACGCTTCGCCATCGTGTTGCGCACCCCTCCGCTTGCCTCTATGGCCAAGGCGTATGAGCGAGCAAACTCTCCAGGATCTGAACCACCGGAGTACTTGTGTAACTTCGAAGCCTTGAACCTGGGATCAAAGGGGACCCTTTGCAAGTCCGGGTGCAATGGGTACTCATCATCGAAAGACGCATTTTCGGCTTCCTCCGGGACTTGGACAACTTCTGGGGGGTTGTGAGCACCACCGTCTTGAGGCCCTTCGGGAGTCTCGGTGGAGGCTTGAGTGCGGAGGTGATCGGCAGCCTCCTGCCTCCACCTAGCTACTTCCTCCTGAAGCCTGGCTAATTGGGTAGCCTCGGTTCCAGGAAGGCCTTCGTCTTCTTCTGAAGGTAGCTTTGGGTCTTGGGAGCTGATGTAATCAGTCTGGAGCATCGTAGGAGGAGCTCGAGGACCCCTGGGCACTCGATGCCCAGGGGTGTCTTCTGGAATTGCTGGAGCGACAGAGGGCCCTGCTCCTGTAGTCCGAGGGGACCTTCGGAGGGGACCTGCGGCCTGGCTTCGCTTCGGAGGCATAACTAGCCACGAAGAGGTCTGAAGATGGAGGACTTCGAATGACTCGGGAAGTCGAGTGAAGGCCTTCGGGCTGCACTAAGGAGCCCCTAACCGAAGGGTGCGCGGAGTCTTGAGGCTCCGAGGCTCCCTCCGTAGGTGCTCTTCAAAGTGCAGTCAGCAGCAGAGAACAAGCTTCTAGAACTTGGTTCCCCACGGTCGGCACCAACTGTTGGCGTAAAAGTTTACACCAACAGGTTCTCTGAGATCAAGAATGAACAAACAGAGAGTTTGTGCTTTAGGACTGCCTCAAGCCTCCGAGCTGGATAATAACTTGAGCAGTTCGAACGTGTTTATTGAACCTCTTGTTCTTGGTCCCCCTATACAGGGTATAGAGGGGGGTATTTATAGGCAAAAATGTATAGGGAAAAGACCTAACTACCCTCATATTACAACCGACATAGTGGAAACTATTCGACACCGGGAGCAAGGTTATAAAAGGTAAAGAATTACAAGGTAGATGGATACGCCAAACATCTTATCAATCTTGTCGCTCATCTTCGGAGCCTTTAACTGTTGTTCGGAGGGTTCATCAGGGCTTCGCATAGATGCACCCTTCGGCCTGACGCTTCTGCCTCCGAACAAACGCCCACCAGCTTCGGAGCTCTTTGGAGCCTTCGAATCATTAATCTCTAAGTCCTGAAAATGAAGTAATTTCCCCCAACAACCATACCCCCCTTGAGCCACGTCGGTACAAGTCACCCGCAGGTTGCCCCTTGCCCCCTCCACTATGGTGCATCGAGTCGGTTTGTTCCATACTTCCAGTTAGGACTTACCCATTATACTTGTGGTTAGTACAGAAGTGCTTTGCAACAAATCCCGTATACCGGTCCTTATAGTGCCCCGGGTATGACCAACCAATGCCTTAGCTTGCACCCGGAACCCACCATACTTATAATATAGCCAACTCCAACAGAATCCAGAGAGGAGAATAACGGGGAAATTCATATAGTAGAATCCAACTATCTACGACTCATTCTTTTATCCTATAGCATTTGTGTCGATACTTTGGACACTAGCTAATATAATATTGTAGAGTGACAAGGAGTGTAGGCTCAATAAGCATGGCTTGGGTTTACACACAAGGACGGGGATCTAATAAATATAATTTAGGGCTTGATATTAGACTAATGCAAATATATCCTATGTGTTATAGCGATATTTAAATAAAACATGGGCTCAACTATGATCAAAATGGGGGTTGTGACTTTCCTTGCTTAGCAAATGGTGACGGTGGAACCTCGAGGTAATACTACGGATCCTCGACGGTATCGTAGTCTTCTCGATACGGAAAAATTAAACACAACATTCAATAAACAATAAAAACATTACAAAACATATACATACAAGTGTATGGCCTTAAACAAGGGAATAAACCCCTAAATATTCTAAAGTTATGGTGTATGTATTAAGGGTTAATTTTTAGGGATTTTCCTTATTTATTTCATGAATTATCAATTTATTCCTAAGGGGTTTTTATTCATTTATTTAATAAGAATATTCTATTCCAATGTGACATACTGTTTTTATGGCATAAATCTGTAGAGAATAAAACGATGGATTTAAAAAAATTTGAATGGTGAAATTTGCAGTTAAAATGAGCAAGTTATGAATTTTCAAAGTTTAAATCAATTTCTGAATTTTATTTTAAACGGGAAATGGGTTCCGGTCCATGGTGAGCAAGGCCCACCATGGACCCACGCACTGTGTGCGTGAACCGGATCAATTTGGACCATCCGATCTAGATCGAGCGGTCAGGCGCGAGGCGGGAGAGGTTAAGTGGATCTGGACGGCCCAGATTGCACCTTACCCCTTTGACCAGATCAAGGGCCAGGATTAAATCCCGAAGGGATTTAATCTTAGCCCTCCGATCACGATCGCGCGGCCAGGGTGCCGTCCGGCACGGCACACACAGAAGGGGTATTTACCCCCTTCGTTCCTGACTCCGGTGGCACAATGGTGACCAATTCCGGCGATGGCGGCGGTTATCTGGCCAATCTAAGGGCTAGAATAGAGAGAGGGGACTCCAGGGAACACGAGTGTACTGGCGGTGGTGGCGGTGGTGAGCTATCGACGTCTAACGATGAGGAGGGGAAAAACAACTCCTCGGGTTCGGCGATGGCGGCGGTCTCCGGCGGTCCTCACGGCCAACGAAGGTGAGGCCGGGGTCGGGTGAGCGACGATGGTCCCAGAGGTGGCGTCAGTGAGGGTGGCGGTGGCTCGATGCGCCGGCGAGGGCCTGCCAGAGCCGAAACAGAGGGCGGCGGGTGTTTGGCGTCTCAAGGCATCGGGTGAGAGGGGCTAGGGCTGAAATGGGGAGGGCGGAGTGCGGCGAACGGCGGGGTACTTATAGGGGGTCGCCTTCGTTGTTATGGCAAGGGAAACAGAGGAAACCCGAGAGAGTTCCTAATTTACCCCGGCTAGGTTTCCTTTAATTCGGTTACTTGCCATCCGGAAGGGAAACATGTGGGAAAAAGGGGGAAGGCGATCGCTGGTGAGAGGGCAATCCGATCCCGGGCTTGATTTGGTGCTACGCGGTGGCCGGTGGTGGTAATTGGAAGGTGGAGGTCACCGGCGATGGAAAGAGGAGCCCTTTCCATCGAGGGAGACGACCCCGACAAGTGGCCCCCACCTGTCAGCAGCTGAGTGCGAAGGCAATAGCGCCGACAGTCGGGTCCCAACGGTCAGAGGCTGAGGGCGTGGGCTGGTGCGGCTGCTAGGCGGGGCCAAGGCGGGCGTGAGCGGGAGAAAGGGGAGGAGGGTGGCACCGACACGTCGGTCCCACATGTCAGTGGCACGGCGCTGGTTTGGTACGGGCTGGAGGTGAATTGAGGGTTGTGGCCCAAGTTCATTTAAATTGTATTTTCGATTTAAAATAATTGCAGATAATCAATTTTTTTCTTAGTGCTTGAATCACTGTTTATAAAATTTTGTAAAAATTCCTAAAAATATTTCTTGGCCTCTAGATTCTACCATAAATTTTCCAAGTTAAAACTTGAAGTATTCCCCCTTGTTTGGCTTAAATAGGGTTCTTTTAGTGTTTTCTTTAATTAAATAATTCCTTTAAATCCCTGAAAATTCATTTTCTTTATTTTATTTTTTTAATTACTGGGATGTTACATCGTCGCCATTGGAATCCTGGATTCCCTCGCCAAAGGTTTCAAACTAAAATGCCGCCGAACTTTGCAATAGCAAACCGCACAGTTGTAGTGCCGAAAACTTTTGCGAGGCGCCAGGAGGATAGAAGATGAAGCAAAAGACGGAGTACTACTTCAAAGTGTGCCGGGGAAAGTTACTTATAACTTTTCTCCCGACGGTTCTTCATCCCGAAGCATCACGACTGCCAAAGCAAGCAGTTAAGAAAATCACTTTTTCACCATCAATCGCGTCGGTACGTTTAGCAGGGATCTCTCAGAGGGTCCTGATTCATGCTCCAGAAGATGAAGAAAGTAAAAAGCAAGTGAAGCGACGACACCAACTGTTGTCTCCCGCGCAGTAACTTTTGCCCGCAGGGAGACCACACGGTTTCAAAATAAACAACTCCAATGGTGATCTCCCCAAAAAAGAAGATGATTTGAGACTGAAGCTCATTCTCCGAAGGAACTTCAGCCTCGGGATCTGCACTCAGTAGGTGCACCTAGGCGGTGCACCGATCGAAAGCATGGTTGCATCAAGGGTACTTGGAGCTCTTCTCGCCTGCTACGAGCACATCGCACGCCGAAAAGAGCTCGAGGGCTGCTGTCGGGGATATGATCTAGGGTACCCCACCAAGTGGTTTCACTCGGATCACCGACTGCTGGTCTGGCTAGCCCATGAAGGACTTCCCGACCGCTAGGTCTCTCACTCGGGAGCAAATGTACCCAAGTGGTGAGACGCTAACGGTCGGCCTAGGGCCATCTGCCCAACGGTTATCTCCAATCAACACTGATGGTTACCCTCAATATATATGTCTCTAGGACAGTCATTAGCGCCATTTAAAGGAAGTTATGCTGGTAGTTATGTGGTTGTTTTCACAGGCTATCAATGTTATGATTAATTATTGTAACTCCCCAGTACTTCTCATATAAAAGGATTAGGGAGGCCCTAAGAGAGGGCACATTGGGATCACATCCTATCACACTACGCTACACAACACAATGCTGAGACCGACATTGAGATATAGATTCATACCGACACTCCCCATTCATCCATACACACATAGGAGTAGGGTAATTATCCTCTGGGAGGCCAGAAGCTATCTAAAAACTCTCTTGTGTTAGTCTCCTAGATTGTTTTACCCGTATCCTGCCCCATTCGGTTGGGGTAACCATCGAATCCATTGCCACTACTCCTCCCTCATACCGACAACAAATCACACTATGGGTAACCCATGTAGTCTTGACATTCCCATGTAATGACATCCTTCCTCTTCTTGTCATTGAGACAAGGCCAACCGCGATTTTTTCCATCCTTGAAGGCAGGCGATCGGCATGGTACGGGCGATTGGCGACGCTCCTTCTTCTTATTGTCTTTGTCTAGGCCGTGTGATCTTGGGAGCATCTGCTCCCACTTGTCATCTTAGGCGCTAGCGAATAGTTTGGCAATGGTGATCATATGGATAGGGTTGATCGGCTCATTCATAACTAGGTGGTGAACAACTCGAACGGCTTCCTCAAGCAAACTAGGAAGATGGTTATGATGTTAGCATCGGAGATGTTGGCGATGGCATTTCACTTCTCGGAGAATCGTCTTATGTACTCCCTCAGGGACTCTCCTTCCTTTTGGTGGACTTGGTGTAGGTCATGCCGGGAGGTGGTCCTTTGCCACATCCCTCGGTATTTGGCAATGAAAATCTCGCACAAGTCGTCCTAGGAGTTGATGGAGTCCTCGGGGAGTGGAGTCAACCAGTTGATGGTGGAGGTGGACAACGAGACGGGGAGGTGGTTGAACATGATGTCTTGGTCCGCTCCTGCTGCACGGATGGCAGTGTAGTATAGTCGCAACCATTGAGATGGATTAGTTTTACCATTGTATGGGGCAATTCCAGTAAGTTGGAAGTGGCGCGGCCACTCGACACATCATAACCATTCAGAGAAGGCGAGGAAGTTGTCGTGATGAAGGGCATTGTAGTCCGCACGGTCCTATTCAGGGCCCATGGTCATGATCGTGCCGCTCACGATGACACATCTCCTCCTGCTCTTGTCCTTGTCACCGGCAAATAATGAGGTTGCGGGAGTCCAGATGATCGTTGATGATATGTCGGGCATCTATGACATATGAGATTCCTCCATGCTCTATTTTGTGACTATGCTCCCTGGCTTGGATAGCGGGGAGCATGAACTCAGCAACGGTGATCATGGTCAGTGAGAGGGTGACAGGTCTACTATCTGTGCAGCAGCGGCCTCGGTCATAGCTCAGGCCCTCTAGAGTTCAGGCCTGTCGGGGAGCACTGCCAACGCCCTCTCGATGGCGACGAGGTTGGCCGTGGTTGTTTGGTACATGTCATGGCCTTCAAAGGCCACCGTGTATGCAGCAGGTTCATCTTGTGGGGGAACTTCTGCCCCCCTTGGGCCTCTACGCGCCGATTGCGCCTGGTGGAGTTATGGCTTCGGCGCTATCGGCGATGGGTGCTGGACTCGATATCGTTAGAAGGTTCATCCTCTGAGACGACCCTAGCAATCGCCATAACAGCAACCGCGGGAGGATCCTGGCGAGTTGGTGGAGTCAATCGGTGAGGTCGGTTGCTAGAGATCATGGTGAACTGTCGACGTTGAATGGTGCACCCTCGAAAGTTGGGGAAGTTGACGTAGTCAATAGGTGAGTTGACGACCCTCTACTGTTAATCCTTGAAAGATGTCTTTGGTGGGGTAGTCCACCGCGACACCTGAGTTGTTGACGGAGCAAGTACCGACGATGACGCGGGTGAAGCCTTTTCCTTTTTCATTTAAGCAGTGGTGGGAACTAGTTGGTTAATGCAATCGCTGATGAAGATCAAACTCCCAAAGGTGATTACATCATTCTTTGGTACCTTGACATTGAACTTGCAGACAATAGCCATTGGTCTGATTTGTGGGTCACAATACTCCGCCCCTACCTAGCGTGCCAGCTATCGTTGTGTGGCAATAACACGAGCCTACGAAGGTTACCCATAGTATGATTTGTTTAGGTAGAGGGGAGTCACGACTATGGACTGATGGTTACCTCTATGTGTGAGGTAGAAAAAAGAGTAGGAGGGTGGACACGAGAGGATTTTAGATGGGTTCAAGCCTACCTAAGGATAATAGCCCTACTCTTGTGTTTATGATTGCTCTATGTGTGTGTGAGTCTTCTTGTTGCTTGTCGTGTCCCTGTTCTAGGGACTACCCTTGGTACTTTATATGAGAAGGACAAAGGGGGGTTACAGGAGTTTAACCGTCATGATTATGGCTGGGAAAATAGCCGCATAACAGCCTTTTATAGGCGAGAATAATTACAGTGATTAAGATAGTCTTGATGAGGTAACCATCGGCTTGATGATTTAGAGCCGACCGTTGGAGTCTTGACACTCGGTTGAATCTTTCCCCGAGTCCCTAATCGGGTGAGAGGGTGGTCCTTCATGGGCTGGACTTCATGGCAGTTTGAGACCCGGCAGTCGGAACGAAACCACTCGGTAGGGTACCCAGGGTTATATCCCTGATAAAGTCTGACCCCAAAACGACTAATCCCGGGGTATTTTCATCTCTAACTAATTTGTAATCACTTGTACTCGTACCTAAATCAATTTAGAGTAGAAATTAAGCCCGGGAACGACAAGACCACCCCCTATAAATATAGGGGCAATGCCGATTCAAGGGGACATCAAAAATCCAATTCAATCTAATCTACTACCCCATAGAATTGTTCTTTTATTAATCTACTATCTTTTGCCCTAGGTTTAGCCATAACAGTCCATCTTTGTAGGTTTGCACTGAAAACCTTCCATCCATCATGTCATAATCACAACAATCCTTGTCGATTCGCTCGTGAATCATCCGTTTAACTCCCGTAATGGGTTTTTATCGGTTTTTTATCGGTAATTTGGTCTCTAGGACGAATTGGTACTGATACTAAGTGTTTTGTAGAGGCAAGAGCGTCTACCTTCATCACCAAGAAGCCTTGCATTTAGCCATCACCGACAAAACGGTCGCCAGAGGCCCGGGGTCAACTCTACCCTAGCGGTCGGTCTGACCTTTGGCGTATTGCCGGTCTGACCGGGCCATGCCGGCACATGGCCAATCTGACCGCCAGTGCATAGTCGACCCGGCTATGACCCCCTTCACCCCAACGGTCTGACCGCCAGTCTATACCCGGTCTAACTAACATGTTTTGGTCAGTTTGACCACCCTCTTTCACTCTTAGCCAATTGGAGCGCTCCCTCGTGGTGTGATTTGATTGTCTGGCAACTCCACCCTAAATTCCCTCATCACGGTCGAGGGTCATTGGAACGTGGTGTCGGCATCGTGTGATGTTTGAAGGTCTACTTCATGCGTCTGCACGCTTTTGGATCGTCGGATTGACGTTAGTGACGTTTGGCGCTTTGCCAGACAATTTTAGCATCAATAGACGTGACAACTAAGGCCTAAGCATTGGATAACTCCTATTGAGCACTTTCAACCTCAATAGCCAAAGTGTCTCTCTCATCCACCCTCTCTGTATACCTTGACTTCAGAGAAGTGAGGTCACCTAGAAACACCTCACAAGTGGGGCTCTCACTGCTCTCACCCAAGCAAGGATGAGAGGATAGACTCTCAATTTTACTATTGGCAATAGCAAGCTCACTAGTAAGCTCATCTAACCTCTTATTGGCCTTTCTAACCAGCTTCTCCCTATACTTCAACTCATGATTGTTCTCCTCAAGCAATTCACAAACTTCAAGCTCATAAGGAGTTACCTTCTCATCATTTTCATTAGAGTTGTCGGAGCAGCTCTTGTCATTTTGTCCTCAAGAGCCATTGTGCAGAAGCTCTTGCAGGATCTTCGATTGTGGTGGGAGCGAGTCTTCGCCTTGTCCTCAAAGGCCATGAAGTAGAGGCCAACAGGATCATCCTTGTCCTTCTTCTTCCCTTTATTGACCACGATCTACTCATCGCTTGAGCTCGGTGAAGAGGAAGAAGAGTATGATCGTATGGCAAAATTTTCTTCCATCTCACCGAAGAAGTCCTTGTCTC